>CM030889.1:9323442-10523442 GCA_018136845.1 Heterotis niloticus
CAGTGGTCACAAAAATCCACAGTGATGTGAACAAGCAAGATGGGGATGAATCCAAGTGCAGAATTTTATCTTCCTGTCTTTTGCACAGATAGCAACCTTCTCCTCAAGGCAGAAAAGTTGGCTACTGGCTTGTTAGGAGACCACAGAGAGAACAAATTCCATATATACACTGAGGAGGTTGTTGTCAAGAAGACCAGGAACTCCAAACTCCTTGGTCTATGCAGTTCTGATGACCTCACATGAACCTTGTACAGGGCAGCATGAGTTAAGAAGGCACATCTCCATCTTCACTTCCTAAAGTGGCCCAGAGATCAGGTTCTGCTGAAAGCACAAAAAGGGGAAATTGTTCAGAGCTGTAGAAAATAACTCATGGGAAATACGTATCTGTGGAAGCTCCCATCCTGTTCTCACTGTTGCTGCCTTTGGAGCGCCTATGGGTGATGCGGCTTCCACAGTCTGAAATGGGAGCAAGTACCCGTGTTTTTAAGTATGATTTCACTTTTTGTTTAGACTTTTTTGATTTCACATATTTTATGAGAATTAGCATGCGTGGAAAAAAGTTTTTCAAAGGCTGCCCATACTGTTTTTGCAATTTCTTATTGGTTGCTTAAGATGTACACCCATCATGTGACAAGTTATGCAACAATTGTGATATTCAATACTTTGGAGAAAAGGAAGAAACTGCAAAGCTTTACTGCTTCTTCCCTGTACGTATGTCTGCACTGATTTCTCAGTAAAGCATTATTATTTGATCTGGATTTGTAAGGTATCTATTCTTTACCTCAAAACATGGAAATTATTTATTCAGGATTGTCCAGTTCTGATTCATTGCCATTTCTCTTATGCTGCCTTCAGTCAGCCTAGGAGCTGAACGATTCCCACTAGGAGCTGAGAACAGGAGCTGGGAGGAATGGAAAGGTTGGTGTTCTCACTCTCCCTCCTGGCGATATGTGGGGCTCTACGTGAAGGTAAGATGGATCATATTAAAAAATAAACAGTATAACCTGTAAAGAATATCAAAAGCTATGCATTGGCATGTGCACGGTATATAGAAGCAGCATGTGAAGCTACAAAAACATGCAAATTCATTTTAAAGTTTGTTAGATCAAGTTTTTAACAGTACTAATAAGATATAGCTATCTTTTCTCAGTTGCATGCATTATTATTAGGGTGTGGGGAATATTTTTCCTTCTTAGTGAGATATTTTGACCTGCAAAAGAAGCTAAATGTATAGCCTTGTGCATTTCTTAATACCCATTTATACCAACAAGATGTAAGTAATGCCTAAACAAGCGCAATCTTCCTGAAGGAAAATCTACATTAAAATGTGCTACTTGTACTGTAAGTATCTAGATGCCTGTGGATTACTAACAAAGTTCTGGTGATTTGTGTGTGCCTAAACTGAGCAGACCTCTCCGGAAAAATGTTCACCTTTCCACTGGAGTCCAACACAGCCCATGTGAAATTAATCCCTGAAATGACCAAGAACCTGGCGACTGTGACCGTTTGCCTGCGGTTCTTCTCGGATCTCCGGCGCCCCCAGAGTCTTTTCTCCATAGCTATGCCCTCCATCGATAATGCCTTTTTGTTTTTCAAGGTGGGGCCCGGTGAGTATGAAATACATGTTTTGGGGGTTATGGCCAAGTTTTGGGGGCTGCCAGACAGTCTGAACGAGTGGATGTCCATCTGTGGGACTTGGGACTCAGACAAGGGGCTGGCTCAGCTGTGGGTGAACGGGAAACCCAGCTCCAGGAAGGCTGTAAAGACTGGGGCGACCATAATTTCCAACAACATCATCATCTTGGGGCAAGAACAGGACAACTACGGTGGGGGGTTCGACGTGAAACAGTCATTCGTTGGCCTCATTGCAGATGTGCACATGTGGGACCATGTGCTCTCACCATTGGATATCCAGCATTTCACACAGGGCTCTACATTCGTACCCGGGAACGTGCTCAAGTGGGCGGACCTGGAGTACACCAGGCAGGGGCAGGTCATAGTGGAAGACAAACAGAACCCTGTATGGCACATGGAAATCAGCAAGAAAGAGTGATCAGCGGCTTAAGCAGATAGGAAAAGATTGTTTCATCATGAGCAAATAAGCTGGAATATCTTACAAATGTACTGTCTTCTATAATAATCCTCTATCATTACTATAATAATACATTGTAATTTTTTTCTCTGTGGAGTATGTATAGAACATTCCTCCTCAAATGTGAGTTGTTATGAATATTTGTTATTCATACGATGGCTCTAATGTATAATAAGTAAATGGATGAAAGACAACTTAAGACCTGCTGTTGTTCCTTAGACCTGCATTATATGAGCTATTTCTTTCAAAATGCCAGTGAACAAGCAATCATTTTTCAGCCATAATACTAATATTAATTAATATTAACCTGAATGGTATTAAGATTAATCTGAGGACTTCAGGGCACATAGAATGAAAATAATAAGGTTGTGAAGGTGTCGACAATTTGTTCTGTAAATGCTCTAGAATTTCTGCATAAATGGCATCTAAAATGCAATCTGATCTTCATTCAAGTCATGATAAAATATGTCTACAGCCTGTATCTACGAGTCTTCTTCCGAGGACCTCTGAAGTGGCTTTCGAACAGGACTCACTACACTGCCGCAAATCTCTGTGGCGAAGAGCACGCAACAAACCTTGAAAGATTATTTTGTCACCCTGGCACTTGAAACTCTCCTCCTGAATGTCATCTCGCTGGAAACCCCAAGTCGAGTTTCCCTTTTTCTAAAGGTTCACATTTTCTTTCTTCACTCCTGACCCCAGTTATTTTGACAGCACGTTAAATATAGCCATAACAATGCACAACAATTTTTGCAGGTTATTACAAAGGTTCAAAGTTCACTTTATTGTCATTCTGCACAAATCTAATTTCTCCTGGACCACAGTGGAAAATACATTAAAAAGGCAGCACGACAATATAAGACAACACACATGGGAGCAGTAACAATTACTGCGGTGTTGGTATATAAATAAATACAGAACTAAAGACACAGTGAAAGCCTGAAATCGGCATTAAGTCATGTCTGAGTCCTAGGCCACTGCTGGTTTGGTTTTCAAGGTAAAGAGGAAGGGAAGTGGGTTGTTATTGCAGCATATTTTCTCTTTAGAGGATAGCAAATGTGGAGAAGAACATGCAAACTTCACACACACACACACACACACACACACACACTCCTGAGTTGGACTGGAACCCCACATTAGGCAAGCAGCCCATGAGCTCTGAGGCACTAGCTTACCCCATTGCACCACCCAGAGACACTGCATATGACTCAATAAATGGGCACCTGTGAATAAGAATTCAGCTCTAGATGACAATGTAGTCATGCAGTTGCTCCACACATACAGAAAAAGGAAAGTGGTGTAAAAATATGTAAAAGTAAAAGCGCATGTTATCGAAAATGAAATTGTAGGAACTCCTGTAGGAAAAATCATTTCAAAATGGATAGCAAAAATAGATATATTGTTTGATGCTTTCTGACTCAAGTTGAAAAAAATGGGAAATGCTATGCTAAATGTTATTGTACAGTTATTCTGTTGTACAGTGCTTTAAAAGAAATATGTATATTTGCTCATTTAAATGGTGAATTTCTGGGGTGGAGCCTCCTGTATAGAGTTACTTATCAGGCGCAAATGAAAGAAATGGAAAAAAGATACAAATAAGGAAAAAGTAAGTTGTTAAGGCTTGCTGTTCACTAGCAGAAAGCTTATGCTTGGGTACAGTATGGTTATTGTAGACATGTGCACCTGTAAACAAAGCACTGCAATCTCATTGAAGAGAAAAAAATCTTCTGGGTATTCAGACTTGGATGGATTCACCTCCTTGCTTGGTCAGCAGGATCACATGCAGGAATACAAACAATACTGAAGAGTTCACAGGGATTTCCCAGGGTAGTCTTGAAATCTACACAACCTGCACAACACATGCTAGGTGACTCGAAAGTAATCAGAATAAACAGGGATGTCGAGCTCAAAAAGAGGTGCTTCAGTGAAATGTACTAGTTTAATGGGATATCTCTGATTTACTTTATCTTACTTTACCTTCATGTACCTGTTTGTCCATTTTCCATCACTTTTTTTTTAAAAAACTTTTTTAAATACTAATTTTCACTTTTCTTAAATTCTAATTTCTTCTGGTTCACTGCCTTCAATTTGTTAACCACTTCCTGTGACCTTTCTCTGGGGGCAAGTGGTGCCAACCCCAACTCTCCACTAAAGGCCACCAGTGAAGCTTTTGCAATGAGACTGAAATGAGGGACAGGTAAACTCCTTCTGAACCGTCTAGATTTTGTTCTTTTCGAGCACCGTATGTGTGTGACTGCGTGTGTTTATAGAGGTGTCTGTACACTCTCTGCATTTGTTTATTATTGAATAAGGGAATAAATATTGTGGCCTCTTTAGTGGTCTATGATGCTCCGTTTAGCTGCAAGAGCCACGACAAACGATAAAAACTAGGACCACAGTGGATCGTGAGCTGGAGTCCCCTCCTTTGAGACTGTTGTCTGCAAGGCAGTGTTTCCATGGTACAGATGAGCACACGTCACCATTTGGGGAGGGAACCAAGCAGTGTTTATCCCGGTTAGACAAGCGTCCTTTTGTTCCCTCCCAAAAGCTGCGCGTTCACATTTGACTGACACACAAGAAACATCTTACAAAGTGTCCTTTATTCTGGGACTGTTGTCAGCGCATGCTGTGACATGTAGGAGATGTAGGAGGTAAGATCAGCACAAAACATGATGAGCGTAAAAATCGCCCACCCATCCAACCACCTCCATCTTGGTGAACAGTGAAGACATTCACATGAAAATGGGATTAGTTTTAGCGTCAAAGGCCTGCAGTGTCACTTGTGCAAACGCTGATTGATTTCAAATATTGTGCAAACATTTTTTTAAAAAATCTAATTTGTTAGTTTATATTTACAGTGGCAGTGTTAAAGAATTTAAATTCCATATTCAGATACTTAAGAATTGTGCTTAAAAGTGTAAGTATATCAGCAGTAAAGATGAAGCCCACTTGTCCTGTGCTTGTCTGGGGCTGTTGCTAACAGTGCTGTGGATGTAACGGTGCATCTTGGTGGTCCACACCTTCTTGCAGGAGCTTCAGGAGCGTCACCATCAGCAACAAGGCACAAGTGTGGAAGTCCCTCTCCTGCTGAGGGACACAGTCAACTGGACAGGGCTTCCAAGGACCCCCAGGTGACAACAACAAAAGCGAGATCTCATCATCCCTACACTGTTCGACACAGACTGGATGAGTCCGTACCATGGTACACCATGGTGCCTTCTGAAGGCAAATCAACATTTAAAAAACACTAACAATATTCAGCTGTTGTTGGAAACCCACTGCAGGTTTTCTAGAGTTTGCACTGTCCACACTTTTTTGTTGGTAAAAAAAAAAGATGGTGACCAGTACAGCTGCAGTTTGGAATGTAGATGATCACCTTGGGTGTCAGTGCAGGGTTATCCGCTCCTGGAAGACCCCAAGCCTTGGAGCATCCCTTGTCACCTGGGTGCATCATCACCTCAGGAGAGCCACATGCCGCTGGCATATCCCCTGGCTTTGGCCCATAAGGGGTGTGAGAGGCAGGTCCCTGGGGCACCAGGGTCATCAGAGTGTGTGTGCTGCTTGGGGTGTCTGCTAGTAAGGGCTCAGTTCTTCTTGTGAAGTTGATAAGTTAGGTCCATCTGTCCCGATGTAAGCCACGAAACCACTGCTTCGTCCCCCCCAGTCATAGGCATCTGAGGGCATGCTGTCACAGGGAAGCAGGACACAAATGTTAAGGTGTTATTTTCCATCTTACAAGCACTTTAACTTACAATGTACACATTTAATAGTGGTCCATAATGCTGTTATAATACTGAATATTTAACCACAGAATAATGCTCTAGCCTTTTATGATAAATGTTTATTTGTTTGTTTGTTTGTTTATACTTTTTTCTCACATGTCTGTTTCGTATGGTCCAGCACGGTGGCAAAGCAAGTAGCGCTGCTGCATCACAGTGCCTCGGCTCTTTGGATGAGTGTCTGAATCCAGCTCAGTCTATGTGGTGTTTGCATGTTCTCTCCATGTCTTTGGTTTCCTCCCACAGTCCAAAGACATGTTCCAGGTTAATTGGTCACTCTGAAATTGCCCAGATAGGGAGTATGCAGCAAAACTATGTGTGCCCACCCTGTCCTGGACTAGGGTCCCATTTCACAGGTTAGTGCCTGTGTGCCCAGGGATTCTGGGATTAACTCACAATTGCTGTAACCCTGACCAGGATAAAGCAACTGAGGATAATGGATGGATCTTTTTTTTATTGAAATTTTTGTCCATTGCAGAGCAAGACCTACATTTCTGCCCCCATCATTAGCTGGCAGCTTTGCACTGACTCCAAACAGGGGTTGAGGGGGGGCCTTAGTCCAAAGCACTTTTGTGTGTGCTGATCCTGAGTGCTGGTCATCAATATCTAGATGCTGAATGCTGAACATTTATGCAATGAATCTTTCAAAAATAGGCATTAAATAGGAATCATGGAGAATTTATTATAACTTTAAAATATTAGTTTCAATATTAATGTAGTTCAAAGTTAATGAAAAAGTTTACAGCATATTTCCTCTTTTATCAGTTATGCAAATGTGTAAATAGCGGCAGTCTTGTGACTAAGTCAAGGGCTGTGTGTATTAAGAATTATTCATTTAGATTTATTATTAAATCTTAAATTTTATTAAAAAAATCTTAAAAGAATTAGTTGTTAAGATTATGATCATTCGTTGACTGTGCTGCTTATTTAGGAAGTAGGAAGGTAGGAAGTAAGGTAGTGGCCAGAAGCCGACAAAGTCTCCAAATGCTTATGAAACAGCCAACCCCTCGGATCGAAGAGTAAATTGTAGAGATTTTGTTTGTCATTTTCTATGATTTTAAATGAGTTGTCCTTCCAAATTAATGGAAATAATTAAATGAGAGCAGTAAAATGCTGCAATAGGTGTTAACATGAATTTGGATTCACAATAACACAATCCGCAATTGGCTGCCATCCTCCTGGGAAGGGTCAGAATGTGACATCCTTTGAGACTTTCCCGCTTCAGTGGGCCATCAGTTTTGCGCAGTATAAGTTTCGCTGTCTTAACTTTTGTGCTTTTTATGACAGTACAGTATTTACTATATCACTGATACTGTATTAAAATAAGGAGTACATTCCAGAGATCATTTCTTTAGGCAGTAGTAACTGAGTAAAAGTTTCCATTAGTATTATTAGTATTATTATTTTATTACTATTAGCATTAATACATATTTGTCACATGTAGTATGTCTTAATTGTAACAACTGGTCTATTTCCTACATTCCTTGTTGAATGCCTGAAAACCAATGTTTATGCGGTGTCCACATGATGTGGGGCAGGGACTGTGCTTACCTAGCCTGGGCATTTTGGGGGAAGATGTTCCATGCCAGGTCATCATCGCTGTCATATCGCCGGGGGTTGTCGAAGAAGTACGCTCTGGAGGAGAAGCCGTGACCAGGGAGTCCAGGCCCGCTCTGCACAAGTACAGTCAGGCGTACGTGTCTTCAACATCATCATCTTCTGACTGGCAGGGTGTGAGGCGTATCCATCTCATAGGTTTTGGCTACATTTTATTTGACCTCTTTGTCCAAGGCAACATACTTAACCCATTCAAACAGCTGGGTAATTTTTACTGTATTCGTTCAGGGTAAGTATGAAAGATACTACTGGAGGAGACAGGATTTAAACGTTAGACCTCAATGTCTATATCTGCTAAGCCATCTGTATCTGCCAGCTTGTTGGATCTAACTGGTCCCATTATAAAGAGACACTGGAATTCATAGCATATCCACACCATAACCTGAAAGCTGGCCAGTTCAGGACCTTTTACCTACGACTACAGTAATATCCTTGAGCAAAAATACCAGTGAAAATGGTACAAAAAGCTGCTTTGAATAAAAGTGTCATTTAAGTAATGAATTAATTGATATTTAGTAATAATAATCGAATTGGTTTCATGCTGACATCTGGTTGGTGTTAGATCTAACAGTTCCTCACCCTGTCCTGCAGGGGCCGGCGCACTCGGAAGAAGAAGACCACAAGGGACGTTGGCAGCAGCTCCCAGACAAAGAGGATCACCCCGAATGCAATGTACCCCTCATCCCCCAGGGTGGCCCTCAGGTCAGCCTGGAACAAGACAGGACCACACAAGCCAACAAATAATGGAACAGATGAGAAGACAAGAGGGAGGTGGGTGAGTTGAGTGAAACACGATTTAACCGTGGACAGGAACACCCTTGTTACCTGATCGGATACGTTGTACCAGTCATAGCCAAAGGAGCTAAGGGGCTTGACGTTGGTGAGGGCCAGGACCACCAGGTTGTAGCAGGCCCGCGACGTGTACAGGAAGATGACAGTGGCACCTATCATTGTCACCTGACAGACAGACGTTCCCTGTAGAGAGTTATGGGAAACCAGGATGTCAGGCTGGATTGGAAACAGTCTATGTCAGGCACCGAAATTAGTCTTCTTACTGTTCATCTTGACCCGCACGTGGGTGCAAACAGCTCAGCCAGTCGCAGGGTGTTGCTAGGCAGTGTTCCTGCATCATGCATATCACTCAGAAACTTCTCTTGCCGTGTGCTTGTCTGTGCCTCCCTTTGCTTCACTGAAGTGTGGTGTAGCAGCGTGATGGCTGGCAAGCTTGCTTTTCACCATAAAACTTCAGCAAATACATGTTTTCTGAAACTGCCCCATTTTGGAACAGATGGAATTTCCTGTGCAAAGTCTTGCATGCTTTGATCAACTGTGTGGAACATCTGTCTGAGCTGTATGCCAAGCAAGCAGCTGTGAAGTAGCGCCAAGTGCAATTTCCATTTGTCAGTTTGATTCATGCATTGTTGTAACTGCCAACTGCCACAACTACATAGCCAGCAAGGACCCATCAGGTCCAGTTGTACAGACCAGGCCTGGCCTGCCACTTGGCCGCATCACCACTAATTTCCTTCCTGTTGATCCGAAGGGTCCACAACAACCTGTCTATAAGACACAGGGTTTCTACAGTCTAAAGATGCTGCAGCTACTCTGCAACTGGCTCCTCACAGTCCCCGCGCTGCACATGTGGGTGTGGGTATGAACTTGGCTCAGTCTGTGTGGAGTTTGTCCTCCCCATGTTGGCAATCCAAAGATGTGCAGAAGAAGATAATGGTCAACCACATCCATACCCTCCCTTACAAAGAATACTACACGAATTGTCACCATAAGTTAAATTCCACTTAGCGGCACCTTCACAACCCACTAAAGCTGATAATGGGAGAGGAGGTAGAGTAGTGGTTAGGGCTGCTACCTTGGAGTCGAAAAACCCAGGTTAAAAACCAAATTCCTGCTGTAGTACCCTTGATCTGGATACTTACCCTGAACTGATACAGTAAAATTACCCTGCTGTATATATGCGTAAAACAGCATAAGCCACTTTAGAGAAAAGCATAAGCCAAACTGAGAAGTAATGTCTCCGGCAAAGCCATGAAGTGCAGATATTTGTCAACTAAAATACACACCACTAACCACAGCTACCGCTGTCCATGCAGAAGTTCTTCAGTTTATTTTAGTTTTTTACTTTCTGATATGCTGCAAAGTTTGCATTTCCTGAGAAGCATGCGTACAGCATGCACAGTGTCAAATGTGTGATGTAGGCTCAGATCCAACCTGCTACCAGGCAAGGGTTCAGCGGGGTGTTCACTCGCCTTGGACTCCAAATAGATGTTGGCCAGGGACATTTTGGCAATCTTGTATAGGCACAGTGAGAGGGAGATGGCACAGAGCACAAACAGCGTGTCATTGATGGCCACTCGCACCAGCACTATGGTCTTGGGCTCCGTGTTGGTCATCTTCACCAGCAGGGCACAGGTGAGGTTCACCGCCAGGAATATCAGGCTCATCAGGAGAAAGCCCAGGTACAGTGGCAGCCTGAGGAGAGAACTGATCAGCTCCCAAAAAGCCATCTCTGTTCCACTGCGCAATGACACTTAAACTTAAACTATTTATAAAGGCATCCCAGGAAAGTTTTGCAGCTGATTAACATCTGATTCTTCTGGTCAACTGAATATTAAACCTAAACAGATGATTTACTTTGTAGTCAACATGAGAATACATTGTGCAAATGTCTAAGGATTTGCTCATCCAGGCTGAGCAAGAAAATTTGCTGCTGCCACATTATATGTTGCTAATAAAGTGCAAATGTGACCAGGATCTAGATGGTTCAAGCAAGATGGTTCCTAAAGCTCTGAGCTACTTCAAGGGATTTTACATATGTGAGTTTTACACATTACGGCACAAATTTGCCATGGCATTCTTTCAATAAGCTTATGCAATGTCACAAAATTTGTTTCACAAAATAAAGGGCTTTTAAAATTTCATTTTTTGCCAAGATCTTGTATTGATGATCGGAGAGTCGGACTGCTGCGTAAAGTCTTCTCCAGCACATCCCAAAGATTCTAAATGGGGTTAAGGTCTGGACTCTGTGGTGGCCAATCCATGTGTGAAAATCATGTCTCTCTCATGCTCCCTGAAGCACTCTTTCACAATTTGAGCCCCATGAATCCTGGCATTGTCATCTTGGAATATGAAATAAAAATCCATTGATGAAAAACCTGGTCATTCAGTATATTCAGGTAGTCAGCTCACCTCATTTTCTGGGCACAGAACATTGCTGAATATAGGCCTGACTAACTGAAGCAACCTCACATCATAACACTAAGTTAAATCCAAGTGGTGACGTTTTTTTTTGGCCGGGCAGTGCATTTTGTTACCTGTATCTGACAAGCTCTGGTGCATACTTGGACTTTGCCTTGAAGACCACCTGTTGGAGAAGTCAAAGAGTGCAGGAGTCAGGAACCTGCACGACAACTTAACAATCTTACCCCCCCCATGGGAGGCGCTCCTCGAAGTGACAGTTAATTCTTTTCCTGATATTACACTCCATGATGTCTGCACAGGGGAGTGCTGTTCACCATTTTACCATGAACCAACGGCACACTGTCAGTCATCCCTTGGCGATGACTACCATTCGGTGTAAAAAGCGGTAAGCAAGCGTCATGCACAATGGCATTAATGTGTCCGACTCTGACTCGGTTCCTGTTATGAAGCACAGCAAGCAGGTCTGTACCTCCTTTTCCTGATTTTCTATCACGCTTCTGGTTAATTCACAGTCCCTGCATTCGCTATTCACTCTCTGTTCTGCTCATCTCCACAAAAGCTTGAAAGAGCAGAACTGAGTCTGTTGCTCAAAGGAGGGTTTGTTGGGCCAGGAGGGTCCAATGCTAGAATGACAGCCAAGTGCTTACCTCTCTCACCCATTGTTTTTAAAGGGCTTTTAAAATTCCTGTGAGCAGCTCCCCAACTGAAAACCAGAAGGTCTGGTAAAACAGGAAGTGTGACACACAGAACAATGAAGAACCAGGTTAGCACAACAGCGGAGGCTGCTTTTGATACTGCGCTCATTGCAGAATAAAGGTGCTCACTGGATTCTCTGCGTCATGCATTCTTGAATAGAATTGAAGTTATTTTCGTAACGTGCTGTGCACCCAAGACAAATAATATCACTTGTCAGATCATGATACAAGGGACCCATGGAAAATAGTGGCTATTTACAGCCCTGCCAGCATCTGTGCCAAGCTGCATGGCAGCAGGGGACTAATTTTATAGACATCCATGGTCATGTCTACTGACAGCAACCTGCTGGCCCTGGCCCATAATGAACAGAGACATCTGTCAATTTCAGATGCACAGTGACCACACTCTCCACAGGTGGGAGGTGGCTGCCATGACAAGCGCTTTAGGACCTTGGCTTTTTCACATTTTAAGCGACCGAGGAACAACGGACAAGAACCACCCTTCTGAGCTGTGTGGTGCCGGTGCGGACCAACAAAAAGGCTCAAAAACAGCTTTTTTCACTCAAGCAGTGTTGCTTATCAGCCTCCAAGGTGTATGACATAATTTATATAGATGTTCGAAAGAACCTTGTTTCCATTTTTGTCAATCAGATATAAACTAGTTTAATTCAAGAATTACATTGCAGAGAATTTCAAAAGTATGCAGCCTAAAGTAACATATTTATTACTGTGTCATAACAACACCTGTTTAGGTTTAATCCGGCTGTTATTTGGAGCTTTACAGCCATATTATGCAGAACTGAGCATACTCATCCCATTATCTTGCTCTATGGCATGGATATTATTCATTTGTTTGTTATTATCCATTTGCATCTCCTTCGGAATTTGTTCCTTCATGCTTGCTTCACTGCTGCAATGTTGTGTCTGAAGGAGCACCTCCACGTCAACTGTTTATTGTATGTGGTCATCAAAGTAATTTTATTACATCTCACCTTGTCTTGTAACACCTGAGGCCTCTAATCTTTTTTTTCTTTTTTACAAACATCACATGAACCAGGACATTCGGTCTTTGTTCATGTAAAGTT
Source organism: Heterotis niloticus (assembly GCA_018136845.1). NCBI lineage: Eukaryota > Metazoa > Chordata > Actinopteri > Osteoglossiformes > Osteoglossidae > Heterotis > Heterotis niloticus. The sequence continues at coordinate 9,335,927 of CM030889.1, forward strand.
TGCCACACAGCTCAAACCTTCTAGACGCTATTGATGAAGAAAATCTTTTTTCTGCCATCATCCATAGATGCCAGTGATGCTGCTGCCTTGGGAAGGGTTGGGGTCAGGGCTAGTTTTTGAGTTAGGGTTCAGGTCAGAGGTCATACAGTCAAGGTTATGCAAACTGTATTGCCCTTTTACGTGGCTACAGGTGTCTTCAAACTCATATCTTTAATAAGGATGCCTCCGTCTAGTGCAATTGTCTGCAGACCATAACGCTATACAATGTTCTGCTTTGTTTTACAATGGTTAACTGTGCCACTGTATCCCTTAGTAAAAAATAACCCCACCTTACACCCTCGAGCCCTGCTCACCTGGGCAAAGTAGAGGTTCATGAGGCTGAGCGTGAAGAACTGTAGGCAGACGGGGAAGCAGTAGAGCAGCCAGAAGGAGAAGGGTCCCAGGGTGTTGGCAGCTGCCAGGCTGCGGAAGTAGAAGGAGAAGAGAATGGCGCGCAGGGCAGCCCACAGCAGGCACAGGAAAAGGAACACCGTCTGGTAGCTGAGCCGCTTGTGCCGGTACCGCAGCACCAGCCACAGCTGAGCGTACACAAACACGAAGAGCAGGGAGTAGAAGACGGTGTAGGCCACGGTGAGCCCGAGCTTCACGTAGGGTGGCACAGCTGGACTTAGGGTGGGCAGCGGCTCGGGCCCCGCCACTCTCACTGGTGCTTCCATGGCTTAGCAACCAGCAGAGAGGCAGAGAGGCTCGCTGTGCTGCAGCCGACACAAATGCAGCTTTCTTGCTTGACAGCAAGGGAGGGAGGGCAAACGAGAGAGAGAGAGCGAGAGACAGACGAAAAGAGAGAGAGCAACTGAGTGAGAGCGAGTGCATGAAAGAGAGAGAGATGAAAATACGCTTCACTTCCTGCCAATGGCTTCATAAAGGCCCGACCCAGAGATACACTGCTTCTACACAGGCTGATTCATTTGTCTGAAATTCTAAGAAAGCCGAGCGATGACCAGTCCTGCTACCTGAATCCAACCAGGAGGTACCGCACTGTGACCTCTGACCTTTGTTAGGCCATGAGAGGGCACCCCCCCCCAGGTCCATCCATGTAGGACAGACTTTGGTCATTGCACCCATTTTTTGCAGACGAACTGGGTGTGAACTCCTCGCCCCGCTTTAGCACTGCAGTTAAATGCAAAAGCTCACTTTGACTGAAAGCCAATAAGGTATCTCATAGGGTTCACTGGTACTTCTCGGTCCAGCAGTCATTGCACTTTCACTTCTGCCATCGGAAGGTCACGGAGTAAAAAGTCCCTTTTCTCACATTTGTTCAGTTTCAGTTATAAGTGTATTCATAAAGCATTATTATCATGTGATTTTTGAAAAAAAAAAAAAAAACACAAAGCAGCTATTATGCAAGTTACCTACAAGTGTGTGTTACGGTTTAATCTATTTCAGTAAGATTCAGGCTAAGTCGAGCTCGGGGGTTTAGTGCTGCGGACTGGGGATCACGGGTGGCTCAGGAAATGTGGGATTGTATAAAAGTTGCTGGTCGAATGATTCACGGCGGTGACATTTTCAAACTGAAGAGTGTCTTGAGCGCTGCATCCCATCATGCTTTGGACATATTAACACCAGCATGCTGCATTCCGGAGTCGTAACAATGAGTTCTGTCACTCGGCATTATGCTTTTGAAAGGACGGGTGGCGAGAGCACAGGGACACAATGCCCTCGAGGGTTTGCTGTTACTGGGAGAGCCGTGCGTTTGCTCCCTGTTTCTACATACCACGTGACCGGGAGGAAGGTGCAGTTCGGGAGGTCATAACCAGTGGTCTTTGACCCCTTAGCTCGTTTTTCACCAACTTTGTAAAGCATTTACTGTGAGTCTCAGCCAGCTAAACCCGTATAATCGTGTTTTGCACCTGAGAGAGCCACACACCCGAGGCTGGCTGAGCACGAGCTTGACCTCTGACCCCAGCTACCTGACAACCAGAGTAACAGACGGTGCTTCACGATTCAGCACTTTTGTCTTTCCATGCATACGGTCGGCACCCTGTAGCACGACAGTAAACACTTTTTCCGAGATGCGGCTCAGGATCGCTGTCTTGTTTTGATGTGTGTGCATTATTCCCACGGTGACTAAATGTTTTAAAAGAAGCAACGGGCCATTACGTCCACGTTTGTACAGCAGGGTATTCTTTCTTTGCACCTTAAGCATATCTTTGATTTGTGACTTTTTTTATCTCTTTTATAAGCCAGTAAAACCATTTTTAAAAAACCACAGGGTGTGTTTATGCCACAGTACAAAATGAATGTGTCAGTCAATGTAAGCAGATTCAAAGTTGCTATGAAAAAGGCATCAGCCGTATAACAGATCATTAATAATTATAGCAATAATAATAACAGTACAGCAGTTGTGGGATTCAAACTGGCAGCGTTTTAAGGCCGCAAACCCCTTGTTACCTGTTGACCTGTATGGTACAGTGGTGTGTGAAACTCTCTCTGTAAGTTACTTTATGTATGACGTGAGAAGAATGTCCGGCAGAGAAACGGCAGCCGAGTTAAGAGCTCCCCTCTTGGAGGCTTTAAAGAAACCAGAAATGGCCTAGTCTGCATTCACAATGTGTCAGGTTTGCACAGAAAAATTATACATAAAAGCAACCCTGTTGGATTCTGTTTTGCAGTTATGGGCTGCTGGATGAGAATGCCTACATCTGAGGAACATGGCAGAGTGAAGCGTCACTGGTCTAGCAGACCACTTCTCCTTTGCTTGTGTGAGGAACTGGGCAAACCACAGGATGTTTCAGAGTCTTCTTCTGCCTCCAGCTCCTGCAGACATTCTGATGCCCTCGTCACTCTCTGGCAGAACTGTGGAAAAGGGTTTTTTTTTAGTGGTACCAGCAGGAAATGACCTCATGTTGGCTGTCACAGGGTGAGAAAAAGAAACAAAGTTGTTCTGCATTTGTTCCAGAATGTACTGTATGAGTAGTGTGTTGGTGATTTACACACCTGCTCCTCATAGTGGTTCAGTTGACAGTTTTTTCAACACAAATACATGTCCCTATTTATTCATTTATTTATCATTAACTATATTTTTTCCACATCTTTTTTTCTGAAATTTCTTTTAGTGATGTGTTCATCCTCTCAGTCAGTAGATGGCAGTAGTACCCTAACACCAAAACAGCGTGGGACTGCCATGATTCACTTCACTTCCACGGTGTTTACAGCTCCTGAGTGTCAATGATTGCGAACAAAATGGGTATATTTATGAGATAAATCAAGTTAATGGTGTCAAATAGCTTGCTGATATTTCGAGTCGTTTTGAACAAGTTTTATTTTAGCATAGTTCAAAGTAAAAAAAAACAAAAAACAAAAAAACATTAAAATAAAGTGTTAAACGAACAGACAAAATTTTGGTAAGTGCCCTTGACCCAAACACACCTGTTGTTCATTTCTCTTTAGGTGATCTCATGGTTTGTCCTGTTGCTTTAGAGTCCAAGTCCAGGGCTTGAATCCCACCTCCAACTGCAGTATTCTTTAGTGAGCTATTTACCCTAAACTGGTGAAATTACATGGTAAATGTTTGAAGTTTGTTTTGGAAAAAGAAGCACCCTTCGATTGAGGCATTTTGTAAGTGTACGTCAGTCGCAGTTACGGTCGCTAGATGGCGCTGTTAGGCAATTTAACGCCTCAGTTGAAAACGAGACAAACGGCGCTAAGCAGGCTTTCATGACCACGTGACTGAGCCCAGATCGCAGCCCCCAACGGGCGGACGAGATTCCAAATCCAAAAAATTGCACTCATATGTCCGGCACTTTCCTAAAAAGCAACTAGCAACAACAGACTTATTTACACAGGTGAGTAAGTTACCTTCGGACGGGTCACACCAGCAGGAGGGGGATTTGAACCTGCGCCCTGCTGGCAAAAGGTAGCACCTGTGACCAGTGCGCCACCTGCTGGCCAGCCCACTGCTCTTTGCTGGTCAACAGGGGCAGAAATCACAGCCGCTGTCTCTTGGAAGTGGCAAACGCAGGGTCAGCGGGGCTCTGTCTGTGCGGAACATCCCCTGACCGTTGTACCCAGGCTCTCTGGCTCCAGTTAACACTCCTTGGGTGTGTGTGTGAGGGACAGAGAGATCTGAGGAGCTGTGCTATGGTTAACAGAAACACATGCTTTCGGCACGATTCTTTCCTGAGGTTTGGCATGAAAATTTGTGTGGAATTCTTTGAAAACAAGCAAGAATGGAAGCCCTTTAAGACGAAATAAGACAAATTTGCAATGGTTGTTCTTGTCCGAAAAGTATACAAACCAGAAGCTTGTAAGTGAAATGGAGGGCCTTTGGCAAAGGTCTGCGGAAATGTTTGAGGACAGCCAGTGCGTGGGCACAGCTGACATTTCGAAAGACTGTGTTTGATCTCTGAGGTCTGTATGACCAGCATCTCCAAAAAACCATATGCAATGGACATTTCAATGAATGTGTCCAAAGGCCATGAAACAGACAGTGTGCGTGTGTGACATTTCAGAAAATCTGAGATATCCAAAGGCGTCTGTGTTAGCTGGGGTCGCTCTTTTGGACCCCACATGTCTCCAGCTCCTGACAGCAAGAGACTGGAAGCAACTCACTTTCTTATTCTCGGAGTCCTCAGACACAGGACTTGATTTCCTGAAGTTCTGAAACTTTGCAATGGAGGACTTCAAGTCCATGAAACACTGGAACGCGGAATTCCTGTCCTAAAAGCACCGATGGACATTTTTGGTGTTTGTTTCACTACATCGCCGGGGCTTTTGATGGCATTTTTAAGGGATCGATGAGCCGCAGCCGGGCGCACGGCTCCGCCCACGACCCCGCGTCCTGTCCACCTCCTCGGCTGCAAACTTCTTCATCTCCCCATCACCTCCTTTCCAGACCTTCTGGGCAGCGCCAGCGGAGCTCTGCGTCGGACCCGGTCAGGATCACCCCGCCATGGTCGTGCGCGTTCACGCGTGTTTTGGGGCGCTTGCCCTGCTCGCCTTTGCCCGTTCCGTGGGCGGCGTGAGCCGAGCGGAGCTGTTCGCGTTCGGCCGGAGCGCCGGGGACGAGCGGCTGCAGCCGGGCAGCGACCAGAGCCGGCAGGTGGAGCTGGACACCCCGCTGCTCTTCTACCAAGGCAGCTTCCCCAGGGTCCACGTGAGTGGCGCCGCACCTTAACCATGTTCGATCGCTTGGTCGCGTTAAGTGGGATTAAATCCGCCGAAATTGTGCGTGTAAATCGGCCACATGCGCTCCTGTTTGTAAACCCCCTCCGGCACTTTGGGGTCTGGTGCCGCTTCCAAAGCCCCAGGTGCCCAGTTTGCAAGGAAACAGACTGCGCTGGATTCGAACCCACGTCCGAACAATCCGGGCGCTGTGAGGCAGCCGCGCCAACGCGAAAGTGTTCCTATGAGATGTAATAAAGTGTAGATGTGAGTATTTATTTGACTTAGTGCTTCAGTAAATGGCACTGTAGTACCGACACAGGCTGCACTTCGGTTTACTGCCACATTTTACCTTCATTTACTCTGGTGAGGGAGCAGCAGCGCGTCGCGTTCCCCATGCGCGCTTTCCCCGGGCTCGGTGTGATGTGCCAGGTCCTCCGCAGCCCGGGGTGGCCGTGTCCTTTGGTCGCTTCGCTGAGCGCACTGTTTGCACCTGTGGTCAAAACGACCATGAGGCACATTTATCAGAATCAGAAAGACTTTATTATCTCAAGGGAAAATGCTTAATATATAAAGTATTGGAGTCGGTACCCTGGTGTGCACCTTCTTCTTCTTCTTCTTCTTCTTATTATTATTATTATTATGCTGCTTCAATAAGTATTCAAACCCTACACATTCATATTTAGTAGAGCCATCTTTTTGGCAAAGTAACAGCTTTACATTTTTTTGGTGTAACTCTGTACCAGCTTTGCACACTGTTGCATAACACATTTTTTTTGTCTCGTTCATCTTGGCGAATCTGCAGCAGGTTGTTTGTGGGCTGCAGTTTTCAAATAGTGCGACAGTTTCTGACTGAGGTCAGCACCGAGCCACTGCAGGACAGTCATCTTTTTGTTTCTGAGCCACTTGTTTGCTTTTGCCTTCAGCTCAGGATCATTGTCCTGCTGACAGGTGAACTTTCTCTCTAGCTTCAGTTTCGGACTCTCTTGCACTATTTTGCTGCATCCATTCTTCCTTCTGTTTTGACAAGATGCCACCTTCCTGCCGATGGAAAGCATCCCCACTTCATGACACTGCCACCACTGCACTTCACAGTAGGAATGGTTTTTCATAAATCATGGGCAGAGTTAAGTTTGCACCAAAACAGTGCTTTGATCATCTGACCACAAAATATTTTCCCACATCACAGCTGGGACATTCGCATGCTTTTTGGCAAACTCCACCCATGCTTTTACAAGATTCTTTCTGAGTAATTGCTTCTTTCTTGCCACCCTTCTATATAGGCCAGTTTTCTGCAGAGCTGTTGACACTGTGGCCTGGTGCACCTTTGCAGCCACTGACCTCTGTACCTCCTTCAAAGTAACTGATGGCCTCTGTTGCTTCTATCTCAGCTCTACATCTTGTTTCTGAGGGATGGCCTTATCTAGGCAGCATGTAAGTGGTGTGATGCAGCTTCTACTTCCTCATTGTTGAACCAACAGTACTGACTCAAAGAACCGAACACTTGGAAATATTTTTAACCCATTTTCCTAACTTATGCTTTCCTTTAACTCTATGTATAACTTTTGCAGTCTGTTTTTAGTTCTTGTTCTCACATCTTTCCTTCATGTTCACAGCCTCACCAGTGATCCTTAAAACAGATGTTTTTTATGTGGAAAATATGGCTGTTGCTGAAATGGTTTACAGGTACAAACCAATTCTGTCCATTTAAGGGAAAATTGTCCTTGTTAGTTTTTTTTTTTTTTTTTTTTAAATCTGTGTAAACTTGAGGTTTCCAGAGTTCAAAGGTTTGAATACTTATGCGAGCTTTATATTTGTTTTTCATTAAAAAATCTGCAGATAACTTATTTCAGTTCTGAGAATGTAGCACTAAAGCGTGCAAGTTGATAATATTATGCTGAGAAGTTCACCTGTGATTCGACAGGTAAAAAAAGACAGAGAAAAGCACTGCTCTCACTAGACAGGAAATTAAGCTTCTGAACAAGATGGAGGATGTTTGCATAGAAAGAGTTAGTGGGGTCTCTAATGTATGAAGGGTGGTCTGTTGGAACAATGGAACCATTTTAAACCACGATGGTCTGCTCTTGTTTTGCCCTCCATAAGAGAGACGGATGTTTATGCTGCTCCATCATTTTAGACGGTCATTAGGACCTTAATTGATTTGAAGACCTCCTTTGATATCACGATCAAACGGCCCAGACTTTGTTTAAAGCTCCTGTGTGTGTGTGTGTGTGTGTGTGTGTGTGTGTGTGTGTGTGTGTGTGTGTGTATTTGTGTGTATATTCTTCTTGTGCCCATGACCTACACAGTCCTCTCATTACTGCCTAACTGCCAGAGCCCAGCAGCTATGTTCTGGCACAAACCTTGTCCATTGTGCTGATCCCACAAACAGCTCTTTATTTCTATGCAAATCCCTTGACGCAGCACTGCTGTATCCTCGCTGTAATTGTGTCCCAGAAATGTGGAAAGACTCTCAGTTTTACAAGAATATGACCCCCGGCCAACCTCGGACAACAACAGAAGGTGTGTCTGTGTGGTACGGCCTGTACAGTACGTCTATTTATAGATAAATCTTCAAGTAGATCACCTAATTGTGAGCTTTTATAATTGTGTTTGGAATTAGAGGTAAGAAGAAGTAAAATGGTTAAAGTTCTAGCGATGCACCTTCTGCTGTAGTACCCTTGAGCAAAGTACTTGCCTGGCGTTAATATAATACAAATTACCCAGCTGCATAAAGGTGTAAATTACTGTAGGCAGGTTAATAGTCTAAATAAATTTGTTGGAATGTGTCAGCTAAATAATCTAAGTATTTGATATTGAACATAAGAGTGAAGTTATGGCCCATGTAGCTGCCCTGTCCTCCACCTACTTCTGTCTCATCCTTTTTGTGACTTTGGGCCGTTTGATGTGGCCGAGTCGGGGGTCTATCTTTCCTCAGCATCACTCCACATGTTCTTGCCTTTTCCTTAATTAATCCTCCCGGCATTTCTTTCCCAGACACTCACAGTGCTTTCCTGTGCTGCAGTGGAACTTCCTGTCCGTGCAGCTTCCTGATGGGCTTGATACTGGAGTCTATTCCCAGCATTTCCCTTTTCCCTTCTAGGGATGTGAGCTGAAGTCCAAGCAGTATCTGCTGCATCGCTGCACATATCGGAGCTGCAGTGCACACCCTCTGGGATTCCTTTCCTTATTGTACTCCAGAACACTTTTTGCTGCTCTGTCAGCAGTGTCAAGCTTTTAGTTTTTTTATTTCAATTTTTTTGTCAGTGAAAACAGTGTTACATGCTTGTCTGTTATTCTCACTCTCGCTCACAGGGAGATTGTCAAGTCAGTGTATACCAGTCCATAAAAGATTTTTACTTGTTATTTTTTACTCTTTCTTTTAAATGCTCTTGACACATAGCATCTGAGCTGTTCAGGCGTGGGTCCAAAACCGGCCCGGTCTGCATGTTCTCTCTCCATCTGCTTCAGTTTTCTCCTAAAGTCCAAAGGTGTGTTTCAGACAAACTGGTGATTCTAATTACTTTTGCTGTGTGTAACTAGCCAGCAATGGACTGGCATCTCATCCAGATTGTACTTTGCTTAACCTTGGACCTTATGCTTCTAAAATAGCCTCTGAACCACAGCATTCCTCACATTGGCAAGCAGTTAATCATAGCCTGGGAGTGATATTTTTCTTTTAACTATTTAGAAATGAATCACATAGGTATTAATTTTTTTATTTAACCCAACGCTTTTCTACATATCATTTTACAATGTTAAGTTACTCACACTAATTTACCCATCTATACTGCTGGATACTTTTACCAGAGTAAATTAAGTGTAAGAATCTTCATCAAAGGTATGGGAGCAGGAGGTGGGAATGGAGTTGACAATCTCTGAGTTCCAGAACAGCAGTTCTAACACATGTTACAAGCTGTCTCGGAGGTTTCTCTTAGGGTTCGGGCTTAGAGTTTAGCTCAGTGGTTACTGCTAATGTCTTGTGCTCAAAACGCTATGGTTCAAAGCCCACCCCCTGCTGTAGTGCTGTTGGTCAAGGTGCTTTTCCTGAATTAATACAGTAAAAAAAGCATAAAGGTGTATAAATGATAAATTGTTATAAGTAGTTTAATAGTGAAATAAATCTTCAGCCAAGCAATAAATGAGTGTCTTTTGTACAGTGGGTTACATACTATCAGTGAAAATAATTTTTTTTAAGGTGGTCTTTTTTAAGGTTGAACCTGCTGCTGTTAGGTCATTGGTGTGGTTCCCAAACGTCAGTGTTCAGGGCTTCCTGTTCAGCGTGAGAGCGAAGTCTGACTGTTGCAACCAGTGTTTCCAGGTACACTGTGTACAAACATGGTATGTTTTGCCGTTGTTGACATTAAGCAGGAGTTCATGTTATTCTGGCCAATGCCCTTCCTGCCTGGCAGCTGCCCTTTGGAAAGAATGATTATGTTTGTTTGGATGTCGTTTCTGTGCATTGTGGGCCACCGTGAGGAACTAATGCAGATCGGTCAGCCACCAGCATAGTATTTTGAGAAAGATCAGTTGGCTGGTTCATGCGTTCATGTTGGTGCTCCCTCTGCAATGGTCTTGTTTTATTTTCTTTTCTTTGTGGTCTCGCATCATTTCCGGGGGGAGCATGGCGATCGTAGTGTCCTCAGTTCGGTTTCTAGGTCTTTCTAAGCAACAAATTTGCATTTAAAAGAGCATCACCCATCTTACTGACCCCTCAGCACTGATTCATCTCCCATCTGCTTCCACTTAGGACCGCAACTCCATTTGCTTCAATTCATGGGTCAAACTGTCTGTTGGCTATAAGGCTGATATCGAATCCCACAATATGTTCTATTGACCCACCACCAGTCACGCACCTGAGGAAGTCCACCCTCTGCAGGTGGCCATAACTGCATTGTGCCTTCTGCTTCCCGTGGTATGCTGTAATAAAGATAATGGGCTGCAGTGTCTGCAAGTCACCACCCAGGTGCTCAGCTGTGGCCTGTGCTGGACTTGGCTCCCTCAAGTTGGAAGGACCGTTTGTTGGTGTCAGATGAGATGTCCCTGCACAGCTGGTGTTTTTCCTGAATGCCTCAGCACACAACAGCTCTCTGGAAAAGCCATGAAAAACCTAACCCTTAGTCCACCGGGAAGTAAAGATCATTCCGTGATCTGAGTATTACACCAGTCAGCAGCATGTTGAATATCTTGCACATGTTTCCTGTAGTTCTAATAGGTATGAGCAATAAGTGATGTGGCAGTTAAGAATTCATAAAGATCTATCTATCTATCTATGCAATGCTGTATGCTATGTAAGGTACAGTGGACATAACCACTAGCAAAAACAATAAAGAATGGGAACAACTATCTGCGTTTCTCATACAAGGTTCATGGTGCAATCGGTGCAGGCAGATTGGGTAGAAGTGTGGTGACTTAGGGCTACAAACCTTGTCTCCACTGGCTCTGCATTAGTCCACGTGTTGCTCCTTTCTGCCCTGCACTGACCCCGGTCTTGACAATATTCTCTCCTCCTGAATGCGCAGTGTCAACACTCCGTTTTGCCTGTCTATACCCTGCAGGGACATATTAAGCCTCTCTTTGTGAGGTTTGGTTAGCAGATTTGCTTGTACTTACCACATTCCTTCCCTTAATAGTTCAACTCTGTGCTTCGCTTCCCCTTGCTCTCTGTGCCCCTTGAAAAATCTTTAAAGAACAAAATGCGTGCTGATTGTTTTAAATCTTTTTTTTTTTTTTTAGATTGGGCATGAAAAACCTTTATGAAATACTTTACTTTCACTGTTTTCAGCTTAGGATATTTCCTCCTCTGTATTGCAGCCTCTGTCTAGAAAAACCCCTTGGCCTCCGGGGTTTTTCTGGATGTCTGTTTCATCTGCTAGGCCTCTGTCAACTTCATGGCAGTGTGGTATCAGCATTTATTTTTATTTGTTTAGCAAGCACTTTCCTCCAAAGCAGTGTACAACTCAGAGTAAACAAAAGTGCATTAACAACCGGTTAAAAGATTTAAAGATTTAGATTGTGGAAGCACAATCCAGCAGCACAAATTACAACAGTAGTTGCCTAGAAAGCTGAAACTGGTTATAAATGCATAGATGAATGTGACAGATTATCCAATTTAATGTAGTAAGGGAATCGAGATAGAAATGAATCTAGCAAGATATGTTTTGAGACACTCCTTAAATGCTGGAAAGAATTCAACAGCTCTGAGGGATGTGGAGGGATACTAGGAGCCTGAGGCCTTGTGCTCTGATTCATCATCAGTGTCTCCTCTGCTTTGTTACCCAACTCAGAAACAAAGGAATGAACACATCTTTTCGAATGGGTCACAAACTGTTGATCAGCCATACTTTAGCAGAGTTGCAGGAGGGATGTGGGAATGCAGGATGATGGGTGGAAAACAGAAAATGGCACCAGACAGGAAGTGGAGATGGCAAGGGAAGCGTGTGGTTTGTATCCACCAGGATTTGGTTTATTCTGTGAGGCTGTTTGGGATACTGTTAGCCCTTTATTTGTTGAAAAGCTGCAAATACTTTGGTCTTGTCCTGTGCCTGTATGGCGCTGTAGGTATTCATAGTGGATCTGACACAAGATGAACCAGTGTATGCTTCTTTGCTAAACACTCTAGCCTTTTAAACTTCCATTTTTTTGGTTGTTTGATACTGGATTTTCAAAACAGAGATGGTTTGTCATTACTCTGTGTGTCACATTGTCATGGAGTTAAGTATTCTTCTGTGATCATTTTGTGCATTAGATTCTTATTAATTTTTGTGCAATTATTTTGTGCTTTACACTGTCACGCTTTGTGTGTGTTCAAATTATTTTGGGTATTTATTCCTTATGCAACATAATTTTCAACATTAAAACTGTATGTTCTTCACACACTCTTTCTAGCAGCGGATCCTTACAGTGTTTTATCAAAATAAACAGCAAAGAACTCATCAATGGAACTGTTGATATGAGATGTGATCTGGGGAAGTCACTGCGGATTACATGGTGGATTTGGCCACAGCAAGGTTCAGGGATTCCCTGCTTACTGGCAGTTTAGAATTGAGTAGGAGAGTAAGGGGCTGGAAAAAATGGAGAAGGTGGTAAGCGAACTTCTACACGCAAACCTGTTTAAGTCTTTCCTTACGAACAGGAGAGAGCTTGTTTATCTTATTGTTTTATGGGTGTTGGTTTTGCACTGTGGAAAAGGACTGCTGCAATGCTGACACCTAAATTCAGTTCTGTCTCCTAGAGAATGGTGCACCTATTGGACCAGAGCAACCTCACATCTTCAGCGGAACAGTTGTTTGACTGTGGTGCTACTCTATGTGTCTACTTCAGATCAACACCAATGGATTTGTTGCCACATCGCAGCCGGCTGAGGAATCTGAATACTTGGGCAACATGCCTGCTGGATTTGGCATGATCGCTGTGCTGGTGGGGGACCTGGATACCAGTGACGGAGTGGGCAGGGTGTATTTCCGCCAGGACAAAAGTTCTGCCACACTGCAACAAGCAGCTGAGCACATCAACCGGGCTTTCCCCGAGGATGAAGAGGTGGAGCCCAGCCATGCTTTGGTGGTCACCTGGGTGGACGTGGCTCTCCGTGACCCCCACGGTAGGGGAGATGGACTAAACACAAGGGTGAGTGCACAGGGGTTCACGTGGGCTGTTTAGTTGCCACCAAATGGGCTATGGCGCAAAGCAGCTGCTTTTCATCCTGTTCTTCACCACTGCAGAGAAACACATTCCAGCTGGTGATTGCGTCTGCCGAAAAGGTGTCCTATGCCATCCTGCTGTACCCAAGGGAGGGCTTGCAATTCTTCTCCACCTCTCCAGGAGGCCGTAGCGTGCCCATGCAAGCTGGCTTTAATCAAGACAAACACGTGTTTTGGAACACTCAGTACTATCGCATAAGCGGTGATGATGAGCAGTCGGTCCGGGCGCTCTCTGAGTAAGTGCAGCATGCTCACTTTCTTCTTTCTGGAATTCTCCATTATAAAAAAAAAAGTGTCCATCGATGATGGGGATTTTTTGCATGTTCCCAGGCAGACTAACTCCGGCAAACGTGGTGTGTGGGTCTTTGAAATCGGGACATCCCCCTACTTCTCCAGCATTGCTCCCGGGGAGGTCACAGTTCTGTCTCCTGACAATAAGCCAGAAAGCAACATACCTAGCCCAGCAAAGCATGTTCTCTACCCTGGTGGGCACCAGGCAGTTCAGTACCCTCACTATGAGACTCAACCTGGCGATGCTCACAAGGGCATTCAATCGCATGATAAGCTGTTGCCCGCAAAATCGGTTCAGTATTACAGGCCTGACAACCAGCCGGAAAACCCGCAAGTGGTGGTGGTGGATGATCGTGATGACATTAACGTTAATGGTGAGCGTGGTCTCTTAAGGATTTCCTAACTTGGAAGCGTGTAGCCTAGTGTCTTGCAACCCTTCATCCTTAATCCCACTGCTACTCTCTCTCCACAGTATTTTCCTACAATTCTGAGAAGTGTGCCAACAACAGGCAGAAGTGTTCCACCTTTGCCGACTGCAGGGACTACCCCAGCGGCTACTGCTGCCACTGCAGGTCTGGGTTCTATGGCAATGGCAAGGAGTGCTTGAGTGAAGGTAAGAAAGTTTCCTCACAATAACACTGTTGAAGTATGAAAGCTTTCTGTCGTTTTTGCTCTTGGATGATGTTGGGAAGAGTCATCTGAAAAATGCACTTCTTACTAAGCCAGGCTCTTGGATCTCTAACTGTTTTGCTTGGAAAGTTTAGCCGTTTGCTCCCAGGAGACACTGGTGCTCACATATGGTTTGCAGTCTTTGTGAGGGTAAGTGACGCTCAATGATGTATCACTGTAATTCTAATTGTGATTGGCAGGCAAGCCCCAACGGGTGAATGGGAAGGTGAGTGGGAGAATTTTTGTGGGCAACAGCCCATCTCCAGTGGAGCTTAGAGACAGTGACCTGCATTCTTACGTGGTAGCCAACGATGGACGGACCTACGTGGCTATCAGCGGGATCCCTATCAGCTTGGGCGCCTCCTTGCTCCCACTGTACCCACTGGGTGGGGTCATTGGCTGGGCCTTTGCCCTGGAGCAACCTGGTTATAAGAACGGCTTCAGCATCATCGGTAAGCCATGAGCCTTTCTCTTAGAATGGCTGATACTGTGTAAAACTCATGTTTGTATCAGCTACAGCAGTAAATATTTATGTTAGTACTACAGATAGACAAAATTGTTATTTTCTTCTGTAAATGTCTGGCAGCTGCTTGAATTACGCTGTATTGCATTCTCCTGCTTTGGTTTCTTACTCCTTACTCTCTAGCCATTCGTTCACAGAATGATCATAAGTTATTTATTTATTTATTTATTCTTTATTTTGTTCTCTGAAAGGTGGCGAATTCTACCGCCAGGCTGAGGTAACTTTCCTGCCAGGAAATGAGAGGCTAACCATCAGGCAAAACTTCCAGGGCATCGATGAGCATGACCACCTGGTGGTCAGCACAGAACTGGAGGGCCGAGTGCCTATGATCCCACGTGGAGCCACTGTACAGATTGAGCCCTACTCAGAGATCTACCAGTACAACAGCAATTGTGAGACTCGCACCAGCTCCCCCAGGACTTATTCATTGATGTCTGAACTGAATTGCTTTCTGCACGGAATTTCACCTCACTTAGTTCTTCACTTTTGCTTAAGTTCTTTTTCAAATTTGACTTCCTGCTCCTTTGGAAAATGTTACCCCTGAACTAGTGTGAAGGTCATCCTGACTAACTAAAGCACAGTAAATTCACAATTTACAAGACGGTTGTGTTCCAGAAGAGAGCGGGCAATGTGAAAATTATGTAACGTCAGCATATTTTTCCTGTAAAAATAGATGTGTTTGGCGAGTGTGTACATCACCCCATGCATTCCTTTTTTGCCCCATATGAATGATTTCAGCTTTCAGTGGAAATCAGAAAGAAAACACCAAGAATAAACACAGTACAGTAATTACAACAATAACAGTAAAAACATAATTTTGCACACTTATTATTTTTCTTATCACTTATCCATGTAGACAAGATTTTCTTCCTCCTAACAAAGTTTTCTAAGATGCTGTGACTCACTTGGGCCACTCAGTTTTCCTTGAATGCTTAACGCACAGCACAAGAAGCAGAGTGACGGAGAAAATCATGACACGGACCAGCCGTTGCTCTCCTTTGAGTTTGCGTTACTTTGAGAAATACGTGTACGCTGAAATATTTTTTGTAAAATGTGTGGAGCGTGATTCTGAAAACACGGAGTCCAAAAACGCTTACATTGTGATTTGACTGTTATCCTCTGTCTTGGCAGTGATCACTTCCTCCTCCACCCGAGATTACACTGTCAACCTGGATAATGGCAGCAGTGAGAGTCGAACCTTCCAGTGGCGGCAGACCATCAGCTACCAGAGCTGCCCCCACGATGAGGCCGCAAGGCCTATGCCGTCTTCCCAGCAGCTCAGTGTGGACAATGTCTTTGTCATGTATGATGACAACGATCAGCTCATGCGCTACTCCATGAGCAACAAGATTGGATCTATCCATGGTAACATTGACCTCTCCTGCTCTTCCCATGTCGCCTTACAGCCTCAATCTCTTATCGCTACACCATCCTATCACTCACTCACCCACTGCACTGATTTGTCCCAAGGCAGCCCCTCCTAGAAAAACATAGCATTAGACTAAGCAGGGCACACCCCAGACAGAGTGCTAGGACATTGCAGAACTCGATCCAGGCACACACTGGGATTTAGGATAGGTAAATCCATGGTGTGTGGGAAGGATCTGCTAAAGGGAACTTATCTTTGGTCCACTGTTTATAATTTATGCGAATGTCTGACGTGCAGAATCCATGGTATCCAGAATTTAAGAGGCCTCACTGGGATGGACTCCAAAAAGTTTGTTGAAATCTACTGCTTTCATCCAGATTTGTGTGCAGAGCAAAGGAGTATTGGCACATGGGTGGAGAATTTTGTGCAGTTAAAACTTAGGTGGGGCAGACATACAGAGTAGAATGCTGTAGGCACAGGGGTAAAGAAATGTTTCCTCCTTTGAGGTTGAAGATGTCAGTCAGGACGAAACCAATTTGTGACATTTTTTTTGACAAAATGCCTAATGCATGATGTACTAAAATGCCTGAGGCTAGTGGAAAGGGAAGTGACATCATATTTATTTGTTGTTTCAGGTGGAAACCTAGAGGATAACCCCTGTTTCACAGGTCGGCACCGCTGTGACTCCAACGCCATGTGCCGTCCAGGCCGTGGCAGCCAGTTCACCTGCGAGTGCAACAGCGGGTTCACTGGGGACGGGTACACCTGTTATGGTATGACTGTGGGGGACATGACTGTTGGGGAGTTGAGTAGTGAATGTTTTAGCTGTCCTGAAGAATTCTTTCTATAAGTGTATAAAAAGGGGAAAGAACTGTATTATAATACATGCTGAACTTTTGGAAACCCCATCTCTGGAATTCCCTGTAATTCCTTCCTTCCTACAGCTTAGTTATCTGTGATGTTGCATTCTGTTTGAAAACTTTGCAGGACACAGACTATCCCACTGGTCCATCCCTCCAATTTAGCAGGGAATCTCTGTCCAAATGAGTGTATGCATACTGACTGTTTTCATGGGCACCATCTCCACCTCCACTTCCTCACACCACACACAGGGCCCACAGAGAACCAGGGCAGTCAAAATGTAGTGATATATGGCAGGAAAGTTAATCTTCAGTCTATTAGTTATTGGGAAAAATCCTTTCTTGCCTTCAGAGGAAGTTGTTCACTAAGCTGATTATGATAGATGAACCCAGAATAGCATTTCCTGCTACAGAGGTATACATTTTTTTTATTTGTTTATTTTTATCCCAGTGAAGGTATGAGAAATGTTTATGACTAAGGACAAAAGTGGAGAATATTATCTTTTGGATATTAGGTTCTTTCATCTGTAATCGATTAAAATTTAGAAAACATGAAAAATATTTATTTTTCTCTCGATTTGATATTTACTGCTTGATGAAGAATAGTATTCAACCTTTACATTTTATGGATTTATGAATCAGTCTCATCCCAGTTCACCTGTCTGAACACTTTTTGGACCAGAGCTTTGTTTGTACATAAATTTAATGTACTGAATATGTATAGATTCAATTGCAATAATCCCTCAGAATCCCCCCCCCCCCCCCCCGAAAACAGCTTGGATATCAATTTTTTGGGTAAAGAGTGCCTGTTTACCACTATTTTAAATTAAAATGTGCTCATCTGACAACGCCTATATATCTAGAAACCCATGGGTTCAATATGGCAAAACACTGTAAACACCAATTACTTAAACAGAAAATGCTAAATGTTGTCATTAATCTCCATGTTTATAATTCATGGTAAAGTAAGTACAGTACAGGATATTGCACATGTTTATGTTGCTACCAGTATTTAAAAAGATGGGTTTGTTATAAAAAAATTAATTCAGTTTAAAACATGGTAGACAATTTAAAGAAACAAGTTTAACACCTTTTTCTTAGTACTCATGGAATAAAGTGAAGAAGGGAGGCTTGTGGGCTTTGCTGTGTGTCGAAAGGAAGCAGCTGTGTCAGTTTCCTCTGTCAGAGAAGGGCTGATATGAGCTGAAAAAACTTAATGTGGATTTTTTTTTTGCCTTCACACAAATGTTCTTATTTAAACCTCCTTATAACCTGCAACAGCTTCTTCAGCTGTGTTGAAAGCAAAGCTCCTGTTCATCTCCATAATTAGGACTTTTAAGTTGAACGAAAGCCTTTCCTTCTCCTCTTCTTCTGAGGACCAACAGCTTGGTTGCAAGCAGGCACAGGCACGTGCATGTGTTTTGAACAGGAAAAAGCTGTAACAGTGAACAGTATGGTTTATTACAATACATGCAGCATTTTTTTTAGAGCACTCTGTACAGTACTGTGCAATATTTGTTGATTTAAAATTGTTTTTTTTTTTTTATTTTGATTTTTATTTTTATTTTCATTTCAGTTTTGTTGTGGATAAATGTATGATGAAAATCCATTATAGCAAAAGTGTCCTTTCAGGTACCAATGTATAGGTATTAATTTTCAAGAGCTGTTATAGTAAAAATTGAGATATAGAGAGTTTGGATGCTGAAGGGTTGTTATATTTCTCATTTTTGGTTTTACAGATTTGGATGAGTGCAGAGAGACCCCACATGTTTGTGATCGTAATGCCATCTGCAATAACTACCCCGGAACTTACCGCTGCCAGTGCAATGATGGCTTCCAGTTTGCCAGTGATGGACAAACCTGCATAGGTGTGTTCCCTTGCACATGCATGCCATATTTGTTTTCTTGAGATTTGAATTAGCATGTTATATGGCAGAAGCTCTCACCAGGTGGTAATATTTGGACTTTGTAAAAAGAAAAGGACATGGGATGCTGAACACTGTGTCTAATTCTGATACACTGGTGACATCAGGGTGGAAATAACTACTGTACATGTCTGACCCTGCAACAGAAATAGATTTTTCTGCACTTGTTTTGCTCTTTAGTTAGCAGCAGGACATTGCCTGTTTGCAGTCTTTGCCACCACTTGGTATCTTACTGATTTTCTATGTTTGATGTACATCCCTTCCCCTCCGTTGCAGAAGTGAACCGGCCCGTGGACCACTGCCAGGCAGGTACACATAACTGTGACATCCCAGAGCGAGCTCGCTGCAGCTACACTGGGGGCTCCTCCTACATCTGCTCTTGTCTGCCAGGATTTCAGGGTGATGGCCGGGTCTGTAGAGGTAAGTTCTTACTGTGTGACCCTGCCCAAATTTTGGGTTCTGTCCTAAGAACATCATCAGACAATCAGGCACAGTTGTACTAGAACCAAATGACAACCCCTTCCAGTAAGGGAGGCCCCACTCCAGTGTCACCTACTTCATTCTTTTGCTGTAGCTGCTTTCTCAGCAAGGGAGATGAATGAACGCAGTAACAGAGCTCAGAGCAGGATTGTGCACCTTATTATGCACTGTGCAATCTTTATTATGAACACTTTATATGGTATCTCTCTAAATCCTCCAGGAAATGATCTTATACAAAAATTATTTTAACTTAGTTAGAGGTATTCATGCAAAACAATAGGACAGTGGTTAGCACACAGAGTGTCTGGGTTATTTGGTTGTAGGTTTGATTCCAACTGTCTGGATGGCATTTGCATGTTCTGCATATTTGCATGGGGTCCCTCAAGGTCCCCTGGTTTCCTCCAACAGTCCGAAGACATGCATTTCAGATGGACTGGGACATCTAATTGTAGTGTATGATTGCCCTGTTATTTACCTTGCCTGGTATAATGCAATATATTTCCAGGATATTTTCCAGGCTGCTGTGACAATGACTTGGGTTAAAGAGTTGTAGGTAGTTAGTGGATATGCGTAAGTGTAAAGGAGTTTGGAAGACTACTTGTATTGTAATGTAATAAATCTAATGTAATTTAATGTAATGTAATGAATTTGTATTCTTCATCAAATTGTTCCTCCTTTCTTTTTCTTCTTTACCCTCCCAATCCCTCATTGTCTCTCACTCTTTCTCTCTTTCCCTCTCCGTTTTCCATGCACAGACATAGATGAGTGCCAGCCAGGCAGATGTCACCAGGATGCCACTTGCTACAACACAGAAGGCTCTTTTACCTGTCAGTGCAAGCCAGGTTTCCACGGCGATGGCTTCTACTGCTCCCCAGGTAAAGCTTTCCCTGGTGTCCATGGTGATGTCCACAACACCCTCATTGCTCACACCTAGCTCTCACCAAGAGGCTCTCGCTGTGTAACATCTGTGCCTTGTACTTACTGCCATCCAGTGCCTATGTGGCCCTGCACCCTCTTATCTTTGACTTTTGAAGGTGACGTGAACCCTTAAAGCCTCATCAATAAGCTCACTGATCATGATCATTGTTTCTTTTTCCTGTCAGTCTTGTGTACCTGTATAGACAGCTCCACTTCAGTCCAAATGTGCTTTGTGCTATGACTGTGCAACAGTACAATGCTAATGAATATGGAGCCAGCTGGAATGCATCTTGTTTCCAAGAATGCAGGGTCAGGGTGGGGGAATATTTATGGTGGGCACTGGGAGTGCCTGGACACTGGGCTGTTTGTATTAAGCCTTTGCTGTGGCCAAAGTGGACTTCAGCAGTCATAAGCAGGATTTAGGGCTGCATGAAACAGCAGTGGATGAGTCAGCAAAGCAAATAATGAAAGGTTGTTGGGGCCACTTGTATTCTGGGAAGCAGTAGTAAAGGTAAGATGGACAGCTAAGGAAAGCTGCATTGTATGTGTCCTCAAGGAACTTGAACAATTAAGAAATATGTCCCTGATTAAGCAAACTCTCCTTAGCTTAGGACTGCATCTCAAGAGTACAAATTTATTAAAAACAGAGATGAGAGGGGCAGGAAATAACACATTCACTTGAGTATGTTTCCTCTCTCAGCTCTCATTGTGGTTTATTTCATTTTGCTTTGACCAGGACCTGTTTAGAAAGCAGTGCTCCATGCAGAATACTCTCCAGGTGCCCCATGTCCTTGTCCTGTGGTTCTCACCAGCCATACCAGCAACTTAGAATCTGTTTCCTGAAGCTGGAGGGTGTATCTCTTGTAGCTAAAGGAACAAATGTGTGAGTCTGGACCTGGTCCTGGTCACTCAGTCCAAACTAGCTCAGCCTCAGTGTCCATATTTTCCAAACAGATAATCCTACCACATATGCTTTGTGTGCTTCTTGTGGTCACACTGAGCTGGAGACTCCACTTGCAACTGTTGGTGTTTTTGTTAGCTTTAGGTGTGTCTGTTTTCTGAGAGCTGGGTTGCCTTGCGTAACATAGAAAGTGGGAGAAGAAAACAATGTGCTAGCATAGCTCCTCTGAATTCTTTCCAAAAGTACTTTACTCAAGTGTTTTTTCACACCTAGTGATTTGCCTCTCTGCTGTTGTGGTTTGAGATGTTTTCTTCCAAATTTTACCCTTTTCAAAGGTTCAATAACAAAAATTCTCAAAGGAAAGCAAAAACACAACTACATTCATTACCCAATGGATTCTTTTGTGTACACTGTCATCTTGTGAGCCAAAACAGCACAATGGTCTTATCTTTGTTGTGGGGAATTTCACCACAGTTTTTCAGCCAGACAGATCATGTATGCTGTGACTTACTTGTTTCCTCTTGAGTGGAAACTGGGAAGAGCTTGTTGGCTGAGGTTAAGTTCAGCCCTCCAGGGGAGATATGTCCTACTGCAAAAACCAGATGTATTTCACAGACCAGGCCACTTGTGTTTGTGTGGAAAGACTGAATTTATGATGAATGTGCCTGCAGGAGGGGATTTGGCGACAGAAGATTATCTGATACAGAGACTTGTCCCAAAATATTTGTCCCCTAAACTATCTAGCAGGGTGCACAGCTGTTGGTTCCGAATCAGGGTTACAAATATCATTGGCCTGCAACAACTGGGAATGCTGTATAGAAGCAGATTATCGTGGATTGAGGATTCCAGGATCTTTTGGTTACTAGTGGATGTTTCAAGACCCTGTGTGGACCACAGTGTATAAAACAGGGGCTGATAGGAACAGGTGTGTTTCAAAGGGATGGCAGAACCACTGTATTTGTTACTTCCTAACTAGAGTTACCTAGGCACAGTGCCCACAGTATTACCATCATAAACAGGAGCAACAGCTTCCCACAGCCCTTCACTTTGACTCTCTATGTTGCCCTATCCCCTCCAGAGCGACAAAAAACACGATGTGAGCAACACAGAGAGAATGTCCTGGAAGCTATTGGGCCACGAGGTCCACGCCCTCATATTGGCCACTATGTGCCTGAGTGTGATGAGGTAGGCAACTACAAGCCCATGCAGTGCCATGCCAGCATCGGGGAATGCTGGTGCGTGGACCGCAATGGCCTGGAAATCTCTGGGACCAGGACAGGTCCAAGCAGCACACCCAAGTGTGAGTTACTGAACCTGATGGGGAGAATGGTCCTCTCCGGTGCATGTCATTTTTATGACTTTGACATTCTTCTATGAGACTTGCAGCAGATTTGTTTGCCCCTAAAATGAAACTTTGTTCCTATGTGTACAGGCATTGACTCTGGTGTTGTGCCCCCTCCGCTGGGTCCCACCACTAGGCCTGATGTGCACCCCCTGCCACCTGGTACTCATCTCTTGTTTGCTCAGATTGGGAAGATTGAGCATGTGCCCCTGGAGGGGTACAACATGAAGAAGAATGAGGCTAAGACTGTACTGCACCTTCCTGTGAGTTGTGCTACTTATAGGGTTCCCCAGCAACATCCACAGTCATTGGTATATTCCAGAGTCATCCTGTCTGTAGGGTTCCCCAGTGCAATCCAAAATCACCCTGCCTGCATGGTCCCCTGATGCTTGCAATGTGATCTGGTCTCACTGGGCTTCTTGAAGCCCCTAAGGAATCTCAACCTGGTGGTATACTGCATCCGCAAACCCATAATGCCATTTCTTGCTGCGACGTCCTTTATGTCAGCTTCACAGATATCGTAAGAAGTTAGCAAAACCCATTTTGCGTGCCCTGTTGCTGTGAAGCAGTCTCTCAGTGAGAGCTGTCAGCTGCCATGCAACAGTGGCCTCAACAGTGTGCACATCTGGAATAAAGAAAAGATTTAAAACTTAATTAGCAATATTTACCATGCTGCCAAGTAGCTTTTATGTGCAGGATGTGAGCCATTCTGGTTGACCCAGAGGCTTTGCAATGCCAGTGGCAGGAGATCGCATTTGATTTCCCAATTGTTATTGCTCACGACAAACTTGAGAGCATGTCTGCTGTCCCTGTTTACTCACAGTCTGTTTTTCCTGAAAATGAGAGACAGTTTCCGGAGCTTGTTTACAGAACAGCACTTCATGTACTGTAGGTTGCCGAAACAGTATTGTCTAGTACCGTGACGTGGAATTTACGAGCGGTGACTAAATTTGCGTCTATGTTTGGGGAAAGCAGAATGTTTCACCATATGGCGTCTGGCTAGGTTATTGTCGCTAATGGTTTGTTTGTTCTTTGCTGGGATCGATGCAATGTGTAGTCAAACAGAACCGGTTGACAAATGAAGTGAATTCACTGGATTATAAGATTTCTAGTGCCTATACTGACCTTTTTGAACTGTTTGGAAATGAGGGCGCTGTCTCCGCGTGAATGATGGGATCGGGACGAAGAACTCCGGCTTGATCCAAACTCAGTCACAGCGATGTGATGGAGCATTCCTTCAATCCAGAGTTCTGTGTTCTGAAATTATCCAGCAGGCAGTTAGTTAGCAGCAGCATGCAAGTCTGTTTTTAAGTAAACCACATGTTTGCTGTTAATCATCAGAGACACCACTTGAATCTGAGCCAACAGTCTCAGCTCTGAGGTTTTTATGAGTCAGTTTGGGGCAAATGTCCTTTTTCATGCAAAATGTGTTAACTTTTGACTTAATTTAATGTCTAGACAGAGGCATTAACACAGCGTATCCATTTAAAGTCAGGCATCACGGGGCCTATATGTGTTCTGTAATAAAGCACAATCGAGTGCTTTCAATTCAGTCCAGCTTACACTTTAAATGTGACTCTTGGTCCTTCCTACAGGATAAGGTGGTCATTGGTGTGGCCTACGACTGTGTGGATAAAATGGTATTCTGGACTGACATCTCAAGTCCCTCCATCAGCAAGGCCAGTCTGCATGGTGGTGTCCCTATCACAGTCATCAGCACAGGTGGGTTTGAGGTCAAAGGATCAGAATTTAGTTTAAGTCTAAAACACTCACTGGTTAAGCTTGATGTCACAACAAACAAAATAATCTGTACAGAGTACTCATCTAACCTCCGTTTCCCCACAGATTTGGAGAGTCCCGAAGGGATCGCCATCGACCACCTGAGTCGCACAATGTTCTGGACAGACTCGGTGCGGGACCGGATTGAGGTGGCTTCCCTTGATGGGAGCCAGCGGCGTGTCTTGTTCAGCACTGACCTGGTGAACCCACGGGCCATTATCGCAGACCCAGTTCACGGGTATGTGGCATATCCACCTTTTTGCAATTGCATTCTGAATCACACCTTTGCATCAGTCACAGATTACAAATACATCTTTTCAAGGGCACGATTCACAAGCTATTGGAACTTTTTTACCTCACAGCAAAGAGAGGTGACCTGACGTTGTAAGCAGTGTCCTGCATTTTACATCTGTGTACTTGAAGTGTCTGTTGTGCTTCTGCCAGGCACCTTTACTGGGCTGACTGGAACAGAGATGCCCCAAAAATTGAAACATCTTACATGGATGGGAGCAACAGGAGAGTGCTAGTAAAAGATGACCTGGGACTTCCAAATGGCTTGACCCTTGACCCCCAGACTTCACTTCTGTGCTGGGCTGATGCTGGTGAGTTTCTTTCCGCGTAGCATAACAGCCGCAATTCCAGCACTGGGTAAACGCTCTGTAGAACTTTCAGTAAATCAGCTAGCAGGTTATCTTGCCATGGGGAGCTATAATTGAATGCATTTAAAATCCATTTACAGTGCCACTGATCTGCTCTATACGCAAACTCATACAGTATATACAGTGCACTCCACTTATAAGCATGCCGGTTATAGATATGATCCATTTATATGTTAGATGTCCAGTCCCATTTGAATTCAGGCCACTTCAATAGCAGTTAACTCTGTTTATAAATACCAGCGATAAGCGCAAGTTCCAGCTGTAAGCATGCACATTTTTAGTCCCACTTGCTCATCACCCAGCCTATCCAGCTCTGCCAATGAGCACGAATGTCAGTAACCAAGAGTAAGTCAACCTTATGCAATGTATAGCCCATAAACAGACAATAGCATTGCTCATTCTAGAAAAGTCTCTGACCCCCTGCCTTTTTAACGCCCACACAGAGTCTAAAGTTTAGCCTGTGAGAAAAAGCTAAAGCATGGGGTTGTCAAATAATCACAGCACGCTGTTGTTAGCTGAACGTATTGATGTTGTAAAGAAACTGGACGCCAGAGGGAGTCGGACCTCAATCACTAAGTGTTATGGCGTTCATCCCAGCCAAAAATCACAGATACTGAAAAACTGGCTAGTATTGGCTTAGCTGCGCCCAGCTCTGGTTATTAGGACAACAACTCTCAGTCCAGAGGGCATAGATATAAATGGAGTGCAAGGTACTTCTCTATATTACCAACTCACATGGTAGGTACATCATTAGTTCTGCTGACACTTCTGCTTAAGCCCCTTTTTAGCTCCACACTATCGCATGAATCTTGATGATAGCACAGCCTCTTAATCCCACAGGTACGCTAAAAGTGGAGTGCATGAATCCTAGTCTCAGGAACCGACGGAAAGTCCTGGAGGGGATCCAGTACCCATTCAGCATCACGTCCTATGGAACAAACCTTTACTACACAGATTGGGAGAGGTAAGTTGATTCACATATGGCGACAAGATGGGTTGCGTGCCATCTTCTCTGGTCTCTCAAACCGACAGGTCTTGGGTTTCCCCTATCCCTCTGATCCTACAACACTGGATCATTGCGTGACAGTATTGGTGCAGCCAGAATGGGTTCTAGAAAATCCTCAACATAAGCAGTTTCTGGATTGCTTCTGTGAATCTGTGAAAGTTGATGAATACAAGATGAATGAAAGTATGAATGACTGTGAGATGCAAAGTTGTGTTTTGACTAAACACTGAAGATGGCCTCTGTCTCATCCTGTGTCATAGGGCAGCTGTGGTCATGGCGGATCGCTCTGCGGGAAAGGAGACTGATGAGTTCCAGCCCTCTAAGCGGTCCAAGCTGTATGGAATCACGACAGCCTACGCCCAGTGCCCAGCTGGTACAGCTGCTTGAGTCAAATACTTTGTGCTACTAATGGAAGTTCTTTTTGATGCTTGTATGCTGCTTCCCTATATTAACTGCAGAACATCCTCCTCACAATCACATAAGTGCATAGCAATCCCATGTACACGGCCCGGCCAAAAAAAAAAAGTCACCACTTGGATTTAACTTAGTGTTATGATGTAGAGTTGCTTCAGTTGGTCAAGTCTAGGTTCAGCAACGTTATGTGCGCAGAAAATGAGGTCAGCTGACTACCTGAATATACTGAATGACCAGGTTTTTCCATCAATGGATTTTTTTTCTTCCAAGATGACAATGCCAGGATTCATGGGGCTCAAATTGTGAAAGAATGCTTGAGGGAGCATGAGAGAGACATCTTTTTCACACATGGATTGGCCACTACAGAGTCCAGACCTTAACCCCATTGAGAATCTTTGGGATGTGCTGGAGAAAACTTTACGCGACGGTCTGACTCTCCCATCATCAACACAAGATCTTGGCAAAAAATGAATGCAACTCTGGACAGAAATAAATGTTGTGACATTGTATAAGCTTATTGAAATGATGTCATGGCGAATGCATCTGTAATCAAAGCTAAAAGCAGTCCAACAAAATATTAGTGTGTAACTTTTTTTTGGCCGGGCAGTGTATATGCACCTTGGTTTCTGGGGGAGGTGTCTTTTAGGAGAATGCTAAACCAAGGCAGATTATCATCCTTTCCACTCAATTTGGCCTTGAACCTCACTGTTCACTCCAACATCAAATGCATTATTCACAGGAGAGCACACCAGACTGTTTAATGTCTTTTACACTGAGGTATGCTGGAGAAGGGGTTGCTTACACACTCCTCCACATTTGGGAGTTTAGAACCTCATCCCACTCTTGGGCACGGCAGTTTACACACTTTTCACCAAACTTGGGATGGGATGGGGTAGCGCCTGATTTTGGAAAAATATCCAGCTTTCTCTGAGAGCCACTTCTCTAAAGGCACCTTAGAGCAGGGTGTGTTGTACTGGGTGAGGTGAAGCTCATCTTCCCTAAATCTGGAATATCTATCCCCCCTTAGGGCAGAACTACTGCGCCGTCAACAATGGAGCCTGCACACACTTGTGTCTACCAACTCCAACTGGACGCTCCTGTCTTTGCCCTGACAACACAGTGGGCCGGGGCTGTGTGGAGAGAGGTGTAGGATACTGAAAAGAGCAGTGGCTGCCGAATGGAAGCTCGGCACTTTGGACACCCTCATATATGGCACCTCAGCTCAAATCTGGTGCTGAAGGAACGACAAAGTCTGTAGTTACTCCAAATCACACAGGGCACCTGAATTGAACTGCAGCAAAGACTGATGTTTCTTATGGCACAGTTTGTTTAAACAGCTATTATCTGATATAAATTCCACAATCCCCATAATAAATTTCAATATTTTTAATGTAAATAAAGATATCTACTGTGCGTGCAGTTGGTATGCAAAGTTACTGTGATGCACTCAAATTACACTATACAGAAAATAGGGAATCAAGAATTTTAAGTTTACAGCATGGTAGAATGTGAAGTTTAGCTGAAGCCCAGGGCCACTGACAGCAGCAAGAGTGTTTTTGGACCATTTGGTGAAAAGATAAGGTTGTTTCATGTCATCGCCCTGACAAAGAGGGCTCACTCCACATACTAAGGAGAAACATGGTGCTTCAAGTAATGCACAGTGCTGTCAAGCGGTATGTGAAATAGAAGGAAATCAACGTTTACATTCCTTGCAGGTAACCAATAAAACAAGTTTATAGTTTATGGAAAGCATTCTGGATTGTGTTCTTTTGAAAAATAAATCTGTCTGAATTTTGTCATAAAATTTTGTCATAACCTTCAGCTAGAAATAACCACAGAAAAAATCATTTCAAATATTAAACATATATCCATATGGAAAGTAAGAAGTTCAGAATAAACTCAAAATTTACTAGATATTTGTTGAAATCGGGGACAGTGGCAGAAAGTTATAATTTATTCACAGGATTTGCCAAAACTCTTTGTTAAAAATGTATATTTCTGATGTCTTCTAGACTAGCATTATTGCTTGTTGCTTGCCTTATATCTTTTCCTACAAACGTGACAAAATTTCTGGAATCTACTGAATCTTAGACATTATGGCTCTGTAAAGCAGTTTTATAGCATTCTCTCCTACACCTTTGTTTTCTCAAAACTGATATCAATAAGTATTCATATTTTTATAGAATATAGAGTTAGGAAAAAGTGAAAACCAAAGCCATAAATGACAAGAACAAAAGAAGAAAATGAGAAGCATAGTCTGCCATCTACTGTCATAATGTTGCACATGCAAGCTGTGCATCCTGGAGTTTTTAAAATTCGGAATTCAACTTGAATTAGCATTCGTCCAACAGGGTCAGTAGGTTGGCACTTTGTGTAGCAAAACATCCACAACTTCTAAAAGAAGCTTCAGACTCTGAGCAACTGTTCAGAGATTGAGAAAGAACTCCTAGATTAAGTCTGGATCCAAAGCCATTATCCCTGAACCTCTTGGTACAAACATCTGACTTATGAGTATATGAAGGGAGAAGCATTTCCAAGTTTATTTATTTATTTATTTTATTTCTAACTGCATTTGCTTCACCATTATAAAATTCTCTTTTTTTGGAGAAAAAAATTGCTTGCATTTCAACTTACCACCAATAGGGGCAGAAAATACAGTGAAGCAGAATAGAAACTCAAATGATGTTGGGGGTTCCAGAAACTACCCTGTTAATAAATCAAAGTATGCATCTATTATTATGCAGTCAGCCTTTAAGGTGAAATACTTTTAAAGTTTATTGTCCTTCTCAAGCTCCTGTGTTTCATTCACCTGCACTGCCTGATGTGCCAGAGGAACATGCCACTGTCTTGAGTGTGTAAAACAGACCATAGTACATTGATCCTGTGTGCATACCTTTTTTAAAGTAGATTTTATTATTCTTTCATGTTAATAAACTAAAAAATTAATT
This sequence comes from Heterotis niloticus, assembly GCA_018136845.1. Classification (NCBI taxonomy): domain Eukaryota; kingdom Metazoa; phylum Chordata; class Actinopteri; order Osteoglossiformes; family Osteoglossidae; genus Heterotis; species Heterotis niloticus. The sequence continues at coordinate 9,364,874 of CM030889.1, forward strand.
GGTGGTCCAATGACCATACTTCATAGCCAATATTTACTGGAGGTATTGGGGAGCACTGAGACCCTACATTGTATGAAGATAGAATACATAAATAAATAAATAAATAAATAAATAAAGGGAATTTTTAGTTCTTTTTAACTCTTTCAGGTGTTTTTTTTTTCAGAACTTAACCTATGAATAAGTGAAGCCATTAAACTGTTTTATTAAGCTTCTATTGATCGTGAAATAGTGGGTGAACTTTCAAATAATTCCAAATTACAAACAAATCTCAGTTGCATTTGCAAGTTGAGGTGAAGTGAATGTGGAAGATTTAGACATCTAGTCTATACTTTTTTTCCTTCTGCACAAATTCTGACCCCTTCCCTACAAGTGAAGATACTTTTCTCCAAAGCAGCATACAACCCAGAGTAAATTGCAGCGCATTTCACAGTAGATTAATAGTTTTAAATGCAGAAATCTGTTCCCGAAACATGATCAGTTTGTCCATTACTAACATTTTTACTGGTGCTTTTTAAATGAGTAACTGCCTATAAATGTGATAGGAAATACAAAGTTGGACATAATAGCATGACAGATGATGTAATACAATCTGAGCCTTTACGTTGTAGGAGTTTAGGTGGGAAGTGGGTCCGGAAGAGATGTATGAGAGGGTCATCAGACCCTCTTTGAATACTGGAGTTCTGACACAGCAGTTCTCAGAAAGAAATTGAGCTCATTGCACCACAAGGGAGTCAAAACAGAGAACCTACAGACTTTCAGTTTCAGATCTATTCCACATGGGACTCACAAGTGGCCAGAGGTGGAGGAGTGTAACAGCTTGCTGATCATGTATTGTAGGCATCAAGATTCAGGTCCTTTGACCATCTTGTAGGTCGTAAGCCAAGTCTAACAAACTGGAGAGCTTTTGATACCACCAGATCGTAGTGGAATGACCAGTCTTGATTTCAGATTGATAACTGTCAAGTTCATTCCTTGGAAGGACCAGAAAGTTCTTAGGATTCCTGAGTACACAAGCCCCTCCAGGGAGGGGAAGGTAAGATACATTATTCAAGTAAAATTAAAGCATTTTATTAAAGTAAAAATAATTTAAGAAAATGCAGAAAGATGTTGAGGAGGCAAAAAGGCAAAGAAAAACTTTGCTTATTTGTTTAAACCTCGTTCACCATTAACAAACTCTTATTCTAAGGCTGGGTCATTTTAGTCTAAAGCTTATCCTGAAGTATAGGTCCGAGGCTAAACAGAGTACTGACTAGAGGTGATGCCAGCTGGTCTTAGCGCCATACAAAAACAACAAGCAAATGTATAGCTACCAGACAACTTGAAATGCTTGTTTCTGGACCTTGGCAGGAAAGCACAGCACACATTTAAAAACCATTAAAAAAATGAAGGCAGGCATTTTCCATGTTTGATGTGAAAAAAAAGCAGGTTTAATCTTCAGGGAGAATGTTAAAATACTACATTTACTTTTCGATTTAAATTAATGAGAATTGAGAGTTTGTTTTTGGAGAATTTAAATTATGAACATATCAGGAATGAATTAGCCTCATTAGGCAAGGGAAGCCATTATTCAGGAAAATGAAATATTTTACTAACAACTTAATGCCCACCATTATACAGTATTTAAAATGACATGTTTATTTGCATGAGGAAATATGAGAGTAAGATGTACTAAAATTGTTTTATAACTGGTGACCAAATTATCTTGCAACAGTTAGATGCTTGCCTATTGTTCCACAAAATGCAACAAGAAAGTGATGTTTTATCCCTCATAATATAATAATATTTGTAATGGCTTAATTCAGATGTACGTACTACTTAATTACAATAATGTGAAAGGATAAACTGATCCCAGATTACTAGTGGAGGGCAGGTAGGACCATGACAGAACCCTCTGTAAGCAGTTGTGGCTACATCCCTCAGATAGGAGGACTGACAGTGAGGAGGCGACACTAAAAAGCACAAGCACATCCTTCAGCACACTGGGCTCAAGCTTAATTTTGTGATGACCAGTTTAATCTAAAATTGAAATGACAGTGCTGCCTATTAGCCACTGAATTTCATCCCTGAGGCATCCCTCAGTTTGGGAAATTTGAATATTGCTAATTGTACTGTTTGGACTGGTGTCTGCAAAGAAAAGCTATTTGCAAAGTAACATCTTGCAAAGACTGAGCTATTATAGCTACTACTTACAGTTAGGGACCCATTCATACATCAAAGTATTTTTACTGGACCAATACAAAGTAAATACTGTGGTCAAAGAAACTACAGGTGGGATAAAGTTAAAACTTTCTGCCACTTTCAGGGTGAGAGCCATAACCACTACACAACCTGGTGGCCCATATGTTATTGGCTGGCCTTACAAAATGACTGCCCATAAATGTAAGAAACAAATGTAGAATTACAGCAGAGATTTGCCCGCAGTTTACAGTCATACTTATAGATATGTCTGTTCAGGTTACAAGAATTTGACTTCATGAGGAGATTAATTTAATATCCCTATTTATGCTTACATAAGATTTCATAGCATTAGCAAGGACCGGATTTAGATTTTGTGCACCTCATGACAGCTCAGTGGTGCATGACCACAGCCACCATGTGGTCCTCTCTGCAGTTTTATTTTAACTTGTGATATGTTAACTTCTGAACTTCCATTACCCTCCATTTGCAAGTAATCTTTGTAAATGTAATCATGGCCCTCTTTTGAACTCTTAAAACAATGTCACCTTGTTTCTTGAGTGTGAAAACATTTGCATTGTTTACATGAATTTTTTTGTCTTTACTGTTTTGTTTATTTGCGTCAAAACCTGAATTAATAAATAAACATTGAGTATCACATATATGTAGGTTTTTTTTGTGACCAGTTTTAACTGTAAAGAGCTGAATGGTCGCAGGTACATACTGTAGTAACTGACAGAAGGGAAACTGCCTTGTTATTTTGTGTTATGGTAACTTATGATAATTTTAACTTTTGAAGTAATTATTCCTATTTTATTTGGATTGGGTGTTATTTTAGCATAAATAGGGGTACATTTTAAATTTTGGGACTCGGAAATGCTTCTTTTTAACCACTGAAATTAATGGTAATTGTATCTTCAGTTCATGACAATTCACCTTCTTCTTCTTCTTCTTCTTCTTCTTCTTCTTCTTCTTCTTCTTTCGGCCGCTCCCGTTAGGGGTCGCCACAGCGGATCAATTGCTTCCACTTCTTCCTGTCCTCTGCATCTCTCTCCGTCACCCCCACCACTTGCATGTCCTCCTTCACCACATCCATAAATCCATGACAATTCACCTTATGAAGGGTTATTCAGGAACTTATTACCTTTGTAAAGTGGGAAAAGATTGTACTCTCATTCTTCATCTAACTGAGACAGTGGCTCTGAACTTGGAATAATTTTTCTGGCATATTCCTAAACAATACATTCCACCCCTGTGCATAAATTCTTCCCCAGTTTATCCCATTTCTATCCACTTGTCTCCTAGTTCACCCCATCCCCGTGACTACACTTTCCTCAGCTCAACCCATCCCTGTGCATACACTCTTTCCCCAGTTCTACCCATCCCTGCGCATACTGTACACTCCAACCCCAGTTTACCCCGCCCTCCGCATACACGTAGCGCTACCCTACTGACAGAGCTCCGCCCACAGTGGGTGCATCATTACTGTCTACGTCACATGACTGGACGCCAGGATAGAGTCAAACACTCTCGAACGGATGAGCTGACAGATCGCGGTTCGGTGCTCGTTCAATCCACGGTTTGTGCAGCCGCCTGTTGTTTTGCTGCAGTGTGCACGTACCGGCGCCACTCTCCTTTTTTGCGAACGGCTCGCAAACGTTGTCGTGCGGACCCCGCTGACAGCAGGTACGTTTGGGGAACCGCGCGTTTCCCTGTCCCGACGAAGAGCGGACAGAAAAAAAAACGGGGGCGAAGGCCGGGACACCGGGCGGGAGGAAAACTCGCCGGGTCTGCGCTGTTTACCTCATAAACCTATCATTTGACGACTGTGAGCCTGGAGCGGGTCTAGGAGGTGAACGGTGCTATGGCGTTTTGGAGGTTCAGGTGGACCTGCTGGAGTAACGGACATTGACGGCGGTCCCTGTCGTATTTTAGTGCTGTCATTATTCTCATTACTGTCAGTTAATTTGTCTTTCCTGGCATTGTTTTTAGTGTTTTTGCCCGTGTCGTCGCGGTTAACGCTGTTAGCCTTGTTAGCATATTTAGCTCAGTGGTTTGCTAGCGCACTCGCCTTGCTGGCTAATTCGCGTGCAAGCCCTGACGGATTTGCGAGTTACTTATTTGCAAGAAATATTCACGCTGCATGATTTATCGTGGTCTGTATCTTTTCTGTGCCGTTCAGTCTTTGCTGTCAGTTCGTTGTATTCTGACGAGGTGTCGCGCCGCCTGCTGCTTCTTCAGGCGGTTTGCCTGTCACGTTCCAGCTGGAAGCGCCAGAATGAAGCTGTATCATCAGTGAAAGTGTTTTTTTTTTTTTTTTTTGGGTGGTTGTTTACTCTTCTGAGTCTGAGCGCCTTTGTGCATCTGTGTCTCCCCCCCTCAGGACCGTGTCTCTACGCCCGGCTTCCCCGACCCTCACCGCCCGGTGACGCGCGATGGAGCGCCGCGCCACGCCACCCATCTCTCGCTGCCCTCACTGTTTCTCTTGAACGGCTCGGAGCCTCGGTGCAGCATGGCAAGCGGGCGCCCGGGCGGCTTGTCCCGTGCGTGGGACAAGTACGTGGAATGCAGAGCGCAGGGGGCCGACCTGCAGGTACAGGAGGGCTTTCGTCTGACCACGGGTGGGGTGGGGTGCGGGGTCACAACCGGCTGAAGTTTCCCAGGTACTAGAAGGCAACGTGCTGCCTGCTCGGCTGTATTGCAGGCTGGCAACGTTTCAAAGTTTTAAGTCCCGTTGTTCTTACTAATTCTCTGACACATGAAGGTGCATGTGATCAGAATCACTGTAGAATGCAACACTGCTGCAGTGTACAGTAAGTGCTGTACTGTAATTATCCTCTATACACACACACACAGTGCTGCCAAGCTGGCAGTGCCCGCATTTCCTGAAGTGATGTGCGACTCCACTACAAAGCAGAGTAAATAATACCTTCACTTCTATTTATAGTGTCTGCCAGAGAGTTCCTGATCTTTGTTGGAGTTAGACCCAACAACTAGCTGTATGACAGTCTGGAAGCTGGGAATCTGTTTGTTTGCTGTCCAGCATTATGTAGGTTGGAGTTAGAATGCCTAATATGACCATGGGCCTAAGTTATGTGGGGAACTGTGAAAATAAGAAGTGCATTGAAGAGCTGGTGTTGAGATGTGTGAAAGATGATGACTGATTAGAGCATGAACAAAGTAAAACCTTTGGTTTGATACCTACTAGTTTCATGGTTTTCTGATCCGCTCTATACTGGATGTTTTCAAGGTGTTTAAGATTCATATAACACACACAGTGCCAAATACCAGGAGCTTGGTTTATAAAGGGGGATCCTGACGCCTATCTAACCCGTCCTAACCTCCCCGCACGCTTACAATCCGCTACTCACCGGCTAACTAGCGTCAACCAACCATAATGCCAACCATGGTGTGGCGCAGCAATGGCGCGTCATCTCATCGGGGTTATCAAATGGGCACCTTCTTTCGTCGGCGTTTCGTCGAATTATGCCCACGACACCTCCAGGAAGCTCAACCGCAGCTCAGGCGTCTCGGAGCTGCTCCCCTCCATTACCGCACGCACCACTACGCCACCCCGTCACTTCTCACAACACCTACCTTAGCGTCCTCACCCTCACCGCTCTTTCTACCCGCCGACTCAAAGGAAGAAGCCCCTCGTCACCTACTTTACTTTATCACCAACTACATCTCCTGCTAACAGCTAACCGCCATCACACCTATTCGCTAACACCTCTACGCCAATACACTAGCCACCATGACACCTACGTGCTAATGCTTCGCCGGCATCCACCTGCTCATCGCTTCGCCGCCCCGCTACCATCCACGCTGGTCCTCTTATTCCAAATCCAGAGACTTCCTTGCTCCGCAGCCCGTGACAATTCCTTCACCGCCCGTTGCAACTTCCGCCCCCGAATCCCGAGTTCGCGCAGCAAATTAAGAGTAGTCGGGCTATAAACCCACGGCAACCGACTTCAATTGGCCTCACCTTCGCGTTCCAGCCACGCCCCCCCTACTTCCACCGCTAACTCGCTATATCTAAGCTTCTTCCTCTCATGAGCGTCATCCACCGATCCTTCCCACGGAACCGTGAGTTCTATGAAGTACACCACCCGTTGGCTTGCTGACCACAGCACCATGTCTGGTCTCAAGCTTGTGTTAACTATTTCCTGGGGCACCACTAATCTTCCTCCCAGGTCCACCTGCATCTCCCAGTCTCTAGCCCCCCTTACTACACCTAACTCCTTCCTACTTCTATATCTACTCCTCCCCCCTTCCCTAACAAACTGTACCACTGTACCTTTAACCTCCTGCCCTGAGCATACCTGCCTCCTCCAATCTTCAATGGTTGCCGCCAGGCATCTTAGCACCTGGTTATGCCTCCAAGTAAACCTGCCCAGCGCCAAACGGTTTTATTGTATAGCACACCTGTAAAATATGGTGCCTCACACCATCTGAATTGTGCACTGGGCGGTAGGTTTGTATCCTGTTCTGTCTGTGACCAGTTTGCATGGTCTTCCCATTGTTTGTACTATGGCTTCCTTCAGCACTCTACCAGTGTGTCACATTGCTGTGGTATATCAGTGGGTAAATGATTATTGTAGGCAGTCCAGTTTAGAGTTTCTAACACTAAGTTTATGGATAATGGTGTCAGCTAAAAATACTAGCTAATAATCACTGGATGCCCTTTTGAAAACAGTATCTCAAGTTTTTATGTGGAAATTTTCATACCACCCAATTTAGCTTCAAAGGGTTCCTGTTGCTGACTGTTAGTGCAGGTCTGTGGCCTTTGCCCCCTGTACTTTGACCGCTGGCTTGAGGCCAGATTCACTGGCATTCTAGTGAGTTTGGAGCTACTTGGCATAGTGGTACAAATGTACCAGGTTTCATTCCACTTGCTGTCTTGTGTTCTCTTGAATTAATTGCAGCAATGTGGGTGCAGCACCACAATGCTTAAGTGTGATGCACTCCAGAGGGACTGACCTTTGCCGCTTAGTCTGACACTAATCCATCATGACAGCAAAAAATGCAACCCTGACCGATTTCATTATACAGTTGTGAATTTTCACAAATCAAAAGGTGTAATTGCCATTACTTTTGTGTACTTTAGTCATAAAATTTACACCATTTATACAAAAATGCCACCAAATCCAATTCAAATAGATACAGGTACTTCAGTAGTTAAAATTGGTTATCATTACACAACAGTTCACCTTAATTACACTGTAATACTATATGGCTATCTGTTTTCTCTATTTTGTATCCTTTACTGCACACTTATGAAATGCACACAGATATGAAGATTATATGAAAGGGTTGATTAAAAAAAACTGAATTTTACTCCCTTCTCAGAACTGAAGAAATCTGTATTTTTCAAATCACTTCTTGTATGTACATATGTATTAATTCAACCTTTAGTGCAAATAAATCAGAAGAAAGTAGTAAGAACTTAGCCAATGGATTCATAGTAAATTAACCAACTCGAATTACTGGGATAGGTCATGTAGGGGCCATGATTACTGGGATTATGACAAGTGAAACTAGAAAACAAGGGGTAATGGAGGTTGTGGGCTTAATCTAGCATGAGCCAAACTATAAATGCGAAGACTGAATGCTGACATTGGTTTTGCACTGCTCAGCTATCAGGTAGTGCACAGAATCCAAATTTGGTCCTTGTTAATGGAAAGAATTGACAATGCAATGGCATGCAAAAGTTTGGACACCCCTGGTCAAAATTCCTGTTACTGTGAATAGTTAAATAGAAGATTACCTGATCTCCAAAGGGCATAAAGTTAAAGATTAATCATTCTTTTCAGCATTTTAAACAAAATTAGTGTGTTACTGTCATTTTGTACAATTTTAGAGTGGGGGAAAAAAAGGAAAGGCGCACCATACAAAAGTTTGGGCACCCCAAGAGATTTGAGGTCTCAGATAACTTTTACTAAGGTCTCAGACCTTCATTAGTTCATTAGGGCTATGGCTTGTTCACAGTCATCATTAGGAAAGGCAAGATGATGCAAATTTCAAAACTTCATAAATACTCTGACTCCTCAAACTTTGTCCCAACAATCAGCAGCCATGCTCCTCTAAGCCAGTGCTTAGCACTCTGAAAATTAAAATAACTGATGCCCAAAAGGCAGGAGAAGGCTATAAGAAGATATAAAAGCATTTTCAGGTAGCAGTTTTCTCAATTTGTAATATAATTAATAAATGGCTGTTAACAGGAACGGTGGAGGTCAAGTTGAGATCTGGAAGACCGAGAACTACTTGTAAGATTGCAGAAAGGCAAATGAAAATCCTTGTTTAACTGTAAAAGACTTTTAGAAAGCTTTAGCAGACTCTGGAATGTTGGCAGACTGTTCTGCTGTGTAGTGACACCTGTACAAATATGATCTTCATGGAAGAGTCATCAGAACAAAACTTTTCCTGTGTCCTCGCCACAAAATTCAGCATCAGAAGTTTTTAAATGAACATCTAAACAAGCCTGATGCATTTTGCAAACAAATCCTGTGGACTGATAAAGTCAGAATAGAACTTTTTGGCTGGAATGTGCAAAGGTATGTTTGGAGAAAAAAGGGCACAGAATTCCATGAAAAGAACACCTTTCCAACTTTTAAGGATGGGGTAGATGGATCATCCTTTGGGTTTGTGTTGCAGCCAGTGGCACGAGGGAAAATTTCTCTGATAGAAGGGAGAATGGATTCAATTAAATATCAGCAAATTCTGGAAGCAAACATCACACCATGCGTAAAAAAAAAAAAAGCAGAAGATGGAAAGAGGATGGCTTCTACAACAGGATAATGATATCCGTAATACCTCAAGAGGTGTAAGCTGAAGGTTTTGGCATAGCCTTCACAGTCCCCCGACCTAAAAGTCATCAAAAATCTGTGGATAGACTTAAAGAGTAATGCATGCAGGACAGCCCAAGAATCTCACAGAGCTAGAAACCTTTTCCAAGGAAACATGGGCGAAAATTCCCCAAATAGGAATTGAAAGACTCTTAGCTGGCTACAAAAAGCATTTACAAGGGTAATACTTGTCAAAGGGGATATTACTAAGTACTGACCATGCAAGGTGCCCAAACTTTTGCTTTGAGCCTTTTTCCTTTTTTTTGTTATTTTGAAACTGTAAAAGATGGAAATAAAAAGGTAATTTTGTTTAAAATATTACAGAAATGTGTCATCTTTAATGCCTTTTAGAAATCAGGTCTTCTTTTACTTGCTTAGCTATTCACAGTAACAGAAATTTTGAAAAGGGGTGCCCAAACTTTTGTATGCACTGCAAAAATAGATCTATTAACTTTCACTATTCCTTGAAAGTGTGCATTCTTTTTTCTTAGTTTGTCGTTTTGATACTGTAGCTTATTTAAGGGAGAAAGTGGAACTGTACAAGCTGTGATCACCATACCAAGTGATTTTTGTACATCTCAAAGCTGCTTTGTGTCATTGAGTTTCTTTACCCTTTTCCTTTGGCCTAGGCAGACTGTGTCTCGTGGCCAGTCATGCAGTTTGAGTGCAGCACTTTTCACCCAACCTCTTCTGCAACCTAAAAGCAGAACTAACTGCAAGTGGGTAAAAATAAAGAACATTTGTGGTCATTGAAAGACCAATATCTCTATCCCCCAAAAAGATGCTGTAGGCCACATTCCTTATATAATTATGTGTCTGTTTAGTCTACTGAGCAATTTTTCTTCTCAGAAAGCACCTCTGCAATCATTTACACAGACATAGATGTAGTGAATCAGTGTGCACTTAAGAGCATTTTACATTTGTACTTTGCTATAAAAGTGTTTTGTGCAAAAAGGAACAAATACAGTCACGTGAAAAATAGTGTTAATTGCTGGTTCTAGTGCGCACTATTTATAGTATTTGGGCAGCATGATGGCGAAGTGGGTGGTACTGGTGCCTCACAGTTTCTGAGCTGCAGAGTTTGCTATTTTTCCCCCGAGTTATTGCCTCCAGATGCTCTGGTTTCTTCCCACAATCCAAATGTCATGTTTTTTTATGTGAACTGGTGACACTTATTGATAGTGTGTATTTGGATGATTGGCTTGGGATGGACTGATCCTGTCGAGGGTATTCACACCCTGTGCTTCCAGAATAGGCTCTAGACCACTATGATCCAAAATTGGACAAAACGTTATTGATAATGTATTGTTTTTCTAAGTACTGTTGGTTTATCTGATGGAACTCTGAATATTAATACTGATGTTTTAATTTTATATGAGATACTCTTTGCTGCAGTTGAAATATATTAACCTCCCCTTTAGGATGTCAGTTACTGTACATCATATTTAATGGTTGCTGACTTCGTGTCAATGTGCATATTGTGATCAGCTGTCTGCAAGGTGTTTGTGTTTTGGGTTGTCACTCACTGTGTGATGTTTCTTGGTAGGGCTGTTATATGTAAAAGGTGTATAGGAGAGCACTCACCTTTCTCATGCTTCAGATTTTCACATTTGCACCTTTGCTGGTTTCTGGGGTTATGAACACTTCATTGAGGATCATGGGGCTGTTACAAGAGTCTTTTTCTCTGCGTTATGATCTTATTACCACAATGTCTGTGAGATGCAATGATAAGGCTGCTTGCTCAACACAGCTTCTGAGATCACTTGGCAATTTGTTTCTTTACCCTCCAATATTGCAGTGTCTTGTAGAGCATTTTAGGACAAGTGCCTATTAAGCGATAGCAGGTACTTAAACCAGCAACCTTTTGCTGCTGAACCAATTCTTTAACCGTTGCACTACTGCTGCTGAAGTTTGATGGAGAAAAGGGGGGTCAGAATGAATTCTATATCTGACATGCTACCGTGTCTTCCCCATCACTTGTGCTGACTCAGGATCCCATGGCTTGACCCAGCACTGCAGCAGGCTGTGACTCATCGGTGCCAGTGCCCTTCATCAGGGCCAGCGTTGCTCTCATGACTATCTCTCCCAGTGTGACTCTCAGCTGTGCTGCCACAGTCGTGATACTGGTAGCTCATATTAGTGATGCTCCCATTATTGGAGAGTTACTTTGTAGCTAAGGTACAACCCTGAAACGAACAGCAAGCGACTTTCTTTCTCTTGAGGTTGAGTCCTGTTTTGTTGGCAAACATTAATATGCTTTTATGTAGAAGGAACCAGCATGTGCCAAAATTTGTGAATATGTTGAGTTTGTTGTGCACTTGTGTGTCCTTTGTTGTCTGTTAGTGGAAGTGTAGTGAGAGTACAGTCCATTTTATTGTTGCACAAGGAAAGAATATTTCACAAGCTGAAGTTGTCAGCTGACTTGTGTAAGTGACCTTGGGTTGGTGTTTTTGATAGGCATGTGGATCCTAAAATAACAAAGCCTTGAGGCCAAGTATTGGTCATCTGAACTGATTTTGTGTGATTTTCCTGTGTCAAAATGATTTTCACCCCTTAGTGTGCTGCAATTTTAAGTAATTTTAGTTATATTGCCTTTTTAATTTAATTTGCTAGTGTTTTGGGTCAGAGAGTTAGCCTACAATTTCAAACATTGACGTGTTTCTGGAGTTCCCTTCTAGGATCCAAACTGCATCCTTCCAGGCAAGGCCAGTTTCTTAATTCTTGGGACTTATAATGAGCCTAGTGTGTTTTTTATTATTATTTTTTTTTATGCCTTTCCTACTTCAGGTGGGTCTTGCTTGTTGAATCTCTGATCAGACTCTGGTAAGAAGGTATCAGAGGCAAAGCCTAGAAAGGAGGACATGGAAAAAATCTCTCCACTCGCAGTGGTAGTTCAGTCTGCAGTCTCTGATCGGTTTGGAGACAGTTTGGCAGGAACCTGTGGCTTTTCATTTTTGGTGCGTCTACCAGTGGTGCAATGCATTTTCAGTTTTGCACGCCCATGTGCCTGGGGCAGAGCAAGACGCATGTCAGTGTATGTGATGTATGGCAGACTTGATGGTCTGCAGCTATAGCTTGTCAGCTTTGTCTGGCAGTAGGACCAGAACTGTGTTTCTGCAGCCAGTATCAAGGTTCAGGAGATGTGGAAAACTTGATCATTGCTCTTCTAGGTAAAATATCCTCTCTTGTCCTTTTTAATGTCTTCTGTTTTTGACTGCATTGTTGTATTGTTTGGGCAACTTTAGGGCTAGAGTTGCCTAGGGATGCAGTGGAAAATGTTACCTATGTGGTTGCCCACCTTTTTTTAATGCACTTCTTTAAATATGTCAGTAGGAATCAGTTATTAGCATGAATGGTTATGTTAAATATTTTTCTTTTGCTATGTAGCAGATTTCTTATTTACTGGCTTGAAGCAGGAATAAATTTGGCACCTTTGTTGCTTTCTAGGTCCCTCAATTTCAACACTTTGTAATGCATGCTAGTTTTGGCGCACCCAGTTTAGCCATTTCCTTCAAAATAAGATATCTGTGCAAACTTTCTGAAAGAAATGTTAAGACAAACAAACAGCAAGGCTGCTATCGCAAAAAGGCATCAGACCATTTGCACCTAATTAGTATCTTGGGGGAGAAACTGGCTTTTTTTTCCCCTTTTGAGCTTTTATTGCATAACAAAACGCATTGCAGAAATAAAGTGCAATTTGTAACGGTCTTACACCATATGGTTTCAACACCGCTCCGCTGGAAGGGCTGTATTTTGTTTTTTGATTTGTAGTCTCCATGAAGGGTGACAGCTGGGGGAGTTCAAAGGTGTGACAAGGCTTCATCAGTTAGAGGGCAGTTACTGAGTTAATGCCAATGATTGTCATTGATATCATGTGGAAACTTTCCAAATTACCATTGACAGTTCATACTTGTAGACTGATGCCATATCATTAGTGATTATTTAGTTTGACATTACTTTTTATCTTTTTACTTTTTTTTATCTGGGCAGTAACATAGTACAGTATATATTAAACTGAGATTGAGAAGTATTTTTTGGTTCTCTTCCTGAGCTGACTGCTCGCAAGTGCATCCGTTTTCTACCGCTTCCCTCCACTTCTGCATGTAAACTCTTGAAGAAAATTTAGAACATCAATTAAATCAACAAAAAAATAAAACCCATCTGACTTTTTAAAAGTATAAAATATAGACATCTGTGTTGCTTTGGTTTTCCACTATAAGTTAATAATTGCCATGTTTACTCCAAAAAAAGTATTACATCTTGTACCCAAAAAACATGCCTTGTGTGTTGGCCAACTGCTCTTACCTTTACATGTGTTGATATTAAATAATTTAATTTATTTGCATTTCAGTTTATTTAGCCAATGCCTTTGTCCAGGGCAGTGTACAGTGATTTTTCCCATCTGTACAGCAGGGCAGTTCTTACTGTGTTATAGGTGGAGGGGGGTTCAAACCTGGTTCTAATGACTGCAAGGCAGGTGTTTTGGGTACTATACCACTTGCTGCTCCTGTAAGCTCTTGCTCTGTTTTCTGACCGTGACAGTTTTTCTCCTGACTAGCAGACTTGCTAAAGCAGCACCTGTTGAGCTCCCTTGTGACTAGAGTGCTGTGATGGACAAGTGGTGCGATGTGATCGTTTCCAGCTGGATGCAAATAATTGATATACCTGACATTGGAGGCTGCTTTGAATAATTGAAGGTAGCAGTGGCAGCCCAGCCCTGTGCTGAGGGACACAGGCAGAAGAGGCACAGTGGTCTCGTAGGGCCACTCAAAAGCTGTGGCAGTTTCTCTTGGGTGACATTGCTGCTCATTTGCATCTACCTCCTGAATGGTAGTCCCAACACTGAGGAATGGAATAGACTCCTCCAGAAAGGAAGTTGGCTTATACATATTTCCACAGGCAGCTAGATGGTGACACTTGGCTTGCTATTTGGCTTTCGTTCTGAGACTCATGTCTGTCACTGCAGGTTTAGGCTCAATTTATAGTGGGTTACCAACACCATTAGGACCTTGATGCTGCATCTCCACAAAGGAGCAGAACATCTGTTTGAGATTTTCTTTTATCCTTCTTACCTCACTGGGAATCAATGTAGTAAAATATGGTGCATGAAAAATTCACTCGGTTCAAGTCCTGACTTCTGCTGTTACACTCTTTAGTAATGTACCTGAATTGACATTGGAAAAATTAATGAGCTGTTTAAAAAGTGTTACTGTGTTTTACTCAAAGTACCTGAATATTGTAGGTCTCTTTGGATACTTAGATAAATGTGAATACATTAATTGTTGTGCATACAGAGACAGCAACCGCCATTAGAAAAAAAGCCAAATAAATTATCGTAACTGCATGAAAAATAGATATTTGGATCTGGTTGAGAGCAGTCACTAAAAGAAAAACAGTCCTTGTGTGTGTGTTTCTCTGTACATTGTCACTCCTTCCCCCAAGCCAAGTTTACATACTCAGCTTTTCCCATATTTGTTTATGCTGTTTATTGTGACCCCTCATGGGTTTATTTGCCACCCTGTCCAACCTGTTGATCCAGGAGTGGATGATTCAGTACAGGCCAGTAGGGCATGACTCAGCTTCCTGCCCTTGTCATATTTTCCATCACTGATTATAAACATGACTTTTTTTTTGTGGTCAGCTTGTATGACTCCCCCTCCCCATAAGCATTCTCATCACTGTATGTACACTGCTCAAAAAAAAATTAAGGGAACACAGTTAAATCATTACAGTCTAACACCAAGTCAGTTAAACTTGAAGGATATCAATCTGTCCAGTTAGGAAGCATAAGCGATTGTGAATCAACTTCACCTGCTTTGGTGCAAATGAAAGTGACAATAGGTACACTGGAGAGGCAACAGCAAGACAACTCCCAAAAAGGGAATGGTTTTGCAGGAGATGCCCAAAGACAATTGCTCTCTCCTTATCCTTCCTGACTGATTCTTATCTAGTTTTGTGTTGTGCTGGTGTCCTTGTCACTACTGGTAGCATGAGGCGGTACCTGCAGCCCACTCAGGTTGCACAGGTAGTCCAGCTCCTCCAGGATGGCACATCCATATGTGCTGTCGCAAGAAGGTTTGTTGAGTCTCCCAGCACAGCCTCAAGAGCATGGAGGAGATATCAGGAAGTGGGCCATTACACAAGGAGAGCTGGACAGGGCTGTAGAAGGGCATCAACCCAGTAACAGGACCGGTATCTGCTCCTTTGTGCAAAAAAGAACAAGAGGTGCACTGCCAGTAACCTTGCATGTTTCTAACCAAACTGTCAGAAACAGACTCCATGAGGGTGGCATGAGTACCCTACATCCTCTAGTTGGACCTCTGCTCACAGCCCATCATCATGCAGCTCGATTGGCATTCGCCAGAGAATACCACAATTGGCAGCTCTGCCATTGGTGCCCCGTTCTCTTCAGAGATGAGAGCAGGTTCACACTGAGCACATGTGACAGATGTGAAAGAGTCTGGAGACACCGTAGTGAACATTATGTAGCCTCAACATCATCCAGCATGACCTGTTTGGCGGTGGGTCAATGATGGTCTGGGGAGGCATATGTTTTGAGGGTCACACAGGCCTCCACGTGCTAGGCAATGGTACCCTGACTGCTGTTAGGTACCGGAATGAAATCCTTCGAGCACTCCTTGTGTGTTTGTAAAATCCTTCGAGCCTTCAGCCCTCACGCTGGTGCAGTGGGCCCTGGGTTCCTCCTGGTGCAGGACAATGCTCATGTGGCTATAGTGTGTAGGCAGTTCCTGGATGACGAAGGCATTGATACCATTGACCGGCACTGGCACTAACATGTTCCCCACACCTGAATCCAATTGAGAACCTCTGGGACATTATGTATCGGTTCATCCGATGCTGCCAAGACTGTTTAGGAGGTCACTGATGTCCTGATCCAGGTCTGGGAGGAGATTCCCCAGGACACCATCTGCCATCTCATCAGGAGCATGCCCAGACATTGTCGAGAGTGCATACAGGCACGTGGGAGCCATACACACTACTGAGTCACATTATGAGTTGCCATGATGAAATTCACACAAGTTGGATCAGCCTGTGATTTCAATTTTTTTACTTTGATTTTCGGTGTGATTCTGAATCCAGCCCTCAGTGAGTTGGTGATTTTTGTTTCCATTGACTGTTGTTACATCATTTTGTTTCAACAAATTACACAGTATTACTCAGTAAAGAATTTCCACTTGAATATTTTGTGCAAGATCCAATGTGCGATTTAAGTGATTTTTTTTGAGCAGTATATTTTACTTGAGACATTTGGAATCAATAAATAAAGGTCCCAGGTGGTATTGAGGTTAGAGCTGCTACTTTGTCCTTGGACGCAGATTTGAATCCTAAATCTACCTGTAGTACCCTCAATCGATACAGTAAAATTACCCTGTTGTATAAATTGGTAAATCAGTATGTATCTTAACACTATAAGTGACTTTGGAAAAAGTGCTAGATAAATAAAAGCAACTTTTTCCTGTAAACTTTTGCATTTACTCCTGATTTGGGAGCTGGCAGGTCACAAACTGATACTTGGCTAGTTGTATGTCTAGATTCCCAGAGGTATTGTGGCAGAATTAAAGTGAGTGTCCAACCATGCAAAGGAAAAGTTGGAGGTTTGTAGAGCACCTTGAGTAATCCACTTTGCACTGAAGGATTATAGGATTTCTGCAGGATTATGCAGCAGTATTGTTTTTCTTTAGTGTTTTTCTGTGCTGCCATTTGTTCTGGCATCTTGACCCTAGCGCCCAGTGTTTTTTTTTTATTTTTTATTTTTATTCTGCTCAGTGTGAACATGAATGGATATTAAGAAGTCTAATATTACTGTTTTGGCCACAAGTGCAAGCTACATTATGTGTTGTTGCCTCATACCTTTGACTGCATGAGTAGCAGTTTAACATTTCTGGCTTCCTGTGCCATTGTGTCAGGGAGTGCTTATGTGCACCTTCACACCGGAAACCCTAGGCACAGTTGTGTCCAAGTTGACTGAAGGTGAGACTTTTATTCGTTAGAGCCGCTGCATACGACTCTCCCACATCAAATGATTCAGTATGTGTGTGGGGCAAAAATGAGATGGGTGTTCCAACAATGATTGTTGGGAAGATGTACAGAAGAAACTGTCCATTAAGAAGCACAGATTTGGATACAGGGCTCTCATATCCTGGAATACAGTGGTTTAAACCTTTTAGGTTTTGTTGCAAAGCCTTTGATCAGACTGAAGGTATCGGTTCCATTTTGGTTCTTGTGTTATTTCACAGTTTGCTTTTTACAAGGTGCCTAAAATCAAAGACCTATTGGTTCTTTGTTTTGAACCTGATGTGGCAAAATGTACTCCGTTTGTCCCTTCAGAGCTACCGAGTCTGAGTATTCTTGAAAGGTCTGAAGCCCACCTCTTTTAGACTAATTTCCCTCCTGATCTCCTGAATCTAGCACCATCTGCTATGATTATCTACTTATTTTCTGTGTAAATCTCACTTGTATAAGCAGCTACTGGAGGGATGTGAACCACCAACATGCTGGTATCAGATATAAAAGCTGTGTTTATCGTTGTATATAATGATGTCTGAGTATAAATCTTTTTTGCTGATGTATTGCTTTGAGTTGCAAGTTAGTATGAAAAACAATGTCTGGCAAAAATCTAAAAGTAAGACAAAAAGACAGCTGCAGAAAGATGAAAGGGTGAATCTGAGGGACAGCATCCACTGTTGGTGCAAATGAATCTGAGACTGAAGGGGTTGGTTTGTGTTCTTGTGTACTTCTACGGCCCTCTTTTTATTTTACATGAGAAAAATCTCCTTATTTTCATCTGGGATTCTTTCTCTTCAATGATCTTAGTGTGCAGTAACCACAGTGGCACCCTCTGCTGGATGGGTGGGCCCTTTGCTAATGGGATGCCCCTTTATTCATTCATTCTTTGCCTCCTTCCTCAGTGCCCTCTCTCTGTGAGCCTCTGGCTCCTGTGTGGCTTCTTGGCATCCTCTGGGACCCCCTTGGCATTTAGGGACAAATCAGATCTAATATAACTTGACTCCTCATGTTGTGTAGCATTATGACAGATATTGTCAGATTTCACGCATCTTGGCATGTTTGGAGTCCCATTTGTAGTAGATATCAGCGTTTCATGTATTTTTGACTCAGTTACTTTACTATATGAATTTTTGGTGACATTTTGTGTTGAGTTGGACTGTAAGATATCCCATGTTTATGTTGTTGCTCATAGTAGCTTGTGTTGCATAGCTCTCTGCTGCTGTTTCCTTCAGTCATGTGACGTACTTTGCTCCTTTGGTCAGAGTGATAAATTTTTGGTCCAACGTCCATGGTCTCATGATGGAGCACCTCATCTATATGCCACTGCTGGGACAACCATACCCCTAGCCTGCACACAGCAAATGAGAACTTCTCAGAAAACTGTTGCAGAGTGAGTGATCCAGGTCTCTGAATGCAGAGGGTACTGGTTTGCTCCCTGGCATTACAGTGACCCTTTGTCTCCCACTTACCTAGGTGCAACAATACCAAAGCTGTTACAGAAGAAGTACACTAACGGCCATGTTTGCCTGGTATGCTGGGCATTAAAGAGCCTGTCTGTCAGAAGAGGGGCTGTCTGCAAACTTGTTCTTAGTTTTATTAATACACATATGTGAAAGTAATAGTGCTGTTGGGGAAACTACTACATAAGTTCTCCTGTGTTGAGTCATAGAACTTCACAGTACTGTGTGTAGTTTGGATGGTTAGGATTAGCACTCCTTGTGTGTTTGTAAAATTCTTATATATAACATTTCATAAATATGGATTTCAGGAGACTCAAAACATGTGCATGCACAAAGTGTGCTGGCTTACTAGAGGGAAGGGCTGACTATCAGCATGGGCTCCACAAGTTGCTTAGTACAAGAGAATGAGAGAAACAGATCACTGGTCTTTTTCTTTTGCCCCCACCCCACAGAGCTGTCTTGTTGCTGAAATTTACCTTAAATTTACTCATTTAAGATTCTCTTTTCTCCAAAGTGACATACATGCTGCTGCTCTCACTTAGCTAGAGTGCTCATCACTGCAAGTCAGAGATCGGCTCCGAATGGCCACGTGTCTTTCACACTCTCTCCCTCTGTGTCTCCCTCTGCCCTCCAGGTGAGCCTGCAGTGTCTGGAACGCTTCCTGTGCCTTTTCCACTGTGTGCGACATGCTGACAATCTCCAGAAGAAGGATGAGATGAAGTTCTGGTAGGTCACTTGACTTCTGCTCACTTGTCTGCAGGTGGTGGTGTGATTAGAGTCGTTGCCTTAAAGTTTAAGGTTGTTGTGTTGTTGGTCAAGGTACTTACCCTGAAATGATGCAGCAAATTTTCTCCTTTGTTGTAAAGGAGTAAATAATACAAACCTAGCATTGTAAGTAATATTTAGCAAAAACATCAACCAAATAGTGGTTAATAAAAGTGATTAGAAGTGTTTTTCTTGTGTGTGAGAGAGAAAAAGGTGCTTTTTGGTTAGTGGCTTTATGGGTGATTGCCTTGTGAACCGTATGGTAGAAATTGAAACTGGTCCCACTTTCTGTCAGAATCCTATCCGAGTGTGTGGATCATTGGCTGCATTGGGTATGTTTTGGCAAAACAGAGAAAAAGCAAAAATGGGCCAGAAATTTGCTTTGTTTTAAAGTTGTTAATGTAGGTCTTGACTTTCAGAAACACTAACAAGTATACTGTGATATTTTAGGGGTAAATTTTAAGATGGAAGTCTTAGACAATTAGCTTATTTGTTTAGCAGATTCTTTCCTCCAAAGCAATTTAGAGCTCAGAGTAAACAAAAGTGCATTTCACAATTTCAAAACTCATGAAGAAGCTAAAGCTGTAGACATTGTGTTTATTGATGCACATTACTCTAGTAGCTGCATAAAGAATTGATGGGGGAGTACAGAGATGATTGAGGCAGATGGTGTGGTTTTGAAATATATGGTCACAGAAGAAATAAGCATGGGTTTGTACAGTTATGATTATTTGAAGGAGCTCCTTCCAAAACAGCATAGGCAGACCCAAGATCCTGCAGGTTTCCCACTCCATATGATCAGGGCTGCCAAAAGTGCTTGAACACAGCACTTTTACTATGATCCAGAGGGTAATCAGGTATTATAGATGTTGGGGTGCAGGTCCTCGGACCATCTTGTGGGCTGTAACCACTTTTGAACATGATAGAGGCTTCTGCAACAAACCAGTAGAAACTACGTGAGATACATGAGGATGCTTTGGGAAGGTACTCTGAATTAAGAAAGGCTTTCTGTGGCTGGAGACATGGCAAATGGTGTCTATTTTAAGCCTGTGTTACTGTGGTTAAGGACTTTTGCCCCCTGTTGCGTGCTCCTCCATGATCTGGAGAAACTACACGTGAACAGCAACAATCATGAACAGCAGTGGCTGAAGGTCCATGATTACTGATGAAATTGAGGGAATATGAAATTTGAGATGTGTGTAGAAGAATGCAGCCTTTGTAATGGAGGCCTTGTCAATCCTTTACGCAAACACGTTATCTTTGTTTCTTAGACCCCTAATTGCCATCTTATGATAGCAAGATGCTGGGAAACGGAGAGCCAGTGAGTGTCTAACCATGCATCAGAGTGAAACATGCGACATCTGACAGTGGTTCCCATTTGTAGGATTTAAATCTGTAACATTTCATGCAGCAGCCCTGCACATGAATTGAGGATCTTCTGTTATAGGTCAGGTGGGAGATCCACAAAAAGTCTGACCTTCTAACCATGTAGTGCATCCCTCCATTTTTCATCTTTAAATAGATTTAGTTTGGGCACCTTTATAAACCAAGCCACCTTTCTTGGTAATGTTTAACAGGCATTTGACAACAGTTGTAATTTGGTTAGATGTGCATTTAAGTCATTGGGTCAGGAGGGAGGCTCTTGTGGGGGAGTTCTAGCCCACCCGTACGGCTGTGTGGTTGAAGAGGAAGAGCTGAATTGTTAGGATGGTGTACCACTGTTAAACACTTGCTCTGTACATAACACCCAGCTGTGGGCAAATCCAGCAGAACTTAGAGTAGCAGTGAGGACAGGTAAGGTCAGTGGACATTTATGCACCATGTACATATGTATGAAATGAACAAATGTTTAGCCTGTGGTTCAGAGGATATAAAAAGAAACACTCTTGGTTTCTCTTTGTTTTCTTTTCTTTATTCCCTGTTCAGTGTCACCTGCCTGTGAATTCTGTGCACAGGTTTTCTGCCTTATTTTACTGATGTCACTGTTTTGGTTTTTAAAGCACCAACTCTGTGTGATACTCAATTCATGTGACAAAAGTAACCAGGTTAAGGTGCAGCCCAAGGAGCCAAAAGCCATTTGATCACAAGACAGTGCAGTTTTGCAACAGATTATCGTTCCATCTGACTTTGGGTGCGCGCAAGTGTTGTTCTTAACTTTTCGTAACAGACAGGATATTTTGAATTTCCACTTTTGTGAGTCCTTGTCCACCAGCCCCTACATAGTCCATATATAATAACTGACAAGAATGCATAAAGTTAATTTATGTTGTACCAAATCCTGTTAAGTATCTTAATCAAGAATATACACAGGAGTGGAAGTCATCCCTGAGTCCTTTGAAAGCACGGTGACAGTGTTATTTACCGTGCCACCTGCTGAAATTTGATTTATGAATATTATATATGTATTATGTTTATAACCCCAAGTATCCTGAGTAACTCTAAGTATGGAAGAAAACGGAACCATTTCAGAGAACTCTGAATTTTCAGACTAGCAGACCTGTTTGAGAATCTCTGCTTTTATTGTTACTGGGATTTTAACATTTATGTGCCTTGTGTGCATTTGATACTCATAAATAAACCTTTGACCTGCCAGCTCCCAAATAGAGTGACAGTGCGGTTCCTGTGTCCTTCATAGTCTTGTGATGTATGTTTCACATCACCGTGGAGTTAGCTAAGGAGGAACCTTGGTCATTGTGGTGGCTGAGAACTAACACACACTGTGGGGAGGGGGTAACGGGGTCTTTGAGGCTAACAAGAGGAATGTGACATTGGCAAATTGGACTTCAGCTCTCCAAAGGCACTTAGTCTGTGCTCTTGGGTCACAGCAAAGGGCTTTATTACATCTGTGGTTATTATTGTCCTAATTAGAATCCACCACACTATGGCTTTCTCTGCTTATTTAGGCCTAATAAGTGATAGTCACGAGTTTCCATTAATTCCTTAAGCAGAACTGAACTCATACCAAAGTCCATGAGCCATGTGATTAATGAATTAATAAATGTTGCTGTTTGGACTCAGCCTGATTTTTCTGTTGTAGCCTCTAACAGGCCGAGAAAGGATATGACTTACTGGTACTCATGCGTGCTGGAGTAACTTGGTGAGGAATGTAATGAAGTTCAGGAATGCACAGGCGGGAGATGAATGGAGTATTTACAACAAAGGGTTTGTTCATTTCTTTTTTCCGCCACAAAACAGCCGTAGTGCTGCTAAAAGGGGGCGCTAGGTGGCATAGCTTGTCTGGTACCGAAACTTTTCTGTACCCCCAACGTAACATCACATGCTTTCATGTGATTTGCCAGCCCACTGCAGATCTGGAACGTGGCTGTGCGGCATTCCCCCATAATGCGATTTGAGTCTGTGAGAACAGCAGAATCAGTCACCAAGTTGGGTGTGGTGATGGCGGGGGGGCTCTTTCAAGGTAGCACCAACACCTACTGCAAGTGGCACATAGCCTTATTGACGTCTGAGTTCAGCCACCACCCTGATTGGCTTCACTGCAAACTGGAGGTAGGGGAAGTGGGGGCAGTGTAAGGCTTGGTATATCCTTGACAACTCTGTGTGTGTGTGTGTGTGTGTGTGTGTGTGTGTGTGTGTGTGTGTGTGTGTGTGTGTGTGTGTGTGTGTGTGTGTGTTGTGGATACACCTTGCTCTCAGGTTACATCTGACCAATTAACTTTTCTCAAAAGTGACTTCAAATGATTTACCTGTTTGCACAGCTGAGTAATTTTTACTCAGTTTATGGTAAGTTCTGTAGTTTGAGGCTATATATATATATATATATATATATATATATATATATATATATATATGACCCTTAAGCTTGAAAGGTAAACATGATGTTTTACTGATTAAAAAATAAAAAAAACAGCACATTAGCCTGAGCTACCATGGGGCTTCAGTTGACTTAGTACTTCTTTACACAAACTGTCATCTCTTGTAGAAGGATCCATGGATGCAAATCATTATGGAATAGTGACTGATTATTTTATAACTGGATTTATGACCTCTAACTATAACTTGTATGAAAATATGAGTTATGATTTTTTTTAAGATAACTGAAATTCCATTTTATTTTTAATTGCTTTTATTTTCTGAAATTTCTGTCTTTAGTTTCTACTAAACTAAGTGAGTGGTTCTCAAAGTGTGGTCTGTGGGCCATAAGGGAGCATCAGATGGTCTGTTGGCTAAAATGGTTATCTTTCAGTCAAGTCTATGATATTCAAACTAGAGGAAAGAAAATTGTACTATCCACTCTAAAGGGGCTTCCCTTAGGAGGGCAGTTAAAAACTCCAAGTTTGCTTCTTCATTCTCCCCATCAGCACCTATTGCTTCAGCATTTTAGTTTTATGCTCCACAAATAAATTGTCACACAGTGAAAATGAGTTTGGTGCTGCCTCACTGTGGCTGGACTGCTCAGGCATGAGTTTGAATTCGGCTGTCTGTGTGGAGTTTGCATATGCTCTCGTGTTTGCGTTGGTTTCCTCCCACAGTCCAAAGATGTGCATTTCATATTAACTGTACACTGTAAATTGGCCATAGTGTGTGCATTTGTGTATTTGAGTGGGTGTGTATGTGGCAACCCTGGGATGGTCTGATGTCCTATCCAGGGCCAGTTTCATAGCCCAGCGCTTACTGCCTCTGGTATAACCTCTGGACCACTGCAACCCTACTCAGGATAAGCAGTTAATGGATGGATATCTTTTTACCTCTAGTTTTTATGAATTGTAACAAATGAATAAAAGAAGGAGCACCTCAATTATTTTGCCTGCATTGACTGTTTTTAATGTTAGTTTATGGTAAACGTGACTTTTTCAAAGTTATGAACTAAAGAACTGTTTTTGGATCTTTGGCTGTGGATTTGACAAGCTATGTATTTCCCATTCTGCTGCTGTGCCCAGTCTTCTGCCTTCTGCACTGGATCATTGGGTCTAATCAAGTTTACAGATGTCATTTAGACATCATGAATGATCCCACAATGAACACTGTTGGTGTTAAAGGAAGTCTGTTTGCTGAGCACAGTCACCACTGTATCCTAGGATGCACAGGGTTATGCAACACACAGGCAGTTTCCACGGAGTGGTTTTGTAGGGTGTTGAATGTAGCCTTGGTCTCCAGTCATCCTTAGCATAGAAGGAATGTGTCCAGCAGCAGTCATCCAAACAATAACAGGAAGTCCAGGTGGGCTTGACTAAGAGGGGATTTTTTTTTTCTTCTTTTACGATTTATGCCCATTGATGAAAATGTAATTTCAACCTTGGTGTGTTTCCCCATGCTCCCAGTACATTTCATGAAGGGTCATCTGTTTTTAGTTTATGCTATAAACCAATTAAAGGTTATAATGAAGACATCATGCTGTGCCATAGCAGACCCTTTTGAGGACTGCTCCACAGCAGCGCTTAACTCTGCACTCTTCCATTAGAGACAGAGCTGTGTGACTCAGCTGCCAGTCAGTGGATGTTGTTGCACAGTGTAGCAGTGTAGTTGGGCAAGTGCGTACCTGCCATTGTCCTACTTCAATGATGTGTACAGCGCTACAATAAATGAGAAACCTGGTTTCCAACACACAACACACTTTTAGCTTTATTTATTGTATATGATGATAAAATATGAGGTTTTAATTTAGGAAAATGTCTTGGTCTGGATGTTTGGTAATTCTCTGCTGTGTGTCTCACTGGCTGTGTCTCCATCCCTGCAGCTCAGACATGAGTGGTGCCAGTAACACGCTTGCCCGGGAGTTCCTCACTGATGTACACCAGTTGTGCAATGCTGTGGCCCAGCGGGCTGAGGAGGATGAGGACAGCCAGAGTCACATGGTGGCACTGGGGGAGTACCTAGTGCGGGGGCGTGGCTTCCTGCTGCTCAGCACTCTGGACTGCGTCATTGACCAGGTGAGCAATTCCCCCTAATATCGTTCACTGTCATTTGCTCATGCTGCCATCTTTTCACTTCATTTCCTGAATCAAATAAACCTGACATAAATACAATGAAACCCTGTGATAATGCATCCCACTATAAGATGAATTTGGATAAAACACGATTAGTGATTGGATCTTGTCCTCCTGCTCCCTTTTCATTCATCAACATCTTCTGGCAGTGGCAAAAGTGATTCAGGGTGGAGGTATTGTAGTGTGCTGTGAGTGCCGGTGTTTTAACACGAGTTTTTTGATGCTGCTTGTCAAGTAATGGGCATGGTTTTATTGTAAAATCATACACTCATGTTGTCCTGCATTCACTTGCTCATTTTGGTTTCTTATTCATGTTTGTTCATTCACTGGTTTTCACTTATTTTCTCCCTCTTAATGCCCTTTGTTCACTCCAGTTCATTAATCTGTCAGTTTGTTCGTTCATTTAGTCAGTCATAGTTGCCTGTTCTTCCACAATGCACTTTCTAGCTATTCAACTCTGCATATCAGTGGGCCAATAAGTAGCAAAGTGGTTAGTTTTCACATTGTAATCACAGGGCTCAGGTTTGAACCTGAGCTCCTTCCATAGTTCTGTTGAGCAAGGTACTTACATTGAATTCAGTAAAAATTAACCAGCTGGATAAATGAATAAATCTCTGTAAGTAGCTTAGTGTACAAACCTCACATTGTAAGTCACTTTCAGAAAATCACATAAATGAATACATCATAATAATGATGTTGGTGCATTCATTTATTTTTTTGCCCCAGGTTTGCAGACTGGATAATCTACCTTTTTTTTCCTTTTCTTTCCCCCCCCCCCCCCTTGTCCTTTCACACTGGTACCCTCCTGTTGGTACTGGTGCTCTACGATTCCTATTGTGCCACCAGTGACAGCCGTGTCACTTCTCAGCACCTCTCAGGCTGCTCTTGTTAAATTAGTTAACTTCTTTCACACATACGTGTTCATGCACTAGTAGTATAAGGCTGTTACTAGTTTGGACACAGATTGGCCCTGATTTCTTGGAAGGAGGGTAGAATGTGGTTTCTTTTCTGAGTTTTAACCCACTGGTGACACTGTGGCTCAGCTTTTGGAAGCTCTCAGCGCTCCTGGGTCCCGACCTTGTGGTGGAGCGGAGCCGCTTATTTGCTTTTAATTTGCACCTGCAGGTCAGCCTTGTCCCCCCGGTGAGGAATGCTCTGCGCTGGGGGGGCTGGGGGTGGTCAGCCATTATGGACACGCTGTGTTGCATGGCCTCCCCCCCCCCCCCCCCCCCCCCTTTTTTTTTTTTTTTTTTTTTTTTTGCCTGTATGGGGTACCTCAAATAAAAAAAACTGATCTTATATCAAGAGTGGCAGATCTCTTTTGTGGTCTTTTTGTTTTTTTGCTTCCATCTCATTCCATTGTCCAGCTTTGCCAGGTATGCTAAGGCAGTGTGTGAAGCAAGTTGTGCTGTTGTTTTTCCTAATCGTTGGACCTTCTTTGTGGGAGGGAATAGACTGATGCAAGGCGGGGCAGGAGGTAGAGAGAGAGCATGTGAAGGAGGAAGGGAAAGCTTTTGCTATGCCTTTGACTGTGTTTCGTCACACAGGAGCTGACCTGCCGAGAGGAGCTGCTGGCACTTCTGCTTTCCCTGTTGCCACTGGTGTGGAGGATCCCTGTGCAGGAGGAGAAAGCTCCAGGTGAGGTATCTCTCTGCACACAAACCTTGCTTTGTGTCTCACCTCAGAGAACCTGCTGCCCCTTTCCTTTAAGCCTCACACACTCAGTCACAAGGTCCATTTGGATCTGGGTTTTTGATTTGTTCTCTTGCTGCCTATAGATTTTGGAGCTGTGGGTAGTGTAATGGAAGTATTGTCTTGCATAGGTTTTGGGTTTGTTATTGTACCTGTGACCAAAGTACTTACCTTGAATTTTATAGAGTAAAAATTACCCTGCTGTAGAAATTGGTAAATTGCTGTAAGTAATTTATTGTACATCCCTAACATTAGTTTACCCAATTATATAGTAGGGAAATTTTTACTGTATTAATTAAGGGTCAGTACTCAAATATGCTACACCCTGGATAAATGTGTTCACTAAGTAAAGATTAATGATAAATATATTTCAGCAATTTTTTTCTCCTTTCCTATTTCTTTCTTTATTTATTGCCAAAGCTTTGCTTGGACAGAACCAGTTTAAACTCCAGTTTAGCAAAAGATAAGAAAACACATTAGTGCCCTGAGTCTCTTAAGATTCATGACACCGATGTGTTTTGTTATCTTTTGCATTTCGACATAAAATGTCAGTGCGTAAATTTTTTTTTTTTTTTTTTTTTTTTTTTTTTAAAAAGATCACCAGAGTGATGCAAAACACTGAGCAGTTAAGCGACAGTGACACTTAAGTGGTAAAGGAAAATTACAAAAACAAAGAAACAAGATACGATAGACCTGAAAACACAGCATTCATCACCTTCTCTCTATTAAGAACTCTGTATGGTCTACAATGAGATCAGAATTGACTTTCTCATGCCATTTCTGCAATAGAACCCCTACTAACTTTTTCTGTAGAATACACTAACCTGGCAGTGGAGAATTGCGTAGAAAATAAAGCTGGACTCTGGCATCTCACATTGTAATTATGTTTATGCTTGCTGTTGTCCTGGGTGTCCCTCATTCATTCAGCATTGCAGCAGCCACTTCTACACCAATCCTGCAGATGCCCTGTATTGTTTGAAACTTGGTCTGAAAGGTCTCTTATCCTTCACCCCTTTCAACCCAGATGTTGTTTATTGCTCCCTTCATCTGGTTTCCATATCTACATCTTTAACTTCTGAAGCTTTGTATGTGGACTTTTCTATCCCAGTTCTTTCTTCTCAAGTTCCATTCATCTCCCTGAAGGAGAAGAGAAGCACGAGCTCCACGACCCTCTGAAATGCCATACCTAGCCTCTATGCTACAACTGTTCGTCAGTCCTCAGAGCTGATACGTGTCAGAAAGGCGCCCCCAGTGGTTGCAGCCCACTGTGTGACAGAGCTAATTGACCCACAGATTACTCAGGCTCTTAGTGTGCAGCTGCTAATCTACCCTAACAAGGGGCTCATACATTTTTCCCATTATTGGTTCCTATATGAGATCTGTGATTAGAGCAATTTGAGGAGTGGTCCAGCAAAAGACCTCGCAGTGCTCATAGTGCTTCCACTGAAGCTTCGAGTACAGAATGTGTTCTTATTGGGCTGTTTTTGTTTTGTGAGCAACAATTTTTTGAAAAGCAGATCTTTGTTTGGTAGGACTTGCAGAAATAGGACAGATTTGTCTATGATTTCAGAGGCCTTTCACAAAAGGCCTGCATGTAACTCGGGCAGTTGTTCTTTACTTTTTGGAAAGAGGCATGTTATTTGGAATACAGATGATCCTCATGTTAAGATTTACCTGGATATACATCATTAATGTTATATTTTTTTATTTCTGACATTTGACTGTAAAAATCTAATGACAACTACTTCATATGCTGTATGATAACATCACCTGACTCTGCTGCTGCAAGGCACCATATTTGTCATTGTTTTGGGCTCAGTCAGTGTGTCCAGCAGTGATTACTTTTTGTTTACAAAACTTATTTGCAATTATTCCATGTTAGTATTTTAACGTTAATTAATGTGTGAAATCATTGAATAAATACTTTAAGAGTCCTATTACACAACACAGCATTCATGCACGTTAAATGTTTGTGTATCCCTACAATTCATCTATTATGAATATAGCATATAAGGGGTTTTGTGTGGGTTTATTTACTTAACAAAAATTCCTGTCAGTTTTTGTAGTTTCAAGTCTTATGTCAAAGTTGTCAAAAAAGGTTAATTTAAGCTGATTTGTGAACCGTTTACTTCAAGAGTAGTTTATTGTGTCTCTGTGCATCCCTTTAGATTTTGCCCTGCCTGCCCTACTGGACATTTTCTCTAGCCGAGAGAGAGTAGCCGGGCTTTCAAGGACTGGCCAAGAAAAGGTCAGCCTGGATGCACCAGGCCCTGGGAAGCAACCTTCTGCCAGCACTAAACCACGGCGTCAACGAAGGGTTGCTCAGCGCTACTCTGTAAGGGATGCACGCAAGTCCCAACTATCCACCTCGGATTCTGATGCCAACTCGGACGATCGGACGGTCAGCTCAGCCAGGAGACGTCGGCGTTCCCAGGTTCCTTCTCACCTGCCGCCTCCTGCAGACACCATGACCACTGTGGGCTGGATGGAGCCATACCAACGGCTCCTGGGAGAGGAGACCCTAACAGATCCTGCTGCCCTGTCCATCTTCAACCGCATGGAGAACTCTCCCTTGGACCTGTGCCATGTTCTGCTCTCTCTGCTGGAGAAGGTCTGCAAATTTGACATGAGCCTTAACCACAACCCTTCCTTGGCAGTGAGTGTGGTGCCTACTCTCACAGAGATCCTCACTGACTTTGGGGAGTGCTGTGGCCCAGGGAGTGGTAGCAGTGAAGCTGGGGTGGCAGAGGACCTGGCCACTGGCTGGACCGAAGAACCTATTGCCCTGGTCCAGAGGATGCTGCTGCGTACCGTTCTGCATCTGATGTCTGTAGACCTGAGCAAAGCTGAGGCACTGCCCGACAGTCTTCGCCGCAGCCTCACTGGCCTGTTGCGCGCAACAGTCAAGATCCGTGGCTGCCTGGAGAGACAGGCAGACCCTTTTGCCCCGCGACCTAAGAGGACACTGCAAGAGATGCAGGAAGAATTCTCCTTCTTCTCCAGGCATCGTCACCGGGCATTGCTGCTGCCTGAACTGCTGGAGGGCGTGTTGCATGTTCTGCTTGCTTGCCTGCAGGCCTCTGCCCCAAACCCTTTTTTTTTTAGCCAGGCAGTGGAGCTGGTACATGAGTTTGTTCAGCACCGTGGCCTGGAGCTTTTTGAGACCACTGTATTGCATCTGGAGGCCCTTGGCAGCCAGGAAGAGGAGGGTGAGGCCGCAGGGCGTGTACGCCGCCTCATCAGCAGTGTGGTGCGACTTGTTAGCACCATTAAGAGGACCAAATCAGAGCAGCTACACCAGTCAGTGTGCGCACGGCGCCGCCACCGCCGTTGTGAGTACTCCCACTTTCTACACCACCACCGAGACCTCTCAGGGCTACCTGTCTCAGCCTTCAAGCAGGAGGCCCACCGGAACCCGTTTGATGAGGACCCTGGGGATGGGGAGGTGCACTACCCTGACCGATGCTGCTGCCTGGCTGCCTGCTCCCACCAGTGCCTGCGCCTCCTCAGCCACCTCCCATCCTCAGGTGCTGCCTGCCTACAGCTGCTAGGGGCAGTGCAGACAGTGGGTGTGTGCTGTTGCATGGACCCGCGCTCTGTGGTAACACCCTTGCTACATGCCTTTCGTACCCCAGAGCTGCGTTTTCACCAGGCCCACATTCTGGCTGTTTTGTGCCGCCTCTTGTTGGAGCAGCTGGGTGGAGGGCGGCCCTCGGAGCGGGCCAGGCTGGCCTCTTGCAACATCTGCACAGTTGACAGCAGCCAGTTACCTGGTTCTGAGGATCCAATATCTGATTCTGTCCCAATCTGCCTCAGCCCAGCCTACCGTTCACAGGGCATCCTGCCTAGCGGAGGTACAGAGGATGTTCTGTGGAAGTGGGAGGCACTGGAAGTATACCGTGAGCTGGCCTTCAGTGAGGATCGGCCACAGAGCCTGCTGATTGCTGGACATGTGTGCCAGCTGTTGCTGCGGGGTAACGTGGCCGTGCAGTGGCAGCTATATGTCAATGTACTCGGTCCTGTGCTGCAGAAGGCTGTTGAGGTGGCCCGCCATGCCCGAGAGCTGGGTGTCAACATTGGCTGTGCCCAGGCTTGCAGTTATCATAGCCGTTGCCTGGCCATCGAGGTGCTGCTGGTCTACCTGCAGTTGTTGCCTACATTGCTCAAGTCCAGGTAAGCTAGGGTGGCGCACATTTACATTTCCATTTGCTTGTGTTTTTTTTTAACTGACTCTTTTCTCCAAAGTGACATGGAGATGTTAAAGGTTATGTTAATGTAAATGTGAAACTGATTTACCCATTTATACAACTGGGTAATTTTGACAGTTTTTAAATTTATTTATTTATTTTTTTCCTCTTCATGGTAAGTAGGTATAATTTCATAGTAAGTGCTACAGCACAAGGTGTAATTTGAATCTTCCATTTGGCAGATACCATAGCAATAGTTTTATCTTGTATAGTACACTGCACTAGTATCCATTTGCTTCTGCTTATCAGCACAAAACGCCTACCAAATGCTGAGGTAACAATCTGACTAAAGTGCTCACGATACAATTGTGCAATTTCTTGCTGTTGTTAAAGGGTTACTGGTTTGATGCACATAGATTTCTCTCTTCTGTTCAGTACTCAGATAGAACAGCTTCCATTTGTCTGACATTTTACTGCAAAAAGATAGGAAACAACATAGAGTTATAACTGTACTTCACACAGCTGAACAAGACTTTAGCAGCTATGTGTGCACGTGGGTGTGTCAGAAGACATCAGTCTATATCAAATCATTAGCATGACATCAGAAGCCATCATTAGCTACAAGTAGTAGTAGAATTACATTAGTGGTGACACATTTCATGTGGCAAGGCCGAGAGGTAAGTTTGGCACTTTTTGGGAGAAATTGCATGGTAAGAAATGCATTCTGATCAATCAACAGCTATCTGAAATACAAGGTTGGTGAGATAATGGGGTGATAGGATATTGGGGTAAGACTACCAATTTCCTTCTTCTGGGGTGTGCATAGGACAACTAAAACAGCTATTCACAATCATTTTGATGGATATGAGTCATGAAGCTATTTAGTTCAGAAAGGTACTGCCATGAAGGCTGATTATTTAATAATACAATCAACCCATTGGTGATTTTATTTTTTTTCTTCATTTTTTCCTGACCAATGAATCTTCTTTTAGGAAAGACTGAGAAAGAGAGCACATAAGCCTACATTAGTTTTTTTTTTTTTTTTTTTTCCCCATGGTTTTGACTGTGTGCTTTTACTTCTGAAGTATTATGCAATATTTACATGCTTTTGAGGTGCAATGAATTAAAAAGCAGATCATTTCTTGTGATTTAATTTGACTGGACAGTGGTGAAAGTGTGTCCCCACATATGTGGCATTTTCACCTTTTCTGTATGCAGTGTTGATATGGTGGTTTAGGTCAATAAATGACATCACATTTTCCTCTTTTATAGCACACAATTCCCTTTTTCTCTTCACTCAGGACACAAGAATTAAACAAATAGCACCCATGCACAGTATCTGTGGCATAATTTATTTGACACTTCAGAAAAAAGTGAAGTCTGGGTTTGAGTTTGAGTTAAACTACTTAGACTAACTTACCCATTTGTACAGCTGCAAGTAAGGTTCACTAGTTTTTGCTGGACTGGTGTACAATAAACTAAATGGACAACATGACAAATTGAGGTAGAAAAATTCATAGATAATATGATAAATAAGTAACCCTACCAAAAAAGTTTTTAATAGAAACCAGGCTTTAGTGTTCAGCCATTCACTATGTCTTTGTCAGAACCCCATGGTGAACATCTAAAAATCTGGTGGTCCTAGTTTCTGTTGGCAGCAATAACATTTGTGTTCCAGTTTAAATGTAACTGGTAGATGGCTTTTGCAGAGCCATGAGACTCTTTACAGGCTAATCAGATTTGCGACACTATGCCAGTAAGCTCAAAAGTTCATTTTGAGCAGCATATAAACTCATCACCAGCTTCTTTTTCAAGCGCTGCCATTAATAACAGCTGAAATTTGCAATAAAAAACTAAACATCATGGTAGGCAGGCTCTGCTTTTGATACATTCCCTTGGAAGATCCTCCCATCATTTAATTTGCAGCCCTAATTCGCTGCTGTCCTATGATGTGTGCGGGACATTGGTACCTTGTTGCTGTGGTGCCCCTCATACATATTTCAGACATCATTAATCTTGCAAACTGTGCATGCAGCTAAATTAATTTTGCAAGCCTTGAGTATCTTGTTGCATGGTATTTGGATTTTCAGCCCCTTTGACTGATAAGGAGGTCTTGGTTTTGCTGAAAGTCTGCTGGTGTAAAGTACAGTTCATCCTTGCATGACAAGAATTTTTTCATTAAATCATTTTGACATGATAGTTTCATTAACCAACCACTTGAGAAAAATGATCACGATGCTACAGTGAAAGATTTTGCAAAACTCTCTTAACAAATCTGCATTTGTTATATAATATTGTTAATGTTAAGTTTTAGGCAAGTAACTTTAAATATTGAAGTTACTTTTCCCCCTTTTCTAATTATGGAACACATGTTAAAAGAATGACATTGTGATGCACTGGACTGATACTGGTTTTTTCAGCATCTGGTCATGCATAGGTGAGCTGTGTGGGCAAGGCTAGGATTATAATTATGGGGTCATTCAGTGTGCAGCCCACCATTTTATGTAATGCAGCTCACAAGAATACTTGTAAAATTAGTAACATATACTGTGTCCACTATAAATACTGAATTCAGTTGAATCACAGTATAGTTTATAGCTGCTTACACACATCACACCTGAATAAATTTAAACTTGCCAGATACTTATGATGCAGTATGTCACTTATGATGCAGATACGTATGATGCAGTATGATGCAATATGTATATATATATGTGTGTGTGTGTGTGTGTGTGTGTGTGTGTGTGTGTGTGTATATATATATATATATATATATATATAGTGTGTGTGTGTATATAGTGTGTGTGTGTATATATATGTATATGTATGTATGTATATGTCTCTGGATAAGTCATGCTAGTTGCCACATGCTGCACAGTGTATACCTGTGGCTAGTGTGGTTTTTCTCAAAAGGGCAACTGAATTTGACTTTCAAACTGAGTGAATGGAGATCAGTTTGAATGGCTGTTATGAAGGTTTGTTAAGTTTTGAGTGTACCTGTCATCTCTCATCTTGAGATTCCTCAGGACTGAGGACTGTTTCCTTTTCTAAGTCTGTTTATTCACACTATATATTGATTGAATGTCTTCACCCGCTTTTGCATTACCATCTTTGAAGTGGTTCCACCACCTGCAGCTTTACATAAAATGCAGTTGTCACACTTTCGTTACCCATCTGAAAAAAACATCACCCGCAGCCATCATTTCAAAATAGTGGTTAAACTATTGAGTGTTATAACTTAAGCAACAGAAGCCATTCCTACTATTGATGTACAGTCAAAAGGTCTTGACTTGAGTTGCCTCACCACCATGCAGCCACACTACGAACAGGATACACATAAGAAAAATTTGTCTGCTAGTGTTTACAGTGAAAGTGCTGTGCAGATATAAATCATGTTTTTTCTTTTTTTATGTCCAAGTATCTGTTAGTTCAACCACCTTACACTGATGTTGTGTCCTTCTCTTCCAGCAGGGTGATTCGGGATTTGTTCCTGAGCTGTAATGGCCTGAACCAGGTGACAGAGCTGATCTCGCTGGACCCAACACGTTCCTGGGCTCTCAAGGTGTTGGAGACACTGATCATGAGTGTGAAGGAACAACATGTGGATGGCCTGCGAGAAGTTCCAGAAAGCAGTGATTTGGGGGGACTGGAGACCATGCCAGAAAAGTTGATGGGCCGTGGGGCCCAGGAAGGGGCCGGGGAGGGCCCATCAAGCCTTAGCAGGGTTTATGAGGGTCT
This sequence comes from Heterotis niloticus, assembly GCA_018136845.1. Taxonomy (NCBI): domain Eukaryota; kingdom Metazoa; phylum Chordata; class Actinopteri; order Osteoglossiformes; family Osteoglossidae; genus Heterotis; species Heterotis niloticus. The sequence continues at coordinate 9,399,709 of CM030889.1, forward strand.
GACTTGTGCCTTCCCCTCCCGGAGGAGGACCCGAGATGGGGTCCACCTCGCTGCTGTGAACCTCCTCCTGTGTGTGGCCTTCTTGTGTGTCAGCAAGGAGGCTGACTCAGACCGGGACTCAGCCAATGACTCAGAGGACACCTCTGGATATGATAGCACAGCCAGTGAGCCTGTGGGCAGCCGACTGCCCTGTCTTTCACCCGACAGTGTGACACTGCCCTCCCGGGAGCAGATGAAGCGAGCAGCAGACGTGTGGTCCGCCTGCCGCTGGGTCTTCCTGTCTAGTCCTCTCTTCCAGCGCCAGTTCTGTAGACTGGGTGGGTTGGAAGCATGCCATCGCCTCCTGACTATGGTCATCCAGAAATTCTGCCCCAAGGACAAGGATGGCAGGGCTGCAAAAAAGCAAAGAAACAAGAGCCGGGCCACACTCCCACTTCAAGAAACATACTCCCTGCTTTCAGCAGAATCCAGACCACAGGCTTCCACTGGTGTTGCTAGCACAGAGCAGGAGGAGCCTGGGGCTGTAGACCCGGAGCAGGAATTAGATGAAGACTTCTCGCTGCAAAGCATTCGTTTGCTAGAAGCCCTTCTGGCTATTTGCCTTCATAGCGCTAGCTTGACTCTGCAGCATATAGAACCAGAGGTGTCCTTCCAGGTACTATCCTTGGACTTGCATATTTCTTTTACAGAATTCAAGTTTAATTTTCCCTTATGGTTTGAATCACCCCACTAGACCCATTTTAGCAGTCTTAAACTAAACTTAGGAAATATGCATAACCTAAGCCTTGAGGTCTTGCACTGATTAAGGATATCAGCATATTAGGCAATAGGTAATGATATTATTCCTTAGGATTTAGTTTTTAATTGGACACATTCACTTTTCAGCCCCTGCTATGGTGTAATTATTTTCTCTTGGTTTAATCTGAGCCTTAATCTGGTAATGCAGCAGCTGTAAATGCAGTTGTAAATGTGTCCTTTGTGGCTTGAAAGTCGTGAGCACTGCAGCGTGCTCAGACTGAAGGCATTGTGCAACATCGTCTGAAAGTGTGAAAGAGGTTTTTAATATGACCTGCAAGGCTGCATGCCCCTGTGACACTTTGGTGTTATGCAAAATGTGCTGGAGATGTAATAGTCTGAATCATATTGACATTTTGAGGTCTTTCTTTGCCAACCCCGGCAGACAGTTGAGGAGACCCTAACTGAAGTGCGGGACCAGCTACAGCATTCGGGTGTGGTGGAATCTGACCTAGCCATCCTGTTGTTCGACTCCCTGCTTCGAGTGGCTCAAGTCCAGACCCGTGAGAGACCTGCTGTGTCCGAGGACAAGGGTGAAAGGGTAGGATGCCCCCACCAATGCCCATGTGACCTACCCTGTATAGCTCTTGCATTGGTTGCACCATCCTGTTGTTTTGGTTTCTACTTTGGTGGGTACCATGATCTGCAATTACAGGTTTGCATTGTCAGTGCCTATGTATGTTTTCAGGTTTTAATCTAGCTGGATGCTACTTGTTTGAATTACACATTACAGTCTGATAATCACTGCACCACCTGCTGGCTCTATTAGTGTAGTTTACTGCAGGCTATTTCAGGGTACACAGGCATGCCTTTCTGGCAGCTCTCCAGCTAAGGGAGCACGAGGTGCCTGCTCTGAATGAGGCAGAGTGTTTATGTTGACCTGCTTACCCGCTGCCCCAACCAGATTAGCCGAACAATGGCAGTCTTTGACACCCTGTAAATCTGCTCTCCTGAGATCTGTCTCTGTTACCTGGCACAGATTGTGGTTTCCTGCTCTTACCATACCTGCCTTATTACGCTTTCTTAGGAAATCCCAGGATTTTTGGTACTTACGTAATGGTCAAACCCTTCCTTCGTCCCTCCTCTTGGAGAGGGTGCTGAGGGGAGATGCAGACTTCAGCCTTGAGGGGCAAGTGTGCGCGTGACGGCGTGGAGTCCTACCAGAAGTCATACTGCATGGACAGATGTTGTTAGGTTGACGCAAGGACCTTGAGGAAAATATGGCTTCTGTCTTGTTTTCGGCATGTCAGCAGTTATGGGTCTTGTGACTGAAGTTTGTTTTTATGAGTTTGTTCCCTGGGAAAAATAGCATTGCTCCAGAGATGTTAGATGGGCTCAATTTTGAGCGGGTTTGTTTTACTTTATCTTTTTGGCAGTGGATGAATCTGTTATTAGAAAGGAGTTTTTTCTTCGGTGTACTGGAAGGCTGAAGCAAATTTGGAATGTGGATCGCTTCCGACAAAAAAGGGAAAAATGTGATTTATCGAGGTGTCAGAATACCTGACAACACTTGGGACTCCAGTGTTGCACACAGAGATATTATTAGCAGTCCTGCTGTGACAAGTTACTTTGTCAACAAAAGGAAATTGAGGACCAAGTTGAGGAACACTGAGGTAAGACTGGCCACTTGGTGAGGTATAATGAAAATGTCAGCCAGGGTTGTTGGTCCGAGTTTGTGCAGCAGCTTAGTTCTTCGTGGTTGTGCAGTTTTGGAGGAAAAGGGGCACTCTGTATCAAGGCCTGTACTCTCTAACTTTCATTCTGCTCAACCTTTGTCTGTCCGTTTCACAATTTCCTTTGCTTTTTTGTACTTTTCTGTTTCCCATCTCTCAATTATCTATTTATTTTTTTCTGAATCTTAGTATTCCTGTGACTATTTCAGTTCTGTCACTAACTAGCTATATTCCTGTACCCCCCACTCCTAACACCGCCTCCACAGAAGCATCAGTCAGGGGCTGAGGCAACACCTCCCACTGGCTACGTGTCAGAGGACACAGAGGAGACCCCTAGCTGTGAGCCACAGCCCCCCGGGGAGGAGGAGGGATACGACGCAGACAGTGAGAGCAACCCAGAGGACACCAGCTGCCGAGAGGAAGGTATGGCATCTGGAACCACCCACCAAGGGAAAGCGGTGTGGGAAGTGTGTCAGTATAGGTGTTGTTCTGTTACATATTTCCTCAGGGTTTTATTCTTCATGCAGGCACTCCATGAAGCTCAGTTTTTAACTCAACAATAATTGAGCCATGCAATTACATTTGACAATAGAATATAATACGTAGTAAGTGGACTTGGTGTGACTTGTAGAATGAATTAAATTTACCAACTGAGAGCAAAATGGCAGCTCTGCCGAAAGCCTCATGTGCTTTCTGTTGTTAGTGTCTCTCTGGATTCAAGCCCATCTGGTGCTGCATGGCACATTCACTGTATTCACACCAACAAGTGAGGATAAGGTTGAAAAAATGTGTTGGAAGGTGGAGATGTTAATGTATAAACCATTCCTAGGAGGACTGAAAGCAGGAAACTGGTTCATGCAGCCAGAGACACGTTCTGTCTCACTCTGCTGCATGACACACTCAGCTGAATGCGATCCTTATTTATCGGTCATAGTGCAGACATTGCCCACAGGGTCATGGTGAATTTACATTATACCTCATGGTGGACGATGTCCCATATGCAATACTACTTTCAATCTAATTGGCTTCTAAACTAACTGATGGTGATGGTAAAATGGAATTTGCCTGTTTTCTTTCATATACTGTGGATTTAGGCAATTTGGATTGTTTTGGAGGGATATATCACCAAAACTGACATTATCTACCATCAAGTACTATTGACAAAATTCCTTGTTTCATCTGTATCTCTTTCTTGTTCCTCTGAACTGGATACTGTAGATCTCAACAAACTGGTAATGCATCTGAAACCCATCGTCATCTCATTAGATCTATTCCTTCTTTTCTATTTCTATTCTGTTTTATGACTCTTGCTTTGTCCATTGTTCTAGACCTAATAAGTTTAAATACTTAATATGTTTAAATGCTGGTGTTGTTCTACCAAAAGTCATAACTGTGCCCCAGAAAACAAATGTCCCTTCAGGAACTCTTTAAAAAAAAAAAAAAAAAAAAAATGCTTACAACTTCTGATTTCTGTACAAACATGCTTAGAATTATATACCTGTTTATCCCGTAGGGTAATTTTTTTTTATATATATATATATATATATATATATATATATATTTTTTTTTTTACTTTATCACTCCAGGTTAAGTACTTTATTGAGGGGTACTACAATCATAGCAAGGACTGGATTGTGTGGTCTTCAACTGAAAGACCGCAGTGATAATCCTTAAGTAAAGGGTGATGAGGGGCAGGAGCAGGATTTAATCAGACAACCCTTAGGCAACCCCACCAGGGTATAATCCTAATTCCTACATTACTAATAGTCCCACAATTTAAAAAAAAAAAAAAAAAAAACCCAGGCTCAATGTTCAAATAACTAAATCCACAGAATCCATCTGACAGCGAAGACTTACCAGAAGTAGTTTGCAGTACATTACAGATTGTAAGGAGAGAAAATCCAAACTTTAAATGTGGGGGGGATCAAAAGGACCAACTATCAGAAATTCAATGGAGGGAAAAGGTTTATTTTTCATTACAAAAGTACTTAAGTACTCAAATTTATTTATTTTTAATTGCATTTTCTGCACATCTAATTTCTGAAGTTAGTTTGGAGAACAAGTATAATTTGTATTCCTTACCCAGTAGATGATGGCAGAAAAGAATGCAAAAATAGAACAGGAGTAATGGAACCCTCTGACTTCAGTTCACTTGTGCAATGTTTTACAGCTCATGTCTAGTATTCCTGAGCCAAGTTGCTGATCATTAACAAGATGAGGAGTGTTCATAGGAGGAATCAGTCAACAGTCAGAACTGAACTAGAGTTTTTGAATACATTTTTAGTCACTTTTGTTTTGATTTTTAAGTTAATAGAAATATTTTAATTAAAATGTAAAAATACTTAAAATATAAATGTATAGTCTTACAAAATATTTCTGATATCGCTATACTCTATTACCTAAAAGTTACAAATCAAAAGACATTTTTATTATCAGTATTGCTGCTTGTGACTTAGTAGTAAAAGTAACTTTGGATTTATGAACAAAGTCATAAACATAAACAAACTTCTGTTTCCAGCTATGTTTATAAGTTATAAGTACCTGTAGTTTTCATTTGGTGTGATAGAGAAGAATTGTGGTCAAGTGCATCATCAAAATATTGACTGATTTGTGTAGTTAGGTTCAACAGTTTAATCAAAAACCTGCCTAGTCATGTTTGGGTGCATTTGAGGATGTAGAGGAAAGTCAACATGCTGTAAATGTTCATAGAAACCACATGAAGGCAACACTGATTTGTGGGTTTTTCTCTAAGCTGATAGGGACTGATCTGTGGACAGTTCTGTGGTAATTCGTCATTTTGTTGGCAGTGGACCTGTCTGGCCTGGTGGACGATGGGCCGGGGATGGAGACGGTGGCTGTGCAGGGGGTGCTCTTCTTCCCAGAAGTCTGCGCCATGGAGTTGGTCCTACTGTCCACTGGCTGCCCTGACCAGGATGTGCTGAGGCATGTGCTGCAGAGCCTGCTGGGAGCTGTGCGTAGCCATCCTCGAAATGCTGCCCTGCTGTACAAGCAGGTAATGACTCCGCCCACTTCATTCCCTCATCAGTAACCTGCTCTTATAGTCATTGCCAAGGATTCAGATAGTGCTGACCACTGCTTGCTCATTTTATTTCCTAATCTGCTGCTTTTTTTTTTTTTTTTTTTACAGGATGCAGTGAAAACAATCCTGAGTGGATTCCAGAACATTCTCATCCAGTCAGATGCCTCTGCTGAGGGTGTGCATCCTCACCTTTCTGTGTCTGTAGCTTTGTTGTGGTGCATGACAGCAAGCCTCTGACCCTGCATGCCATGCCTTTCCACAGAGTGCCAAGTCCTGCTTCTGGAGCTGCTTGTCACTATGGTGAGCGAGCACATCTCTGCTGAGGAGCTGTCTACACTTATCCGGCTCTTCCTGGAAAAGTCACCGCCTACAGTAAGTGGCCCTCCCTTAAGGATATCAGTTCAAATGTCTTGCAGAGTACGAAATGCATTTGACATAACCGAGGGGTGCCATGGAGAATAGTCTTCTTCCACTGGAGTTCCACAACCTTTTTTAGACCCCTTAGAAATGTCTCCACATGTCCCTAAATCTGCCAGTTGCTGCAGCCTGCTGACTTCTGAGTTGAGAGGCTGTTATTTATTGCTGATGAGCCCAGACAGACTCTGAGGGTTGTGTCTGAGGTGAGGAGGCACCACTTTGGGGATTTTGGCATTTCCTGAGAAAATTGCAAGTCTGAGTCTAACCTGGGGGTTCCACCAAATGTCAGTATGTCTCTGGTTGTGTTAGGATGTAATTCTTTTTTTTAAATGTAGGATGATGATTTGTACATCTTGTAGGAGATCCTGCTGAGAGGAGTTCTCCGAATAGTGGAAGCCAACATGGACATGGAGCCCCTCCATTTCCTTTCCTTCCCACTGGAGTCTTCCTCTACACCCCCTGTCAGCATTTCTCCAGGGCCCAAGCCAGCTGGGGGGGCAGCATCAGTTGGGGCCAAGGCTGTGGGGTTGCTCTGGCGGAGCAAGCCAGCCCCAGTCCGTCGGGAGGTTGAGTCTGAAGCCCGGCCAGGCCACCAGCTAGCATCCCCGTGGCATGTTGCACCAATCCATCTGCCCCTTGTGGGACAAAACTGCTGGCCTCACATGGCCAATGGTTTCAGCACATCACTCTGGTTACGGCCACATGCCAGTCCTAGGGGAGAGGCACTCTCAGAGCAAGGAGGGGTGAAGAGAAGACCAGGAGTGCTCTGGGACAGTACCATGGACAGCACAGGTTTGTAAGAATTTTTTTCTTGCATTTTACCATTTACCATCATTCTTAAGTGATTTAGGTTTTTTCCTTTAGGTTGTAGAGCAGTCCAGTGAATTATACTATATAACCACAAAAAAAGAGCTGTGGCTCTGGTTTTATTCAGAAGATACTTGGTTGCATGGTTGTTGAACATCTGGTTTGGGCCTTGTTTTGAGTTGGGTCAGACTGAATGTAAAGATAGCCTAATTTCTTCTATTCCAGAGGAGGAACGATCTCCCAGAGGAGACCACCAGGGGGCAGCCCGCTGCCAGGACCAGCTGGTGGAACAGGGCTGCCTCCACATAGTATCTCTGGGCTCCAAAGCTCTGATGCTGCAGGTGTGGGCCAACCTCACCAGTGGAGTCTTCACCTTCAGGTGAGAACACTGTATCCAAAACAGCCTACTTGTTACTTCCATGGCAATCTTTGAATTAATTAGCTAATATGGCACAAACTCTAGTGGCTTTTTTGCAGTTACTTTATTGCAGTGCAAATTAATGAAATAAAACATGATTCTGACATCTTGATCAATGAATATTGACTGTTTTCATCCCAGTGAGAGACACACATTCTTTCTGTTGATCTCGCATAGGATTTGCATGGACCCTAATGATGAAATGAAAGCAGGCCTCCTAGCGCAGGCAGAGTCAGGAGAGGGGCTTTTGGCTCCTGATAGGTGGCAGCATTTGGCAATCACGTACACCCAGCAACCTGAGGGCAAGAAGAGTATCCATGGAACACTGACCCTCTGGGTGTGTGGAACAAGGTATGTGAAGGTGGGATACCCACTACTGTAACTGTTTCTTGTGTCCCCTAAGCAAATTGACTGTAGTAAACTGCAGTTGACTGTAGGTGGCTAGATGACAGATGACTGCTGTTGACTCTGGGGTGCTTGCTATTTCTCTGGTAGGAGGTGTGAGGTACTGCTGGACTACACACTACCCAGGAAGCCTAGCCTGGCATCAGACAGCAACAAAACCTTCTGCATGCTGGGACACTGCCTGGAATCCACAGAGGATGTGGCCAGACTGGGTGGGGGCTGGGATATTGGCAGCCTGCTGCTTTTCAATGGTACGTAAGAAGTAATTAGGGTTTTTCATTGCACATTCCCTAAAGTACCAGTGATAGGTTTCTCCTAGAATCCACTGATACGTGTCTTACAGTCAGAAACTGAAGGCAGAGAGGAAGACAGTCGATGACAGAGGTGCTTTGTGTTACAAAGTTCTGATGTGTAATTCAGGCTGTTTGCGTTCTCCAGAATCTCTGGGGACCAAGGGGCCTTGTCATTGTGTCCAGGGTTCAGCATGGGATTGATTTCACATCTATTAATTGGTGTATGTATTGCTTGAAGGTTCTCGGATTGGCCCAGAGGAGGCCTTCTACCTATATGCCAGTGGGCCAGATTTTACTTCCGTCATGCCTTGCAAGTACGGCAAACGTCGTGGGCCATTGTCTCGCTATGTCACACGGGAGGTGCTGCAGTGTGAACGGATCCAGCAGTTGCTAATGAGGAATCAGGACATGGACACAACCCCACTCATTGTAAGTCTGACCAGATTCTGATATGGATAAATACTGTACATGTGTTTGCATGTGCACCTCTAACCCTATGTGTATCGTCTCACCCAGGAGAGCCTGGCTGTAGTTTATGCCCCTAGCTGCCCGGGCCAGTATACCATCTATGAACCTGTGATCCGACTGAAAGGCCAGGCTAGGGCTGTGGTCTCACAACGGCCTTTCAGCACCAAGGAGGTCCAGAGCTCAGCACTGGATGCCCAGACCCTGGCAATGCTGCAGCCTGCTGAGCATCAAGGTTTGCAGAGTGTACTTCACAAGATTGGCGGCACTGGAACCTTCGTCTTCCTCTTTGCCCGGGTATGTCCCTGTTTTCAGTTTTAGCAGTTCTCAGATAAAAGATAACAGGAGCAATACACTTGATGACCAAGTCCAATTAGCTCTTCCCATGTACACTGCTCAGAAAAATTAAAGGAACACTTTGAAAACACATCAGATCTCAATGGGGGGAAAAAAAATTATGCTGGATATCTATGCTGATATGGACTGGGTAATGTGCCAGTTTGATGGAAATTAAAATTATCAACCTACAGAGGGCTGAATTCAAAGACACCGCGAAAATCAAAGTGAAAAAATGATGCGGCAGGCTAGTCCATTTTGCCGAAATTTCATTGCAGCAGCTCAAAATCGTACTCAGTAGTTTGTATGGCCCCCACATGCTTGTATGCATGCCTGACAACATCGGGGCATGCTCCTAATGAGATGACAGATGGTGTCCTGGGGGATCTCCTCCCAGATCTGGACCAGGGCATCACTGAGTTCCTGGACAGTCTGACGTGCAACCTGCCGGCATCGGATGGCCCGAAACATAATGTCCCAGAGGTGTTCTATTGGATTTAGGTCAGGCGAGCGTGGGGGCCAGTCAGTGGTATCAATTCCTTCATCCTCCAGGAACTGCCTGCATACTCTCGCCACAGGCCAGGCATTGTCGTGCACCAGGAGGAACCCAGGACCCACTGCATCGGCGTAGGGTCTGACAATGGGTCCAAGGATTTCATCCCGATACCTAATGCCAGTCAAGCTGCTGTTGTCTAGCCTGTAGAGGTCTGTGCGTCCCTCCATGGATATGCCTCCCCAGACCATCACTGACCCACTACCAAACCGGTCATGCTGAACGATGTTACAGGCAGCATAATGTTCTCCACGGCTTCTCCAGACCCTTTCACATCTGTCACATCTCAGGCTGAACCTGCTCTCATCTGTGAAAAGCACAGGGTGCCAGTGGCAGACCTGCCAATTCTGGTATTCTATGGCAAATGCCAATCGAGCTCCACGGTGCCGGGCAGTGAGCACAGGGCCCACTAAAAGACGTCGGGCCCTCAGGCCACCCTCATGAAGTCTGTTTCTGATTGTTTGGTCAGAGACATTCACACCAGTGGCCTGCTGGATGTCATTTTGTAGGGCTCTGGCAGTGCTCATCCCATTCCTCCTTGCCCAAAGGAGCAGATACCGGTCCTGCTGATGGGTTAAGGACCTTCTACGGCCCTGTCCAGCTCTCCTAGAGTAACTCCTGGAATCTCTTCCAGGAGACACCGCAAACCTTCTGGCAATGGCACGTATTGATGTGCCATCCTGGAGAAGTTGGACTACCTGTGCAACCTCTGTAGGGTCCAGGTATCGCCTTATGCTACCAGTAGTGACACTGACCGTAGCAAAATGCAAAACTAGTGAAAAAACAGTCAGAAAAGATGAGGAGGGAAAAATGTCAGTGGCCTCCACCTGTTAAATCATTCCTCTTTTGGGGGTCGTCTCATTGTTGCCCCTCTAGTGCACCTGTTGTAAATTTTATGAACACCAAAGCAGCTGAAACTGATTAACAACCCCCTTTGCTACTTAACTGACCAGATCAACATCCCAGAACTTTCATTGACTTGATGCTATACTCTGATTAAAAAGTGTTCCTTTCATTTTTTTTTTTTTTGAGTATTTACCAGAGGAGTACCCCCCTCTCAGTTTTTTGGCCCATTCTTGTCACAGTAGAACTATTGATAACCACATGACAGCACTATGGCCAGAACGGAGAGGCTCAGGAGGAGCTTCTATCCACAGGCCATAAGACTTCTGAACCCGGACATGCTATCACAATCCTCACAGACCAGGGTTTTCAATATTCTCTGACCACTCCCCTCACTGTCACTGTTCTTCCAGGGCACCTTAGGGTTTCTTTACCGTTTTACTTTATCTATCTATCTATCTATCTATTTGCTGTTTGTTTCTTTTCTTCTTGGTGTTTGGATGTTTGTTTTATTTTCCATTGTAGATTTTTATGCACAGTCTATCCTGGATCAGAGCACATTTCAATACATGATATACAACCATGTACATGACAAACTCTTTTGACTCTTTTGACTCTTTGACACATGCTATGGCTCTAATTGTCATGCTATGGCTCTAACACATCTCATCCCTGTATGACACATTCATACCTTTTTTGTAGCATTCAGCATTTATAGATATAGTGTATTGCTGTCAGGCAAGAGCTAAACTCATCTTGAAAAGGGCTGAATAGAGCTTTTTTTTTTCCTGATGGTCAGACACCAAGTAGATGTTCGGTTTTGTTTGTGCTGTCCTCTACTTGGTTAATTTGTTTCCATCACACTACTTTGTTTTACATTACTTTCCATTTATTTTTTTTATGTGTCCCTGTCCACATAATCCCTTTTCTGAGATTATCTACATGGACTTAGCCTCACTTTTAAGGTGCCCATTGTGGCCTAGATGCAGTCACTGCCTCAGTCTCATTTTTGATGGCTCTCCCACTTTGGTATTCCAATTCACTCTTCTCCCACCCCCCTTTTCTAAAGGCTGTGGAGCTCAGCAGTTGTGAGAAGACCCAGGCCTTGGCCCTGCAAGTGCTGCTGTCACTGGTAAAATATAACCAGCACCGTGTCCATGAAATGGAGAGTTGTCATGGTTATGCCATGATCCACCAAGTCCTCATCAAGCCCAAATGTATTGTGGGATACCACATGCTGAAGGTCAGCCACAACAGATTCTACCTGTGGGCTTAGCACTATCTACCTGAAGTTTGAATCATTTTTACTTTGATGCTTAGAAGAAGCAATTTTTAAACATTCTGTACTGGTTTTCAGACCCTGCTGGACGGCTGCTGCAGTGCACCAATCCTGATAGTGGGTGAAGACGGCCAATTCCGCCTGGACACAGAATCAAATGCTGTGGTGCAAGACCTCACACTGATGTCTGAGGTGCTACTTGACTGGAAGATCTGGGCAAAAGCGCAGGTGAGTCTGTAGGAATGGATGCTGTATGTTGCTTCCTTTTTTGGTGAGCTCCTGTTTGTTGGCAAGAATATTTTTTGTGGTGCAGTGTATGACTCAGACTGCATCATGTGCCATCTGGAGTTACTCTGCTTGTGCTGTCAAGAATCCGCTTATCTTTTGGAGATCAAAAGGCCCAGTCTCAAGAGGCTGCAGTAAAGGACAAACTGAACAAAACTGAGCATCATCTGCTGGTTCATCAGGACCTTTTTTGTCTGTTGCTAGGACAGAGTGTATTCAGTTTTCTGTTGTGTAAGCCTGGAGAACTGGTTCTTTTATCTCCATGCGTTTAAGCTGGTTGAAGCACAGTATAAGGACAGTATACTTCCTACAGCTGCAGGTTGTGGGGCTGATTCTCCCCCCCCCCCTTTTCTCCACAGTGTGGAGTGTGGGAGACCCTCCTGGTGGCTCTGGAGATCCTCATCCGGGTACATCACCCACAACAGGTGTTCAATATCCGACAGCTACTCAACGCCCAAGTGGTACACCGCTTTCTGCTGACCTGCCAAGTGCTCCAGGTATGAAGACTCACTCTTCCCTTATCTTTGCTCCTTTGAAGAGAACAATCCCTTCTCTCCACTGTGTGTACTCCCTTCACCATCCTTATCTTCTGCCTTCCCAGGAACATCGGGATGAGCACTTGACCTCCATCCCTCAGGAAGTTTGCTTATCTTTTGTGAAGATCATCCAGGAGGTTCTGGGTTCCCCACCAGACCTGGAGCTTCTGTGGCTCATTTCCAACTTCTTGCTGGCTGTGCACCCACCCACCAATACCTATGTGTGCCACACACCCTCAAGCTTCTACTTTGCCCTGCATGTTGGTATGTGACTGAACCTACCCCACCCTCTTGTCAGTCATATCCTGTCATGAGTAAAATGCCTTCAGTCTGTGAAACTAATACTCATTCCTTGAGTTACAAACACCAAATTATGAATTTAGAATTTGAAGTAATTTTTCTCCAATTAAAAAAATAAATTCCTCTCTTCTTCAGTTACACATTTACTGAAATATTAAAGGCAACCTGTGTATACCCACCAGTTCAGTATATGGCAGTAAAGCAACCAGAGAATAGGAGTGTAGGGACCACCTTAATTCATTTATCTTTCATGGTGTTTATCCCTGGTGCATGGTTTTCCTGAGTGACAGTGATTCTCACAATGTCCTGTTACCATGGAGGTGATAGAGATGGTGTAGAAAGCTGAGAAGAGCTAAGAAATTTGAGTGTTGCATATGCTTTGGATATATTGTTGCTAAAATTGAATAAAGATAAAAAAATGAAATTCTGCTGTTCTCTTGTAGCTGTGTACAAAGCAGTGTTTTACAGACTTATAGATTTATAGATACCTCAGTCAGTACTTCTGTATTTTTAACCTTCTGTTGATTGTGATGTAATGTTAAAAATAACTTTAGCATTATTAACAAAGGAAGTTAAAATCATTCTACCATTCCCAGTTGTTTTTAAGCTGAGGATCCAATCTATTGGTCAAGCTATGGTCAGTAAGATCTTCAGCTATTCTGTTTGCAAATCAGTTATTCACGGTCCATTTCTGTATGAACAGAAGGATCTCCCATGATGTCCATTTGCACACCTTGCACATGTAAATATGCGCATTTACCATGGTATTGTTTCTGTTTATGGTTTTCTGGGCTTACATTTATAGTTGGGTGTTTGTTTATACAATCAGTCTATGGCTAACCGTGTTTTGCTCAGGTCAGGGGTTTGGGGGGGGGGGGGGATAGCACTCTGGGCACCACTTTAAAAAAAAAAAAAAAAAAAAAAAAAAGTGCCGACACAAAAGTAACACCCTTACAGCCAGTTGATTTCTCAAACATGCTAAATTTCACTGGTTTTGATTTCAGCCCTGAAAACTCCATGTAGCAAAACATGGTGGTGTGTGTGTCTCAATAGATGACTGTAGTTTTCTTCCTTGTGTGTGTCTGTGTGCTCCTCCAGATGGGAAGCTATACCAGGAGAAGGTTCAGTCCATCATTTACCTGAGACATTCTTGCAGCAGCAGATCGGCTGGCAGCTCAGTGTACTCGCTGTCCCCTACTCCATTCACAGAGGTGCACCCAGAAGGTACAGACATGACCTGCCCTGAGAAAGGTCACATGGGGTACCAGGTGATGCAGTAGTTAGAACAGCAGCCTTTTGTCTCAAAGGACCCTGGTTGGATCCAATATCCCATGGCAATACTATTGAGCCAGTTACTTGGCCTGAATTGACTGTAATAAAAGTTATAAACTATAAATGGGTAAAATGTTTATACAGATAAGTAGCTTTGGAGAAATGCTTCAAATAAAATGATTTTACAGGTAAAATGTTATACATTTATTTACATTTGTTTAAAATTAATAAATGTAATTGTAAAGATAGAAGCAGTTGGTAGAATTGGCCAAAGCTGCCAAAACAACCCTACTGTAAAAGTTAGATCAGAGTAGAAATGGTAGAATGCTGCAAGATTGTGATGTATCTGGACTTCACTGCCTGTCTTGTCTCCCTCATCGATAAGAGTCAGCCCTCGTACCCTCCTCAGAGCAGGATGGTGAGATCCAAGCCCTGCGAACCCCCAGCCTGGCCACATCTCCCCCCTCCTCCCCATCGCCTGGTGAGCGTGACAGGATCCTCCAGGGTGCACAGCAGGTCCAGAGCAGCACAGAGACTGTGAGGAAGAGCGCTGATGACGAGTCTGTCCTCAGTAGCTGCGAGTCGGCCCACACAATCTGTGACTCAAAGGAGCCGCCTGTCATCGATGTAGAAGTGGAACCAGAGGAGAATGAGGAGGCGCTTCAGCGCCCAGACAGCCTCAGGGGCATCCAGTCCTTCCAGCGCAGTCAGAGCAACCTGGCCAGCCTGGGTCTCGCCTTCCCTGCCCAGAACGGTAGTCTGGCTGTGGGCCGCTGGCCTAGCCTGGCTGACCGAGGCCTGCTGCCTGAAGACTGGGAGAGCTACACCTTCTCTCCTGGGTTTGAGAGGGGATGCAACAAGGCTGACTCAGCCCAAGACAGGTACATTGACCTCACCAACACCTATCCCCAAATTTTTTTATTTTTTTTTTTTTTTATTTTTTTTTTGGAGAACTCTTGACTGCTCATGCTACAAGCTCCTGAGTGCTTGTTTGTGATACTTCCCCATTGGTCATTCTTCTTTTTTTGTTTCTGCTATTTATAGTGTGTTTGTTCTGTTAAAGTCATGAGCCTGTGTGCCTAATCAATGGTTTTTCAGCTGTCAAATTTACAGGTGCTACGTATTTATTAATATTAAAAAACAAAGGTGAAAATGTTTTTTTTAATTTTTATTTTTAGAATATCAGATTGATTTGTCATTCATCTTACATTCTCTGTAATGTCACTAAAGTTTCAATACTGACTAAGCAACTGAGACCAACAGTACTTTGAGATGTCTCTATGTTCTGCATAAAAGTTATTTGCTAATTATTTCATGGTAAAGGAGGCAAAAAAGCTCTACGTCTCATTTACCCTTTTTACTCCCTTATTTGAAATTGATACTGACAATACTGCAAGTGTTCCTGATCATACACTAATCCATAATTAGCATATTAGTTGTGTAATTGTGGTCATGTTTGTGTGTGAACCCAAATGCTGTAACCTCAGTTGAGTCCGTTCTACCTGACCACTATGCCCCATGTGTGGTGAATATGGAAATCGGTGCAACAAATAGTGTAGTGGTTAGAGCCACCTTCTTTGGTCTTGAAGGAGCTAAGTTCGAGTTCTGACTACTGCTGTTGTATTTTCAGTCAAGGCCTCTTCCCTGAAATAATAGTAATAATTGCCTACTCTAAACTTAACATTTCATTGTAGAAAATGTATAGACTAAATGAATACGTGTAAATCTAAATGATGGATCAGTCTGACAGGATTGTGGGTCGATGTTTCTCTGCCACAGATCAAGCGCAGAGGACTGCCTGGTGCTTGTCTGCTGTGGCCTCTATGAACTCCTGCGAGGCATTTTACTCCTGCTACCCGATCTCCTGCTGGAGGAAGTGATGGACAAAATTGTCCAGCCAGAGGCCCTGATTGTGCTTGTCAACCACCCCTCGCCACTTATCCAGCAGGGGGTTATGAAGGTGAGACCCACCTTAGATGAGAGGATAAATACATGCCAGCAGCAAGGTTATGCAAAAGAAAGTTTTAAATACAGACATCTGGTTTCTCCACTCTGTTCCCCTTTCAGTTATTGGATGCTTATTTCAATCGCGCATTGAAGGAGCAGAAGGAGAAGTTCCTCAAGAATCATGGCTTCTCACTACTGGCCAATCAGCTGTACCTTCATCAGGGCTCCCAAGGCTTACTAGAATGCTTTCTGGAAATGCTGTTTGGGCGGCCTGTGGGCCTGGAAGAGGAGTAAGTTGTGGGTGGAATCATTTACGGATTGGTCAATTATGAATTTTCAAAGATGGAATTGTTTTCCTGTCGTTTCTTCACTTGACTATTTTACCTGGGTTAACAATACCACCTGATAGATGGCAATAATGAGCACCCAGACAGTCTAGGAGTGTGGCTCTGGCTTTATTCAAGTCACTTGCACAGTGTTTACAGCTTCATTCTGGTGTTCCTGAATGTCCATGATGAATTTATATTTTATTAATAAAAAAAAAGGAGCACTGCATTTATAGGAATTTATTTCAATACTTATAAAATTACATTTTTATTACTGTGACTTCTGAATTGATAAATTGAGGAGCTTAGTTACATGTGTTGTCTATACCCGATAAATGAAGAGAACAAAATGCTGTAAGCTGTAATAACCCTCAGGGAACTTTGTCTTTCTGTGAAATACAGTTTGGACGTGGAGGACCTGGAGAACATCCCTCCCTTTAGGAGGCGTTGTGTGATTCCTCTTCTGGGCCTGATTGAAAATGGCCTGTGCGAGAATGCATTGGTACACAACGCCCTCTGTGTGTTGCTGCAGCTGCTCAACGCTTGCCCCAAGATGGCTGACATCCTGCTGGACCAGGGCCTGCTCTATGTGCTCTTCAACACTCTGGCCACACTGCATGGCCTGGAGAACGGGTCAGACATCAGGGCAGGAGGGGCTGTCATGGTGCATAGAGGTGGAAGTTGAATGTGAAGTTAAAAAACATTCTGCATTCCAACAGTTTTTTCTGGACTTGTTTCTTGAGACTATCCTTATTGTATCTTTATAAGGGGATTATCTTAAATGTTAAATTACAATTTATCTTAACATGATGGGACTAATGGTGGGGACAGACTCATTTGTCATTTGTCTGACCAATTATTACAGTGCACCATATACATGATTTTGTTTAAATCTTTTTGGTGTGATAATATTCTTCTTATGTGTAAAAATGTAGGCACCATGGTGGCACTACGGGTAACTCTGCCATGTCACAGCAACTGGGCTGTTGGAGTAATTCCAGCTCAGTCTCTGTAGAGTTTGCATATCTGTGTGGGTTTTATACAAGTGTTCCAGGTTTCCTCCCACAGTCTGTAAAATGTATTTCAGCTTAATTGGTTACTGTAAATTGTGTGCATGCCTGCGTTCATTTTGGCGGGAGGGCATGTGCATATACGTGTGCATGCGTGGAGGTGGTTGGGTGGCAACCCTGTGATGAATAAAATCCCATCCAGAGTGTACACCCTACTCCTTTCCACCCAGTAATTCTGAGATAGGTTCCAGATCACCAGGACAAGTGGTTAATGAAGGGGAATAATCATGTAAATGTTTTATTTTAACAAACATAAAAATAAAATGGGCTATAAAATAGAATATAAAGATACTTCTTTCAGAAAACCTTAAAATTTACAGCTGCTTATTGTGTGAACTGAACCAATGAATCATGGTCTCTTCCCCCCCCCCCCCAACAGCATGCCTCTGAACGACTACAAGTTGCTTGTGTGTGATATTCAGCAGCTGCTGGTGGCTGTCACTATCCACTCCTGCTGCACCTCAGGGTCCCAGTACTTCCGTATTATTGAGGACCTCATCACACTGCTGGGATACCTACAGACCAGTCGGATTCGTCGCACACAGGGTGAGCTGCCAATGGGACGATGAAGGATGCCCTGAGCTGATTCTTTTCTCTTGTCAGTGACTTAGAGAGGAGGGATTTTACCTGACCTACCTCAGACCTCATCTCAGGATCCTATCACCAATAATATGACCCTGCAACCTTTTCACAAAGCTTATTTGTATAAATTGAAAATATTAGCCATGCAACCCTATTTTGTTCTCACTGCATGCTTCCTGGGTCTTTAAAGAGATGGCAGTGGCTCTCCAGTTCAGAGTCCTCCAAGCAGCCATCGAGTTCATCAAGACCACAGCGAACCAGGACTCCCAGAAACCAGGAAGCCAGCTCCATGTACCAACTTCCCCACCTTCATCACCACACCACGCCCTCCACCCAAAGCGTAAAAGTATTGCTGGTAAGTGCTATTGTAGTTGCGATGCTGTTCCATTACAAAGTGAACCATACACATCGGTGTATGTAACGTGTGAACAGGAATACAGTCATATCCCAATTCACATCCATGTTTACATCCTCCCAACAGAACCTCCTCTTTTTTATTGACAAAAATTTGGCATTTTTGTTTTCCTTTTTTTAAGCTTATCTTCTCATTGCTCAATGCATTTTCCAGCTGAACTTTGTATTTAAAATTTCCTCATCTATAATGTTATTTTGAAAAGTGACTGCTGATTATGTCTTTCTGCTGGGTACCCATAGTGTCCTGTCATAACATTCAAACCAAGAATATGAGTGAGGGTAATCTGTTGCTGCTTTGAATCCTGTCAGCTGCATATTTTGATCTGTCACACAATGCACCACTATTGATAAATGTCCATTACTCTACAAGGAGAAGGGAAAAGAGAGATGATGATGATGATGATGATGATGATGATTCTTAGGCATTTTTCAGTTTTTTTGCTGTTTGGGGAAATTGAGTCTTTTTATTTATTTATTTATTTATTTATTTATTTATTTAAATAATTGGAAAGATTCCCTACTTAATCTGGTTTTCAAGAATGGATTAGGAAGTTAAACTGGGGTATGACTGTATTTCCGCAGTCTTTCTGTTGAGTGGAAGCTTATGAAGAAACTGACACTATTTCCCCTGGATGGTATTTTGTCAGAATGGAGGAGTGCTTATGGAATTAAATTCATGGTTTTAAAGTTCTTCTAGACAAATGAAAAGAAGATATTTACAATGTGAGTATTAACTGCTCAATCAGCCAAACATCTGAATGTGTCACAGGGCAGTATTGAAGAAGATTTTCAAAATAAAGCCTAGAGAGGTTGATGCTATGATTATTGTGTTGTGGTTGTCATGGCAGCAGTGCCCATCCAGCTCTGCCCTCCACTATATCTGCTGGTCTTGAAGTGGAGGACCCAGTGTAATCACTCAAATTCACAGGCTATCTCTGTCATCTCCTGCCTTTTCCCTCTCCCTTTGATCTACCATGCACCACCAATCCCTCAAAGGGTCTATGGCCATGAAAGACTCCATAATTCCCAGCATTCCCCGGCAGCATTACTGTTCCTACGGCCAGGTGCCACTGTCCCTGCCCTTCAGCTTCCTGTCCCAAGGGTCCCCTCTCCCATCCCCCACCGGCTCCACCACCTACGTCTTTCCTGCCGACACAGGTGCAGTACAGGGGCAGAACTCCCTACACAATGCAAGATAACACTCTACCCCAGGAGTGTTTCTTCAGTTCTGCATGGGGGATAACCCCCTCTTAACTTGCCCAGTAGAGCCCTGTATCACTGGTGCTGTTTTGGTTTTCTGACTAACCAGAGTGTGTATCACTTTCTCTGCATCCATGTGTATTGAAGTGTGCATGCTCTTATTTGTACCCTTTTGTGTATGTATGCATTACCAGCATAGAATCTCCTGGTGTCAGAGCTGTAATCTAAGTTTGCATTTACATTTATATAGCTTTCTCTAATGCAATTTATAATTGTTTACCTAGTTTTGAGGCCTAGTTCATTTTTACTGCATTAATTTGGGGTAAGTACATTGATCAACAGTACTACAGCAGGAGGTGGGATTTGAACCTGGGCCCTTTGAGTCCAAAGGCAGCAGCTCTGACCACTATGCTTAGAGATAGGAAACTACTCATCTCAAAACAAACGTACACAAAATAAGTTTTCATAAAAAGAGAAATTGTTTGGCTACATTGAGAATTTGTCTTATGAAAATTAACTAAAGGGAGTATAACTGTGTGCTGAACTATTTAAATTTGTGTGCGCTCCCTATGGGTTGTGCCATGTTCCTACGTTTCTTCAATGAAATAAGTTTGTGATTTTCTTTTTTCATAATTACATCTCTCACCTGTGAGACAAGAAAATGATCTTGTACAAGGGTTGTAATACAGATGATCCCCGTCTTATGATGGGGTTACGTTCCGATAAATGCATCATAAGTCAAAAACGCATTTAATATACCTAACCTACTGTCCTGCTCACGTAGGTGGTCACTTCAGAATGAGCATTGATTGGCATAGAAACCAATCATGGACAGTATTTAGTTCCTACCCGGACTTCCTGTCAGTGCTCAGTTTCCGTTGCCCCTTGTGAACTCTCCTGCAAGCACTGTCTTGCTAAGACCTTATATTTTGTTTATTTAGAATTGTGGCATTTTCCATTTTTGTTATAGCCGATCACTAATGTTTAGTGCTAGCTCCCGGCTAATGGCAGCACTCTTTGTAACACAGAGTAAAGAGTTTAATGGAACTTAAACTTATTATCATGGTGTCTTGCGATTGCTTCCACCCACCCACGCTATAACAGCTACCGAACATCATAGCCTAGCCTACCTTAAGTCATTATGGGCTTTCTGCTTTCATGCTACTTTCAGGAGACAACTACAGATGAGCGTTTTGTAGATGTGATGGATGCACAAAACACAACGTAGATGTGGGGGGTATCCAGAAAAATGCTGGCAACACAGAACACTGTAGACAGTTGGTTGAGAGATGTGTATCGCTGCTGCTGCGCAGCATCATGAGAGAGTATTGTACTGCATATCGCTTGCCTGGGGGGGGAATGAAAATTCAAAGTACAGTTTGTACTGAATGTGCATCGCTGTTGCCCCGTTGTAAAGTAGAAAAATCAGTTAGACCATCATAACTCGAGGACCATCTGTACTTGTAAATTGTAGCAACATTTATGCAGATTCTTACTTAAATAACATTTCACCCAATTCAAGCCCCTCCTGCCTATACCAATTAAGATTGTCTTATTGATGTATCCTCTTTCTCTGTGCCTTGATACATGTGCTTCTGTCCAGGATGTCGACGCTTCTCCCTGGCTCAGTCTGACTCACTGCTGATGCGCATGCGCTCGGTGGCCAGTGACGAGCTGACCCAGATGATGCAGCGCCGCATGAGCCAGGAGAACCCCATCCGAGCCAGCGAGTCTGAATTCATCCAGCGGCTGCAGAGGCTAGTGGTGCTGGCTGTGAACCGCCTCATTTACCAAGGTAGGCCAATCACAACTATTGCTTGAGGTACACGGTGCACAACTATCCCATTAATCCACCACCACTAGTTGTAACCAGCTAGATGTAAAAGTGGCTGGTGAGAGTAATCTCATAAATTGCAATGTCTTTTGCCTCTGAAGCCAAAAAACAGTAAGTGATCTTAAGAGCTTATCAAAAACATCCATGGGCAAAAATATAAAAATGTCTTCTAAAAAGGCTTTGACAGCAGAGAAGGATAACATGAACAGAAAATACAACTTAATTCAGAAGTCGTTGCACGAAAACACTGTGTCTATTCTCTTAATTTGTTTCATTACTTTATGTAGTATTCCAAAAAAATTCTATTGCACATGCACAATTGGTGAAAAATTGTTGAAAGTGTAGAGGGTGATTTCACAGAATAAATAAATCCTATTACGCGAAGGATGAGTGTTACACTCACTCACCCCACCAGGTTTACTGCTAACCTCTTACTGTCATTCTCTCAGCCATCTGATTTAGTATTGATCTCTGGGTTTTTTTGAAATAACGCCTTTTTCCTCGTGTCAGATGTCGGCCAGGATTTTTTTGACCTCCTGAACATCCCTGAGTCTCCCGTACACCAGGGCATCTCTGCTGGTCCAGGAGAACATGGTCCTGAAGAGAACAGTGCAGTGCCTCCCCCAGCTACTAGAAGGAGTTTCCAAAAGGAGATCCTCAAGCTCATGATGGAGGGGATCAAGATCGGCCTGGTGAGCGACTGCCACCATCCAACGTGTGGAGCGCCTACACAGGGGTTGGGCTGGGGGTGGGTTTCCCTCTTGCTGCTGCTACACTGAGTATCATATGAAGGTTGTACTTCTTCCAGTACAATGGTTGTTAACCTCTTTAGCCAGCACAGTGACATATTTGATTATATGTCATATCCTCTACAGACTCAGTGTGTATGTCAAAGTATTTTTTCTGTGCTCAACAATTTGAGGACCTTCCCGATCTCCTATAACCTATTTCTTTACCATTATGAAGTGGGATGTGGAACTGATCCAGGGCCAGTTACTGTGCTTGATAGTGAATACATTTCCTTGTGTGACTGTGAGTGGGATCCTCCCAATCACAGGGTGGTTCAGGTCGCACAAGCGTTCCCCGACAGATGTGGAGGCGTATCCTGTGGTCATGCCGGGACACCTTCCGTGTGCAGATTGGCCGACTGCTGGTTCACACACTCAGCACGACACGGCCCATCACTGACCGCAGGGAGGCTCTAGACTTTGTTTGTGACCCCGCTCACCCTGATATTCTCCGGGAAAGTCTGAGCCCCGGCCTGGAGGTTAGTCACTCCACTGCAACAGCACCATATCTCATTTGGCATCCTGGAAAAGTTCTACCACTGTGCTGAAACAAAAGAACACCAACTTAAAACACTAATAGAAGATGAAGATTCATATTTATTTTTTGCTATTTTCTCAGAAAGATCTTAAAACTTTAAATAAGCTACACTGAAGTTAAAGTAAGCTGAAGAGACAGAAACCTTTTCTTTTTTCTTGCTCAGACATCTGCCAAGCCACACTTCAGAAGTCACCCACTAATGAGTTTATTATTTCTTTCTGGGTTTGGCTGACGAACATTAGACACATGGCTCTGTCAGTACAGACAAAAGGATCTTCCTTCTTGCTTTTCTGTTTCACAAGATTGATATTGTGGTTTTCTCCCTTTCACTCTTCTTCCCACCCCATTTCCATTTTCTTCTCTCTCTAGCATGGCCCCAAATTGGCCCTCTACTTGTATGAGTTGCTTCATGACCACAGAAACATCCTGACCAAGGAGGAGCAAACAGCAGTTGGGGTCTTCATGACTGCACTCAAACTGTGCGGTCACAGATGCATCCCACCCAATGCACCTCCCAGACCAGACCTCATAAAAGCCATCAAAGAGGTGAGGGTTGTGGAGGTAGCAGCGTTTACCACTTGAGGAGTTTGAGAACCTTTTTTGCACTGTTTCAATTTTGCAATCTACTGAGACAAAGTATAAGCTTCCTTCATATAATGAACGTAATTTTTTTCCTGAAAAATTGTAGCTGAAGTTAATTTTCATAAAGAAAGCTCTTAAATTAATTTACATGGGGAAAAATAATGCATTCTTGAGCCACAAAATGTTCACCTATTATTTCACCATGGATCCAAAATGTCTTTATCTTTTAAGCAGAGAAAATCTCACTGAAAACCAAGTCCAGAATATTAAGTTCAGAGCTACTCTGCAAATCTTCAAATACAAGTTGCTTATATATGACATATTTGCATGCTTTCATTTTCTGTCTCTTTCATGATTTACCTTACTGTTATTTTCTGTTTTTATTTTGTTTTATCATGCTGGTCCTGTGGAGCATGGTGGCACAGCACATAGTGCTGTTGCTTCACACCTCCTGTGTTTTGAGTTCAGATATTAGGTCCTACTCTGTTTGTGCAGAATTTGCATATTCTGGCCCTGTTCACAAGAATTTCCTCCAGGCGCTCTTCTTTCCTCATACAGTCTAGAGGTACTTTTACCAAGCTAATTGATCATTCTAAATAATGCTTATTATTACTGTAACACTACTTAAAGACGCAGTTCTTGTAATTACTGGCTGTCAACTGGACTCAGAATTAGTAAGTCACTTAAGTTGCTCTGGCTTATAAGTCACATCGCTTAAAAATGCATACATTTGACAAAAATAAATCAGCAGATATGTTTCACCAGAGAACAAGCCGCACATACCAAGTTTTTTAGCGGCACCAAAATACACAGAATGGCTACATAAGGCCAAGCATGCATTCATATTCATAACCTGCCTGTAGACTGATTAAAGACATCCTCCAGTATATGCTCAGATAAATCCTTAACATCATTAATTATTAGTTTGTCATGTTCTTAATAAAAATAAAATGTTACTGCCATATCAGTGGTTGAAATGACAGTAGCATACATTTTATTGTTTATGTCACACTGGAGAAGTCCCACGGGGGGGGGACTGGAATTTAGTCTTCCAGCCACATATCCCCTCAATAAACAACCTTTTTAGATTCTGTCACCCTCCTTTAGGAAAAACTCTTTTATACATTCCTGGGAATGCAGGACAAGTGGCCACATAACGGACATGAATGGAATAGGCACAGTCTTTTTGGTTAACTATGTGAGGAGGCAAAAAGTTCTCTCTTACCTTTGTGGAATGCTCATCTATACAACACTATACAGTAGTGGAAAGCAGCCATGTCAGTTCGTCAGACATGCTTTAGCTGATGGCACAATTTTGTCTTGTATTCAGATGTCCATTTTACACAATTGAATATCCAGTTTTCATCCAACTTCAAAAGAAATTTGAATTTCAAGTGGCATCTAACAGCCCTATACTGTAATAGATCAGAATGCACATAACCTCTCTGCTGAGCTATTCATAAAGTATCATTTCAGCTTTTTTCAGTGCTTTAACTTTTTTGCCTCATGATTTATTGCTACAGATTCTGAAATTTTATGGGTATTTCTGAGATGCAATTCAGCACATAGCTGTGAGATGCCTGAGATACAGGAGAATCCACACCACGTGTGGGAGAAGCTGCTCAACTAGTGTGTTGCTTGAAGTCAACAAATTGTATTTTAAATAATATTTTTATCTTCATGAACGGTTTCTTGTGAGTTGATACTTCATTATGCAGACTTTAGGGTGCACATTAGATTGGCTTATATTTCTGAATTCTCATAAAAGGAGAATTTTTTTTATTTTTTTTTATATGAGAGAAGTTTGTTTCGTTCTTGATCAGTGGGGGGAGTGCCATAGTGCTTTTCTGGCACTGTCCTGGTATTTCCTTGACCATTTAGGTCTGTGTGTTATTCAGGAGCAACTTAAATATGAATCAGAAGAGAACATGAGCAAAGCAGCATGGGAGAAGAAGATGAGTAACACTCAAAAGAGGTGAGGTGAAGGTTGGATGTAGGAGGCTGGGATGTTGAGGCAAGGTGACCTTCGGGGTAAGTGGAAGTTATCATGATCTCCCTACTATTTCCAAACCCACAGTCTGATGCAGAGACTAGAAGCCAAGTCAAAGGACATCTCAAAGATTGCAGCAGACATCACACAGAATGTGTCACTGCGCCAGGGTATGGAGAGGAAGAAGGTAATGCAGCACATCCGTGGCCTCTACAAGGTGGATCTGACAGCAAGCCGTCACTGGCAAGAGCTTGTGCAGCAGCTGACTCATGATCGGTGAATATCACTTGCCTACAAGAGGCTCTCTAATGACTTCCGCACATAAATGTAAGCTGGTTTGTGGTCAAACAAGGTGAAAGTTTTTTTTTTTTTTTTTTTTTTTTTTTTTTGTGTGTGTGTTTTTGTGCTCCAGAGCTGTCTGGTATGACCAGGTCTCCTACCCCACATCCTGGCAATTGGACCCAACAGAGGGTCCCAACAGAGAGCGCCGCCGCTTGCAGAGGTGCTACCTCACCATTCCCAATAAGTACCTGCTAAAAGATCGGCAGAAGCCAGAAGGTCCGCTTCCGCTCTTGCACAAGGAGTGTGGCATGAACAAAGCTGCAGTTAAAGCTGGCTATGACATCTGTATATTTGATATATCTTTACAGATCCAGTGAAGCCACCGCTCTCTTTCCTGTTTGAGGACAAAACCCACTCCTCCTTCTCCTCCACTGTGAAGGACAAGGCTACAAGTGAGGCCATCCGGTAAGAGACCCACCGACCTTACCTGTAGACCCTGTGCAGACTTGCTCCTTTAAAGATACCTGGAAACTACGTTCTTTTTCTCCATTTCAGGTCTACCCGGAGGTGCATCAGTGTTGCTCCTTCCAGCGAGACCACAGGGGAACTCCTACTTGGTATTGACATAAAATTCTATGCTCGTGTGCTATACCTGTTCACAGTCCTGCTCACACAGTTGCTAATGTTTGCGTTGTTGATTCATTCCATTTTCTACTCCAGGGAAGTCGGGTATGTATTTTGTGGAGGACAATGCCAGCGATGCACATGACAACCAGGTAAGAACTCGAAACACCATGACTGAACCATCATGATAATGCAGCCTCTCTTATCAGAGTGGAATGTCGTTTGAGGATCAGAAAAAGGGTCAACAGTAGGTAGTGGCATATAGCAAGATGTATGTATGTAAGTGTGTATAAAAAGTGAAAAAAGGCCTGAGGAGTGTGGGCAGTTGAACAGGAGTGTATCGTGGATATACTGTGTGTCCTGACAGAGCCCACATGGAGAAACCGAACCTGCATCCTTCTCCTGGACATATGAGGAAATCAAAGAGGTGCACAAGCGTTGGTGGCAGCTCAGAGACAATGCCATGGAGATATTCCTTACCAATGGGAGGACGCTACTTCTGGCTTTTGACACCACCAAGGCAAGATTTACCCACCTTACAAACATTCAAATCAAAGGCTTTCAGTCATCAGGTTTTCAGGTCTTGTGGTGATGATTGGGTAGTTAATCGTGTAAAGGGGTGGTTAATTGAAGATTGTGGGAAGGTTCATGGTTATCTACTTGGTGCTACAGTTTCGAGATGATGTGTACCACAACATCCTCACTTCCAACCTGCCCAATCTGCTGGAATATGGCAACATTACGGCACTGACAAACCTGTGGGGCTCAGGCCAGATCTCCAACTTTGAATACCTAACACACCTCAACAAGCATGCAGGACGCTCCTTCAACGATCTGATGCAGTACCCAGTCTTTCCCTTTATCCTGAGTGATTACACAAGTGAGACGCTGGACCTGAATGATCCTTCTGTTTATAGGTGAGTCCCAGTGTTACCCTTTTCTGTTAATTCCAAGCAGAAGGACCTCCTGAAGAAGAGCTCAAATTTCACTTATATTTATACATTTAAAGTTTTCCTCTAAAGCAGACACAGGCAAAAGATGATCAAAGCTCAAGTTACTTGTTTCATACCACCATGCTCCTGGTTTACATTCCTCAAATGGCAACATACAGAGGTGATATTCAGATAGTACATGCATAAAATAATCTTAGTAGATTTTATTAGACTCATTGTAGAAAACCTACTAACTGGATTTTGGATACCTGAAGGATGAGACTTAATGACAGATGCGATCTTCAGATATAAGCTTTTAAGTTTTAATTGAAGAGGAGAGAAATGCAGATGGTGATTGAGTAGAATTGTACCCACTACCTATGAAACTGGAGCACTGGATCTACATGAGATTTTTACACACCAATTGTAGTACAAAGTGGTCCTTGAATTGTCCTCTAGACTTTTTTTTTTGTGTACTTTACAGTATGTGTTTTCCTGCCATTGTGAATGACTGACTGAAGCAGCCCTTCCACTTGATTTCCTGATTATCTATCTATCTATCTATCTATCTATCTATCTAACTATCTTTGGATAATGTAAATAGAATTGAAAGACCCAAAAGTCTAGTCTTACACCTGTTGAATCCCCACGAGGGTTACTACGGAGGACTAGGTAAGAGTTTCACTGATCTATATACTCCGTGTTCCCTGGATAGGAACCTGAGCAAGCCCATTGCTGTGCAGTCCAAAGAGAAGGAGGAGCGCTACGTGGACAACTACAGGGTGTGTGTGGGTCCTGAGACAGAAAAATAGGGGTGTGTTGGTCAGCCATGATGAGTGGGACTGTTACCAAATCATGATATGGCTCTGGGTCTTGCAGTACCTGGAGGAGGAGTTCCGGAAAGGTGCTCGTGAGGATGACCCCATGCCTCCTGTGCAGCCCTACCATTATGGTTCGCACTACTCCAACAGTGGCACAGTGCTCCACTTCCTGGTGCGCATGCCACCTTTCACCAAAATGTTTTTGGCCTACCAAGGTGAGGAGATGCTTGTAAAGTCTATAGCTGTTACAGCTCTGTTTGTCCATCTCTTCATCTATGTATCTGATTATTATCTATAATCTATGTATTTGTCAAACTGCAGAAACCAGCTGATTAAAGTTAATATATATTTTTAATGATCTTGCAATTTTAATGTATACTGCTGTCATTGTGTGCCTTAGGTTTTTGTGATAAAATTGAGTAACTGGTGTGTTATCAGAGGATGCCTCTCCTCAAAGTGGCTTTTCTTGTTCAACAAGAGTGGGTGTGAATACAATCCTGTATTATGCATCACTTAGCATTCATTTGTGCTCTATAAACCTCTGTCAATGCTTCAGTATTGACAATTCTGAGTGACTCTGGCAGATCAGAGCTTTGACATCCCGGACCGGACTTTCCATTCCATGAACACGACATGGCGTCTGTCATCTTATGAATCTATGACTGATGTGAAGGAACTCATCCCTGAATTCTTCTACCTGCCCGAGTTCCTGGTCAACAGGGAAGGTGAGATTGGCTGGAAAAATTACCTGCAAAAAATCTCATGTGGACTTTTTTCCTTGTCTGCATCATGCATAAAAAAAAATAAGCTGAAATGGGACTGTATGTATCTCTATAAGGAAGCTGTTTCAGAGCTTTGGTGATTTGTTAGCGGTCTGGGATATTGTGTCAGCATTGATTAATTGATCAGATCTTTAAATTGATTGGAGATGTTGATGCACCCCCTTTTCTGTATCGCAGGCTTTGACTTCGGTGTGCGTCAGAACGGTGACAGAGTCAATCATGTGAACCTGCCCCCCTGGGCTCGCAATGACCCACGGCTGTTCGTCCTGATCCACCGCCAGGCACTCGAGTCTGATCAGGTCTCCCAGACCCTATGCCAGTGGATTGACCTGGTCTTTGGCCTCAAGCAGAAGGGCAAAGCAGCAGTGCAGGCTATCAATGTGTTCCACCCAGCGGTGAGCCCCCCTCTGAGCCATCTGTAGCATCCTCAGTCTTACAATTTATTTTATTGGCTTGAATTGCATCAATGAAAGTAACCAACTGTATAAATGACAGTTAATTTATAGCTCAGTATGCAAATCTAGGTAAATGAATTGCAATAGCAATAAGAACAAAGGGGGGGGGATGTTTGTGGACAATAATCTTTTAGCCTAGAAAAAAGCAGATGTTCCTCATTGTACAAATGCTAACATAATAAGTTAATCATTGATTTCTGTTTCTGGTTTCAAGTGGTGCATGTTCACTGTTATGAAGAAAATGTCCACTATCCAAACTCACAGCGCTTAGATTTTTCTAATAGTTTTATTTTTCATAATATCCTTTAGTAAATATAATTTTTGACTGCTTAAATTTTTCTTTAGCTTTATATTGTTTTATTAACAAGAAAAATTAACTGTACTGGACTGTTACCATGCTCCATGGACTGTTACTATAATTGTCTGCAGTGTGAAGGTACTATGATCATGTTAAGACTGTTCTGATGGCTCTTTCATCCCTCTTCAGACATATTTTGGCATGGATGTGTCTGCTGTTGAGGACCCCGTACAGCGACGCGCCCTCGAGACCATGATCAAAACGTATGGCCAGACGCCCCGACAGCTGTTTAGCAGCAGCCACATTAGCCGAGCAGGTCCCCGACTTTTGATGGAGGGCGAATTGCCTACTGCAGTGGGACTGCTGGTGCAGCTGGCCTTCCGAGACAACCGTGAGCACCCCAGGGAGGTGGTGTGTCCGGTATGTTATGTTGCTGTGTTCAATCAATGGTGAGGTTTAGAGACATGTCTTACCTCTTTCCTGACCTTTGTGGCCCGTACTGTCATAGAGCCCACTGCCATGGATCAAGGGCCTGAAGTGGGGTGAGTATGTGGGCTCCCCCAGTGCCCCAGACCCAGTGGTGTGCTTCAGTCAGCCCCATGGGGAAGCCTTTGGTTCACTGCTAGCCCTTCCTACTCGTGCTATCTGTGGCCTCTCTCGCAAGTTCTGTCTCATGATGATCTACAGTAAGGAGCAAGGTAAGTGGGCTATCTGAGAATGCATCCGCACTGCCCAGGGAACTCCATCATATTATCCAGATGTTCAGTTTCCCATCCTGCGGGGTACTAGCTCACTGGTCTGCCATTACAGGTGTACGGAGCATGCACAGCACAGACATCCAGTGGTCAGCGATCCTGAGCTGGGGCTATGCTGACAACATGCTGCGGCTGAAGAGCAAGCAGAGTGAGCCACCCATAAACTTCATCCAGTGCTCACAGCTGCACCAGGTATGGAAAGCAGGTCACCACATTAACATTTAGAGTGTTTACACTGAATTTACCACAGACATTACTTTTAAACATCATATTCTCGGTTTTTAATCTCTCTCTCCATGGTAGGTCACTAGCTGTGCCTGGGTGCCTGACAGCTGCCAGCTGTTCACGGGCAGCAAGTGTGGTGTCATCACAGCCTACAGCAATCGTTTCACGAGCACCACAGTACGTTTCCATGGCAAACTCCCCTTCTTGTCTCCGCCTGGGACATGTTTTGGGTGGTCATTGTTCAAGCTGCTTTTTAAGTCATACATTACAATGGCAGTACGAACCAGGTTCTGTGCAGTTGCTGGAAGAATATTATGCCAGTTAAATGTGGAAGTAGTCATTGTGCCCTCATGGAATGACTATTGATAAAGTTTGGTTTGGTTGTTTCTGGAAGCATCCCTCTTGGCTCTGCTGAATTCCTCTTAGCTGCCTTCTTTCTCCAGCTGTACTCAGGCAAAACAAAGCTTGAGTGTGAAATGAATTATCACAATAGTTTATGCCATGTTACTGAATTCTTCAAAGTATGTACACCCTATTCTCATGTAATTGGATCCCATACAATAAAGGCATGAATTATTTTTCTAACAGCATTTCCCAATTATACATCCATCACCTTTATTTTACTCAGTGTTCTCCCTTTCCAAAGTACACATACTTGACACATTCTTCCATTGTTTTTCTCAAGCAGTAAAAACAATGATTCCGATTAACCTATTTCATAAATAAAATAGTAGATACAGTACCAACGTTTGCAGTTAAACTGACATATTAAATAAGTTGAATCATGTTAACAGCTTTCATAACTAGAGTACCCTCATGCTCTAGCAAATGTTACCTTCTTTTGTGGTTTACAAGACAATCATCTTTATTATAGATATTTATGAAATGTTTTTTGCCAATAAAAACCTTCCATAGAACAAATTAACATGTTAGGTGAGGACTGTGTTTTCATGTACATTTGGATGGCTTTGATAATGAAAATAGTGCTGGTTTCTAGTCTGATTCAGAACTGGACCAAACTGAAATTGACAGGAGGTCCAGAAAAATGACACTGATTTATACATTATTATTGCAGCCTTCTGAGATGGAGGTGGAGTCTCAGGTGCATCTGTATGGGCATACAGCAGAGGTCAGGTGCCTGTTTGTCTGCAAGCCCTACAGCATCCTCATCAGTGCCAGTGATGATGGCACCTGCATCATCTGGGATCTCAACAGGTATTTCAACCACTGTGTGTGTGTGTGTGTGTGTGTGTGTGTGTGTGTGTGTGTGTGTGTGTGTGTGTGTGTGTGTGTGAGAGAGAGAGATTTCTCTCAGTGCATTTCATGCTGACTGACAATTTCCAATATATTATCAAAGGCTCTGCTATGTGCAGAACCTCACAGGTCACAAAAGCCCAGTCACAGCTGTGTCTGCCAGTGAGACAACGGGGGACATTGCCACAGTGTGCGACTCGGGTAGGTCGACAGGGAACACGTTCTGATCTGTCGCACCACTAGCCTTTTTGCTGTGCTTTTGGTTTATTGCATTTCTTAGCCGAACTATTCAGCATTTGTCTGTTTCATCTTTGTGGTCAGTGGGTGGTGGTAGCGATTTGCGCTTGTGGACAGTCAATGGCGACCTGGTGGGACACGTGCACTGCAGGGAGACCATCTGCTCTGTGGCTTTCTCCAACCAGCCAGAGGGCTTGTCTGTGAACGTCATTGCCGGAGGCCTGGAGAACGGAGTGGTTAGGTAGAGGCTGCTCCGCTTGTTTCCTTTAAATGAATTTTCTGTAGTTGGAAAAACATGCAAAGTAGTTCAGTGGAAGTTTGTGAAATGAAGGACACTAGGCCTTCAACACTGCTTAAATACGATGGTTCTTTGGTGGAGTTACAAATTTTTGAAGATACATTTAACGGTTAATTTTTAATTTTTTTTTTTTCTTTCCTATTTACTATTCTCTAAATTTTTCCTTTGAAGCAATGAGCAGAATCTGACTTTAGCACCTAGTTATGTTTGTAACCTGAAGTGTCTGTGTATTGTGTCTACAAATGTCTGGAACTCTCCTCCCCCCTTCATGCAGTGGGGGTCTTTCTGGTGGGAAAACTGAACATTACTCTCATTTTCAGACTCTGGAGCACATGGGATCTAAAGCCTGTCAGGGAGATCACCTTCTCAAAGTCCAGCAAGCCCATCATCAGGTATACCCATTTTTCTGTGCTTCGAGGTCTTCACTTCCACAGGGGTCTGACATCATTGTTTCCACACTGACACTGCTGGTGTAGTGTGCACTGTAGGTCAATAAGGTAACACTTTCTTTTCCCGGCGACAGCTTGACATACTCCTGTGATGGGCATCACCTCTACACAGCCAACAACGAGGGCACTGTGATGGGTTGGTGTCGCCGAGACCAGCAGCGCATGAAGCTGCCCATGTTCTACTCCTTCCTTAGCAGCTATGCTGCTGGTTGACAGAGTCTGCGCCCTCAATCCCACCCCTGCACCTGCATGTTGGGAGTGATGGAAATCCGCATGCTCGGAAACCCAACTGTTCCCACCTCCTCTGGGAACTCCCAAGAGGTCCAATGCTGTCAAGTACATTGACAAATGAAAAAGTTGTAGCGTGTGACTGTGTGTATTTATGAATATTTTTGTATGAGTGAATGTGTTTAAATTATTATATTTAAATGAAACGGGAGGGTTTTGTTTTAAGATTAGAACAAGATGCCTTTTTCTTTGCAATTTCAAGTATTCTTCGGGTTCCAAGTGTTCTTTTTGAAAGTCATCTAAAAATTTCATTGTTCTCTGAAATGTCTTAAATCATAAAGCCGTAAATGCATCTTATTGCTTTTGCTGGTGGACCGTTTTCCTGATAGCCTGCTACAAACGTGCTCAGCTCAGAACTGTACCAGCAGTGCCCCCTCACTGCCATCACTCTGCCGTGACTGTTGTGATTTCTGTTGGCCAAACGAATCATTCCTCTCAAGTGTTCCACCTGGACACAATACTGAGTAGACCTCATTTGTGTAGAGGAGGGGCAAGCTTTTTGATTTTATCTAACCCCTCCAATCTCATGATGATGAAGTCTGTAATACCAGTGGCACAGACCATCTCACCCCTGCATGTGCCTACACTATCCTGATGAGAACATGAAGTATTGGCGGGGCCTATCTGAGCCTTCCTGTTTGTTATTGTTTAACTGTTCTGTTTTATGTTTGCTTTGTGTTTGTTTTTTGTGTGTTTCTTACCATCTGAGTATTACAAACCAGGTAATGTTAATTTACTGAAGTTTGAAGCTTCATTTTTTTCAGGTTGATGTTTTAGTCTAACTGTTCAAATACATGTCCTATTTCTCAGTTCTTTTTATCACATCTACAAGGGGTTTAGTCAGGTGCGAAAAGGTGGAGGATGTGCTAAAGAACTGAGAAACTGTTTTATTGGTACTTAAAATTTGCAACCACTGGAAAAGCTGTTTTTTTCTTTCTTTCTTTCCTCCATAGCTGCTGGAATGATAGCATCTGTCACACTATTTTCTGCCTTGATTTGCTTGCCCCCTACTGGCTATGCCACAGAGCAGATCGCTTCCCTTTTTCAGTTTATGTTCCCAAACTGACTTTGCTGACTTTTTTAACCCAACATTCCCATTCTTTGGGGGTCTGTAGGCAGAGTGGACACCTCACACCCTCCATAAAGGTTAAAGATGCTGTGTTGTGAAGGTCCCCTAGCTTGGCAGATATACAGATGATTGTAGTCCAAATTGAGATCAGAAGCCAGTTCCAGCAATAGAACAGTGTGTTCATCTCCCGGTAAGTTTTTACAGAAGTGGTTGCAGTGGAGAGTGGACAGAGGGGTGTCCTGTGTTTGCATATGTCGTACCGCCCTTCACTGAGAAGCCTTAAAGCCAATGCGCATGTAAGCATTAACTGAAAGGGCCCTCATTATGTTGCACTGTGCAGTTAAAAACATGGTTGGTTGTGTGGGGAATGAATTTTATTTATAATAAAAGCTGTATTGTCACGCGTCATACACTCGACCTTTGCACTGAAGTCATGATTGTTTACACGAAAGGGAATCGTGTTACACCCACCACACTGAGGGTTTTCGTTGTGTCTGTTCTGCTGAGCTGAAGCAGATGTTCACACCTGTGAGCACAGTCACCCGTTAGTTGTCTGCGTTCACAGCAAATGATGAACAGCATCCATGTTGCTCTGTGTGAGAAAGACTTCCATGTTTACATTGGGTTTGACAGGAGGTGCATGGATTGATGGAGCCCAATCAGTCACCCCAGCCCCTTCCCTGTGGCCTGCATGGCTGCCTTAAGCGTAACTGCATGGAGTCCCTCCTGCCTCTCAAAGGTGCGGGCAGCAGATAGAGAATGAGTTACATGACTTGGGGTTCACGCACTTCTCCCGCCAGACTGATATTACACAGCTTACCTGATCTCTTGGTTCTTATTCAGTATATGAAGTCCTACAAATTTTACCTGTATTGAGATGTGTGAGCCTGTGAATGATCAAACTGAACATGTCTTATTTTTTGTACTTATATATGTACAAATAAAGTGCTGAGTATATAAAATTATATATAATATAAACATTTAAGAAACAATTCCTGTGTACTGTGTGTACTTAACTAGATCATGTGGCAAAATAAATGTCAGAACACTCATCTCAAGGGTTAACAAATTAATACAGTAGAGGAGATTCCACCAACTCCATTTTAGTCTGCTTCTTAAGCAGCAAAACCATGAACGTGACCTTGTTGGTAAAACAATACCGATGCCATTTCCTAGTTCTTCAGCTGTTCAACACGTTTCTAATCTGATCCCACAGTGGTGCTACCGCTGTATTTACAGTCCCAGAACAGGCGCAATACCAGTCTTGCGAAAGAACAAATCCCCGTGGCTGACCTTGACTCCTGCCTCCGCACTGTCAATGTCAGACAATTGTTTAATTTCATGGTTATTCTGGAATGATCAATACCTTTGGTATGACTTTATGAAAGTGCTGAAGTTAAACTGAAAGCAGAGCTGCATGGTTCTGAGCTTAATTAACCGGTTAATCTAAAAATTTAATCTACCCAGGCTGTTAAGTATAATCTCACTGATAGTCCTGTCTTGCATAGAGAAGACTAAAGATCTTAAGATAACTTGATAGCTTTTAAATGGATATTATACTTAGGGATTTTGAGTTTAAGCTTTGTATAATTGCCTACATGCATCTGTGATTTCGTCCTGCCCTCCATAGGCTTTACTGTATTGTCACCATTCTCACCAGCTTATTTAGTGGAAAAAATGTGTTCTCCGTTAATTGTTCTTTTTGTGGAGTCCCTGTCTGTGTCTGTCTATTCATTTAGACCAATTCATCATGCTGAGCCCTGTTGCGAGACCTACAAGAAGACCCGGTGCCGCAAACCATATGGTACGTCAAAGAAGAGAAGTCCTACGTGCCCCACGGTGAACAGAAATCTGACATCACCCAATTAAAAGGTTTTGCCTGATAGTTGTAATGTGGACCAGTGGGTGTTTGCACAGTGAGCATTTCACACTAACGGGTGTGGGCAATACCTGGTCCATATGGTGCACTGCAAACACAGGTGGGTAGCAACGAGTTTCACTTGTACTTTAGTAAATTTATGGAGAAATAACTTTACAGAGTATTTTTGGCATCGACCCTTCTTAATCCTTCTCAAGCAAACTTGACCGTTCATTACTCTCTTCTCATTTGATTTTTAAAATTTAATATTTCAACTTCTGTCCTTGAAACCAAACAAGTAATTTCTGCTGTCCGTAACACCTTCTCACAACCAAATGTGCAACTTTTATTGCAAACAATACCAATAACGGTCATGCTTTGGGCCTTTTTTGCTGCGTCTGGGCCAGGACAGCTTGCCATTGTGGACAGGAGAATGAATTCTGAATTATACCAGCAAATTCTAAAGAAAAATGTCAGGACATTTGTCTGTGCACTACATCAAGAAAAATGGGTCATGCAGCAAGACGACCGCAAGCACACAAGTTGTTCTACTGAAGAGCGGTTGAAGAAGAATAAAATAAAGGTTTTGGAATGGCCAAGTGAAAGTCCTGACCTTAACCCAATAAAAATGTTGTAGAAGAACCTGAAGTGTGCAGTTCATTTAAGAAAACCCAGCAACATCCCTGAGTTGAGGCAATTCTGTATGGAGGAATGGGCTAAAATTCTTCCAAGCCAATGTGGATGACTGATTAAGACCTACCAGAAACATTTAGTTGCAGTTATTGCTGCAAAAGGGGGTCACACCAAAAACTAAAAGCAAAGGTTCACATACTTTTGCCACTCACAAATTTGTGACATTGGATCCTTTTCCTCAATAAATAAATGACCAAGTATGATATTTTTGTCTCATTTGTTCAATTTTGTTCTCTTAACCTACTTTTAGAGCAAGTCTGTAAATCTGACGATGTTCTAGGTCTCATTTATGAAGGAATATGAGAAACTGAAGGGTTCACGAACTTTCAAGTACTACTGTATTTCTGACCGCTTCGCTGTTGTAGTTGGGTTTTCTTCCTCCTTGACTAAAACTTTGCCATTTGCATTAAGGAGGAATGATAGAACTGATGAAAAAACACATTTATGTAAATATGTTACATTTTTATTTATGCTTTTTTACTAAACAGCTGTCACTATTTTATCAAATAAAAATTAACGGGAAAACAGCCACTGTGTTAAGAGACATTGCTTTTTGTATTTTGCTAATACATATCAAGGGTTTGAAAAGAACAAAAACTTTTATCTAGCAGACTTTAGTCTATAAATCTAATTTACTTACTGGCATATAATTTATTGAAATGGTTTATTCTTTCTTCAGCGCCTATTGAAACTGTTGATAATGCTGATCGTTCAGGGTATTAAAGCCTTATTTGAATCAACTTTTTAAATTTACAATTAAATTTTCTTTTAACTATACTTTTGTCCAAGTATAAAGTGATGTTTTCACTACCTACCTGTGACTACATGCTTCCATAAACCCAAATGATGCATTATATTCCCATTATCATGAAGTCTCTTCAGCTACAGTTGTCACTTCTTCCCTGGAGGGCAGCATTGCTGATACAGGTTGGGATTGCCAAGCAACAGGTCCCTGAATTTAGGCACAAATCAAAGAAGGGGGAAAGGCTTAATGCATGCAGCATATCTGATATTCTAATTATTTCATATGCAGAACTTCCCTGGTGACTGTGGAGTATCATACACGGGTTCCTTGTTCATTTGAAATGGATCCTGCTTACCTGCTATCAGATCTACAAACTTCAGGTAAGAACATTGTGTTCATAATTCTAATTGTACAACTGTACAGCTTTAGTGGCCAGACCACACCACTGTATGCAGATGCATGGATTTAAATCTCTGGACTGTTTTGCAAAAACATCTGCAAGGGGCTATAATTATGACTGAGCAAAACAATGGGAGCTGTAGGAAAATCGTGACAAATGGTCCATTGTATTCCAAATAACCACTTTGATAACAGCCTGTGCCCCGTTGGACAAACGTGATATTAACCCATCTAATTTTAGTACAGCTCTGGATGTCATCATGGCCAAATAGAACAGGTTTGTAGAGGAGTGCATGGGGTGCAATAAATGGCACCAGGTATTGACGGATGCATGAAGTCAAAGAACCAACACACAGGTGGACAAATTCAGGGATAGAGCTGTCCTTCATTTTAGTTCAGCGACCTCTAATATCCCTGTCACAAATGGACCAGTTCTCAGTGTCAGTGGTGAGAAAGGTATTGTCATTGCCATCTGCAGTTATGCTGTACTCCCAGGCTACTTTCTGAGGTACTTTTAGTAAGTTGAGATGTTTATTTCTAAAAGTCATCTATTTAAATTTGGAGATATTGGCACATTTTTTAAAAGATAAAAGTTTGTAAAACTTACATAAAAGCCTCAAATTCATGATCTGCTACTCTCACCGGCTAGTTTAGCCTCACCTTCACTAGGTTTCTGCATACTTTTTGATGTCATATTCACTCTGCCAACACCCCAAGCATGGTCCACTGCCTTGAAGTTGAGGACTGTCATGTTTGTGGATTGCTCCTGAAATATTGTGTGCTTTGTAAGAAGCACATCATCCTGCTGGAAGTGTCAGTCTGAGAAAAGCCAGCTAAGCCATGACAGGACAGATGGACTTGGTCAGTGTCAGTGATATATTGGTACTCATGCCAGTTTTATATTACTACACTACTGAAATGGTGTTCCAATGGTACAAAAAACCTTATATGTATTCCCCAACCCATTAAACCACCACCAGGTGATACTGGCCAAGGTGTACCGAATAAAGTGACCTTTGAGTTTCCATTTTATCTTAATTTCACATTTTCTGTTATAATCACAAATGAAATGCCATCCAAATACAGCAATAACCCACTTAAAGCTGTCCTGTTTAGTCTTGCTTTGTTTGCACATTCATGTCATAAAGTTATAGCATATGTGTATAGCAAGCTCAGTACTGCAAGTTTCCTTTTACTGTTATCATTAATGTCTTATTTTTTCTGGGGGTGGGTTGTTCTCTGTGCTTTCTTTTTGTGCACCATCCCCCCATCCTTGGTTCTGTAGCTCCATCATGTCCACTGCACAGGGCAAAACATCTGTTTTTGGAATGTGTTCTCCCTGCTGCTACACATCACACAGGAGCACGTTCCAGTGCCTCTTTTTCACCATTTTTACAGTTTCACAGTTTTAATCTCAAAGTTTTCTGGCAATTGAATGTCATTTGTGTGCAAGTTTGCTGTAGAGCCACACTTGCTGCAGTTATTGAAATAAACACACCGAAAATGCCAACTACAGTATCTGAGGAACAGTAGAACTCCTGTCTTACCTTCTTTTTACTCAGTTTTTACTGTTTTGAGTGTTTAAAGTATCTCGAAACATATTTTCATGGCCCTGTACAATGTCAGTACAATACAGTTCCCCTGTGGGTCCTTCCTTCATTGTTCTGCTTCAGGTTCTCTCCAAATTTAACTCCTGCAGCACTTCCTTGGTGGTCCTAGGCTGTTAGTTCTGCTCCATAACCCAAGATAGAAAATCAGTCATACTCCTCTCCCTGTTTCCAGGGAAAAGCACTTCTCTCAAGAGGGAGTAAAAGAGCAGAAATTCAGACAAGACACCTTTTTCAGGTACAAAGCAGCAGTGCTCTTCTTTAACAGTGAAACAATGATGAGTGGTCAGAAGCAAAAGGAAGGCTACAAGTGCAGGAAATTCCCAAGGTCTTCTGACAGACCTTATGGTGGTCCTTATGCACCAACTTGCACCTATAACTATTGGTGACCTGAAGGGGGCAACCATGGAAGACAGAGCAGTTGACAGCAGCACAACTAGCAGTGGAGCACCAGAAGATGGAGGCTGGACTGAATCAGGTAATGATACCTCAGTATGTGTGTGTGTTACTGTTTTGTCAAGAATTTGCACTCCGCTGGAAATGATATTGAAAATTCCAACAATTCCCATCTCCACAGGACCCCTTCTCTCCAGTCACGTTCTGTTGACTTTTTCCAGCTACTGCACAGCTCAAACATTCATCAGGCCTCCCACACTGACTGATCAGGTTCTCAATGGGTTGGCCATATTGTGTGGGGGTGGGGGGAGAGATTTGTTTTAGAATATTTCCCACAGCATGAACAAATGCTACTGCTGCATCATCCAATGAAATTACAACTAGGTAGGGGGCATCTGCAGTGTAATTCATACCCTGGTTATGGTCTATGTAAAGCCTATCAATAATCTTCCCTGATTGACAAGAGAGAAACCACCCTTCCCTGTACCTTGGCACTATGCTTCTTGACCTGCTTTGTTTTGGCCCAAGCTATATTATGTATTCTCATTCATTATGGTTGACAGCCCTGTGAATCACAGGTGAGATTTAACCCAGCAGAGGTGTCATATTTTACACTTTTGGTACCCTGTCTGAGTTGCTAAAGAGGTGCATGGTGCAGCCCAAAGAATCACTGAGATATTTGTGTTAAGGTCAAAGTTTCCACACCTCACCCTGGGGACACCTTTCCCATTCCATATATTTGTTCTATCCTCCCATTAACACGGTGCGGTGTCCAAACCAGTGGCTTGATGCGAAGCTGAACCGGGTGTGAGGGCAGTGGATTTGAACAAATAAATGGAGTTGCTGGAGGTCCCCCAGCGCAGTGGTGGAGCCCATCAATGCAGTTTAAACAGTTAGTACAAGAGCATGTTGATTTTAGGAAAAATGGCTTCTGAGTTTTTTTGTTTTTTTTTTGCTATGTATGTGGATAGAAATCAGTATATTCTTTTCTGAGTTGAAAGATGCTGATTAATAATACTTAAATTTTTTAACTTGTGCCTTTTTCCAAGGTGACTTTTAGTGTTAGGTTTGTACACAGCACTCAGTGTTCAGTATGTGAGTTGACATGAAGAAATGAGAACCGTGTGCCTTTGGGCCATTTGCATTAGATGGGCACACGTCCTCACCCACTTTTGTCCTACCTTCGGACTGGATGGGAGCCCAAGCCTCCTCTAGCAACTTCCCAATGAAATTAGGCTCTGCCAACAAAGTTGTGATTGATGGTGAAAACACAGTCAACTGACAGCCAACAGGGGGTGTGGGTCTGCGCAGTAGCACCTCGGCTCGGTCACGCAGTCGACAGCAACGCGCTCTAATTAATGTGCCGCCATCCGCCTTTGCTGGACCCGACCCCATAATCACGGGCCGCCTGCGGCGGTCCAACCACTGAGTTACAGCTGCAGCGGATTCTCTCCTGGTGGGTTACTTGGCATCAGCTACGGCACACTTAGGTTCACTTCACAGATGCTGTGGGCCTCCTACAAATTTCAGTAGATATTTTGCTGTAATCAACACAGTAACTACAGTGCCATGGTTACAGAAACAATGTTCCTCAGGGTGCCGATAAGGGCCTGTTATAGGGGTTTCTGTTTCCATAACCCAAGCCCTTCAGCATTTTCATGTTCATGAGGAGGAGTTCAGATTTAAGGGGCTTTTCAGAAGGGGTCTTGACTGCTTGCATTGAATTTTGCTATTTTCCTTCAGGACTAATAAAACTTTTGCCCATCCATTCATCCATCCACCCATCTACCCACCCACCCACCCATCCATCAAGACCCTGCCATAAAATCCAGACCTGGAGCTCCATTAGAGCCAGGCCATAATAAATGGTTCAAATTGAATGACGGAAAATAATTCCTAGCAATCCATTCCTCCCCGTCTCGCATTATAGCAACCCCTGCTGTGAAGGTAAAAATGGGGTCCTGAGGTAGCCACACTTTTTGTGTCTTTTTAATGCATCAGAGATAATTGAGATTTGCATAAGCCCCCGTTGGGAGATTACCGCTCCGGCAGACATTATTATTCAAACACTCTCCAAATCGGTGATCCAAAAAAAGAATAATTATGCTCTTTTTATCCAGACGTATTTCACGGTGCACTTAATTTCTGTGGTGTTGTACAAAAAAATATATTTTTAAAACAAATACAAAAGATGGGAAGTATTTTAAAAAATTAGCTTCTTTTGATCATTTTTATAAGCCATGCAGCTTATAGTGCTATAATTTCTCAAAACCAAATAACCAGAAATGCAGTTTGCTATTGGTTTGTTCATTGATCAGACTGCAGACTAATATGGATGCAAAGAGTAAAGAAAAAATAGACACAGTAGCTTTTTTCTCCAAGCAGTCTTGCTGAAGTGCACATTGTGATCCATATTCTCACCTGCAAAAACACTGATTCCAGAGTTGGCTTCCAGCTATCAGAATACAGTTAAAACTTTGCACTAGTAGCATAGCATACACCCCAATTTTTTGTTTTACCAATTAAACTTAATATTTAATTGTGCCTTTATTTCTATCTCTATGTTCACATTATATGAATGTGCTCATAGCTACAATTGCAAATGTATATTTGTTGTATTGCCTTCAAACTTCATACTTTACTATCATACAATATGGTTTAATATTGTTCTGCTGTGTCTGAAGTAACATTGACCATGTCAAATTGTTTGTGCAGACAAAGTTGGCCAATACTGTGTTATCCTTAGTTTTACTCTATGCTGGCTGACTGACTGATGCTGTTATGCTGATGGTATTGATGGTATATTGTAAAGCCCACATCAGGAAGTATTCTCACCCCACTGGCCCCCTCCTACAAGAAACTCTCTAGGGAAAAGATGTTCTGCATCATCCTGTGAGGCGTGTGCCCTCGGCTGCCCTCTGGCTTTCCCTGACTTCTCCCCTGCTGACTGCTGGTGGGGGCAATCCGTCTAGCACCAGCCTGTGGGGCAGCCGAGGATCTCTCACCGGCTGTGTTTAAGTACATTAGAGTCTGCTAGCTAAGAACAGCCTCCTTCCTTTCCCAGTTGCTCTTTTATCTCTCATATGAATACAAATAGATTGTATTTTTTTTTTACCAGAATTTGGGCCCACGTTTTAAGTAATCAGACATCTTAGATATGAATTATACAGTTACATATGTAGGAAATAGAAAACAAAATCTTCTCTCCTTTGACAGCATTGTGTGTGTGTGTGTGTGGGGGGGGTGTGTACCTATTTGTTGCATGAACATTTTGACACCTTGTATAAAATGTATTTTTTAAGCAGCTATGCATGTGGTTCGAAACACTGAAAAATTAGATGACATGGCACCACTGTATTTTATTGCTGGAACCAGTGACACGTCAGTTGTGAAAGTTCAGTATTAGTGGGAAATAAGAATTTATTCCTGGTTGCC
This sequence comes from Heterotis niloticus, assembly GCA_018136845.1. Lineage (NCBI taxonomy): Eukaryota > Metazoa > Chordata > Actinopteri > Osteoglossiformes > Osteoglossidae > Heterotis > Heterotis niloticus. Next base: position 9,442,599 of record CM030889.1, read on the forward strand.
TTGGAAACGGATATGTGTCTTTGCATGATGCTGTTGAACGTTGTTGTTGATGCGGACGTTAGATCTGGGTCTCCGCTCACAGTGCTGGAGACTGATGCCGGCAGGAGGTGGCGCGTCTGCTTGTTGGCCACAATGCCAATTAGACTGGAATCCCTTGTGTGCACCTTCATCTGAGCTGTTGCCCAGGTCCCTCAAATGCCATTGAAAACTTAATGGGGGGGAAAAGACCATCTTAAAGTGGGGTTTGAGTGCCAAAAACCAAAGTAATGATTCACCTTGTACAGTAACATTAAAACTATAAAGTACAGAGCTGGGATTTTTATTATGTTGATTTTCAGCTTAACCTTCCATAATTTTAATTAAAGGGTTTACAGTGTGGATATAGAACAGATTCATATTTTGATCAATTTTCAATTAATTTTAGCACGCAAAGTTTCTATGTAATCAAGTCTATGTGATGTGATGGGATTTTTTTTCTCTGTAACATGAGAGCATGGATGGATAGATAGATAGCTGAACAGCGAGAATGGGTTGATCAGTGTTTACAGCTATTGCACTGCAATAAAAGGACCTTCTGTATAAACAAGTAACTCATTGTAATTAGCTTAGCGTGTAAGCCTGACAGCGTAAGTCACCTTAGAGCAAGGATACATAAATAATGGTTAATAATGATAGAAATAAATGTTAAGCCAGATGGACACAACTCAGCCTTCAGATGCTGCCTTTTTTCTGTATGGGTGTAAAATCTGTAGCTCATACAACAATCGAGGTTTTTCATATTGTCTGAGTGGCTTTCATTCTACAGAAAGAGGAAGAGAAGGAATGATCTCCTGCATGTCAGTACATTACGGTTATTCTTGGCCTGCATGAGCTCATTCAGACGTCACATCGGCTGCAAACGCCAAACGGTCTCTTTTTCTCTGTTTCCATAGTCATGTTGTTACAGCACATGATGTCCCAATGAACACCGTTTCACCCGACCAAAGGCCCCAAGTGTGTTTTTGGGCGACTCCTTCAGCTGTAATGTGTGAAATAAGACTCATAGGTCAAACATCAGCTTGCTTTTTAAAAGGGCCTTCATGTACCAAGTAGCTTATACACCTGATAAATTATGGCAAGTTTTGCATTTTTATGTTATCAGCGCTTGTGTAGGTGAGGGCAATGCATCTTGGAATAAAAAAATGCTCACTTTTGGATGTTGGGCTTTGATACTTTAAGTATCAAATAAAAAAGCTCAAAGTCCGTTGTTCTTCTAGACTGCTTCCAGTTGACAGTTTTTCTTCCTGTGTAACAAACCCACAAGGACACAGCAACACCGAGTGCAGCGCGCACTCCACTGTCCCTGGAGGCGCACTCGACTCAGCAGCGTCATCCAGCGGCCATTCTGCGCAGAACAGGTGGGGGACGGATCGGGTTCGACGGTTCCGGGCCTTGTGACGGATCCCTCTTATGTGGTGCTTAACGTCATTTCATCAGAAGTGACTTCATCGGACAAGTCTTGAAAGAAAATAAAATCAGAGTTGAACTTATGTTATTTTTTACGTCGATAAGTTGAAGTTTCTAGCTGGGCCAGCTGATGTTGTATATGTGTTACCTAGAAACGCAATGTGCCGTTGGCGTAACCGTGTCGGGAAAAAAGCGACTCCAATTCCCAGAATGCCCAGCGAGCAAACCGGCTCCTTCCATTGGCCGCGTGGGCCGTCGCGCACCGCAGCACGCGCTCGCGGCGGGCGGACGCGAGATTCCACTCCGCCGGAGACGGAGAGCGTCGCCCGCGCGCCCGTCCGCGCGCCGAATTATGCTGCGGAGACCCACGGCGCCGGGCGCGCTCGTGCACCACGCGCAACGCTCGCGGGACGCTCGCTCGGGGGAGGCGCGCGGCGCAGCGCGAGCGCCCCGTCCATGCGCGCCCTAGCGCTGCTGCTGTGTCCGTGTGTGCTCGCGCTCGCCGTGCATTTGTGGCTCGCGGCGCACCGAGGCGCCTTCCAGCCGGAGCGCCGGGACTCAGGTGAGGATCCTCGTCTTTTGCGCACTTTTCCCCACTTATTTTTGCATTTTTTCCGCGTTAGGGAGGCGCGCTCGAACGAACCAACCTTTTCTGTCCGATCTCAACTTCAGGCGACCGGTGCGTGCCGTGCCGCATAAAAGCTGTAAATATACTTTACATGTTTAATGTAGTGTTGCGGCGCTGGACATGGCGCGCTCCGCTCCCTCAGCCCAAGCCTCTCATACCCAATGACGTAAAAAGTCTCCTATTTGATTACTAAACGGGATATTAATCCTCTTGACTGTAGTTTTTTGGTCACATCACGCCCGGGAAGTTGCTTTGAACTGTTTTTCCAGCATGTTAGACGAGTCTCTTTCAGCGAAGTGTGACCCCCCCCCCCCCCCGCAGTGGTTTAGTGTAGCACTCCGACGTTTACTCACTTCGTGTTTAATCGTTTGTTTTATTGGGTGCCATTAAACGGCCCCGAACGGACGCCCTCGCCTTAACAGCTCCGCCGAGAGCTTCTGGAAACAAAACTGCTGGCGCCTGAGGGCATGAAGTCACAAGGTAAAACCCCCTCCCCCCTCTTCTCTCCAATGCAGCGGAGGTGCTGGTCGGAGTGCTGTCCGCAAGGCAGCACCGCACTCTCCGGGAAGCCATACGGGAGACGTGGCTCGGATACCTGCGGGAACACCCACACTTCAGCCAGCGGTGCGTACCGGTCCCGTGACGTCACTTCGCACTGTTTTATCTGCGATGGGCGCTGTGACCCTACACTGCAGGCACAATCGCTGGTCACAGGAGGGCGGTACTTGTCACTCACTGTCCCATGCGCTGGGCTGCAGGGTGTTGGTGAAGTTCATTGTTGGCAAGCATGGCTGTGCTGTACCTGAGGAAGACAGAGAGGATCCGTACTCATGCGCCCTCCTGAACTTCACCGAGCCAGGTACTGTACCTCCCGAACACGCTGACAGGTACGGTATGACTGAACTCGTTCATTCCCTCTTAAAGAACAGGTACAGTACCACTTCCTCACCTCTGTCACCCACTGACAAGTATGGCACCACTAATTTCACCCATGTCACCTCAAAAAGAACAGGTACAATACTGGTACCTCACACAAACAAGTGCAGTACCACTACCTCACCTCTGTCACTCAGGTATGATGCTGTCTTCACCTTCCACTCATTGCCAGGCTGATCTTAATTGGCACACATCATTAACATGTTTCTGGCTGTGTGTATCCTGTGACCGTGTCAGCATGGGTGACAGGAAGAGGTAACAGAAACAGCTGAGCTGAACCATGGCTGCACTTTTAACTCTGGTTATCGTGCCTAAGTGGCTGATTAATTGGCAGCGAGGACTTCCTCTTCAGAGAGGGGTGGGATCAGGTGTTTGTTCTGCTATAGTCACAGCGACGTGCCTTTTAAACAGCCTCCGACTGTGCAGAGAAAGCAGCAGTTAAAACTCCCTGGTTCCTGTCGCTCCCTGCAAGTTGGCCACATCTGCTCTGGGAAAGTGTACCTATAGAGCCTCTGTGCTTAATTGGCTTTTGTCAGGGGATGAGGCGGAGGGAGGTTATGTGGAAGCTGTAAAAATAAAATGCAGCTTCCTTTTAACGGGCTTGTACTTGGCATTGATCTCTTGGGTAATAAAGTGTTCTTTTTCTAATTAAGAAAGCATACCGCTGAGATGTAGTACGCCCTTTAGACAGGAGCCCCGTAGGAAGGGAAACGCATCAAAGTGCTGATGCCAGTAGATGCCCATATGCTGGGCTTTTTCAGCTATCTTCCCCACCCGAGTGCCACCTGCACGAATCTGTCTCTTTAGGATGACCCGATTGGTGGTCCTGTGATGAGAAAGGTGTGACAAAAGTGTCTTGGTGCCTCACTTTCAGAGGATTCCCACGATGTGGAGGTCCTCACCATTCCCCACGCCTCAGTGCTTGCCCCGTCTGACGTCTCAGTTGTCAGCTTAGACTTCAAGGTCCTACACCCGGTGGTGATCACCCGCCTGGGGGTGTTCCCTGACAGGCGTGACCAGGAGCTCTGTGGCAATGTGACTGTTAGGCTCTTCCAGCTGGATCAGGAGGTGAGTCTTCAGCCTGGGGGTTTGTTCCACTGGTTCCTGGGCAACCTTGGTTTTAGTGCTGCTATTGAAAGCTCTTCTCGGAAAAGGTTGGTGGTCCATCCTTACCCGTGGAAGCAGGTGGACATTTCTTGTCCTCAAGGACCGCGTACAGCAGGGTTTACAGTCACCTTAGATTTATTCACTTTTATTGTTTGAATAATGGACCTTCAGAACAGTTACCTAACCACCCTTGCAACCGCCCATTCCTAATTGTCACCCTTGGTGTTGTTCTGCTGCCCAGGTGCCTCTGTTCTTTGTCTCACCTTTCAGGAAGCAGTAGTGACAGCACGGTTTAGTGCCATCAGCACAGGCACCAAGGTGAATGGGCTGTGGTACAAACCAGTGGAGCAGTTCATCCTGCCTCGTGTAAGTCTTATAGATGTGGTCCTAGTATTGGATTTCAACAAGAGGGTCAAGATAACCCCAAAATGAGAAAACAACGAGTTCACACTTTTACGACGATTTCTGAAGTATTTATTAACGTGCATTTCCGATAAAGGTGTTGGCTAAGTGAGTCAGTGTGTTAATGGTGCTCTGTGGTCATTCCCACAGGGTTTTGAGGGCTCCTTGGTATGGGAGAGTCTGGATTCCTCCAGTCTTACCACAGCAGACATCAGCAAGGTCCAGCTCAAAACTGGGGGTGGGGTGCTGAGATTTTCCTCGGTAAGCTATGTGACTGTCAGTGCAGTACTCATTCTGCCCACAGGGTCTGGCCAAGTCTCTCATGTGACAGAGTTTTAAGGGAGGACAGCCAAGGTTAGTAAATTCAGAAAATACATACCTTAAAGGTACAGAAATGTAGAAGTTTTGTCAGTTGTGCAAAAGGATTGATTACATTGAAGTACTGAGACAAAGCAGGGCTATACAAAAGTAGTGGATTAAATCTTTGTTTCCAGGGAGCTGTTTAAGTGAACTGTTTGCATGTGATCCATCAAAATTGTTTGAATAAAAAGTAGCAGCTGCAGTCAGATACGTATCGTATGATTTTTTGAATTGCTCTCTGAGAGAGATATACAGTGTATGTTTGCAGTTGTCTTTGTCAGGTTCAATGAGCTGTGGTTTGTTGCAGGTGGAGGAGGGGACTCTTCCTCATAGGAGTGCCCGTGGGTTCCCAGGACTGGCTGGAGGATTCACCTTTTCTATCTATGGTAGGCTGTTGAGGCACTGGTGCTGTGCTTATGGGTTGTGTAACGCCATGTTCAAAATTGGTGGCAAATCAGCTATAATGGATTACTGGTACCATCTGTTTATCAGTCAAATAATTAAATGGTTAAATCTGAATAACAGATCACTAAATCAGAATAATGTGATTTGGCCTGAGGATAGGGCCAAACAGTCCATGCTAGTCAAATAAAGTGAGTACTTCATGGCAGGGTGCTGTGCAGCAGAACATAACAAACTCCCCACGGCATCAATGTGCAGATGTGGAGGCCCTTTCAGAAATGTTGCGAGGGAGGCCTGCTCGGTGGAACCAGCATGCTGCAAAGCTACGGGAGGAAGGAATGGACCTGGAGCGAGAGAACCATCTGTATGACGACATGGTCTTTGTGGACGTGGTGGATACCTACCGAAGTGTGCCCTCCAAGCTGCTTCAGTTCTACAAGTGGTACGTCCTCGACCCATCCAATAAGCCTCCTGGTACATATACCGGGCTGTTGAGGCTCAGCTCAGGGAAGTTGTTTGCCCCCCCCTTTTTTTTTTTTTTTTTTTTTTTTAAAAAGTATTTTTCTCTTTTTTGGCACTTAATTGAAAATTCAGTTTTGAGCATAAAATCCGTTTTTAATTAAAATGACCATTCACACTCTGACAGGTCAGTGAGAAGAGCTGACTTCAGTCTCCTCCTGAAGACAGATGATGATTGCTATATCGACGTGGATGCCGTGCTAATGAAGATAGACCAAAAGAGGTTGAAGCGCAGCAATTTCTGGTGGGGAAAGTAAGTAGTGTGAGGCTACAGATCTGCTCAGATTGGGGGGATAGTTGTGTGTCTGCGTACTGTATTTTACTGAGTGGTGTAATCCACTTCTTTAGCTGTAATATACATGCACTCATTTGAATGTATGATTTTTGAAAACTGCCACAAAAGGCATCATCAATATTAACACATAATTATGGCTGAGATGTGAGATGCTTGAATAGATGATAGAAATACAATTCTCTGTTCATGTTTTATGTTACTGCTTCATGGTCGGTAATTTTTCTGATTGTTCATTTAAACCAGAATAACATACAGGGATAGTTTTATACAAAAAGTCTCTCTTTTATGGATCGAGTGTTTTGTTCTCCAGAAATAACTTTTCAAACTGTCCCTTTATAGTTGTGTATTGATGCTTGGAAAAGCTTGTCATGAGAAAAAGCCATCGTTGCAGTTAGAGCCTTACTGCAGTTTCAGGCAGAGCTGGGCAGTGGACCGCGTGGGAAAATGGCAGGAGCTGGAGTATGCGAGCCCAGCCTATCCCGCATTTGCTTGCGGGTCCGGCTACGTAGTGTCCAGGGATCTGGTCCAATGGCTGGCTGATAATGCAGACAAGCTAAAGGCCTACCAGGTACTGGCTGGCACCCCCTTATTGCACATCAGCTTGGATGATTACCTTTTCTCATTTTTCTTTTTTCTATGAAATGGGCTGTCTATATGGGAATGAATGTGGGGAAATTTTCTTTACCCCCACCCCAGGGTGAAGATGTGAGCATGGGAATATGGATGGCTGCAGTGGGGCCACAGAAATACCAGGTGGATGTAGCTGATGTGTGCAGGTTTTTCAGCTCCTCTTTAAATGGTTAATGACCTCAGTAGTCACAGTGGCATCTACATTGGCTCAATTAGGTGGATGAAGATGTTCATTTCAGTGCTTAAGTGGACTGTTGGAATGAAAACCTGCACTTTTGCTTCTGCACAAGGGGTGAATACCCTTGATCTACAGTTTTGGCACACACACACACAGACACACACGATGGCTGATGGCTGTGTTTGTTGCACTCAGGACCCGGGCTGGTTGTGTGAGAAGGACTGCTACATGGACATGCTCTCTTCACCTCAGCATTCAGCACAACAGCTGCAAACCCTCTGGGCCAGGAAGAGAGCCTGTGGGGACCCGTGCAGCTGCCCAGGAGACCGCCACTGAGCTAATGCTGGGTGGTGTTTTGGGAAGTGGAAGAGGGGGTGTGGCATGTGAGAGGTTGAGCTGTATTGCTGCCAGCAGGTATATGGGGGATGTCTGGTTGCAGTGAGACACCCGTATGTGTGTGGCTTGTGTGAGCTTGCCCCATGACACGGGATGTCAGAACTGACAGCTGACAAAACTACACTAGTTTACATAATAGCACCAAGAATTGAAAGGAAATAGTCAAGCTGGCAGCCCATGATGTTTACTTGTGCTCTTATGCTAATTTTAGCCATTTCTGTTCTTGTTTCGTTCGATTAGTTTATTCTGCCTTACATATTCTGTTTTAGTATACATAATGTGCAAAGTGTCAACCACAGAAAAGGTCTTGCCGTCATCACAGAATGACGTGCTGCCTGACCTATTTCGCGTGCTCAAGCTAATTTCTGTGTCATGTTGATGTGGCCTTGTGTTCTTTAGCGCCCCCGGTGGGCAAACCGATCATGCTTAACTACAGGCTCTTTAGACTGGAATATGTTAGAATCCACATCATTGCAAATTCTGTAGGCAGCACTCAACCCTGCAGCGTGGAAAATGAACGCCTGTCCGATGGGTTCCTCTGAGGGGTTCCCGTGCCATCTGTGGTGAGGGAGACCCTCTTGTCCCCCACTGACAGAGGTAGATGTTATCTCTGTAAAGCAGAAGCTTCTTTTTGAAGTGAACAAAAGCAAAAGAGCAGTCAAGTCCTCAGCTGGAGGCCAGTTGTGCACAGAAAACAAAAATGCTTGCGCTTTATCTCATTACATCCTGTAGTGACACTTATAAAGGGTTGTATGTTATTTAGCGAGAGTGAGAGAAACAGTACCTCAGCGTTTTAGCTCTTCATGATTTTCTGTCACCTGAGAATAAGAGCAATGTGAGGGGTGATGGGGGGGCGACAGTGTGATCTGTAAACATGTCACTTTCTAATCCAATTGAAGTTATTTTCCATGAGAAAATGCCCATTTCTTTTAACATGACTGTTGTAGACTTTGAATTACAGTCTTCTCCAACAGAAAATAAATAAACTGAAACAAGCAGGTTATTAAATACGTCTCTTTGGAGAAACTGTTTTGGAGCACATTTAAGCGTCTCGCTTGAGACACCTTCAGCTTCTGCTGGAGTCCAGCCTTTAGCGTTTAGTATGCACTGTGATAGTCACGCTCAATTTCATGGTCAAAGTAGCAGAGTGATTTTAATGAGGGGAAAAAAGTGTGAAATACTGTTGGGACATCAAATGAAATAATAAAATAAATCTGAATGAAGCCTGGTATTAGATGTCTTGTAACTGCCCACTACAAAGTGCTGCTGACTCCTAGTGGTAAGATACAGTTGTGCAGTTTGTGTGTCCCTGTGCAGCGGCCGTCACTTTTCCACCACCACTTTGCCCTCTATCAGTTGAGTAAGAAATGGAATATATATATTATATATATAAAACCTTGTAGAAAAATCAGATTTGCTGTGAAAAACCTGTCAGTTGCAGAACAAATGGATATTTCGCTCCACATTTCCATATAAATGAAAATTTAAATTGATGTTCATAGTAATTTATTATGTTCCCTTCAAAAATATTGTTCCATTTTCCTTAGATCTTGAAAGTTCTGAACCTCTAACCTTTCAGTCACATGTCAAGCATCTTACCCACAGTGCCTCTGAAGAAGGACCTCGAGCAGTGACACAGCCATGGTTGGAAAAGCGGTATGGGCCCCTTTACTTGAAACTCAGATCCACCCAAAGAAGGGTGACCATCTCTACGTAACTTGTTCTTAACAAAAAACCCCTTCATTGTCAGGTTGTAAACTGATGCTGAACCAAAAAGCGTAGCTAATCTGCAAGGATCTAAACTCATGGGTGTCTGTAACAGGATGGCGGTGCAGTGGGCAGCGCTGATGCAGTTACTGATGATGGACGTTCCAAACAGGCTTGTCGGCTCCTACATGGGACACAGCGTGAGTTACCAGCAGATGACGGTGCATCCACCGTTGTTCACCAACAGGTACAGCACCTGAATGTTGTCACAGAACAACAAATGTAGTTTCCTAACAATATTATTTTTCAAAGTATTATTGTGCTGCCGTTTCTTTGCAGGTGATTTACCCCCCGAGTAACTCTAATATGCTATTGAAGCCATTTCTGACAGCACTTAAATTTGAAAATCCATATGTGATGGATTACCGTACCTAAGCTGTGCAGGGTATGAAACACTATTTGCTGGGTTACCTTTGCATTCTTCAGCACACAACAGCTCGGGTTAAATAACTGGTGGTTCTTTTGCATTTGGGGTATTTTAGCTGTATTGACTCTATGGTTGTGAGGTTATTACAAAGACAAGGTGCACTTTTATCTACAAAAAAGAAGTTGTATGTAATTTATCTGACTTTATGTGAGCAATGCTACCCACACTGCCCTCCCGGCTGGTTGAGTGTCCAGCATTAGATTACACAAACAAAACACATTAGGAGGACCGGTGTGTTGACCCACGCAGTGGCAGCGTAGGATTAATGTGATGCCCTGGTGACCAAAGTAGCACAAACCAACATCATGGCTCGCTGCCGTCTGGCCATTTAAACTAACCCAAGTGCTTTTTGTGAAGCAAGAGGACATTTCTGGTGACTTAAAAGTACATTAAATGCCATCCATTTTGGCAGTCTATTGTAAGATGGCTGCAATACGGCCCAGCAGTCGTGGTGTTCTGGAGAAAAATGAGACAACATTAAATGTGAAACTTACACCTGCAGTGTACTTCTGAATGACTGAAAAATCTAATTAAAATATTGTGACAGTAAAATTTTCATCAAGTCTGTCTTTGAGGCGAGGCACTGTAAAAGCATCTGAATTACATTATTTACTTTTTATATATTGCAAGGGTGTTGTTACGGTGTATAAACCATAAAAAGGCTCAGAGGAGATCACTAGTGGGGACAACAAATGAGTACAATGAGCTATAAAAGCCCTCAGTGAATTAGTACTTTATGTGCCGATTTCCATCAAATCGGCTGTTCTTTTTTATCTTGCAAATGTGCTAGAATTAAGATTCCCTTTAGTGTCTCAAAGTTGAAGTTTGTAGCCCCAAGGTGGTGTTCTGCTCTGGCTGGGTTGTCTGAGGGATGGGCTTCTTGCCCCCCCCCCCCCCCCCCCACACACACACACACACACAGTTGCCACTGGGTCCTTGTGTTACAGATGGTCAAGTAGTAAATCTTTGCAAATAAAAATATTTTGCTTATTTGTTTTTTATATTTTGAAAGGAATTTTTTATTCATGTTTTCTACATTTTCTGTAGTTCAAACATAACTTGAGTTTAGCCTGTGAGCCAAAAAACAGCAGCAAGATAGATGGATAAAGATTTTATTGCTCTTAAATGAAATTGCATAAGGTTACAGCAGCATGCATACAACAAAGTGGTGATAGAAGACTCCATTGGTCAGAACGGTGCAGGAATAAATGTGCATCAGACCTGTACAGAACAGTACAAAAGCACACTGTGGAAATAATGCAGTACTGACACTTCAATACCAGCTTAACACCACTTGGCCAATGAAGCGGTCAGTCTTGGGTTTTCGTCATGCTTGTGGTCTGACCAACTGGCTGACATACTTATGTTGCTTGGTTCAAGTTTTCACATCTTTGGGAGCCTTTGCAGGATCAGCCTCAAGTTGACCACAAAAGGTCTACACAGTTGCTCCTCATGCTACTTCACTGCTACAGGTGTAATGTCACTGGGTTTGAGGCAAAACCTCCTCAGGTAGGTGGTGGAGAGAAGGCTGCAGTGCTGAGGTGTTATTTAGCAAAGGAGGGCAGGGGGGAATTGACCTCTTACAGGACCTTTAGTAAAATGTTGGGGTGAAAAAAGAAACAAGATGGCAACTGAACTGGGTTTTCTTACTAGATCTGAACCAAGGTCCTTCAGATGCCAGGAATCAGCCCTAACCCCTGCATCCCCTGCTGCCCTTTGGTAGTGTAGCAGTGAAGCCTTGAGATGTAGCCCAGAAGGAATGATCATGGTCACTTTACTCTTCGATTGCAAGTTGGGCCTAATGCATTTTTCATTGATTGGTTAAGACAGAAAAATTGCTTATGACAATGCTGACATTGATTTTTAGAATTAGATCATGCAGACATTTTTACATGCATGTGCAGTTCTCATAGTTACTACATACTAAAATTTATTTACATATTTTTTTTGTATTGCACTTCATATAACTGACCAACGTTTGGAAAAGTGACTTTCCCAGCTTGAAACATGATAGACCACGACTGCTAGTCACTTCATGTAGCCCGAGGCACAGAGCAGGCACCATGAACTCAGTGTGACTGCAGCTGGATGAGGCGTGCATATGTATGAAATTTGACTCAACTAATGCTCATTCAGACAAATTTAACAAGATAGAAAAACATTAAAGTACAAAACCTAAAATAAATACTGTACAAATGCAGTTATTTACAGAAATATGAACATATTTAAGGAACGTGAACATAAAAATGAAACTAATAGGACCAGATATAAAAACATGCACTTGGTTACTTTAGGTTGCATGCCAGGTTACTGGTGTAAAGTTTTAACTGCATTCTATTAGTTTACAGCTGGATGCCAATGATGCAACCATAATATCCAGGGATCACAATGTCTGCCTCAAATGTTGAACGTGGCTTGAGGGGAAAAGCCTGTTGGAGTCCAGATGGCCCTGTGTCATGCCCACTGAGGAGATACGCAAGTTCATGTGGGGAGACCAGACTGGCTGTGAGCATTTTCACTGTGTGACCGAGATGACACCAAGGGATAAATGAGATGATGGCTCTCTGCAACAGGGAGATGCGCCTTTGTTCTGAACTGGTGATTTAAGGGGAGCGATGAGACAGAATCTAGCACGGCAGGAGCATCCTATAAATTATCCAGAGTACAAGATCTGCCCAAAACCTACAGCGTGCGACGTTTAGCACTGATAAATAATGTCTAGAGCACCCAGCAGAGCAAGAACTAGTGTACTGTGTCAATCGCATGCTAGAAAGACACATTTAGCTGTGTTCCGTGGTCATTCCTACGACATAAAAGGTTAAATGAGGCTTAGGCTGAACACTTATTCATACAAATCTGCCACAAGGGTAATTCATCATTGTTACTGTTTTAATGAGTTGTTTCGTTTCCAAACAAGGAAATTATTCTCTAGTTTAATTTATACAGGATAAAATATCAGTGAAAGTCAAAACGTCAAATATGAACCAAGGTGTGAAGCCACCTTTTGCATTCAGCACCACTGCAATCCATGAAATTGTGCCATATAAGTTTTTAAATGAATGTAGAGGGAGGCCCAACTTCCAACAACCCTCCCATCAACCTTATTTTGTGACTTTCAAATCCTGACATTTGCTCTCTGTCTGGGAAAATGTTCACACGTTTTTGATTAGAATGGTTCATGGTGATGTGGATTCACTGGTGATTTTCAAGGCTGTTTAGGGGTTTTGCCAGTCCTGTTGTCTCTTCATGTTGGTCGCCTATGGCATGAAATTGCTTTTCCTCCCCATTTTTTGGATTACCAGCTGGTGCCTTACAACACCTGGATTGTCGGCATGAATCTGGCTCAGTCTGTATGGAGTGGGCAGGCGCTCTCCTTCAGTTGCTCAGGTGTCATTCAACAGTCCAAAGATGTGTGTTTCAAGTGTGCTGGTGACTATATTAGCACACTGTGTGTGTGTGTGTGAGAGAGAAAGAGAGACAGGCAGACAGCCCCATGATGGACTGGCATTCTATTCATGATAAACAGTTCCCTGTGTGCAGTTTGGCCCCATTTTAACTGCTGGCTGTAGAATTTCCCTCCATTGTGGCTGAATTACAGTAATGTTAATGTTAGCACCAACTCCTAACACCATTTTGCAACAGCGCCCATTTAAATAATTTATCATATAAAAATATTTTTTTAACATTTTTGTAGTTTTATATTTATTACTCAAACTTTGTGTTTAGCTACACGTTTAACGGCAAAATAATCTACTTTGTATCATGTTGCTTGTGCAGAGTCAAAGCTCATTTAAATGCAACCTTCTGTATTACTGACCTCCTATTAGATATCTTAGCCTCCTTAACATACATTTCTCAAGAACATAGCTAGAGTGCTGAATTAAGCGCTGCTGTGCTTCAGCAGCACAGTCTTTCCATGTGGCTCTTCTCAGCACTTCTTTCACAAAAAGCGAACTTACACTTGGTGATCTAACCAGCCTGAGGCCTGACTTGGAATTTCAGCAACAAAAATCTGTTTTTCTACCACACAGGACATTATTTATTTACACAGCTGTGTTTCTTCAAAACAATTATTCAAAGCAATGCTTATATTTTATTTTTACATTATATCCATTTATTTGTGCAAAGCAGACATCTCCACCAGCTCTCACACACCTTCAGCTTCCACTTTGTTCAGAAAATTAATTCCGCTAAGTGGGTCATTATTGCTCTGTGAGCACCGTAACAGCAGTGAGCCAAAGTGAGAAGATGCAGTTAAGCATCACCTTTACACAACTGGTTTCCTCCGCCCCGCAGTAATTTCCTGGACTCTATCTCAGAAGTATCATCAACCAGAAGATAATTTTGTCAAGTAATGTGTGTTTAACCTTTCTTTACTTTCCATTTACAGAGAGTGTCGCACAATGGAGAGGGGGGGGAAAAAGTGTAATAAACTGCTCCATCTGCCCTGCATGATATGCTCAGCAGCAGATCACGTAAGTGAACTGCACTGGGGTAGGGGGCTGCAATTGAGGTAAAGCAAGAGGGTTTATTGCTATATTACAGCAGCAACACAAATTCAGTGACAGGTAAGGGCATTTTGTTTGTAATCTTTGTTAAAGCTACTTTGTTAACAGTAGAAACAGTGGTGAGGTTATGGAAATTGGTGCGACAATAAGGATTTAAACCTCAACCTGCTGATGATGGCACTTTAAATTAGAAACCATGATTGTTTCAGTACATATCTGTGGATACAAGCATAATAAAATCTATTCAAAAGAAATAGCTTAGGTAGTTGGAATATAATCAAATCAACTGTGCCAAAGTCCTTGTGTTACAAGCAAAACTAGGTTAAAAAAAAATTTGTTTGAAACTTAACAGAAGACGGATTTGCAAAGTATTAGTAAATATGTATGCAGATGTTCCTTCGTTTTCATGGGATAAATTCTGTGAAAACCTCAAGTAGAGTGGTGATGAATACAATTTTCCATATAACTGGCTGGCACAGCAGGTTTTGCTGCTGGCTCACAGCACCTGGGCTGGGCATAGGTTTGAATCCAGCTCGGTCTGTCTGGAATGTGCATGTTCTCACCATTTCTGCATAGGTTTCCTGCCACAGTCCAAAGACGTATACATCTGGTGGGCTGATCACTATATTGTCCATGCTATGTGGCTACCATGTGATAGCCTGGTGCCCAGGGTTGTACCCCTGCTGGTCCACTGCTCAGTGACTCTGAACTGTTGCAACAATAACAATGAAAAGTGATTAGTGAAAGTATAGGAATGAACAAAGTTTTTATTTATTCCATTTTCATTAACCACTTGTTCTACACAGTCACTGATCCAGAGCCGATCCTGGAAGCATGCAGCATCTTTGTCAGCATCTTGGATATAAAGGTGCTGCAAAACAAACATTTACTACATCAAAACTTCTCTGTAAATTCCTATTCGGTGCAACTGCTGACACATTTAACCCATAAAACGTGTAATTTTTCCTCATCTTATTGATCCCCGACATCAAGTTGTAAACAATGCTGAAGTGAGTTGCATTAATCGTGCCCTACATTACTACCGTTTGGTTTTACCGCCAGCAAATGCCTGGACATAAATGTAGGAAATATTCTCTGTGAAAACAAGATAAGTACAATCAAAAAGAAAATAGTCTTTCATTTTCATTTAGTTGAACATTTGTAAATCAAGGATCCACTGTAGCAACAATTAGCTACAGTTTTTCCCACTGGACACTAGAGGGCGTCACAGCACTTGTATCTCGCCGAAAACGAACGAGAAAATTACGTTTGGTTGCAGAGCCCAGTTTATCAGCTGCTCCTTTTGACAGAACAGAACAACACCCCTCCCAGCGATGTGATTCTATTACCCCCCAACTGATGACTTCATCCCCATCCGGGAGCGACAGCAGACGCAGTAATGCCAGGAAAAAGGGCGGAACGGCTGGTCGGCTGCTGAGGAAGACGATGGCCTGCAGGAAGCTGGTAGTAAGTTGGGGGCTTTGCTTATGCACCGGAGGCATTAAATCCAGACACTGTGCATTTTGGCTAATGCGAGTGTAATGGCTTTCTCCTCCTCCCAAGGATCTATAAATACACTAAAAAGGTTTGCAGTTTGTCAGCCTCACCCACTGTAAGTGAGTTTAAACAGATTTCAGAGACAATACAGAATGTTCCTGATCACACTGGCCCTTTGTACAGGTCTTGCCAAAAAAAATAAATGTATCAGATTTCCTGAAGGTGCTGCACTGCTACATCATGGAGCTCTTTTGCTTTTGAAGGAACACCACTGCTTTGCATCATCAACCATGCACATCAAAATGGAAAACACAGCACTATTTGCTCTGTCTTTAGTCCCATCATATTTTGTAGCAGGCCAGAGCCTGGGCACGCCCTCTCCATCCACACCCGGTATTTGCCCATTAAGAGGAAAGGGGCACCAGGTGTGGCCAAACCAGGAGAGTCAGACTTTAAAAGATTATTTTTCTTTTGGAGGAAAGAGGTACAGCGCACTGCTCTGTGAATAAGAGGTTATATTTTTCTTTATATTCCGTTGTGTTTGCAATCCTTGCTGTTTCTTTTGTTTTTACTGATACCCAGGAATAGCGGGCAGTCACCCAGAGGTTTGTTTTTCCTCTTTCTCCTTGTAGTTGGGTTTTTTGCTCCTCAATTGTGAGCTGGCTTACTTCATATCTGTCATAGCCATTCCACTTTTTACAGCTATTGTATCTACAGCTTATTTTATCTATAGGCTGAGTTTATGGTTTTATCTGGCTCTTCCGTTTCTTTTTGATCCTTTGTTCAGTGCTGTGTCACTACATGAGAAAAGCACTACAAAATAAATGGAACTAAAAAGCTATTTGTGCTTTTGTTTGCTATTTTTTAAGAATTAATGGAAAATAACTTTAGATCAACCCACCACCTGCTAACTCCTTGAACTCTTCACAGCCTGATGTGTCATCCTTATTTTCCTTTCACCTTCTGCAATAATTTTCTTTACTGGGGGAGGAAAAAAAATAAAATAAAGACACAGGACCTACAAAGTCAAATGACAGTGGATAGACTGACAGCAAGTTTCCACCATTAGAAAGCCTGAAACATTATGCAGAAATATTTCAAAAGTCCATTTTCCAACAGGCCTCTTAGATCCAGGTGTCTATCCTGGAGCAGGGAACCACACAGCCTTGAGTCCAACAACCATCAGCACTTTCCATGGATCAAGGAAGCAGGTCCAGTCAGCTTTGCCTTGTGAAAGCTGCTTCTGACATCATCTGCTAGGCATCACCTCACTTTACAGAGTGGCAGAGACAAACTGCTGTACTACGGTAAAAATTATGGTTCACATGACTGTAAATAGATGACCAACCAAAGGTCCAACATAGTCGACATGTTAGAATGTTCACCTGTGCAGTACCTCCCCTGTGTGAAGGAGACGCTGCGTGCAACAGCCAACGCGAGCTACCCTCCGGTAGCGCTCCTGCACGTTAACTTGCGGTTCTTGAATGTGGCGCCGATGGTCAAAGGCGAGCAGCGCAGCCAGATGGCAGAGCAGCGATGCCCAGAGAAGAAGCCGTGTCCATGGAGCACTTCATTAACATTGATTACGACTCTGCTGGGGAACAAGAGCGCCCAGGTGGCAGAACAGGAGGTTGTGGAGGACCAGAGGGTCGAAGGGTCAGAAGCAGCCAGTGCCATCAGGAAAACATTTGCCGATGCCTTTCAGGTCAGTCTTTATTTACCTGGACACAATGAGGCTTTTCTTTAGATTTATGCCAGTACAATAAGGTACGGCTGTACCAAAACAAGAGCTGTCAGTGCACCCTGAGCAATGAGATGAGTGGTTCTGTAAGGTGGGGATGTCATTACAGGAGATATTATCCTGAGAAACAGTCAGTATAAAAGGAGGCCTCCACTGTTACCATGGTAACGTAGCAACAGCACAGGAAACGACTAAATGATGCTTTACAGAGATACAACTGGTTAGGTAGTATCCCCCAGCCAGCTGCTCGGCAGACATCCTCAGGGCACACAGAGATGGTGACCAACTTAAGACCTCATTTCTCCTCCACTGTCCTGCATCCTTGAAGCACTTCAAAGGTTTCCATCTCTGCATTAAAAACACCAACAGTGTCCACGGCAAAGTATTTCGACTGGGATTACGTTTCATTCCATTTATCCAGGAAGAACACAACCTCACATGGAAACCATGTTCTCCACGTGCTACAGTGGAGAGCAGAGGGCTGGGGGACCCACATACTCAGTGCCACTCAAGTGTGGCTGCAGGGTGACACGTGGCCGCATGAGTGTGTTTACAGAGGAGAGTGTGAGTGTGTGTATGGACAACATCCAACTTCTATTTAAAGCTAATCCTTTAAATGAAAGCAAAACAATGATGCAGTAAAGAATGGTCAGCCATGGTGTGTGTGTATGAGAGAGAAGTGAAAAATCCATAAACTATGAGGCTGCAAACAAGAATGAGTATAACTGTTCAGTCAGTGTTTTCTACCCCAATGTATGGATCAATAAGCAGGACAGAAAAACTCCTCTGAACTGTGGTGCTGGAGGAGACATTTAAGGAATCCGGTGGGTGGCCTGAAAATAAAACAGATGGACATTGGATCAAGTCAAACCATAAGTGTCAATGGAGGCACAAATGCTGAGACTGAGGTTATTGCGCTTTGAAAGAGAATCCACTCTTCTCACAGTGTGACCAAAGACGGTGACGGTAGGAAACGGTGAGCAAGGGAAAATGAAGAGTAGCAACCAGAAGGATGAACTCAAGCACAGCAACAATGGCAAGAAAATCCTTTCAACATTAAGACAAAACTGAAGGGCAGAACATTCTGGAGACACTCGTGTCTAACATAACACTATACGTGGTTAAGAGTCAACCATAACTCGCAAGAACAAAATCTGAACCAGGAAGCTCCTGGTACTTAATTTCAGATCTGGCCACCCCCCTCCCTGACCCAGACATCAGTCTACATTGTGGTCAAAGGTTGATGACCATTTGGACAAGAGGATGAATCACATGGTGCCACCCAGGAGAAGCCATGTTTGCGGGGCAGCCAGCATCTCCATACCAACTGTCAAACAGCCGCTGTTAGACGTCCTGGTGGGGTTACCCTGGTGGGTTCAGAGATAATTTACCTTGTCAATGAAGGGCAACATCATGGTACTTACAGTCAGATAAGCCAGCCACATAAGAGATGAACTTGACCAAAAGACTAGGGGTTTAGATCAATAAATAAGGAGATGACACTACCAAGACTGAGGTGGTATTCAGGTTGATGATGCTAAAACAAGACATTTGAATGAATGAATGAATGAATGAATGAAAACTATTAATCCTCAGAGGAGAACTGTGCTGTGAAACCCCAAGCCTCTTATGATGCCACACAATCCAACCTCAATGGCTGAAACACTGGCAGCGTCCGTTGTCCAAACTGCATCGATGATCTTTACAGCGGAAGCTGGTGGTTTACGCTACTTTATGGCGAGGTTTATGCATAACTCCCCCCTTAGCTGTTTGATGAGCAAAGATCCAAGCGGTTTCATTCAAATGCTGATGCCCCCATATAACAAAGTCTACAGGTTTAAACAGAGGAACAACAAAGTGACAACACCAACGCTAAAACGGTTTAGACACCCATGACACACTGGCACCAATGGGTGTGACGTGTTGCCCCACCCCAACGCTCCCGCCACTCAAATCTGTGCAGAGATTCATAGGGCCTCGTGACTGGCAGAAATCTGACACCAGGAGGGGGTCGGGTCCCGAGGTAATGGCACGGCAACACAGAACAAACGGACGCTTTAAACGCGGGTCGTTCCAGCTTGCAGCGTTTCCTCCGATGCACATATTGTCCAAACAGAGGAAGCGCGTTTCATCATGCAGCTATTTTTAAAATGGTCCTGGCTCTGCTGCGCTGGATCGCTTTCACACCTGTAAACACAACACCGCGCCGCTACATCTGAAACAATGACAAAAATGGACCTTGATCGCCGCTGCAGTTATTTGCACAGGCTCTCTCACATTCCGCTATGAGATGTGCAGGAACAGCAGTGGCATAAGAAGAAAGGGGCAAAGCTTAGCGACTGGTGGCAAAATTCAGACTGGCAGTTGGCGCCAACACCCGTCCTCCAGCATGGTCCCAGCTCTGCCAGCTGCAAATGAACACTGCTGTACAACAAAT
Organism: Heterotis niloticus; assembly: GCA_018136845.1. Classification (NCBI taxonomy): domain Eukaryota; kingdom Metazoa; phylum Chordata; class Actinopteri; order Osteoglossiformes; family Osteoglossidae; genus Heterotis; species Heterotis niloticus. Next base: position 9,462,275 of record CM030889.1, read on the forward strand.
TCGGGATCACATCTCCCTGCTTGCTCTGTTCTAAACTTCACAATAACTGCTGAGGGTTTGAAGTCCCTACACAATCAAAACAACGCCATAAACACAGCCTCGCCTGCAAAACTGCGTTCAACCGAACTGAGAGGTGACACGGTGAGGTGCCCCCTTTTCAGCATCAGGCACAGTCATCAACGTCCCAAAATGGGTACAGAACCTCATCGAGGGTGACATCGCCAATACCACCAAGCGCCGAGAGAAAATCTCAGGATGCTGGCATTTCTCTCAGAGATGTGTGTCGACCCTTAGAAGTAAAAGCTGAATATAAAGAGCTTGTTTCTAATCAACGCTGTTTCTCTCCTTACGCACTGCCCAGTTTCTAAAGGGCCTGGTTAAGATGATACAAGTGTTACCGGGAGGTGACACCATTTTCCTCAAGCAGAACTGTTCAACACTAACAAATGTACACTGGTGCGTTTTCTCTGCTTCGATACCTGACGGATGTGGACCGCTCTGCGGTGGAATGAGCTCCTTGTGTCCCTCAACGCTAGAGACCCTCCCAGCATTCAAGAATAGTCTCAAACATCTGTCAGAGCCCATTCTCTCCTGAAAGCATAGGACAGAACTTTAAATTCCTCCCAAAGAGCAGTGCTAACTGAGGACACATTGTATTGTGACCATTTCATTTAAGGGATGTGAGCTAATGTCCACAATGGACTGTAGCTTCTGCTTCTTTCTCGCCTCCTGACAGCTAAAGAAATGAGTCCAGCACCATCTGCTATGCTTTTCTTTGTATTTAATGTGTGAATCTCACTTTTACAGGCAGCTACTGGAGGGATGTAAACCAGCAACATGGTGATATCAGACAAACAAACTGTGCCTCGATCACCCTGAGTCCAAAGCTCTTTGTTGGTTTTTGATGCATTTTTGTTTACTGTGGAGAAGAGTTTCTGATACATTAATAAATGTAAATGTTTCTCCTGACTATCCAGATGTTAAGGTGCCCTACTGACCAGGTTCTTGGGCTACAGGTGAGACACCTGCTTCCACTTGCTTCCTCGTGCTCTTAGTGTGCATTGTCACCAGTGTTAAGACCCTTTCCTGTATGCCCTTAACCACGATGTCATACAAAACCGTCTAATCTGCGTCTCCTGACACAAAAAGGCCAATGTTCTCCACACCAGTGTTGGTGCTTTAAACACCCCATTGAAGACGCAGACTTCCTTTCAGCACCATGTGAATGAAACCCAGGTTCAACCACAACTTAGGTCCACTCTATAAAGCAAATGGGTCAGGGCTGAAGTCCAGTACATTAGCATAAGCTCGGAAAGGACGTGGGAGTTTCGTTCTCATCTGCAGCTGTGAACAAAACCGTACACTTCAGTTAAACGCAGAGGCACAGCTAGCAGTCACGGTAGCTGCGATACAAACCTCACCTGAACGGCATCAGTCCAATTATATCTACATAAGAGGATCAGATGGATGAAAATATTATTTAGAGACCTGCTCTTCACAATGCCTCTGGGCTGTTTCGGGGGTCCTGACTAACAGTGGCTTCAACCTGTATTGTTCGAAAAATGTGATACCACGTTCAAGTGGATTTAAAAGTGACCGCATGAAGCAGCTGTCAGCATGCTGTGGCTCACCTAACACACATTGAAAACAAGCCATTTCAACAGGACGCCAAGTACAGCCAGCTTACCGTTATTTATTTATACATCTGACTTGGACCCCCTGACCCACTAATACAGTTCAGGGATTTGAACCTTGACAGCAAGATGATGGCACTAACCATTGTGCCACCTGTTGACTCTTAACATCTTGTTTATATAATGTTGCACTTCTAATATTGTTAGGCACTGGAAACCTGCTGTCCTCAAAATATGTTTTAAGAACATCTCAACAACAGCTCAACATCTCATTTTAAAATCATTGTCAACCTCAGTAAGTGCAGACTGTGGATGGAAGAGGCATTTGGATACTGTGATTGGAACAATATGTACACACACACACACACACACACACACACACACACACACACACACAGCCATTTAAACCCAGGTCTTTGGACCGTGGGAGGAAACCCACCTGAACACATGGAGAACACACAAACTCCACAGTCTGAGCCTGTGCTGCGCCGTTTCCCCTCCCCCATGTATAAATAGAGCTCAACTATGACAACAAACAAGCATGATCAGCGTCGCCCACAGCCACTTCCTGTCACCGCTCTGTCGTGGGGAGGAGGAATTTGAAGGAGGAAAAAAAAATGCCAACAGCAGACAAGAGTGAAGCTGCAAGCAGACAAATGTGAGAAGGTGGTGTCCTGGGCTATGGGGTGACACATGGCAGTCAGGGGCCATGGTCTACTGGTCAACCACTGACACCTCACAGCCTGCACTTACCTTTAATAACCACCTTTAATAACCAGCTACATGTAAAAGTAGGTCTTTGCTCACTCACTCTGCCGATAGAACCAGGATATCTGACCCACTTCTCATTTATGTTTATTGATTAATGTGACACTTTTCTCCAAAGCAACTTGCAGTGATTTACCCTTTTCTACAACCGTGCAATATCTACTGCATCAATTTGGAGTAAATACCTTGATCAATGGTACTACAGCGGCAAGTGGGATTCAAACAAGGGCCTTTCGGGTGCAAAGGTAGCAGAAATAATTACTACGCCACCTACTGGCCCCTACTTTTCACAGGTCAAGGCTAGAATGAATGGAGAAACTCCGCTCGACAGCCTCAGATGACCCCTAACCATCACGGTGCAAGTATTTCCACCGCACACACATCCAAGCTGTGGAGAGGGGGGAAAAGAAAAAAAAAAAAACCCATGGAGCTCATGGTGTTGTGGTGTCAGTTCCACAACAGTGCAGACGGCAGCAGAAGTGCAGTGTGGGAAGCAGGATGAGGGCAGCCCAAGGACGGCAGCAAAATGCCCAAAGAAGCTGCTGAGAATGCACTTATGTAGGCTCTCTTCTGCCCCCCACAGTTAAGGTGATCATTTTATAGGGAGGGCAGATTCCACAGCTGTTTGGACCCTAACGCATACTGTGAACAGGGTTTGATCCAGCTCAGACAAACCAAATGCGAGATTAAACACTAATGTGGGTCTTCACTTTCCAGCTGTTGCCCTGTCAATCATCATTCAATATTTTCTTATTTAAATAATTAAACACTGGCAATAATAAGCTGTCAAGAGTCGAGACCTGGAAAAACACGAGGAATAAACCATAAACGCATACAGGGCCAACAGTGGTGGAGCAGGTGGTGTGCTCAGCAATACAGAGCAACAAACAATCACAATTGCTTCCAAACAGGTTTCAGTTACTTATCAATCGTCAGACACCTCCATCATTATATCACTACAGAGGTTTGAATCCCAAAGCATTTTCTGTGACTTCCACAACTCACAGTGGGTACACCGTCACCTTTTAAAACCCCAATTTTTTTGTTTTTAAAACAGTAAGCGTTGTGTATCGAATAGTATGTCCAGTAACGACAGACTCATGACCAAAATGTTGATGGTTGTTGGTTTGAGACCCACGGCCATCGAAGTCCCTTGACGAAGGTACTTAGTAGACATGTATTTGGTAGAAACTGTTTACTGATATGACACAACACTAAGTTGCTTTAGACAACATTTTCACTCCATCAACTCAAAGAAAGTACGCCGATCAAAGTTGGGACCCGAACCTTGGTCTTCCGAGTGCAAGGCGGTAGCTCTAACCTGCTAAGCCCTGGACAAGAGAGGTAGTTGAACCGATTGTATTAAAACCCAGCTGTGCACAAGGGAAGGTAAAGCTAACCACTGCGTACGTGACAAACCCTCTGCAGGGCAAACAATAACCTGAGAACACGGTGACACAGCAGTAAACTCTTCAAACTGGCTGACACCTGGACAGGAAGGACAAAAACAAAAGGTGACCCCACCGATGTTAAGCAGCGTGTGCATTTCTGAACATGATCACTCACACACAACATTCCATTACTTTCACCACTACACACAACGGAATATTTTCCGAAACAGTCCACCTTATCCTGCAAGTTGGTTGCTACTGAGCTTATTCTACAAAGGAGCTCCTGCCATTGCTGACATGCATTTTGCTCGTCTAAGTGAAGCCCCGCCCACTCAAGCCATAACCCCTCCCTCAGACATTAGCCCCACCCACCTGGCCGATCAGCAGTTTGCGATCCGGGACATTGTCTTCCCCCACTTCCGCTTCGAGTCGCCATATCTTGAGCTATTACGGCTAACTAGCCATCATGGAAGCTAATAATCCCTCGTCACGTAGTCGATGTTTTTAAACAGCTAGATCTTCAGTAGAACTGGATGCTTGGCGGCTGATCATCGAGTCCCTCCGCGTATTTTTAAATCCTTCCAAGAACGCGAGCAGCAAGCCGTCAAAAGCGTGAAATCAGTCGGTCTCGCTCCCTCCTTCGCCTCCTCTCACAAACAAACGCAACTACGCCATCGGCCCTGCGCGGAGCAAGCGCATATAATAAGTGTGTGGGGGGGGGCACGTAACGTACGTCTATTTTTCAACACGCTTGCTCCTCCCACTTTTTTGGGAGTTGTAGTTCCCGGGTTAGTTTTCAGCACGCAATTGGGATCTCTTGCACTACATCTCCCGGCGACGTCTACGTAGAAGGTTTTTGTATCAGTTTTGGAAAGTTACGCAATCGCTTTCTACGGCCCACCAATAGGCGAGGAGAAGAGACGAGCACTGGAGCGTGGCAGCCAATGGCGGGACGCGTCGCGCAGTGGGCGGTTCAGGGAGGCCCGTCAGTCACTTGGAGGAGGCGAGGGGAGCGCAGACAGAAAGGGAACCCTGCACCGAGAGGCGCTTCGTCGGTTTTCGCATCCCGACACCGAGCCGGGTTTTTTTCGGGAAAGCGGCACAACCGCCCCACGGCACCCATGCAGCGCCCAGCTTCTTTCGCGGATGTTTAAATTACTGCGCCGACTGCGGCAGAACGAAGAAGGCGAACGAGCGAATTCCGGAACTTGACTTTGAACGGTAAGAAACCGGGGGGGGGGCGGACGAGTTAGCGGACGCTTGTTTGTTCTCGCAGGAAACTCTTGTTAAAGGTCACCATGTTGGGGGGTGGTAAACAATGCGGGGGTCCAGGTGGGGTGGCGCGGCGCGGCGTCCGTCGCTTTGCTCGGTCCCCCCCCCACCCACCCCGTCGCACGGCGGTCGCTCTCCGCGCTCATTGTTTGCACCGATTGCGCTCGAGCTTGTCCGTCGTGTCGGACCGCGGTGGGGGTGGGTGGGTGTGTGGTGGGGGGGTTGGAGGACGGTGCGGGGTCCGGGCGGCTCGCTCTTACATAAGGGGCTCGCGGGACACCAACCGATCAGGAGAGAAGCGCCGCGCACACTCGGCTTTGGTGCGTGCTGTCTCTCTGCCATGTCATAATCCATGTTTTGTCGCCGTTCTTTCTAGAAGCGCGACGGTTTGCTTCAGCTTCGTGGTGTTTTTGTCTTCACGGCGCAAAGTGGGGGGCGGCGGGGGGTGGGGGGTGTCTCTGTGGAAACGTCGCCGCTGCACCGAATCGGGTTATTAATATCAATAACAGCATCGATGCCGGAGTCACGGAGGAGCCGCGGTGTGCGTGTGTGCGTGTGCTGTGACTCCCCGACACCAACACGCTCGCTCCGTCGCTGTGTCACTTGGCCATTTTTGACGTTTGTTTGACCCGCACTCGCTGTTCCGCTCGCACTTTGTCCACTTTGTCCCGCTTTCCGCTCCCGTTCGTTCATCCGCGACGCTCTTGTGCTCGTCCTCGATTTACGAACAATCATTCGCGCTTTTACGCACGGGTTTTACCCCCCACTCCCATCCCCAAGCGTGGGAAATGTCACGGAGCGTTTTAATGCTGCGGTGCTTCGTCGCTCTTTGCCACCCACATGCGCGCACAAGGAGGGGATTCGACACACGACCGTGGCACCTACGGGGTCACACCGAGATTATCGTCTGCAAGTACAACTGACTGTGTGTATGTGTAATGGGGGGGGGTTACAGAAATGGCGTCACCCACTCCATCGTAGCGCAGTACCACACGCTGTTTCGGGCTCCGCTCCGTCCCGCATGTTTCCTGTATGGCACTTTTCTTCCAGGGACGCCCGGCCTGTAGGTCTCCGTGTGTGTCTGCAGAACCTTACGTAAACGATGTAGCACTGCTGAGAGCAGCTGGTTACAGTGTCAGGCGGCATCTCTTTCTCACACACGTCCAACATCGCTACATCCTCACTTTACTGGTCTGTTTGTGTCATCACTGTTGCTCTCTGCATTGTCTTTCGGACAGGGGTTTGAATCCTGGTGTGTCTACAGGCTGTCTGTTCACTGGCATTCTTTCTCAAATATTAAGTACAGTAGTTGGCAGTAGGTGGAATAGCTGTTATCAAGGATTTGTCACCCGCATGTTGTTGGTTTCTGACCCATAGCCATCAAACCCTGCTTACTGAGAATTGCTCCAGTTGATGTGTTATAACAGTTTATCAATTTATCTGGATTCCCCCCCCCCCCTGCAAAAAAAGCATCTTGCAGTGTGAACTTTGTACTCTATGCTTTGAACAGTAATTTGAACCTCGGATCTTAAGAAGACATGCAGTTCTAGTCATTGCTAGTGACACAGACTGTCCAAATGAGTCCCGTGCTATGAGTCGCTTTATTGAGGATTTAAATGAAGACTAAGTTCTTGCTTGGCTAAGGTGGCCGTCTATTGTTTGAGTGTTGAGTGGTTGTAGCACGGCGATCCAGCATCCCTAACCAAACCCCTGTCCTTCTGCTCTAGGTTTAAAGCACTGTTCCAACCGGAGGAGCAGGCAAACCCTGACTGGAAATGAAGGTACCTGTGCTGGCTGCTTAGTTGCAAACTCTGTGTTTAAGAGCTTTGCTCTTTCTGTTCATTTTCTTGTTTTGCATCTAATGTCTGATGTTTCAAAGTGTGTATTTTGGTCCAGGTTTAGTGAATACTGACAGTTACTGCTTTTGCAACCAAAAGGGGGAAAAAAACAGAACTTTTATCAGTTCTGTTCATTTTGGCTCATTGTCCAGGTGTAATGTTTCAATAATTTAAATGCATCTCAGAAATTATGTATATGGGCATCAGTAAACAATTTTACTTTTGAATAGATGTACACTTTTTCAAGGTAGTACCAATAAGTGGCAATGACCTTTTTAACAGTTAAGTTACTTTGCTTAATGTTTTTTATTTTTGATTTTCAAGAATGTGTCCCAGTTGCACTTTGTTGTTTGAAACTGGTTATCAGGAGTGATTTAATGTTTACAGTGGAGAATTGTGACTGCTAGGTTTGTGCCATATAGTTATTCAGAGTTATCATAAGTCAGCTGTGTATATGTTGAGTGAAAGCATCGCTGTTGTAAAGTTGTCATTCACATTTCATGTTGCATCCATTGCTTCTAGTTGGTTTTGTAGACATTCATGTTTTGCACTAGAGCAAAGTTTCTCTGTTACTTTCAGTCTGTAGTGTTCTATACTGGGGGGGGGGGGTCTGTCCTGTTTCCATGGTAACGTGCTGCTGTGGTATTACCTACCCAGAATTGTTCTCTAGGTTGCTGGACTAACATAAAAGAAAGGCACAAGGGTCTGATTGTACTGTATTTCTTGTTTAATGCTCATGCAAGATGGTTGCTTGCAGAACTCTGCTTTTTTTTTTTTTTCACAGCATATTTTGTGTTAAATAGTTTTAAATCTCAACTTGAAAGTCAGCAAAGGAACAATCTTAATTACAAGTGATTGAGAAGTTTTGGATTTCGGTGGTGAGATACAAGAGATTCTTATCAAACTTATATTTGTTTCACAAGTGTATGTTTGAAATGTTTTCAGATGAAGGTCCAGAAGGTGACAAAGTCAACAATCTAAGGTTTTGGCTGTGCCTGTGGTCTCAGGTTTGGTGAATTGTCTGCTATTGGCTCAAAACGAAGGATAGGAGGTGTGCATTGAGGGCTGGATAAAGTAAGAGGTAGAGATGCTGTGAGCTGCTGTGTCTTGAGCGGTCTTTACATTGCAGTGAGGGTTTGAACCTGTAACCTGATTTGTAGGTTTGCAGCCATGACAGGTTGGGTATGATGACATCAGTGCTGATGGTGATATTTTAATAATGGTAACTACAGTAGTTTCTGTTCAGTATTACACAGGATCTAATGCTTTAATATTCTTCACATATTGCAGTAAAATATGTTAGAATTCAGAAGGTTGTTAAATCCTTGGAAAAAAAATTCTCTGGGGATTCTGTATGAACTGTTAGTTGAATGTCAGTTCTTAATCCCAGCCTGGCAATCGTGTGTGTGTGTGTGTGTGTGTGTGTGTGTGTGTGTGTGTGTGTGTGTGTGTGTGGGGTGGGTGGGTGGGGGGGTTTAGGAGCGTAGAGATGGATTATTTGTCGTCAGATGAATCGCTTGTGTGCTGATGCATGATGCTTATTGTGATTTGTTGGAGGTTGTGGGTGTGTTTAGTGGTGGAATGACAACTGCATCCCCAGCCCAAGTGTTGTGAGACACCAGAACTATGCTTTTTGTTTTTGGATTATTGCATTCCGTTTTTGAATCTGTCCAGTTAAGCTGTTGTGAGAAGAGGGAACGGCCTTATGATTCACCATTGGTTTGGTGCCTTTTGCTGGTTTAAACTTTATTCAGTGCTCATCCACTGTGCAAGTTCTCCAAAATGTTATGGAGTTTTGTGAGTAATGAAGCGCTTCTTTTTTAAACTCCTCCAAATCCCAGATCTGTGGCCAGCGCTAAAGAGTGTGTGTTGGTCCTTGCTAGGGCTAGAGGGGCGAGAACATGGACAAAGGGCTGATTCAGAGTGGGATTATTTTACCGCGTGTGAGCCCCAAGAGGCTTATTCCTTCTCACATCCAACATCCCTTTTCTTCACTCTTTAATGCCCTGGAATTATGACATGAAGTGGTTGTAGGGAGTGCTTCTCCAACCCACACGCTTCAACTAATCCTAGTTGGGTTTTCACATGTAGTATTAAACAACTTTTTCATAGAATTGAACTTTTTGTTCATTTCACACCCACTTTGTCTTTTCCTGAAATGTGATTAAGACATTTTCGTAAAATGTATTTGTTCCGGCGCCCTGCCGATTTTGGTTGCCTCTGTGAGACAGCTCGTAGCTGTATGAGTCCTGCTTGTTTGTGCTTCTCCACAGGCCATGGTGCACTAAATTGTTTGTGCACGTCATTAAATCTACACCTGTGTTTGCCGACCTCTGGCCCTTAAAATTGGCCCTGTGCTGCTGGGGGCCATGTTAGACCAGGAAGGCTGTGTTCGCCTCCCCTCGGGTAGTGGTTTTCTCTATTCCATTCTTGAAATCCTATATTAATATGTATGATCCCCCACACACACTTTTTTTCCCTTCTTTCCCCCCCCCCCCCCCTTTTTTTTTTTTTTTGCAATGGCACAAGGAGTAGTACTGCTGCCTCAGGGTGCCTGGAGCGTGGGTTTGAATTCAGCTCAGTCTGTGTACAGCTTGCATGTTCTTCATGTAAGTGTGGGTTTCATCTAGGTGCTTTGGCTTTCTTCCACAGTCCAAAAACATGTGTTTCAGGTTAATTGGTCACTATAAATTGCCCACAGTGTGTCCATGTGTGGATTTGTCAGTGTGTGGTTACCATGCAATGGATTGGACTCCAATTTGGGATTTAGTTTCATGGCTGTGACCCTGACCAGGATTAAGTAGTTACCCCTCAATGTCCCACTTTTTTTGGGACCCAGTACCGCCCCAGAATAGAAATTTTGAGGTCTGAATTTGGCACAAGTATTGAACAACAGCTGTCATTTTAAGTTGTTAAATAAAAATCTTTCTTCAGTTTAAAATTCATAATATTTGGATTGAAAAGTAAAAATGTTGAAAGTATTTCAACATTGTCAGCCATTTCAAAATTTTGTGTAATGCATTATTATCATCAGAAGAAATGAGTCAAGACAATTTTGAAATGTACTGAATGTTTATTCAATTCAAACATTTCTCATGAATTTGCAATAGTAGAATATCAAATAAAATAAAAACAAAAATAGCAGGTATGAAAATTGTAATTCAACACTTATCTCACATTTAGCCCTAAAAATACTTTATTGGGGAGTCATGGGTTCTGAATAGACCCGAGAAGTGATGTTGAATCTACTGTTCAAAGAGTTCAGTTTTGACTGTGATGTGGGGAATCCTCTTATGTTTTTCTGCTTTCGGCTGCTGCACTGTTTTCAAGCTAGGATGGTGGGGGTGGAGCAGTTCCTGTTTGAGGGTCCCCCCCCTGTTTTGCTGGGTCTGAACAATTGCGATGTTCTGCCGGCTCAGGTCACCAGCGGCAGCTGGGAAGGGGGGGGGGGTTTCCTTGTTTCCACAGTCATACAGACAGCAGTATTTCACACACTAGAAGTGTGTAGCGGGTGTGGGCTCTGATAGGGAGTTGGACAGCAAGTTGCTGTTGTGACATTGGCTCAGGACCAGCAGGTGGTGCTGATCATTAGTTTGCCTCCACCTGTCACCCCTGCTTCCTGAAAAGAAGAGTACTTCGTTTCAATGTCTCAACAGACCTGGGAAGAAATCTTGGGCTGAGGCCTTTTGCTTACAGATTGCATGGCTGAACGTTCCGGAATTCCCTTGCAGCCATCAGTGGGGAGGTCTGAGCTGAATGGTTCTTTGTCGACACCTCCCCCCTGCACAGAAGCTTCCACTGAAGCACCTTTGTCAGAGGTCGAATGGGGAGCACACAGGAGCTCCTGGAATTTGCCAGGCCAGCATATGGGCACTGGCTGTGGAGGTTGGTTTTTCACTTCTAGCACTAGGGGGCATAGTAGTTGAGATTGCGCCATGAAGTGCATGGTGGTAACTATGATAATGTGATGACAAAGTGTCCAGCTCTGGGGTCTAGAGCTTGGACTTTGGGCTATGCATACGGTTCCATCCAGGTGTGTTCTTAATTATTTCAGTGTTGCTTAAACGCATCAGATGACTGACATGTTGAATGAATCATGGTGTCACTTTTCACTTGTATTTGGCCAAATTACTAGAGGAATCATTGCATCCAAATGGTGAAAAGATTCATGATATTTTAAGATTAGTCCAGTTGATTAACAATTGTGCAATTGTTAGTTGTTCAAACAATTCAGTGCTAAAGGACGGTCATTTTAGTTACCTGAAGGCCCGCTGACCTCTGATCCAGCTGTATTGATTCTGCCTTATGACAACAATGTCAACGTAAAGGTTTTGCAGACATCACTGAGGATGGGCCTCCAGTCACAGGGTTTTAACCTCATAATTTTAAGTGTGAAGCAAAAGTATAACACGGTGGTTGAAAGTTGTCATAACCATTGCATTTCTTGTTAAGCATGCTTGGAAATGGTTTATCTTTGGGATTTACTCTGTGACCTTTGACTTTTTTTTTTTTTTTTTTTTTTTTTAAATTTTTTTAATTTTTCATAGAGTGGAGGAATGGTTTAACACACCTGTGTAGTCTAGGTGTTTTAGTGTTCATATGGACAGCTTTTTCACAAAATTTGTTAAAATTTAACTGGTTGGTTGTTGTTAACCATAATGCAGGGCCATGATAGTCTGGCGTTTGTCCCAGAGTTAAATGTGTCAGAACTCTTGCTCACTGTTTGCAAAAGGTTTCAGAACTGAACTGTGCACCCAGTAGAAAACATCATTTGTTTATCCATTTGTTCATGTATTGAATGAAGGTGTGGAGGACTTCAAGCTACTAAAAGAACAGCTGGGGATTTGTTCAGTTATGTAATATTTAAGGAAACAAGCCACTGTGCCCGACCCAAACAGCCAACCCTCAATACTGTCACTTTTTTTTTCTTTTCTTTTTTTTTTTTTCTCCCCCCCTCCTTCCCCCTGCTTACAGAAAAAACATCCGTAACTGCAGGGTTTTTCTGTAGATGCCGTGTCCTTTGCAGTTTTTGGTAATTGCAAAGATGAGAAGATGGATGTTGCAGGGAGAACTGTAACAATTAATGGGATGGTGTTAGCTATGTTTCATTTTATATGAAATTCATGGGCACTTTGAAAACTGTGATTTCTGCTCCTGTAAAATCTCACCCTTTGGGTGGAAAGAATACTTTCTCATGCCACTCATTCAAATTAAACTAATGTTGAGCTCATTTCCTGGTAGCGCGTAGTAGAACAAAAGACCCTTCATATAAGCGGGTGTTACTGCTTATTACATTACATGGTTAGGAGGAGGCATACAGGTTAGAACTATTACCATGCACTAACAAGACCTATGTTTAAATCCCACCTTCTGCTGTAGTACCCATAAGCAAGGTACTTCCCCTAAGTCGATGTAGTAAAAATTACTTTGCTGTATAAATGGATAAATCAGCATAAGTAGTTTAATGTAGTTAAACCTCACATTTTAATTTGTTTTAGAGAAATTTGCTGGATGAATATATTTTACATGTGGTATGAAACAAGAGCCTGAGCATGGGGTATGTTGGTTTATTATGTGGTGTGGAAGCTGCATGTGGACTTGGAATTGGCAGGTGATGTAGTCGTTGATATATACGGTTGACCACTGAAAGCCCTGGTGACACCCCCCCCCCCCCAAATGAGGCTTCTGATGCTGTGAGCTTTGAAAAGGCTGACACTGCATTGCTTTGTAGCTGTCTCCAGTTAAGGCATTGTGGGAAAGGGCACTCTGGGCACTCTGGCTAGCCTATAGCTATGCTGTTCACCATGTTTTGGCACTGTGGGTGAAATTTCCCTGCTGGCCTGTCTCTGTGTGGAATTTAAGAGCTCCAGGACAGTGCATTTTGTAATATACGACAGCAGTCACGTTTATGCCTGCGAATGGCACAATGGAGGAGGGGGCTGCAGCTCTGCTCCAGGCCTCCTCCAAATATAGGCGGTGGAGCATTGTTTGGCATGACAGCACCGGGAGTTGTTCTATGCTTTGAAAGAGTACTGAGGCCCTCTTTGCCTGGTGGGGAACAAGACCAACTTGGCTACGCTGCCTTAACTACTTTTGTACAATAATTAACTTTTTTTCCAAGATAGTTATAAAATTACTTTAGTATACTAAGCCACTTAAATATGATGTACCCATTTATACAGCAGGGCAATTTTTGCTTTCAGTTCAGTTTAAGTGTCTTGGTCAAGGACTCTACAGCAGGAGTGGGATTGAATCCCGGCTGGATACCAAGGTGGTGATCTTTTGCGTTGAGTATTTTCTCTGTATTTGTCTTGAGACGTGAGCATGTGCTTGCATATAAGGATAAGAATAACTGCATATCCATCTAGTATGGAGATCTATGATCTCAGCCTATTTCTTGATGCTGAATCTAGGGGTCTCCTTTACTTCTGTAGCTCTATGCCCAGCCGTGGAGAGCAAATGGTGACTGTTGTGTTACATGCTACTGGAAAGAATAGTTGTTCCTTTGCTCACCTATTGACAGCAGGGGGGTGAGAATCTAACAGATTGGCAGCCATGGTGAAACTGCCTAGTGACATTCAAAGAGCAATGGTGAGTTGCTTGCTTGAGCCCTTGTAAGGCTGAATAATAAGACTGAAAACCACCAATACTGAGAATTTGAGTTGTAGGGAATCCCAATTGTCTCTCTCTGGGGGGCTGACCCTACCTAAGTCTGAGAAATTGGGCACAGAAAAGGCCTTTCAAAAAAGTTTAATATGGAGCAGAGGGTTTATTACCCCTATACTCTCCAGCTTCAGCACCCCTCTGCTATTCTGTGAGGATTTGACTAGCACTGTGCAGGAATTGTAGTATACCTGTGATATCACTTCTTCTGGGCTCCCTTACTGTTTGTTTACAGAACCACCTGTATAATGGTTGCATCTTTGATGGATGAGGACATGACTGGATTTATGTCACCCAGCTGGGTGATCACAGAAGGTGTCCAGAATGAGAGCTCGGTGTGATGGTCCAGCTGTTGGGTCACACCTGGGATTTGAACCTGTAACCCTAATAATTCTCCAGTTTAGGTGCTTCAGCGATAAACAGTTGAATGTTCTCAGACATGTAAACACACAGCTGACGTAGAAGGGTCTGTCACTGTGGTCTCATGGTGTCTTACTGACTTCTGTGCCTCTTGCCAGACCATGGAGGAACCCCCCTATCTCTCTGTTGGGACGGATGTGAGCGCCAAGTACCGTGGGGCTTTCTGCGAGGCCAAGATCAAGACTGCTAAGAGGCTGGTTAAAGCTAAGGTAAGGCAGGTTGCCATGGGGCTGGGCCTTACGGTAGGGCAGGTTCTCTCTAGCGTACACATACATACAGAGACATAAATGGCATCTCCAGCAGCCATTAATGAAGCCGAAACCAGGACAAACCCACTATAGTTCCCCTCCCTCTGTTGCTTTAGCTCCACTGCTGTCTGGTTATCCACTGCTGCTATCCTCAGGGCTTGGGGAAATTACATTATTATTTTTTTTTCCCTCCATGGCTATCAGTGTCAGAGACGGAGCGCTTTCAAGCTGCTGTATCCATTTGAGTCTGAAAACGGCGCTGAATAATTACAGGATTACGAGTAACCAGCACCGCAAATGACTCCTGCTAATTTGGTAATGAAATTGTGTTGGATTAATGGATGGGGCAGCGACACTGGAGTTTTAAGTAGGCTGTAAATAGTCTTTTGTAATGTAGGGCCACAAACATATTGTTTATTCCTTTATCTGACATCTTTGTCCAAGGTGATTTGCATTGTGAGGTTTGTACACTAAGCAATTTGCAGTACAATGATTTACCTGTTTGTAGGTAAATCTGGGTGACATACTGCATAAATTCAGGATAAGTGTGTCGATGAAGAGATTTGAACCTTACACTACAAGATGATGACACCAACCGCCATGTCTTCTGCTGCCCACAGATGAATTCCTTTGTGGTCTGGAGGCCAGATGAATCTGTTTGACTTCTTTCCCCATGCAGCAGTGGCTCCAGTGGTTCACTGTTTACAGGTGGAGGGCTGCTCATCCCTGAATGGTCACACACTGTCTGCTGGTTGCTGCCTCACTTGTGACATATGTGTGCATGCACAGTATGTAGGGCTTCAAAAAAATGGGAATATGTGCAGGGATTGTAAACACTTTCATCAGCAGTTCTGATCCAGGCTTATAATAGAGAACTCTGGTGTTCTAAGTTTTCAGGCAACATCCTTCTTGGAGAAAAGTGACACTGCAGCTGTGCTGCATCCCTTCTATGGACAGCATGTCAGCTGTGTAATCTTTGGCTGGATAAAATTACACCAAAACTTACCCAAGTGCATCAATGTTTAATTTATGGAGACTCAGACTTAAGAATTGATTATTGCTATACTGCCTTATATGACAGGTATAAAAGAGAGAATGAAATGAAGTTCTTCTTCATCCATGGTACAGTATACTTAATAGCCAAAATGTAAATAGATAAATATGAAAAGGTAATAAAGAACTGTATGACCATTATCATAATGTATAATTGTGTAAGCAGGCAGTGGTGATTGTGGTGATCAGACCTGAAGTGTCAGAGTTCAGTGGTCTGACCATCAGTGGTGGAAAGCTGTTTCTGGGCCTAGTGGTTTTGGGCAGGCTGCGATAGCATCTCTTAGTCAGCAGGGGTAAAAGCGAATGATGAAGAGGGTAGGCGCAGTCTACTGTGACAATGTGAGCTTTCCTGATGCACTGCTTATTGTACATACACTAGGTGGTGGGGCCCTGGTGATGGACAGGGCAGTAGCTTAACATCGGTCACTTTGGGGAATTGGGAGGGGAACAGTAAAATACACACAACTCCATTTTTGGAAAGAAAGTTGAATTGAAAATAAATAATGGTTCTGTCCACTTGCTGAGTGCCATTAAGGGAAACGGGCAGTAGTAAAAGTCTTCGGAGTACACCGTATAGCTGCAGCTGGCCTCAAAAAACATCCTTTGCTTTCGCTTTCCTTTGTTGTGATATTCATCCACTCTGATCTCCTGGAAGGCCCCCAGGCAGAGAGAAGCTGTCTGACTGGTTTCCAGACCCATTCAGACTCTTAATTCCATTTGTTTAAGTAACTTTTAGAATGTGCTATTTGGACTTGTGCATCTGTCACCTCTGGGTGTAATAGCAGTTTGGTGAGTTTGCTCAGGGGGGGGCCTGGGTTAACAATGGGAAAAGAGGTGCCATGGTCATGTGTGACATTGAACACAGATGGCTCTAGATAAGGCAGCAGGTGGAGTAGTATTTAGAGTTGCCATCTTGCACTGAAAAGCATGCAGGGTTGAATCCCACCATCTAGTATATCACTGTTGATCAAGGTACTTACCCTGAAAAGATGCTGTTAATAATTATAAAAGACTATTAATTTGGGTTTAAAATGCCTGATAAAATGTGATTAGGCTTTTTCTGTACCTCGTGTCTCCCAAAGAGACAGTGCTGGCTTTCTTAAACTTTAGCAGAGTGAACAAGCACATTTCCTTAAACTAAAAGACCCGAAGAATTGATAACTTTGGATTTGTGGTGAAGATGTTTGACTTTTTTCAGACTCCTCACCCTCCTGTTCTCTAGGTGACCTTCAAACTTGATTCGTCCACAGCAGAGGTACATGATGAGCACATCAGAGGGCTTTTGAAGGTATGTCTCAAGCATGTTCTTCCACTTGCCAAAGTATACAAACCCCATTTTTATCTCATTTATATTAATTAGATGTGTAATTTCAGGTATTTAATGACAGTCAAATCCCTGACCCTGGTTATATTACACAAATTTATTTTTTTTTCTTTCTCCTGGGACAGGTAGGAGCTGTTGTAGAGGTGAAAAGCCAAGATGGGACCTACCAGGAAGCAGTCATTAACAAGTTAACAGATGCCAGTTTGTACACAGTTGGTAAGCTGTGTGTGTGTTGGTTTGTTTGTTTGGGAGGTTGAGATTCCTTGGAGGAGTGTGACCAACTGCCTGCTTTCCACAGTGTTTGATGACGGTGACGAAAAGACCCTGAGGCGGTCTTCGCTGTGCCTGAAAGGAGCACGCCACTTTGCAGAGAGTGAGGTGAGTCCATTTGTAACAGAAGCTGCAGTGATTTAAAATTCAGCTTTAAATTGCTGTAGCGAAACTGCACTATGAAGGTCTGTGGTGGAAAGGTGGGAAATTGATGAATTCTGAAAAAAGCCTGCATGCAAACTCTACTTTACCTGGGGGGGGGGGGAATGGCAGATTCCTCAAACCACTACACAAATGAAATTTCCTTTCTAGTAAAAATTATTCTGTCCACTGAAACCTTTAAGAACTACTTGTCATGTTGAATGTTACAGAATTACTATCCTCCTTACCTATAACTGAGCTCTGTTCTGTATATATCTCTGGTAAGCCCATAAAACCAAGATGTGTATTATACAGTTCATGGTCATCACATTATTTTCTTTTCAATAAAACGTCTAATTCATGCAAATGGATAACATATTACCCAATTCCTTTTGTTTTTAAGTAATTTGCGTTTGAATTCTGTGACACTGTAAATATTGCCAGGATCACCTGATACCCTTGTTAAAAGTGAGTAGGACTATGTATGGTTTGCAAAATGCAGGTGATGTCCTGTTCCTTGTCTTCCTGTTCTGCAGACCCTAGACCGGCTCCCACTGACAAACCCCGAGCACTTTGGTACTCCAGTCATCGGAAAAAAGCGCAACCGTGGCAGGCGATCCAACCCTGTGTGAGTAGGAGCATCTTCTCGTACTGTGTGGCTGTTGTACCGATTTGGGTGTGTTGTAACAGGTACCATTTTTGCCCTTTCCCTTTTTAAGTACGAGGAAAATCCAAAGTGGACTCTGAGGTCACTGCTTATTGCTGCCTCCTGCTTGTTGCATGTTTGCTGTATTGCTTCCATACTTCCAAAACTGCTGCATTTGGTGGATAACGTGTCACCCGATTCCTTTCTACCAACTACTACTGATGTTCCATGGGTGGCCGCCATCATGGTGGGCACACGCTAGGTGATGAGAAGCAAATCAGACATGTAAACATGTGTTCCTGTCCTGCACGCTTATCCCATTAGAGGAATAATTAGCACTGGGCTTGTTGCCGGCCACTTTGCGCTGCTGTTTATGCAGGCATTGAGCCGTGACTGCCCTGCCCACGAGCTTGAGTGTGTGCTGAGGGTGGGCCAGTCTGCATGACTGAAGATTCACTTGGGGGGGGGGGTGCTCATTTGGTGTCAGGCTCTGTGCTAATGAATGATGAGCATGTGGACTAAACCTGATGTTCCCTGGAGTGGGGCTGAAGTAAGAGGAGAATAAGAAAAGCCACTTGCAGCCAAACTGTTCAGAGGCCACAGAGGAAACTTGGGCTCAGCCTGGGGAGTCTCTAGAGAGTAGGATAGACCATGGCTTTAAGGACTCACTACTTCCTTCCTTGTGACTTGTCACCACAGATACTGATTTTTCTGACTTATATTCTTCATATCAGTTTAATGATTTACTCTGTCAATTCAGGGTTACTATAGGGAAAACTGGGATTTGTACTTGAGTTCACTGAATCTCTTACCACTATGCTACCTGCTGCCCACTGCTTGCTGGCTCACTGCTTACCTTTTTTAGTACAATAAATGGGACTAAAAGTAGAAAAAGATTTGGAATTTGTCATTTTACACTGCTTGTCTTGCTGGTTTCCCCCCTTTGTCCCTTAGTCAGGAAGAAGAGTCATCTTCATCCTCCAGTGAGGAAGAAGAAGCTGATCAGCAGCTTGGTGATGAGCTTCTGGGCAAGGTGGTGTGTGTGGAGGGAGTTGTCACACCAGACAAACGAAGAACCACATGGTATCCTGCTCTGGTGAGTAGTCATTCTTAGACTGATCAGCAAAGCGTTACAACATCATAATGCGCCACTTCTTGTGCTAGTGTTTGGCTCTCAGTTGGAAAGCTTCTTTCTGAAAATGAACTAAAGGCTCGGTTTTCATTAAGCAATGTTTAAAGGCAGGATAATTCAATACAACACTCACATGCCATCCTGGCTCTCCTTGTCTCTCCCTGCTCACAGGCTTGTTTGATTTGGTGACACTGTAGGGGGGTATACGTTTTATGTATGGGAAATGTTGTAAGGTAAACAAATGTTCGATAAGGACTAATGCTTGTTTCCCTGGAAATGTTCGTTTTTTTTTTTTTTTTTTTTTTTTTGAGCACTGAATTCAATAGTGTGAAAATTGTTTAGGTTGTGTGCCTATACTTTGCATGAAGAGACTGTTTATTTTGTATTTAGAGGCTATTGCCGACAGCAGCTTCTGTAGGTTACTACCTCACACTTTGAGTATTTTTTTTTTTTTTTTTTTTTTTTAAATACAGCTTGAAAATTATTGTGGGAGTCTAACATTAAAAGTTCTCATAGGATTTGAGTCCAGTTTCTATTAGCTCCAGCTGTGAATCACAATTCCAAAACCTAGAGTAGATTGTGAAGAGCTGTTCAGTTTTTATTGTGCATCATAAAGTGAGTCGTGGGGCTTTAGAAAGAAGCTTTTTCTATCTGTACAATGTAATGTGGGCTTTGAGAGTTTACAAAAAATTGAGGCTAAAAGGGTTAATAGGAAATTAAATCCAAAGTTGTTAAATCACTTTATTTTTTTTTTTGGAGGGAGGTATAATAAATGTCTGAATACTTATGACACAGACTGAACAAGTTTAAAATAACCTATTTACCTCTGAAATGTAATGCTTCCCTGATGGTCTGACCATGGTTCCACCAGTAATGCCGCTCTGTCTTCTTTTCCATTGGGCTTTCTTATGTGATTTATTGTCTCCTTTTCCTCACATGAAGGTTGTCTCGCCAGACTGCAGCGAGGATGTGGCAATGAAGAAGGAGAGTGTTCTTGTCAGGTCCTTCAAGGATGGGAGATTGTAAGTTATGAGTGAAAGATTTGCAAAACATAAGGTCTGGTTGCCTTACTTATGTTGCCTGTGGAACTTTGGCATAGGTTTTTTTTTTTTTTTTTTTTTTTTTTTTCTTCCCCCCTTCAACAAAGAAACTGTCCAAATGAAGGTGGCTGCGACATGAGCTTTGGCGGGTTGGTAGGTGAGCAGGGTGCTTATGTATTGACGGAATGAAGATTGAACTGTGCCCAGGCAATCTGGTTTTCCTGCTAGCAGTTCTCTACAGAAAAGTGCCAAGGGAAGCACATAGATCCCCACCAGATTTTCACCAACAGCTCTGATGCAATGGAAAATTAGTTGTCACACACTTTGCAGCAGCTTAGACATGACTCGATAGATGTAGAGCGAGCCTAAATAAACAAGTTTGTCCTGCAGCAAGCCAGGTGTTTATTGGTAAGGTGTTGGGATTCCACTTGCTTAGCAGGGTAGGTGGTTTCGAGTGTTTGCCACACTTGCCAAGCAGCTCTGGATGTGTACACAAGCTCTGAACTAGTTTCCATAAACTTTTTCTGCTCCCGATGAAGGGCCCCCTGGCAGACCTTCTGTCCCTTGCTCTCCGACAGCACCACAAATGGCTGTCAATCTAATTTGAGTTTCTAAGAGGCAGGTTCAAGTTACAGGCCTCGTGGTTGACTTTACATATCAGTTAACTGCTGGCACTGGAGATGATAGACATTTTAAAAGAGAATAGATATGTGTACTGTTAGCAGCTGAGATCTGTGGCTCTGTGATAAGGCTGGGTTATAAATGTGCGCTCCCTCTACTGGTGAGGCAGGGGATTAGCATGAACCTCTTATGCCTATTTAATTTAATTTATTTGCATTTATTTATTCTTTTTCTCCCCCAAACCAACTTGCCGTGTTAAGCTCCCCCACCTTGCAAAAGCATTCAGACCCTTGACTAAATCATACATTTTGCTACATAACAAAATGATGCTTATACTTTTTCATTAGATATTTTCATTAAAAATAATGCTCAAAATTAATTTTTAGTCAATGATGAGTTTTGGATAACAAATTTTTACAGAAGCGAACTGCAATTTGCTATTCACACACATATATATTTAAACTCTTTCCTTGTGGCTAATCTTAAATTAGGCGCCTAAAATTATGTAGTGAGCCACTTTTTTTTTTTTTTTTTTTTGGGCCTATGCTGGCGTTGATAATTGTTCACAATAAATGATCACAGATTTCAATATGACACCTGTATTTGTGAGGTAGTCAGGTAATGAAGTCATGAAGTCCAAGGAGCTATTGAAGTAAGTCAGAACATAAGTTCTGTGAAAGCACAGGTATGGATGAGGGTACAGAAAACATCAGAGGATATGACCATCCCTGTGAGCATAGTCTAATCTACCAAATACTGGAAGTAGCATCCCCAGCATCTCAATCCCTTCCCACACTGCCTAGATCTCAAAGATCATGACAACTTGTAAAAATTAATTTAGACTGTTATTGTTTTGAATTAAAATATCACATTGAAAGAAATATTAAAAGTATTTTGTTATTCAGTAAAGTATAATTTTAAGGGCCTGAAATACTTTTGAAAAACAAGGTAAGGGTTATAAAGAGAATTTATTTATTTTTAATTTTTTAAAAATTATTTTACTATAGCAAGTGCTTTTTTTATTTTTATTTTTTTTTTTAAATATAGATATATAAATGGAACTACAGCAAGAGATGAGATTCAAACCTGGGTCCATTGAATCCAAAGGCAGGCCTTTAACTGCTGTGCTGCCTTGTGCTCCTGTTACTTGTGGCCTTCGTCACTAGGTGTTAACCACATGTTGAATATTTTCTTTATGTTAATCTTTTAGTACATTATGAAAATGAGATTTTGGAAGAATAGTAATGTTTTTAACTGCAGAAGCCTGGTAATGATGTCCTTTTGTGTCAGACTTTATTTTGTTCGATTAGTCTCTCCTACTTCCCTCACTTTCATATAAGGTGGAATGGAATTGGTTTGTGAAAGGAAGGCTCAGAGTGTGGTTTGGAATGCTTTGATTATCCTTTAAGCTAAATGTGTTAACATTTGTAGCCTTACACTAAATTTTCATGTAAATGTAAATGATTTTATTGCCTTTTAATGAATGAGTGACATCCAGGCTTACTGACTGAATGAAACCTCAATGTTGTAGCAAAAGTTAGCATTAAAGTTTTCAGTTTCATAAGTTTGTGAATTTTGATTTAATTCTTGGTATCACAAGCTCTTAATGTACTGTGTGTCTATTTTTTATTTATTTATTTTTCCCAGTTATGTGGTACTACGTAAGGACACCCGTGAGCTGAACAGTGAAACTGCACCCAAGGCAGATGCAGGGCTAAAACCAGGTAAGGATCACAGTCTTCTGAGGTACAAATGCTCTGGACTGGTAAGATGATTATGGAAAATGTCCAAGCAACTCAGGGGGATTTTTATACCGTATGTGTTTGAATTTAAAAAAAAAAAAAAAAAAATCAATTTTTTCAGGAGGCATAGACCAAGTAAACCATGTGGAAAACACCCGGGGAGTTGCTGAGCAGGTGTCATTTTGGGGGGGGGATTCCCAACAGGGCTTCTCAAGTGGGAGAGCGCCCACATAGTGCTGTAGATAGAGGTGGATTGGCCACTGGTGTCGAACTTAACTTGAGGCCTTATATTTTGTTCTAATAAATTTCCACAGCTTATCTAGTGGTTAATATTCTGTCTTATTTAGATATGTCCTTCTCTTGGTCATGGGTTTTTCAAACCACAGTAAAATGACACTTCAAACATTTGCTGAAAATATGAATAGTGAAAGAGATGAACCTAAATGTGCAATAAAAGGGTTGAGCTCAGAACCTTCTCATACACATCCAGGGAGAGAGCTGGTACCTCTGCATTCCAAAAAGAACATGGCAAGAATGTTTGCAAAAGTTTAAACAGGAAAAACTATTGTAAAACTTGTTGTGCACCTCTTACTGCATATATGGAATATCTTCATAGCCAGAATAATGTGGATTGTTGTGAGAGTGATATTGGCAGAAAGTAGTGAGGGGTGTTATCCATAAACCTTGGCTTATAGCATACAGTGTAACATTGTTTACATTTATGCATTTGGCAGATGCTTCTCACCAAAGCATTATACAGCTCAGAGTAAACAAAGTCCATCAACAAAAAGGCTTAGATACATGCACACAGTTACTGAAGCACAATTTGTTTGATACACCCATTGTCATAGATCACATATTATGGCTACCTATACAAGTGAAATACAAATAGGGAAAATGGGTAGCTAAAAGTTGCACATAATGGATTAACTTTTGAATGTGTCGAGTGCATGAGAAAGTAGGTACCAATGAAATCTTTAATGCTTAAGTGTTTGTTTTAGGACTTAAAAGGACTGAGTGTATCATCTAGAACAATGATTCCCAACCTTTCTTTACCAATCGGACCTTTATTTTACATTTAATATACTGTATATCAACAGCTACATTTACATGCTAACTCTTAAATTCATTTCATTGCTGCACCTGAGTGTAATGGAAGGTTTGCGGCAGAGCACTAAAAAGGCTAACTGGCTTGTGCAGGTGTGAACATCCCTATGCTGACAGTGTGCACTCCCCTTTGGCAGCTCTTGAGGCGGCTCTGACCTTCCAGAAAGAGGGCTTAGTGCCCAGCTTATGGAGGACAGAGGTAAAGGACGAGAGTTCCAGCAGCGAAGAAGATGAAGGAGATGAGGAAGAAGAGCAGGAGGAAGACACCAGCAGCGAAGAGGAGGAGGTGATGCTGGTTGGAAGCATATGTGTGTTTTTGTGATGAGAAAGGGTGAATAGATACATAGGCCTTAGATAAAAATGAGTTTTCTTTCCACTTTTAAATCAAAGCCTATAGTGATGGTGTGCATCCTGGTGATCTGATCTCTTGTTCAGCTTTCTGTCACTGTGTGAGAAGATGCTCTTATAAAAAATGGATTGAGATAGTGATGCTTTATTGGTATTGTTCCTAAGATGGCACATTTTCAGCAAAGAGGATGTAGATGGCCTCGTTCCTCCTAGTGCTGCCCTCCTTGCATGTTGATTATTCTCTACAGTTATTTCAAAGGAGGATTGTGGGATGCTGTGGGAGGATTGTGGGGAGTATCTGGTTTCATATCTGCTCAATGAAAAAACAAGGGGTAGTGGTGATCACTTCTTGATACATGATTTATGAGACATGGATAAGGGGTCATGGAAAGGTCATTGGGTCTACTAGCAAATGATCCATTTGTTCACTTGAAAAAGGCAGATCATTGTAAACTTTGTTTTGAAATAATAGGGCTGCAGATATAAAAATGTTGCTGCTGTGCTTACTTTAATCATTGTATGATGGTTTCCTTTTGGATCTAATCAGCATTTTTGTTAACCAAAAATGTACTTTATTGCAAAAATCGTCTAAAGCTTTTACTGTTTTGTTTTTGTGGCTGGGCTTCTTGCTCAACTCATTACTGAAGAGGTCTTGGTTTCTGGTGAGTGTACTTTAACTTACTGGCTTTGGGTTTGTTTTTTGCAGGAGGAAGTAGAACCTTTTCCAGAGGAGAGAGAGAACTTCCTGCAGCAACTGTACAAGTTCATGGAGGACAGAGGTGAGGCCCTGAACCTCCTAGCACCCTATTTATAAGCAGGTGCTCAGACCCCTGGTGAATCATAACCAAACCACCATCCTTCTTCCAGGTACTCCTATCAACAAAAGACCTGTTCTGGGCTACAGGAACCTGAACCTCTTCAAATTGTACCGCCTAGTGCACAAGCTTGGGGGGTTTGACAGTGTAAGTGTCCAGGTCTTCTTGGTGAACATTTTAAGTGTGAGATTCATGATAGTAAATTTAAAAAAAAAAAAAAAAAAAAAACTGACTTCTCCTATTTATTCCATTCAGTGACTGCGTTGCTGTCTAATTAGGCTTACAGATCCTGGCACTAAAAGTTTGGCATGTCTGCTTAGCAAAAGTGTTCTGCTCTGCAGGGTCCTGATTTTCCTTTGCCCTGCCAACTAGCATCTGGATTTCAACAGATTTTCTGTCAGCCTCCTTGCCTCTCCACCCACCTTCTCTTTTGCTGTCTTTCTCCATCTCCTTCAGATTGACAGCGGTGCAGTCTGGAAGCAGGTATACCAGGACTTGGGAATCCCTGTGCTGAATTCTGCAGCTGGTTACAATGCCAAGTGTGCCTACAAAAAGTAAGAACCCCTTCTAACAAAAGCAGTACAAGTTTAGTAGTACATTAGTACTTACAATGGCCTACCATTTGTCTGTCAGTGAGAGTGGGGCCCCATGCCCATACCCTTCTCCTCCAGCCCTGCCATTAACAGAGCCAGACTCTGCTGGATACTGCTCCATCCGTTAGTTGCATCATGGCGGCTTGGGCTAAGACATCAGCAGGCAGCTGTAAAGATGTCGGGCTGTTTTCCACGTCTGCGCACTTTAATCCCTGCTCCCAAAATAGCGAGGGGCTCCAGAGCGACAGATGCAGGCTATGCAGTGACAGGAGCTCCTCTGTGTGCTCAAAGCAACAGCTGAGTGTTGGTAAGAGCCGAGTTGGAGAGCAGCCAGTCATGCTAGCAGAGCAGCTAGCTGCCGTCCCTGTTTCGGAAAGGGTCTGTCAAACTGTGACATTTGTCAGAAAGCTGCGTGCATGCGAAACCATCTAGCACACGATAAAGTTTAGGCCCCCTTTAAACATTCTCTTCCTACTTTCAGCTGAGTATGCATATAATAATAATTACAGATATTACATGTTTTATAGTAGTCTTTCACTTTCATCTCTCCAGTGCTGAGCGTAGTTGCAACACATTCCTCCTTGGCAGACTCTCCTGCTGACTCTCTTCCTTCCACTGCAGATACCTGTATGGCTTCGAGGAGTACTGTACTTCCACCAGGATTGGCTTCCAGATGGAACTGCCCTCCAAGTTGGAAAGGAAAGCAGATCCAGAAGCTGGCAGTCAGTCCGAGCAGCCTCTGACCCCAAGTGAAGGGTCTGTGGCTGATCTGAGAGCCACCGATGATGAGCAGAGACCTTGCACGGAGGAGGAGGCTGAAAACTCTCAGCCCACTGTATCCAAGGTAACCAGCCCGCTTCATGCCCTCCTACACATCTTAGACCTAGAACAACAATCTTGTTCCAAGGGCTGCATTACATCACATGGTATTTGCATAGCAGCTTTTATTCAACATATTTGACTGTCATGCATTTTTTTTTCCCCCCTACTGTTGGTTGTGACTGACTGACCACACCAGCTTAAACACTCGGTTCGATGGCACAGCAGCAGTACAGCTTCACGTTAAATTCTTTAACTATTCTGCCAAGTGCTGCCCAAAGCAGGTTTAGTAACTGGGGGTGCACAGGCAGCGTTACTGTTGATGCTGATTTCTTGTGGAGCAGATGACCATGGTGCAGCTTGGTGTGTTTTGACTGATGGCCCTGCTTCTCTCCTTCCAGGAGACCACAGCCACCCTGAGTGACCCAGGGGTGAACAGACTGGCTGCTGCAAGTTCAAAGATTGAGGAGAATGATGGGCAGGATGGGGACAGTGAAACAGCTGAGGGGGCAACAGGTCCTCGGGCAGAAAGCATCAAATCAGAGTCACCAGAGGAACAGGAGAAATCTGGGTAGGTTCTTGGATCAGCTGAAACAACTAGTGCTTGGAGCTCCCCTTAGGTGGCACTGCTAACCGCCTTCCTCTCAAACTGGCCTCATTGGCTGAGGGGTTTTCCTGCTTTAGCTGCTCTGGTGAAGCTTACTCAGCAGCCACGCTTGCTGTTTGCATGACTGAGAAAGTGCTGGAACTGCACCTTTTGGCTGGGCTCACCTCTTTCTTACCTGGTGGTGTGTGTTGTGTTGGCCCAGCTGGGTCAGTGCCTCAGTGCAGCAGTCTGAAAAACACCCCGTTCTCTCCTGCTGGCTCACCTCTCTCTGCTGGCTCTTGTTTTCCTTCCCATCTGTAGGCTTATGTTTACTAATGATGATTTTGTTTCGTTTGAGTTCTTTTGTTGGTCCCAGATAAACAGATGCCTGGCTTTTCTTGCCAGGCTAACAGTTGCCATTTCCTGGGTTGAGAATATGTGGCTTGGACTTCTGTGGTCGGTTATGCTTAAATTAGGCAAATTCCTGCAATGGCTTGGCCTGTGATTGGCCTGTTGGGTAAATTTGGGTTTCACACGAACCACACACTCTTGCTTTGCCAGGGCCGTTTTGGTTGGGTTCAAAGTGGTGGGTGAAGTTTACCTTTGTGGCTGAGCTCCAGCATAGTGAGCAACTGCATGGGTGGGGTTTTTGAGAAGTATTCTGTGTCATTTCACGAGTCGTTTTGTTGCCATGGAAGATCACTGGTGAGGCATGTAAGCTTTGGCTAAGAGATGCATACGTCTGATTCTAGGTCACTGCACAAATGGAGGCCGAGATATGAGAATATGAAAAGCTTACATACTGCACATCTTGATTTTTCTATTCAGTGGTGACTCTTGGTATTGGTTATGTCCTGTCCTTCCATCTCCTAGTTACTGAATGAACCCAGGTGGTGGGTGTATGTTTGATTTGGGGGTTGGAGTGTACAAGTGTAATACAATATTAGTAATTGTAGGGCATCATGCTGAGAGAGAAAGAGAGACAGACCACATGAAGTGCACTTACGATTTCTGAGCTTCAGAATCCATTTCTCGGATAAGTTTCAATTCTAAATGTTTAGCATCTCACCTGGACATAGGTCAAGAGAGGAAAGTTATGTTGCTTACAGAATAAACAGAGCAGAACCCAGGCGAATGAGGCCTTCCTGATTTTACCTTGTTCATTTCTGAAATTATTCTTGTTTCATTCAGCGCCTTTTCTTCTCTGCTTTTCTCAGTATGTCAGTTGCAGCCATACTTTGCTCTGTGGAGCCTGTACAGCATGTTTCCATTTGCTAACAGCTTGCTTCTGCCAACTGCTGTTCTGCTTTGACAATGCCGCTTATAACCAGGGTCCCCCCCACACACACACACACATTTACATTACACCTGTATAGCTCCCCCAAACCCCAGAAAACTTGATGTTCTTCATGCAACTTCTTTTTCAAATCACCACTGGGCAGTGTAGCAAGTGCTAGTGGGAGTTGGCATTTAATTTCTGGTGTCACTTTGAGTGTAGTATGCTCCACCCCCATGACCTGTCAGTAAACCTTTAGTTTATAGTGAGTTTTTGCGGTAAAAGTGATTTGGATGACTTAGATCAAGAAATGGGAAGAGGAGGTGGGCGGGGCTAGTGAAAGGAGTTCAGGTGCAGGCTGATGACCCCACTGTGGCCTCTCAGGTAGAAAGAGATGCTGGGTGGGCAGCGGGTGTGCTAGGATCCCTGAGCCAGGGAGTGCTCAACTGTCTTTCTTGCAGGGATGAGGAGGGGGAAGGGGAGGAGTTTGAGTGTTACCCCCCGGGGATGAAGGTGCAGGTGAGGTATGGGCGAGGCCGCAGTCTGAAGACGTACGAAGCCACTGTGAAAGAGTCAGACCTGGAAGGGGGAGAGGTGTTCTACCTGGTGCACTACTGTGGCTGGAATGTCAGGTAAGGCGGGACTTTGGCATCTCGTCCTACGCTTCTCCTTTCTGTGGACCTGCGCAATATCTGGAATTGGGTGCACCTCCTGTACATCCTCTTAAGATAGTACCTGTGGTCTCCATGGTCTTCCAGGTCCCCTTGACTGAAAGCAGCCATGATTGGGACTTTTATATATTGGCTCCTCTAGTTATAAACACGGTTGGTGTTAGAAGTGTGTAACTTGATCTGTAAACCCGATCACTCTACTCTGTGAAAATGAACACTGTTTAAAAGGTTGAAATGAAACTACTTTGTGTCTACAAGCTCTTGTTGATGGCAGATTGCCGACCAGTGCATGCCATAAGCATGCAACAATTCCGATCTTGCCTCCAACACTTGGGAAGACCAGACAGGAGCTGCAAACACTGGAAGCAAGCGGACTTATTCTGGCCCTATGCTTCTGTTGTGCTTCATGGCATTTGACTGGTAACAGATTGTGGAAACACTAGTTGCGTTTGCACTAGTTTGGAAAATAAACATGGAGAAAATGCTATTAAATTGAAACATTTTTGTATCTTTGAAAATCTAATTTGAATGTTTGTAACATTCAAATGAGCAGTCAAACAGAAGGGAGATGCATTAGAAGTGGAGGAATGTTAGTCGCTTGCCCCCCTGGCTTTTCTACAGCACATTTCAGAAATCAGGCTTCAGCAGTAGCACTTAGTTAGGCACTTAACATGTCCAGGACACCCAGCACAGGGAAAGCAGGGTCATTGGTGTAGATTGAGGGTAGGTCAGCAGCTCAGAGACTTTGCTGGTCATGTAGATTAGTGCTTAATGCCTGGTTTTCTCAGGAAGAACTTTATGGTGATTTGGCTTCTTGGGTTTTATTTTGCATTGCAGTTTTTGCTTTTTCAGTTGAGCATCTTGCATTCTGTCTTAATGTTTTCTCTTCTGGTGATTTCAAGAAGAAACTTTGCAATTTGACCAGTTCAGGTTGCAAAGCCTGTCTGATTCCATTTACAGTTTGAAAGGTGCTGGTTGATGCATTTTGTCCAGTTTTACAACGCTTTCAATTTTGACTGTTTTACTCATCAAAACAGATGAATAATGATTTACTTCCTTCAAGGCTATAAAAGAGGGTCCCTTTTCAGATTTGAACTGGCGACCGAGTTCACTGACTACTAGTCTACCTGGTGCCTTTTATCTC
This sequence comes from Heterotis niloticus, assembly GCA_018136845.1. Lineage (NCBI taxonomy): Eukaryota > Metazoa > Chordata > Actinopteri > Osteoglossiformes > Osteoglossidae > Heterotis > Heterotis niloticus. The sequence continues at coordinate 9,491,837 of CM030889.1, forward strand.
AAAACTGTGTGCTTTCACAATGGTCATTGGAATATTGATCCACTTTATTTTTTGTGATGTTAAGTGTGCTGATGGTCTGTGCATGCGTCCATTGCATTATGGAGACATACAATGTGGTAACTTGTCACCTTCTGCCCCCCCCCCCCCCACCAGATATGATGAGTGGATAAAAGCAGACAAGATTGTGCGGCCAGCCAATAAGAACGTTCCAAAAGTAAAGCATCGTAAGAAAATTAAGGTAGGTTTGATTTTATTATCCAGAGATTGTCTGTCTCAAAAGCTTCCTAGTTGGACTGTTTTTTGCAAAATCCAGATAGCAGCAGCTATAAGTTGCTTTTAATGAAGTATATGTGTTATTTAGGTATGGAATGTCTGCATTAGGTGTGTTTATCTATTTATTAGATTCTTCAAAGGTTGAACATGGTGCACTTAATTAAACCTTTTGACAGAACAAAAGTGAAAGGGAAAGAGACCGACTAGAGAGACTTTCGGACAGGGAAGGGGCATCTCCTCCAAAACCCAACAGCTCTACCAAGGGAAGCATGGTCAGCGATGGTCTTTCCAATCTGGATGATAGCAGCGAAAAAGGGACCAATCAGTCTGTGGACAAGTCTGTTGAAATCATCTCTAACCTCAACGGCCTGCACGGTACCCACTGGCCAAATCTGCATGGAATGTGAACAGTATAGCCTGTTTCTCTGAACTGTCCTAACTGTGCATTGTATTGTGTGCCTTTCAGCCACTGAGAGCTCGACAGAGGAAAGTGAGCCAGAAGAGGAAGGAGACCACGGCGATGATGGACTTAAGCATGGTCGAGACATCCTCAGAAAAGATGGAGTCCCAGAGGACTGGGAAGGCAATCCACCCCAGCAGGACTGCAGGGAGGGGATACTGTGCGACAGAGTCCAAGACACCAGCAGCCAAGACGGCACCAAGGAGAGCGAGGAGAACACCCGGAAAAGAAAAACTGAGGGATCCATAGAGCATCCGGTCAGGGTCCAGGGCCAGAGCAGAACAAGAAGCAGAACTGTGGAGTGGCTGTCTGGTGGCTCCCCCAAAAGGCCGGAAGAGAAAAGTGCAGCCATAAAGGAGGAGGCCCTAACATCCAGCAGCAGCTCAGAAGATGAGGGGGATGCTCTTGTGAAACCCTCATCAGAGGGAGGAGATTGGGGATGCTCCAAAACAAGAGGGCCATTCTCAAAGAAATACAATGGGCTAAAAGAGAAAGTGAAACCTGTGCGAGCGGCTGGACTTTGGGAGGTACCTGAGAAACGGGCCAAGATGGCACCAGGCTCAGAGGAGAGATTGTCTGTCAGCCGGCCCAAGGGCCAGAAGGATGTTTGGTCTAGCATTCAAGGCCAGTGGCCCAAAAAGACACTGAAGGAGCTGTTCTCTGATTCAGACACAGAAGCGGCCAACTCTCCCCCTCAAGCCATCCCTGCTCCAGAAGAACCTAGAGTTGAGGAGGACAGGCCAGACCCTGAGGTGACTCGGGCATCCCCAAGCAGTGGCACCAACTCTGTCCTTAATACCCCCCCAACTACTCCCGAGTGTCCCTCCCCGGGTGATGCCGGTGACGGTAACTGTGAAATCCAGCAAGCTCCTGAACAGACCCAGGCAGACAGTCCTGCGCCGCCACTCCCACAGCTGGCTGTTGACCCACCATTGCAACCACCTCAGGAGGAAAATGTTGGAGGGCGCAGTGAGACAGACAGCAGCACAGTAGAGGTCGACAGCCTTGGTGGGGAGATGCAGGAACTGCCTCAGGAAGCTGCTGGGTCGCCTTCCACAGCCTTTGATGGCAGCCTGTCCTGCAACAGCAGCAACAGTAACAGCAGTCTAGGGCTCAGCTGCAGCAGTCAGCTGGAGGGACAGCAAGAGGTCAAAGGTCAGTATTTATAGCTGTCTACATGGGGTTTCCCTGTCTCTGTTTAGTTTCACTTCTGTTACACAAGCTGCATATCTGTCCTTTTGGCACAATTTGAATCCAGCTTTTGTATAGCATTGCACACTTATTACTTTTTGTCTAAATGAATTGGTAGTGCAGTGCTCTGCTGCAGAACCCCCCCCCCCCCAGTGTAGAACTCAGAAATCAAATTGAATTTACTGGTTGTTATTGGTTTCCCTCTGCATATCCAGGGACACTAGTGGGCCAGAAGCGGCCAAGAGAATTGCCCACAGGTGGGTCTGGAAAGAGGCATAAGCGCAGCCACAAGAGCGCCGTTGAGCATCCCAAGAAAAGCCGCAAAGCAGGTGAGCTACTTGGACAAAGAACTTGGATACTTTTGTTCCCATTTGTCATTTAAAATCTGGGAAAGATGTATATATATATATTTTTTTTTAACTCAAATATGGTATACAGCTTTTTTTTTTTTTTTTTTTTTTTAAATGAAGCAGTTTGTGGTTACTAAATTTCTTAAATGAGCCATTGCAAATTTCCCTCCTGGGTGAAAAATTATTTCCTTAACATTACCTGCTGTCCCTGTGATAGTTGCGTGCTCTGTACCACCTCCAGATGCGAAGCTAGAGATCGAGCATCCCAGTGTTCAGAATCCAATGTCTGTTCACCCTTTCCACACAGGGCACAGCAGTGACAGCGAGGACCAGTCCACCAGCGAGAATGCTACTAAAGCTCCTGCTCACAAGGCTGCAGGAAGGACGCACAAGCATGGGGACTCTGATCACCCCAGTCAGCAGCAGCAGCACCGGGAACACCACGGCCGCTCACCACGGGTTTACAAGTGGAGCTTTCAGATGTGTGAGTACCACAATTGACCCTACACACTCCCACATAGATGCAGGCTGCTCTTAAATACAAGTGAATAATGTTGATTTCACGGGAATTTTACAGGGTTTCAGCAGTACACATATGAATCAGTAATAGAATGCATTGGAATAATACTAGAAAACGTGAATATCGCAGCTACACAAGTATAAAAGTACAAATACTGTGCATGAAAATAAAAAAGCAGCACTGACAGCTAGCCTGGACCAGACCAAGGCTTAGTCTGAGGCAGCCAGAGCAAGGCAACCTTGTAGTACTTCCACCACACCTATGGTGACCTTTCTTCGTGCGGTTGGAAACCCATTCAGTCACTCCTTTATTCCTTGCTCAAACGCTTTGAGAACATCACACAAACACAGGTAGCCACCTGTTGTGTGCACCTACCCCCCCCCCAAGTATCCACCGCAGCAACAGCAGAACAACTAACTTGGGCACACTCAACATTTATTGGGATCTGAATAAGAGCTGCGCAATTGTAGTCTTGAATTTTAGTTTTGCTCTGGCTTTGAGCAGTAGCGGCTTGTCCATTGGGCCTCTTCAATTTATATATCTAGAGTCCCAGATGAGGAGGAACAGCTGAGATCTGGATGCGGAGTGGGAGTGTAAAGCATGTTGTCGTTTTCTTCCAGCTGACCTGGAAAAGATGAGCAGCCTGGAGAGGATTGCTTTTCTTCAGGAGAAGATCCAAGACATTCGCAACCACTACCTCTCACTGAAATCGGAGGTGGCCTCTATTGATCGGCGACGAAAGCGCCTGAAGAAGAAGGAACGTGAAAGTAAGTCCCCTTCTAAATGCATCTTGCCTCTGCCTCTTCTGCTTTTTGCCAAGTCAGAATTGTTCCATTTGGGTTATAATTCAACTCATTTCATCGACTCAAGTTATATCACGTTGTTCCCCATCCACAATTCTGATCTGTCATTCTGCTTTGCAGGCGTGGCAGCTGCCTCCTCTGCCTCTTCCTCCCCATCCTCAAGCTCCTTGACAGCGGCTGTCATGTTAACTTTGGCCGAGCCCCCTGTTCCGGGACCCACGCAGAACTCTGGAATGTCAGTGGAGTGCAGGTGACACGGCGCGTTGGAGTTGCTGGCACGTACTGCACTTGTTGTGTGGAGGGCATCTGTCGTCCACAAGGTTAGCAGCCTGGCAGTCCAGAGACAGAACTCAACAAAGCACTGTTTTCTCTGTTTTCTACTGTTGACAACTGTTTGCTTGGCAAGCTAACTGCACTTAAGTGCACTTTTAAGGGGCAGGAATAGAAGAAGCAAGAACAGTGGATATGCTTTCTGTTGGTGACAAAACATTTTAAAGTTGTTTTCTGCAAGCAATAATTATTTTTCAAACTGACTGTGTTTGGAAAACTGGGCAGTGAGGTTGGGGGATGATCTCAAGTGGTCTTCTAAAGGTCCTTTCTTGTACTGTAGTCATCTGTAATTTTAGGGAGTTTACACACCCATCATTAAGTATTAAATTGTCCCTGTTGTTTCCTGGTTTTCCCAGCCTTCCCATTACCCCTCAAAGGGGCAAGAAAAACCTTACTTTCTTCGATCTTATCCCACCACCCCCCTGGGAAATCCAGCACTCACGGTGCCAGAGGGTTTGGATTAAGCAGATAGCTATAAAATCCCCCAACAGAGAACGGACACTTTGTCCCATGTTGTCATGTCCTTGCGTTGGTTTTGTTGCTCTGGTATTTTAAATATCTGGAAGCGAGTCCCACTGTTGAGAAACTCACACAGAGCCATCTGTCAGCAGAACGTGATGCTGTAGTGCCTTGTAATCCGTCTCCTCGGGCACTTGGATAGACGACTCAGTGAGGCCGCCTGGCCCCAACTCAACAGCTCTGGGTCCTGCACTCACAAAAGGCTCCCTGGAAAGGTACTTCCTGTTTACAAATACTCAGTACTTGTGTTCCAACAGTTAGGAGTTGTAAAAAGGGCTGTTTGTAAGTATTCCACAGGAGATGTCAGAACATGTCTAAAAGGTAACAGTTTACCTTTAAAGAAATAATGATTGTATGTGGAACGGATAGATATTGCACTTTAAACGTTTTGGCAGCCATAACGAAATGTTTTTTTTTTTTTTTTTTTTTTTTTTTTTTAAAACTACTGAAAATGTTACCAATGAGAGATTGATAGACAATTGAAAATGTATTGGGGGAGGAAAAATAAAAGATCATTTTGGCTTAGGCATGGGTGGAGCTGAAGAGGAGCAGTCTTTGAAAGGAGCCAAGGCATTTGTTTCTTCCTAGTGTTTGTTCCTGGTTGCTGACTGGCCCAGCTTTTCAGAGTCTGGGGTAAAAGCGACCTAAAGTGGGCTGAGAATGAGCCGCAGCCGGCACTATGGGTACACAGCGTGCACCGCCCCACCGTCGTCTGTACAATCCAAGAGCCCGTTTTCACTGCAGCTGATGACCCGAATGCACTATAGGTTCGATTGTACGTTAAATTTCCACGATTTGAAAGGAAACCGAAACCCAAAACGCAAGTATGATGTTTTACCACAAGCTTGGTACTCAAAAAGCTCACCTGCAGCCTACCTGGTAGCTCTGCTGTGATGTCTTTGGGGAAGGCAGAGGTCCACTGACCTCCACACATGGTTATGAAAGAGTTTTGTTTATGGAACCACCCCCCCCCCCCCCCAGAGTTTTCCTACCAATAAATGGTTACCATTTATCTACATATTTGTAGCAGAGATGACCAATGTTAGTGTGTAGAGTTCTGAAGAGAACTCCAGTTTTCCTCTGTGTGGACTTCCTGCTCTATAAACTGAAGATCCCATTTTTTTGGTTTAGGCACTTGTATGTAACTGTATGCCTTTGTAATAAATTTGTATATTGAGATGTGTTGAGTCAGACTATTTAATATCATGCACTGTTCATACTGTGTACTTTTCTGTACAGACTGTTTTACTGTTTTAACTGTAGTTTCTCTGTACTGTTAGAGGGTAAAAGCATGTCTTTTTTGTTTGTTTGTTTTTGTTCTACAGAACAGTTATTCATTTTTTTCCATACTTTTTTCTAAGAAAGTCAGTGTTTTTTGTTAGCTGTATCCAATGGAAAGCTGTGTTTTGAAGGTGATTTAAAAAGTATTTTCCAACTTGTAAATGAACTGTAAAGTTGTATCTTAACAAATGTTACGGGGCACGGGGAAGGGGCAGTGAAAGTTAAACTATTTATTAGATTCTTCAAAGGTTGAACATGGTGTAATTTATTGTACAAATGTAAGCTACAAGAAGCCTTGGTTTGAAATAAATGCCATAGTTTGTGAAGTTTTGTGGAAATTAGCTGTTTCCCCCTTCCTCCCCCTTTGGCACAAGCTGGGATTTACTGCTGAAAACATGCAGGGATGTCCTCAGTGTCCGGTGTTCCGGTGTAGCTTGTTGCCATCACACACCCACCAGATGCACTACTTTGAACTGAAGGGTGTGAGCTGATACCATATAGTGCATCAGTGCCACCTAAAAGTTCAGCAACATAATTTTAAAACTGAAAACAAAATGAAACGTTTCAGAGATGGAGAGAAGAAACGAGACCATGACATGCCAGTTAAGCTAAACTGTGTTAAAGAGAGAATCCATTGGAGTGATGGCTTCAATGGCTGAGCTTCACAGTAATTCTAGTGCTGATTGGGAATTTTCACAGCGCAGAACTGTTTTTTTTTTTTAATTAAAATAAAAACTCTTAATTTTACCACCCAGCAAAAATCAGTAATGGGTAAATGCAATGCAATGTGCCTGAATGTATTCACAGGATGGATACTGAAAAATAGGATTTTTTTTTTTTTTATAAGTTGTCAAACTTTTAAATACTGTCAAACTCAACTTTGAGCTGCATTAAAATTGCTGAAAATAAAGGTCTATAAGTTCTTTTTCAGGCATAACTGATTCCGTGTGCAACGTTTGTCACCTTTTGGCCACTGTCAAACTATAGTTGGTTTAGTGAAGGATTTCGCTTCAGTTGCCGTGGTAACGGAGTGCCTGCTCGCCCGCCCGCCCGCTTTAATGCCTAACTGGGACGCTACAAACACGAGGACCCGGTGCGCGTTGAGCAGCGGCGCTGCCACTGACATTTCTGGCGACAACCTAATTTAATGCCGATGAAAGCCATCTTCGTCGGGTATATAAACGTTCAAACACTCTGGTGTTCTAATTTCGAACAAGGCAACATTTTGCGTTCTTGCTATTTTTCATCTGGCAATCGACAGGGCACCACAGTCGCGGACCTTTGCACGCATGCGCTGTTTTTCGCCAAAACGGGGGTCCTACTAGCATTAAGCCGTTGCTGTAGCCAATGGTTTGATCATACATTTGTGTAAAAGCTTTTTTTAATTCAATTTTATCGTATATTTTTGTCCCTGCTCGCGCCAGTACAATTAATACGGGGTTCTTTTTTGAATAAAATGCAAACAATGGAATGTAAAACACATTCTGAACAAGATTTCATTATACAAATGAATTTGACAACTGGAAACGAATTACCGTAGGATATACGTAACTATTAAATACTAAATGATAAGTTTTTCCAACAATTTAATAACTTGAGATGTCCTTTTAGAGAAAAGACAAATAACAGCTTTATCTTCAGCTGCACAAAATGAGCATGGAGGGGAGCTGTGTGCTTTAAATTTACTCAAGTATCTATTCCACAGATAATAGCGGTTGATGACTTAAGTAATTTATTTTTACAGTGTAGTAAGAATTTGTGAAGAATAAAAGAATGGTACAGCGTTGACCATTTATAGTAGGCCTTTGGTCTTGAACGCTGCGTGAGGAACCCTGGACGAAGGAACACCGGACTCTTGAAGTTCAGGCTCTGCACCGGAAGTGATTGCAGTCGTGACCCCGGAAGCAGAAGTTAGTTTCCGCCACGACTGAAGCCTTAGAGTTTGTTTCTGGCACAGGAAGTCATTCAGACCTTAGCTGAGAAGGAAGTATTAGCCATGACCACGTGTTGTGCAGCGATAGTGCAAAAATGTGCAGAAATAAGAGTTTTATCTTACACTCCACCATGGTTGTTCCGGAACGCCCGCTCGTGAATTATAAATATATTCGCTCGGCAGGACTAAAGAAACAATGCGTTCAAAGTTGAAAAAAAAGGTCTCTCCGGGGTAAGAATGAAACTACTCTAGATGTAAAATTTCGTTTTGTTTCGTTTTATGAAACGCCAACAAAAGATTTGTCATCCAGTAAGTCGTTCTTGAGTACCTTGCAGTTACCTAGTGTATTCTGAGTGGGAATCTCTAACACAAGCACCCACGTGTAGCGCAGAAAGTCTGGGGAGGGCCAACAAACGGTTACGGTCTTTGGTGAATCTAGGTCCGTTGACCTTTTGATGGTGAACTGGACCTGATGAAGACCAAAACACTGCAGAGGTTCTTCCCAAAGGAGATCCACCTGGGCGAGGAGTTGCTGACTCAAAAGTAAGAGATTCTTTAGATTTGTAATGCCTGTTCCTAAGTTCAATCCCTTCACAAGTGATGTTCCTAAGTTAAATGGCTGATCATCCTGCCTGAACAACTGGAACCGGAGGGGGAAGCAAGGCAGGAACAGGAATAGTGTTTGTAGTGCATTTGGAGAGATGCATTCTTAGAAACCCCCCAGCAGCTAATTTCTGCTGCTGGGACAAGAAAGAGTGCAAGACTATGACCTAGAGGGGTATGAAGCTGGGGTTTGCACTTAAGTGACTCTTGGCTGTTTTCCTCTAGGACAGAAAACTTAAAACATTTCAGCTCAGTTTTCACACCCAAATTGTGCAAGGAATTCACATTCTTCCACTTGGATGACTGTTTTTAAGAGAACATTTGAAATGGTGTTGTATGAAAAATTGTGTACATAATATTTTTATTTAGCCTGGATCCCTGTGTTTGACTGTCCATTTCTTAACATTCCCACAGGGCTAAAAAACGTTTTAGCTCCCATCGCTACATGTAAGAAGCCTCATCAAGCTGCCCACCATCAGTCAGGTGAGGATGCTGCAGAGCAGCGTGAGCTGGTGTGGGTTCCAGCAGTGGCCGTTGCATGCGACTTTTTAGTATGTGTAAATAAATTGTGTTTTCTTTTAATTCATAAAAGACGCATTCTTATGAAACCCCCCCAGTTGCAGATCATTGCTTCTGGGACAAGATTGGATGCAAGAGGAAACCTTGTGCTGAGCAAAGTTAAGGGCTAATTTCCCCAGGTTCTTAACATTTCTACCACAAGGACATAACCTGAAAAACTGAGAAACTGTATTGGTGTTAACTGGTACAGCTTCCTGTCCTCACACCCCACTTCTCCCAGCACCCAAACGGTGGTCGAGGCCAGCACTGACTGAGGTATGCATCAAACCCAGGGAACAAGTCTGACCGAGTGTCTCCAGTTCCTTCCTGCCTGACCAGTAATCCCCAATGGAAGGGATGACCTTGAAACTGTTTTGGAAGGAGTACCGTGATGGAAAATGTCCACATTTTTGTGCATTTGCATTATTAAAACCAGTCTTTGGTTACATTTCTGTTTATAAAAGTGTTACAATAAAATACATTTCACCTGCAATTTCCCTCTTTTTCTATGTTTCTCTACTGTTACATCTAGATTACAGCTGATGCTAAAACTGTTGACAGCTGAGAGCTGCGCATGTGTCTGTCTGTGTTATGGGATACTATAATGAAAAGGTTTGCTCTGGTAGCAAAATGAAAAATCACATTTTTAAAGCTAATTAATAATAAGCTGAAATGTAGCCACCCAGCTATTTCCATGAACTACTTTATTCTGGTCAGGGTTGTGGAGGTCCAGAGCCTATCCCAGAATCGCTGAGCCCCACGTTATGAAACTCTACCCTAGACTGGACGCCAGTCGGTTGCAAGCTGGCCGCACGCATGTCCACGCAACGAAGACAAGAGTGACCAATTTACCTCTACCAAGTCTTTGGACTGCGGGAGGGAACACAGATGCAGGAGAACATGAAAACTCCACAAAGAATGAGTTGGATTCAAACCAAACCAATTTGATGCTGAGGTGGCAGCGCTGTTTGCCACACGGCTGTCCCCCCCTGAAACAGCGTATATTTTTAAAAGCGAAAAGCTGGGTACCTCTAGCTATGCTTCCCCTAAAATCACTTTTTGTACCTTTGGCCGTCCGATTTGAGACCGTCGGTCTTCAGAGCCGTGAACCTCTCTGATGCTTTGTTTTTATTAATGTGCCCAGCAGGGGGCAGTCGCTCTTCATGGAAAATATTCAACTTCCAAACGGAGGTCAGGAGAGCATTCACAAGCAAGAGGCTCTTCGGAAAAATGTCTTCAATTCTGCAAAAAGCTCAAATGTAGGTTAGAGTCTTGCATGTTCATGGAACAAATACTATCTAGAGAGCTGGCCAAGAAAGCCTGTTTACTATAATTTAACACCATCCATGTTTGGTGGATTATATTATACATAAGTTATAAAGCCAGAAGCTGGGATCCTTGTTCCTTGCCCTCAACATATAAATCATTTTTTATAAGTGAGTAAGTTTGGACAGGAACCCTGAATCATGCAGACGCTGGGTGTCGGTTGCAGGGCAGCATGCAATACCCATGTGAAACCTGAGTGCCCGTGCATGTCCTTTCCTCCGCTTGGTTGTGGCCGGGTGGTGTTTGGGTCACCTGCCGATGAACAAATGAGAGCAGTGCAGACTGAAGGGTAGCGCAGTGCAGAGGAAATAAATAAGTGGTCCTGTTAGCACAATAATAGCTTCTGGGAACTGGACTGTCAGCAGCTTTTCACACAGGGGAGCGGTGTTGTCCAGCTGAGCTCAGATATGCTCTGCGTGGCCTAAAGTGATGCCCCAGAACGACCCTGTGCAAAGGTCTCGGGAGAACCCGGTGAAGTCAGCACTTGTTTGCAGATCATTGTTTTTGCAATTTGTAATAAAACTGTAAGAGCTTTTTATGGTTATTAATATGTGTACAGCAGGTGGTGAGCAATGTGAAAATTATAGTGACAGAAGCAAGGCCCATGTGAGACTGAGCACCTCTGCCCAGAGAGATGAACAAAACCCTTAGTTCAACACAGTAGTGCAGTGGGCAGGGCAACTACAGGTTCAGGTACAGGTTTGAATCTAGATCAGTCTGTATGCAGTTTGCATGTTCTCCCTATGTTCATATGGATTCCCTCAATGACATTGGTTCTTGACTCTGATGCTGCCGTTAGTATGTGCGTGCGTGCATGCGTGTGCGCTCACGGTGGTTTCCAGTGTTGAGATACAGAGTGATGGCATCTCAACATACCTACTCCCACACACACATTACCCACAGCTCCCAGTGCATCATCTTTGGGCTCTGCTTCACTGCATTTTTGTTTTCTTGTTGTATTTATTTCACCTGAGCCAAAAATGACCTCATTTCTCACTGTGCGAGTGGTTGCTCATCCAGCCTTGCATCCTTTAGCTATGAATCATTTGTATTATGTTTAATATAAATAGCTGATAATGGAGGTTTTGATTTTCTCCCTCCCAGCCCCCCGATGTTTGCCTGTGTGTGGAGATGAATGCGTGTCTGGTCTTCTGTACGGCTGTGGTCAAGACCTGCTGGACCACGGTATCCTCTCACCAAGAGCAAGCTCTTAGCAGCATCTGCTGACTCAGCGTTTGTGCAGTAACTGGGGCGCTGACTTATGTCTGCTCCTCGACTACAGTCAGCTGGCCACCCCTCCCCATCCCCCCATCCATTCATCACACCGTCGCCGGCTGCTGCTGTGCAATGGAGTTGCCATGGTTTCTTGCCATGGAGACACTATGGCAACACTAGTGGTATTTCCTCAGCGACACAAGATGCTACAAGTTGGTGAGATGGCGGCCTGTTGTCTCTTCCCAACTATGTTCACACACACTCACACACATACCCACACACTCACATGCTCACACGCTCACTGGAGAAGGAAATGCTTGCTCAGACCCCTGATGGCATCGGGTTTGAGATCCATGAGTTGCATCATTACTCGTCCTTGTAGCAGGAAGTAAGGACATCATTATTTGTATCCCTGTCTGCAGCTTTGTTGTCATGGACCTGACAGCGCCACCAAGAGGCCCACAGCTGCCATCACTGCCAAACATTACAACTGGGTTACACTATGAAAGTTAAACAGAGAAAAAGTTTAATGAAACTGGACTGCTCGCTCTGAACTCCCCAACCAGGATCTCCACAGTAAAGAAGCAGGATATTGAGCACGTAGTACCCGGGGCGATGCAGAGGGCAGCGGCTGCTTGGAGATCCCCACCGGGCCCCAAAATCTGGCTTCCAGCCAACCCCCACCTTCCCTGCTTCCTGCATAAGCAAACATTTTGTGCCATGTGCAGAAAAGCGGATGCTCACACTGCGGTTGCTATGGTTCACCTGTCACCGCGGCAATTTCACCTCCCTCATGGGCTTCGGAAGCTGAATGTTTATCTCAGGTTGGTTTTGAGAGGCTGCTGAGACAACAAAAAAATGTAAGTTTATAAACCGTAATTACATTTGCATTTATTCCAGTGGTAATCAGATGAATTTTTATTTGCTATTTTATTTATGGTTTATTTCAATTTTTTATGTAACAGTCTGGAAGGAGCTATGCACACTGACCCAGCACAGAGTTTTAGTGTGGAACTGGAGGCCTATAATAATTGTTATGCTTTTCATTTATCTGACCCAGCTTACATTCTTAGGTTTGTCCACTAAGCTACTTACACTGGTTTACACAACAGAGTAGTTTTTCTTCTTTTAGTTCAGGTAAGTACCTTGCTCCAGGGTAGTAGAGCAGGATTCAAACCTGGGCACTTAAATTGCAAGGCAACAGTACCAACCACAGTGGCACTGTGCTAGAAATAACAAAAATAGTAGTAATAATAATAGAAGAACAGATTTACAATAAAATACAGTAATAACCAACAAAAAGTAAACAAGAAACTAATAAAAAATTATCTTATGAACAATAGCAGGTGTAAAGAGGAGAGAAGGTGAGGCCTGTCTATGGTTCCTACGGCAGGGGTAGCTGGTGCTCCTCCAAGCGCAGCCCTCACAGAAGACACCCAGCAGGGGCGGGGGGTTTGGTGAGGTGGGGGTTCTGCGGGGGCGCCTTTCCACTGCAGTGGCCGGCAGGAGTGGGCCACAAAGAAAAAAGCCGAAAGAGAAGGTTGAATGCGCCTAATGTGCATCCAAGTTATCCCATGCGGGAGTGGAGAGCAAGAGTCAGGTGGCCATCACCCTGTCCTGGGGGGCATGGATGTAGCGTCATGATTACAGCGATGTGAGAAGCAGGCCCTTCAAACTGCTGCCTGTTCATGTAAGAGGACAAATCCACTGTCAGTTGGTGTTGGACAGGGACAGACAGCAGTGCAAGGCCTTTGCGACCACGTTTTTGAAAAGATGTTGACATCAGTTTACGTCGATATTTATTCTCTTTTCACTACACACAGGTGTACAGTGTGCAAGTGAAATATGGCTTGTACAGCTTTAGGGGTGACATATTGGGCCACTGAGTGAAAAAGGTTAACACACATGAATAGAAAAATGAATTGCACAGTCACAGTGTCAGTGCGAGTGTTGTGAGTGCTGCAGTACCTGGGGGACGGAAAGGGAGGGATGGAAAGCTGGTTAATAAGTTTGACTGCCCAGCGTCACCCATGGCAAGGGCTCTCCGGGAGCATCCGGAAAGGAAAAGCGTGAGTGTGTGTGTGTGTGTGTGTGTGTGTGTGTGTGTGCGGTACCCCAGGTTCCTCCTTGGTGTGTGTGAGGACAAGCAGGGTTGCTCTCTTTTTGCTGTGCTCCCAGAAGCCCCATGGGGATGCTGCTGCCTCTTTTCTTGTGTTCAGTGTTTACATTCCCTCAAGGTGGTACTAGCTAAAGGGCACCCCCACCCCACCTTACCACACCCAGTATCACCCCCCCCCAGAGGATTTGCTAGTCTTTAAGCTTTTAGCGATGTATATGGATGCAGACACGTAGGCAAAGTGCTGCACTGCGGGATTGGAAAGCCGCCCGCTGTGTTTCCACTCAGCCTCTTTCCTATTTTTTAAAAAATTTTTTTTTTAACATTTTTTCCAAAATGGAGCCATGATGAAATAAAATTTAGCAGATGGTGTTTTTCGCCAAGTCATCAGGGTGATTCGGTTCATCTGGGCTGGGGACGAGAAGAAAGGGAGCACCAGTTACAGTCAGGAGTAGAAAACAAGCTGTGGGGGTGGCAGAGGGAGGGGGGTTTAAACTGCAGTCTTCCTGTGTTGGGGGGCGGGGCCAGCAGAGTGTTTTGAAATGGGGGCCAGGATTGTTTTGCACATCCGTGTTGGGGGGAATTAGAGAAAGGCCTGGGCTGCAGTGAGCTTCCTTCTGACCGCAGCTGTGGCTGAGCCACATGGTTAATGGGGGCGGGGCTGCTGGGGGCGGAGCTGCTGGGTGATGTTATTTCCATCCGACCTCTGGGTGTTGGGGGGACAGAAGGACACGTAGTGTGTGCCTGAGATGCCCCACATGGTGACAACAGCAGGGCTAGCAGAAGTTTCCTAAGTCTAGTGGCTCTCATGCAGGGCAGCAGGTGGTGCAGTGGTTGCATGTGTCACCTTGCCATTGAAGGTCCTGGGTTTGAATCCAGCTCCTGCTGTAGTACCCTTAGTCTAGGTCCTTACCCTGAATTTATACAGTAAAAATGACCAATGTGTATAAATGGATTGGATGGATGAATCAGTGTAAGTAGGTTAATAGTCAATAATGTGATTAAAATGGTGCTACTATAATAACATGGGGTATTGGGGTTGGAATTCTTTGCTCTTACTGGAATGCCCAGTTGAAAAAGAATAGGCTGGAGTCTTCAACAGTAATATAATATTAGACATTGGAGGACATCGGACTGTTCAGGCCACTGTGAGTGCGTGTGTGTGTGTGTGTGTGTGTGTCTGGAATTCAGCAGGGGGGTTGCGTCTTCCTGTGCCCCCCTCCCTTACCCATTTCCTGTTTGGCTGCCTCAAGGCAAGGACACGATGATGCAATACCCGTCCTCCCACTGCTCGCTCTCCTTCTGTCCCACGGTGCCGACAGCGAAATGTACACACGCACACACACGCCCACTCATGCTCTTTTCAAATTGTTATTTTTGATGTGTGACTGAAGGATGGGTGTGTGTGTGTGTGGGGCCGTTGGAGAGCAGAGCAGTCAGCCCCCCCCCCCCCCCCCCAGACCCCCAGAAGGCAAAACATCAGCTGTGTGTGAACACCACCCCCACCATAGGCGCCAGCTGGGGGCCCTTGTGCTTCACGTTCCTGCAGTCTGTCGCAGGAAGAAAGAGAGGAAAAAGGACAAGAGGCAGAGTGTATTTTTAAACCCCTTGATGGGAGCATCAAACAGCTGGTGAAATGTCATCCTGCACGCCGCCACCCATGGCACCCCCTGCCGGAGAGCGACAGGGACCCCATTCTGATTTCAAGGGGGCTTGGATCAGCCTGCTGCTTGACCGGCCCCCCCCCCAGGGAACCCAAGAAACACATGAGGTGGGTGTGAGGGCCTGAAGAAGCCTCTGGGGGGCGACAGACAGTGAAACGCCCTCTGACAGCTGCGACTCAAACGCTCCGAGAACTGAGTAACTGAGTCCCCGACCACACAGCAAACTTCACATCCTGAGATAACATCACATGGTTTGTTCACCTTAATAAACACACAAAGAAACTCCTGCACAGGCTTTACTTTCACATTTATTTGTTTAACAGAAGACATACAGCTCAGCTTTACGCATAAAAAAAAAAAAAAAAAAAAAACTACACCTTCCTGTTTGTAATTCTCTGTTTTTGTATTAAACTGAGGGAAGAGTTAAATGAAAGTCATTGTTGTTCAGTGAGGTGGCAGAGGTATGCAATGCTGCATCATTGTGAGGTTTTTCTGCTCCACAGTTTCACTTCCCTTCAGATGTTCATATCACAGACTTTACGGAGTCGATTTTCTGCAGCAGCATTAACCCTTGGTGCAGGTAGCAGTGGTCCAGAACCCATCCCAGAAACAGGCACAGGCATGCACAAAATTCAGTTCAACCATCCACCTAAAACACGTCTTTGGACTGTGGAAGGCAACCAAAGCCCCTAATGGAAAGCTTTAGATCGTCACCTAGGAGCTGTGATGTACCAACGCTACCCACTGCACTGCTATACTTCCCTTAACACATTTCACACAAGTGGAAAATTTGCTTGAGTGATGTTGCGTCGCCATGTCAATGCGTTGTACAACCATCAGAAGCTGCTGATAAGATGCGGCTTTTTATGCCATATCTGGCAGCAAGTAGCTGACAGGATTTCGTTTGCCCTGCCTGGTCTGCTGCCCAGGGGATGTGGATCCACTGTGGTGGTTAGGGGGGGTGGTAATGATGTAATTTCCAGAGAGACAACGCCTAACTGTTTTATCAGGAGCCTGGTGATGACATCAGCTGTTTAAGAGAGCTCTGGTTCACAGAAATGACCGTTTGTTTTTCCTGGCATAGAGATGGCAACAGACCACGGAGGAAACTGGCACTGGCAGTGTACTGTGTACACTTTGGACGAAGGCAGTTCAATAAACGCATGTCTAGTTTTCCGCTGCTGACACGGTGCAGCCGACCCGCGATGTGTAAAGAAAGCCACGGGGTTGGTGCGGGTGTCCACCTGTGCGGTGAAGAGAAAAGAAAGGCCCTGTGCCTGTTTGTCCTCTGGGGTCACGTCTCACTCACTACTGGTCTCCTGTATGGTACATCCCTGAGAGCCAGACAGCGTTCCTTTGGCGGGCAGCACTCGGTGTGCTGAATAATTAATGTTGTGAAACAGGCAGCGACGTGGACAGGAAGCAGAAGGAAAGCACACCTCATTTGGTATGGAATCAGTGGATCCGCCATAGAAGTACTGAATCGGGTTGTCATGGCAACTGTTTCGGGAGCAGAGAGTGTTAATGAGAGCGGAGAGTGTTTAGCGCACATGGCATCAGCAGGCAGCTGAACTGGACGTGCTGCATATGGCTAAAACACAACAAGTGCTGCATTTCAATGGCTAATCTGCGTTTTACGGGAGACGATGAACAGGAAAACCCAGAGGTGATTTATTTCAGCTTTACTGTGCCGACGCTGATGAAAAATTTGAAGAATCCCGTGCTGCAAGTGACCATGCAGTCCACGAGACGCGAGAGCATTTGGTAAGCTGTACAGCCCTTGCTGCATGAAAACCAGGAAGGATAGGGCCTGTGAGGGTGAAAGGGAGGGGGGGGTGCGCCAGTCTGTGCACGTCGGGTGTACAAAGTCCCACCAGACCCTCTGAACACCCAGGACATCAAAGGTACGAGGCTGTATTGCCTCTCTGGCCCCATTGCTTGAAAGCACAGGCAAATAAAAAAGCACTTCCACATGCCTGAGCCGGTTGCCGTGGCAACAAGGTGTTCCTGACTGGAATTGGGTTGCCGAGTAATGGCTGGGTTACGTGCGTGGGAGCGTGAAGGTTGTGTGTGTGTGTGTGTGTGTGTGTGCTGGGGTGGCACATAAAAACAGAGTCTGACAGAAAGAACGCCCCCCTCCTTGAGGACAGAACCACAGGAGCATGCGGGCACAGACAGAGAGCAGGAATTGCTTTGATCTCTGTGTCTCGGTTCCCTCCGCACTGCTGCATGTTAATGATGGCTGAGGACGCCCTATAGCCCCAACGGCACCACACAGGCAAGCAGATGGATGTGACTCGGCCCTGAGTGTTGAACTCACAAGTTCCTGTCACTTCAATAGCAGGCAGACCACCCATGACCCTCCACTCCAGCAGGCTCGCATGCATTCCGGATCTGCTCTTTTGGTCTTGGCCCCACGGAAATGTGAGTATTATACACATTACTACACCTGATGGTGGCTCCTGATCTGCAACTGCAGCACGTTTAAACCCAACACCACCTCCTGTAGCGCCTTTGATCAAGGTTTACCCTAAACCGATACAGTAAAAAATTACCCTGCCATAAGGAAAAGCATCAGCTAAAAAAGAGTAAATCAGAGTAAAGTATCATGATTTACTGATCATCCAGAATTTTTCTCCAATTTAATAAAAATTAATATGGACTTCTCACCTAAGCCCAATATTGCTTTTAATCATTGTTCAAGGTGTATTAATGGGCCCCAAAGATGCTTTGTTTAGTTTGTGTTTTGTTTCGCATGAATGTCTGTGGTCAAGAAAGTGCTTGGGGTCTGGGGCAAAGTGGGGTGGCTGCTCAGACAAGCAAACAGAAGTCTTAGTGCTCGTATCCAGAGTTACACCGCCCACTAACCGTCACCAGCTTGGAAAGTCCATGGCGTCTCCTCCTACTACAGTGAACCCCGTCCCTTCGCAAGGAGAAAGAATGAAGAAGTACAAAGAACAAGGGGCTCTCTTTGCTGAAGTGGTTGCCTGCTTCTGGTCACATCTCCAGCTGAGGCGGATATGCCGCCCAGTACAACGTACGCATGTGCACGGTCAACGGTGCGCTTCTGCATGTGCACGAGGGGAGGAAAACTTCCTCATACCGGGGCCCTTCTAAACCCCACGAGTGTCCGGGATTTCCAGTTCACCATGGTATCTGTTCTCTTACTCTACAGAGACAGAAAAATCCGAAGACATGTCTGTAAACACTACATTCACAGTAGGAGTAGGTACAGTCTCCATCTTCAGGCTTGAAGGGTTTAGATCTTGTGTCATCGTACCCTTGATCACAGTACAGGACATGCCAGGGCAGGGCAAGGAAGGCGTGAGAGAGAGAACTGGGGTGTGCGCACCTGTTTCCACTAATTCATCCTTTTTAACTTGTCTCAACCCCGCAGTAGAGCAGGAGATAGAGACCAAGGGATGAAGTGAGATGGAGCGAGGATCCTGCAGCCCAGTCAGAGTCCAGATGGTGTTGACACAAAGTCTCAAGTCCCCATGACCCTAACCCAAGTCCTGTCGGTGCACAACCGTAAATAAAATGCTTTCCCCGATTCTCACAACAGCGCTGTCTGCTGTCTGGTTTTTTTTTTTTTTTGCGACGGATACGTGCCAAACCGCTCCATTAAAAATGACCCAGCTGTATCAATGAGTAAATCACTGTAAATCATTCACTCGGAAGAAACGTGTCAGCAAAACAAATAGATAATAAAAATAGCTGCTGCGCCTTTAAATAGGCAACAAATTCTGTGCACGTAACAAATGTATGGGATGGGGGCAGCGGGGGAGGAAGCGGTTTAAAGCAGCAGTGATTAAAGAGAACATGATGCGGCCCAGGCCCAGGTTTATGCAGGACGGGGTGAAGGCGAGGCGGGAGCCTGCAGCATCGGGCCTTGATGCAGCACTTATGAGCAGATGCCCTGGTTTCATAAATCAGCCAGAGCTAAAAAAAAACACACACAAACAAATCTGAGCGAGGCTGTGAGATGGATTGTCCCCCGCCGCCCCCGTCTGCCTCCTGATTTATCGGCTTACCCCGTGACCTCGGTGTGACTGTGTAGTGGGCTCCCGCATGACCCAGGTTGGGCCAGCGGCCTTATTCCGCATGGGCGAATCATTTCCTTCATGTTGTTTTTGTTTATTTTCTACATACACCAACCCCCCCCCCACCGCCAAACCGGCTCGGATACTGTACCGAAAATTGCAGTTGTGAGATGCTACAAAGTGCCGTCATCTGCTTTCATTTTGAATATCTTTGCAGGGGTGGAGGGTGCAATGGAACCGCAATGGCAGTGGCGTTTCTTTGGAAGTGACCAAAACACCACAGGCTAGGTTTCTTGAGCCGGAAGGGGGATCATGTTGCTGCCATTAACCGCTCCTGCCACCCCACCCCACCACTCGAAACTAATGTTTGTCTCACATCCCCTCTTTCTGTTCCGGCTTGGCAATCACAGCACAAAAGGAATTAAACCTCTGCAATCGCGCTTTTGTGAATGTGTTATGCTTGCAGAATATTAATTTTGGCCTTGAGCAACAAGAGTTTGTCTTATATAATATTTCTGATAAGAAAGAATTCGGAAGAAACTTTCAGCCTTTATGTAACGTGCGCACTACAGCAGCGCCCCAAACCACATGCGAGTCCTGGGTGCAGTAGGTAACTGTGGGTCAGCGTCACCAGGGTAAGTGGCCCCTCCTTAAGGGGTTTTGGTGTGACCTCTGTAGATGAATGGATTCTGTCTGCGCACAGTACACCACTATCAACCCCCAGCCCCGCTACGATGATGTCCGGGCCTTCACTATACCTTTGCCTGCCTCATTTACATTCATATTTATTCCTTTAGCAGGCAATTTTCTCCAAAGCGGCGCACAATTCAGAGTAAACATAACACTATGCAATATTTAATACAATATTTGATATTATGGTGCAAAATTATTCCACAAAGTATTTCTGAGCTACTCTGATATGTACTTATTTTAGTGACAGTGTCCATTGGCCAAAGGCCATTTTACTGTGGTAAAATCCCTGCTGAAGTGAAAACGACCGGTTCGTGCCAGCCTTTTTCAAGTTCAAGTCCCCCAACTTGTAACTGGCGTTCAGTTACTTCCCTGCTGGTATAATTAAACACACCCTGTGGGATACATCAGAATACCCTGCTCTCCACCACATGGCTGCCTATAGAAAATCACCCCCACGCAGAACGACAAAAAAAGTCCTGTGCGAAAGCGTAAAATGAAATTTTTTCATTGTTAACCTTTGCTAAATTAAATTCTCTTAGTGTTGGCCTCAAGGATGAATGTTACATAACATTATTGATCAAAAAGTAACTCGGAGGAACTTTTCTTACTTACGCAATATGCATTTAATTTCAGTACTGAAGCCACAGCAAGGATTTAAAGAAAGGAGTCAGTGACTCTTACGTTTGTGACGAAGGCCTCTGAGTTTGCCACGGCACAGTATGCTATTTTTCACCAGGTTTTCTCCCAGGGGGTTTCCACTGCTTACATCTTTAAGCTGTTACAAAACCAGCAACAGTTTTTTTTTAAGAGGTCTGGTTCCTTAAAAGAAAGATATGGTAACAGGGTTGCAACCAGAGGGGCGGATGCCTCCTAGCTGTTTCGTTACTGTGGGATGAATGGGATCCTGACTCGGTCCGTTGGGCACTGTGGCTTCTGTGCCATGTGACTGCTCCTGGTTGCCAGGTTTCTCACAGCCATCGTGGAGAAGGGTGGAAGCAGTTAAGGGTTAGGGCAGGTGTGTCTGTGACTGGAGCTCCCAGGGCTTTGCCAGCTTCGGGGTCAGCCTGTCTTGGGAGCTACACCATTCTACAAGATGCAGGCCTTGCCTTTCCTAGGCCCAGGCAGGGTTCCTCTAGCCTCCTAGTGGGCTATAGTGTAGGACAGGCTTAGGGTGGTTGAAACTACTAGCTGTGGTTACTGTGTTTCAGTTGCTACATGCTAACCCCACTTTGCGTGAACTCATCTTGATTTTTTTCTCGAAACAGTTAAATGGGACTGCACTGGCTAATGACTTACCCTGGGCTGAAGAGGTTTCACCAAGTAAATGAATGTAAACTGTATGACTAAGATCAAAAAAAGTTCTTCAGCATGGCCTGAATGTAGGATCTGTCCATAAAAGCTGGCGGGTTGTTTCAGAACTACCAAGCTGGGTTTAAATATAATTCATCAGGTAGGGTTTGAATGCCGGCATGCAAGGACCACACATGTCAGTTATGACCTCTGATGGATTTCGCCTCATGGTCACAGTTTCACTCCGCTCTGAGGAAGACAGTTTATGTTGATTATAAACATCTTCCTGGAGCATCCTGTCCCATGTGTCGGGATGAGTCAGGCATACCAGAGTTTGCATGACAAAGTTCTTGGCCCCCACACCCAAAACTCCAGCCTACACATGAGCTCAGATTGAGACCACAAGGACAAGATCAGATCCATCTTAAGTGAACTTTCCAGAACTGAACTGGCCTCATGACACTGATTCCAAGCACAGTTTGCTGTGATAAGGCACCTCTACCTCTTTGGTCCAAGGGCAGTTGGTTTGAATGGTTGACCAGTAAATGTAAATGCAGATAGCAGCAAGACATAAAGAAAATGCAATACATCCACATACCAGGTGCTCACATGGGTGTATGAAACAATCTCATCTATAAGCTATGTACAAACACCCACAGCTTCCTGGTGTTGATTTCAACACTGGTGTGAATAGACTGTCCCATACAATCAAAGGAGCTGATTCACAAAATGCCACATTCAATAACATTCAGTAAGCTCAGGGGAAGATGCAGCACCAACCAATAAAACAAATGACCAAGGTTCAGCGGTGGAGTTGAGCAAAGATCTAAGCGTGGTAGGTGTTTCGGCAACAAAAACACATTCACCGCCATTTAGACACTGCAATCCTGAAGAAATGACAAAACTCTTAGCCCCTAAAAATATTTAAATCTCAACTCAAAATAACATAGGCTCCATAACACAAACAATAACATGAGACCCAAAAACAGTGAAATTATGAAGACAGCAGATAAACAAAATTTTTACACTTGCTGAAAGGACAGATGCAAATTGCAGGCTTCATGCAGATACCATAAAACCTCCACTGCATAAAGCGTAATTTGAAATATAAACACCAACGCTCACATTTTAGAAGAATCACAGGACACATCAACCTACAAAACAAATGAACAAAATCACTGATGTTTAATGTGGAGCAAAAAAAAATATGGACCAGCATGGCAACTGGACTAACAGTCCAGAAAGACAGGAAGTGAGAATCATGGTGGCTCGGGATCTTGTAACCTAAACCTGGTTAGCCAGACCCTGTGTTTGTACCCTTGAGGAAGTTGCTAAGTTTAACTGTCACAAAGCGTCCAGCTATACACACACACAAATTCTGTACACAGCGATGTAGCATGGAGCTGCGTCAACTGGGGAGGCGCTGTGTTGCTGAGATGGCCGTGTGGGACGCGGCAAAACAGAAAGTGAAAGCGCACATGCATCATTTATGAAAGTGATACGCTGAGCTCTAGGGTTGCAAACCGCTATCCACCCGCTGCCTCAATGAATTAATGAGAGAGAGTGGGAACTGGGGATTGTGGTGATGGGGTTTACTGTGACTTTTGGGCCTTGGGTGCTAAGGTTTAAGAAGAGCAATCAGAGGCAGGGTGGGGTATAACTAGAGGGCTAACCTGCCCCCAGCAAGAAGGTAGCCCCGCTGTGAGTGTATGGTTGTCAGGCCTGGAGCTTCTTGCTGTAAAATGCTGTGCTGGCAGGTTGGCGCAGGGATTTCTGCACACCATAAGTCATTCCTGAGTTTGAACATTTGCATGTGCCATTGTGTGTGCATGTGTGTGTGTGCGCTTGTTTACTGTTAATCGATCATGCTGCTCACTAGGCTGGACCAAGAAACAGCCGGAGGTCCGATTGACAAGGCCTTCGCAGATGGGAACATTGACTGCGTTGTCACTGTGCGCAGTTCCATCTCCACCGAGCATGTGTAGTGGGCTCCTGCCAGGCAGCCTGAGGTGTGTATCGAACAGGCAGGCTGTTCTTCCAGACTCTTCTCTCAACATGTGACCCTTGGTGGGCAGCTGGGGGCCGAGGGGCGTCACATTACATCTCGGCACGGCCCGCTGACTGCAGTCTGTGCTGTGTACGGTTGCACAGCAAGGGGGAGTGGGGATCATCGTGTGGGGGTGAAGGCTGCCATTTTTAGCAGCGTAAGGACACCCTTGCCTGAAGAATGCAGAAAAACAGTGGCTGTTTGTGGTGGCAGCAGCGTATGTCACAATAAACCCTGACCTAGACTAACAGGATGCTGAGTTTGTGTTTCCTGTGTTGATGCAGCACGCAAGAACTTGCAACAGAGGGTTTGTGTGGAAGGCCAAGGCAACACAGGTCTTGTTCTAAAATAAAGTATCATTTTAATGAGAGAATACACTGTTCAGCCACAACATTAAAACCAGCTGCCTAATATTTTGTAGGTCACGAAAACTGCTCTGACCTGTTGAGGCATGGACTCCACAAGACCTCTGAAGATGTCTTGTGGTATCCGGCACCAAGACGTTAGCAGCAGATCCTATAAGTCCTGCAAGTTGCGAGGTGGGGCCTCTATGGATAGGACTTGTTTTTGCAGCACATCCCACAGATGCTCAATTGGAGTGAGGTCTGGGGAATTTAGAGGCCAAGACAACACATTCAACTCTTTGTCATGTTCTTCAAACCATTTATGAACAATTTTTGCAGTGTGGTAGGGCCACTGCCCTCAGGGAATACTGCTGCCATGAAGGAGTGTACGTGGTCTGCAACGATGTTTAGGTAGGTGGTACGAGTCAAAGTCCATCCACATGAATGCCAGGACCCAAGGTTCCTCAGCAGAACATTGCCCAGAGCATCACACTGCTTCTGCTGGCTTGCCTTCTTTCCATAGTGCATCCTGCTACCGTCTCTTGCCCAGGTAAACAATGCACATGCACCCGGCCATCCACACGATCTAAAACAACCAGGCCACCTTCTTCCATTGCACCATGGTCCAGTTCTGATGCTCACGTGCACACTGTAGGTGCTTTCAGCAATAAACAGGGGTCAGCATGGGCACTCTGACCAGTCTGTGGCAATGCAGCCATATACGCAGCAAGCTGCAATACACTGTGTTCTACACCTTTCTACTATTGCCAGCATGAAGGTTTTTGGTAATTTGTGCAACAGTAGCTCTTCTGTAGGTTTGGACCAGATGGGCACCCATGACTCTGTAACTGATTCACCGGTTGTCCTTCCTTGGACCACTTTTGGTAGATACTAACCACTGAATACTGGGACCACCACACCAAACCTGCCATTTTGGAGATGCTCTGACCCAGTCATCTAGCCATCACAATTTGACCCTTGTCAAATGTCATTCAGATCTTTACGGTTGCCCACTTTCCCTGCTTCCAACACACCAACTTCAACAACTAACTGTTCGTCTTCTGCATAATATCTCCCCCCACCCCTTGACGGGTGCCATTGAAATGAGAGGATCAATGTTATTCATTTCACCTGTGAGTGGTTTTAATGTTGTGGCTGATTGATGTATGTTTGCACATAGAAGGAACCTGTCACAATGGTGCTCATTCAGACACACTGAGCATATAGAAAAACATGAAAGGAGTGTTGTATCCATATAGTAGTAAAGTCTGAATGAGATACAGTGAAGAATTACTATACAAACAGTACAATACTATTTGTCACAGAGATATGTGTAAGCATATCTAAGTAATATGGTCATTGAGGTTGAAATAGTAGTAGGATTAAACCTAAATAGGTGTATTTAGCAACACATTAATAAATATATTTTTACATTGCACATAATGTTACCAGGGCAACATCCCAGTTACATTCCCTTAGTTTATAGCTGGATGCTAACTTGGACATGAATTAAAATCTGCACCTCAGAGGTTCATAAGAAACTTGGCTTGAGGCAGGAAGCTATTGTTACTGTGTACTACCACTAATGGAAAAACAATACTGTTCTGCTCCCATGTGGCCACCAAGGTGGACTGAAGTCTCATGCTCTTGGTTCATGTTGAGATCCTCAGGAAATTGTTGGTTCAGATGCACAGTGGAAGGGGGGCATTCCTCACAAATCCCTTCTGCGAGCTGAGGTGGTCCAAACCCACGACATATCTCCCAGCCTTACTGTGGACATGGGTGCAGAAAAGACCCTACAGGGAACAAACATTACATCTGTCTGTCTATCTGTCCACCGCGCCCCAACCAAAGGATTTGTTGAGCACAGACATCAGAGAGGGTCCACATCTAAATTGCAGAACAGACCAGTGAAGCTGCTCTAGAGTTGGTCTGCAGGGCTCATTAGTCCATCCCCTAGTAAGAGGATAAATCTTTTGCACAAATAACATTGGTCTGACATGGGTGCCTTCAGGGGACAATGAAAGGCCTATCCTCTCAGTCACCATTCAGACCTTGTTAGCTCGTCCTATCCAATTTCCCAACAACCTGTTGGCCAAGACCCTTACGGCCATCTGGCAGTTTTGCTATTTTAAAGGCTGGTTGGTTAAACTGTTTCATAGGTTATTCTTTGCTGGGCTGGTCTTGTGGCTATGAGTTAGTCTTTAACCTAATTTTCCAAGAAATACACAGATTCTCACAGGTGCACAAAGTCTACCGGTGCTCCCAGCTCTAGGGCACATTAGCTGCTCCCAGTTTGTGGTTCACTTTGCCTTCCTTATGAGTTGGGCCAAAGCAGGGTCAAACAAGGAATGAAAGCCAGATCTCCAGGTTATATCTGGAGTCTGCGAAAGGTGTGGCTATTCTGGCAGGTCAGGTTTACTAGAATGCTGCGGGTGGGGTACCTGTTGGGAAATCCATGGTAATTGTCTTTGGGTGTCTAGGTAAACTTGCTTGGTTAAACTGGCGTATTGTGGTTTAGGAAGTCCAGCTTTTGTGTCAGAGAGTCTGTGTGAAAGAGTCCAAGATCAAGTGTCACAGAACCACCACTAAAGTGCTATCAAAGTGTTTCCCTGTCAGAGCCGATCAGAGCTGAACCTCTGAGGCTGCCTCTATTTATTTACCCCCAAAAAATGTATAAGGCAATTGGAGACTGACTTATCATCAGTTACATACAGCTAGGTAAATTTTTACTACGTCAATTCAGGGTAAGTACCTTGATCAAGGCTACTATAGCTGGAAGTGGGATCCAAACCCAGAATCTTCACGTGCAAGGCTCTAACTACAACGCTATCTGCTGTAAAGAAGAGGTGCAGTCTTTCCATGCTCTTAAAATGCAGGTAGCCTGTGAGCCAACTTGCTCTTCATCAACTCCCTTAGACCCACACACACACACACACACACACACACGTGCGCACGCAGTGTCTGCTCGATCATTCAATCTGCTGTGAAGCAATTCGTGAAGCTCTCTCACTAGATCCAGTTGCCTGGATGCAGCTAGGGGGGTGTCGGGTTCGAGGACATGTTGGCATGAAACGAAAATCTGCATTGTTATACACGCCCCCCCCTTCACCATCTCCTGCGAGGGTAGGAGGATTCTGGGAAGTGTAACAACAAAGGTATTCTTAGAAGATCCCGAGGGCATGCTGGGGCGATGACATGAAGGGCACGGTGTTGGCTCCTGCCTGAGCAATGTGGAATGTGTTGGCTCTACCAGCGTGCTCTAGCAATGCAGGAATTCACCATACTGCATGACGCTGCAGTTTTCCAGACAGACGGAACAAATTGTGGTTTTGTGGGTCGGGTCCTTACATTAGGAGCAGCGTTGCATTGTCTCCATGTCAGCTTGGGGGTTGCCTTTCTAGAGTTCACAGGTTCTTTACATAGAGCAGGGGGTGAAGGAGAAGATTACAGTATATTACAAGTATGATCATGTAGCAATGTCTAATAAGTCCCAGAAGGGTCTCCATACATCCCCAAATTGCTTAGAATTATCATGCAGATCAAATGTTAATTTAAATGGGGAAAAAAATCACTTGAAAAATTCATAATCAGAAAATTATTGGAATAAAATACATAAATCAAACCTCTGGAAAGGGATGCTTCTTCAAATTAGTTTATCTGTCTTAAGTCTATTTTCTTTGTCTAAGGGTTTAATAAAATTATGTAACTGAAGATATTTATAGACGTTTGTACCAGTTAAGCCAAATTTAATTCTTAGATGTTCAATGCTAACCATTGTTATGTCTGAAAATAAGTATGACATGGCCACTAACCCTTTAGGCAACCATTTCCGGAGACCAATTTGACTAATGTTTGGGCTCAGGGGAACAGGAGACCAATGAGAAGGACCTCACGGGCTCCCCAGGTATCTCCTTATGTCTCTCTACATTAGAACAGTGGACTTCTTAGGTAGACCTAGGATTTTTTGAAATTTATGAACAAAAGGCAGAGACCTTAAGAGTCTTGGATAGCATGGGATTGACTCAATGCCAACCCATGCGATTTTTTCCTTTTAAAATGGGCCAGCAGGTGGTGCAATGATTGGAACGAATTTCTTGGGATTAAAGAAGCTCCCAAAATACCACCTCCTGCTGTAATACCTTTTATCAAATTACTGTAGTTACTATGAATGGACATGATGAATTTACTCAGGAGTAAAAATGGGTAAGTCATTATAAGTAGTACATTTTAAGTTACTTTCGAGGAAAGTGTGAGATAAATAGACAGATGTAAATGTAACCCTCAGGAAAAAGAAATATCCTTTCCACCTGAGTACAATGATATTTGTGCTGTGCGCTACCTTTACACCCCTTGCCAGGTAACCCCTCTTTACTGAGTCTCTTGATCTGCCATCCAACACCCGGGGGAAGGAAAAAAGGCGGTGTTTTGATGACATATGGTTTTTCCTTCAACAGATGAAAAGAAAAAAGCAGCAAAATGGCCGAAAGGAGAAAAAAGGAAACGAGAACTAAAAACAGGCGAATGGGAGCCTCTGTAATCTGTCATGCGATGCTCAGCAGAGTTGTGTGTGTCAGATGGAAAATCTGTTTGTGTCACCCTCCCCCTTTGTGTGACCCTCCGGGCTGCTCTGTGCCTCTCTCTCTCTCTCTCTCTCTCTCTCTCTCTCTCTCTCTCTCGCTTCCCCCACCACCCACTATCACTGTGGCCAGTCAGCTGTGAATGCTCCTCTCAGCTATTTTGCTTGGCGATGCTGAGTAAGCGATGCAGCATCCTGAAAGTAGGGCAAGCGACGCCCTCATTTTGCTTGCTGTGTGACCCCCCCCCCCCCCCTTGCCCTGCACTGTGGAGGGCTCTGAACAGGAACACTTAATGTGAGAGGGGGTAACCCACAGGGCTATTGGTCCACTGCACACCTCACCCAGCACCATTGTTTTGCTTTCCTTTCGATGCCCCATAGAGCATCCTGGGAACTGCTAGTGTGTGTGTGTATATCATGTTGTTCTGCTGTAAACTTGAGGGAACGACTATAGGCACTTCACAACAGCATATGCAACAACACCAAAATGCCACTTAATAATCATTGGATGTCACTTTGAAAAAAATTGTCTGAAAGATCAATACATTTAAATATAAATGTTGCCACTGAAACTGTTTCCACATTTGAGGGGTACAACCCTGAAAATTTTTGAAATATTATTAACTCTCATGGGGTCATGGTGGCTCAAAGGGAGTTCAGTTGCTGGAGGAGAAGGCTGCTTTTCTAAGCTCTAATGACCTGAATGAACCTCAGCCAGAGTGATGGGCTTGACAGCATCTATTTTTCACCCTTGCTCTCTCTACAGCACCAGTGAACCCTACAGCATAAACTTGGGTCTGAGCAAGGAAGTCACGGATCACCAGGTAGAAGGGGGGGTCTGATTCAGCCTTCCTGGAGCTCCTAGACACAGACTGAGAGCTTTGGCCTCATGTTACAAGGAAACAAACCTCCCAAGAGCCAGTCTCCCATAGTAAGGCACTGCAAAAGCATTTTACTATTTGAGTTATAATGATTCCTGCAGATGGAGTTCCTCCTGAAATTCCTATTCCAGATATTGTTCCTTGCTATGCGGTCTGGCATTAATATGCTACACCAGCGCCCCTCAAAGAGAGGCATGCACAATCACAATGGTGTCCATTCATGGTTTCCGTCATGGCAAATTCTCATGAACCATATTCAAATGTAGGTATCAAAGTAGAGGAGAGCCATCAGGTATGCTGATGACAGACAGGTGACATTGGACTATGAGCAGAGGTCCACCTTTTCACAGCATCCCCAAGAGTGGAGGAGTTTTGTTTCCTGTGAAGGTGAAAAACTCACTTTGAAACTATAGCAACCCTGTCCTCCTCTACCCCAACTCAGCACCATTCTGCCACTTGATCCACCACATCTTGTGGTCAACTTTCCTCTGTGCTGGTCGGGTGACACATGGCAGGAATGTGGGGAGTCAAATGACTCGGGATTTCCACAGCAACAACTAGACCAGGTAATGGGGGCACTGTTTTCAACCTGAATTTCTGAACTGCAGATGCTGAGTTTCTTATTTCCCACTTGTAAACACACCACATTGAAGACATCATCACTCCTGGGAACTGGAATACAGGTTTGCAGTCCAGGAGACCCATAGAAAGGTAAAAGGTTCCCAGCTGTCCTGTCTCTGGTCTGGCTTCTCGGTGGCAAGTCCCTGGTCTAGGGCCATCACTTTGAAAGAAGGAGTGGCTGTGTATGATGCAAGGAACCGAGTCAGCCAAAACAAACAGCCAAAAGGCATCTTCTATCCTCATGCCAATCATTCACTGACATACAAAAACAAGGACCATCTTAACTGTTGGAAGGTATGAATCAGAAAAAGGTATGTATAAAATACTATTATTAATGTTTATCTAGGTGGTGTCCTTATTCAAGGCAACCTGCAATGTTTCATAAATGTACAGTAGTTTACCCTTTTATAGAGATGGATAATTTTTACTGTACCATTTCAGGGCAAGTACTGTGAATATAGATAATAAAGTAGGAAATGGGGACATGAATGTGAGGCCATCACATTGCAAGGCAGCAGTCTAACAGCTACGCTACTCACTGCCCTCACAGCTCTCATGTATGAATAAAAAGTACGTTTTTGGTGAGGCAGTGCTTAAAATGATAATTGCTTACTTTACATAGTGCCTTTAAAAAAGTTTAGTAAAAAAAGATAACTGATTATAATGGAAAAGCAAATGAGGGGAATAGGAAAAAAATACACAAATGTACTGCATGAGAGTAATTCTGAACCTGTGGGTTTTGAATGTAGATTTAAAGCGTCAGAGAGTACAATCTCTTCACTATGACTGTCTCAGAACAAAGGAATGGAGAAAGCTGAATACAGAAATATGACCGCAGCCATCAAATTTCCTTATCAAATACCCTTTAGTACACCCTGAATCTGAATCACACACATGAATCGGGCATTGTTGTCCTCCACGGGTGCTGTTTCCTCTACTGCAAATTTACATCTGGTCACTTGACAGTTCTGTTCCTCCAAGCGGCACACAACTTAGAGCAAACTAAAGTGCTTCGGCAGCGGAAATTTCAGATACAAACGTGGAATTGCCAAAACACGAGTTGTTGGTTTCTGCTGAATCACCATTTTGGATTGCACACATTACACCATTGCTTTTACAGTAGAACTGATAAGGAAGCAGAGGTGATTGCAGCATGATGTGATGCAAGTTTATGGGGCAGTCTGAAGATCAGCGGAGAAGTGGCTCTGAAGGAGATTGGTTTAAGATCCTTCTTGAACACTGGGAAGAATTCAACAGCTCTGAGAGGCAGAGAGGCCTCATTCTAGCACATTAGAGCCAAAATGAAGAAATTACAAAAAAAGGCCCAGCGGCTAGAGGTGGAGGAGCACAACACTCTTGATGGGGTGTATGGAGCAATCTGGTCCTGTAGGTATCTGGGTGCAGATCATAACAGAAGTGGCACAGGGCAGGGCAGGGCAGCTAGATGAAGCCAGTGAATACTTGCTGCTAAAAAAGACTCCTCTTATTTTGGAGTTCAGT
This sequence comes from Heterotis niloticus, assembly GCA_018136845.1. Lineage (NCBI taxonomy): Eukaryota > Metazoa > Chordata > Actinopteri > Osteoglossiformes > Osteoglossidae > Heterotis > Heterotis niloticus. Next base: position 9,522,977 of record CM030889.1, read on the forward strand.
ATTGCATTAAGCGTTAAATGTTCTGTTTCCTTATGGCAGAGTGATGGTGACAGTGACAAAGCAAAAATTAGCACATGGGAAGGACATGCCTTCCCGTCCCCCGTCCCCCCGTCCCCCCATGCACCGCCCTGCCAGAGCAAACACTATTACTCATGCAAAAGCATTGCTGCGCCACTGACTTGAGTCCTGGTCTGACCCACAGCTTACACAATGCGTGACACAGCCCGCTTATCTGTGCTGGGAAGGACTGCAACCGCAAACTGGGTTCACTCGGCTGGTCTGACGAAAGGAGCCAGTGAGCTGACTCACACGCTCATCATGCGCTCCATGTGGCTCTGGGGCCCAACTGCTTGCCAGGAGCTTCCACTTCCCCAGAACTTCCAGAATGAGCTGGAATGACACACATCACCATGTGTTGCCTACTTGCGGAAAATTTGGTATATTTGTACTAGTGTTCATGTCTACATATTTAGAAATACATTGACTTAATATTTACTATAACTAATAATACAGAGAAACTTGATTAAACCAAAATGAGCTCAGAGAAGGAACCATGTGAGAAGGTTTTGATCCAGATAATTGCTCAGTCCAGATGTTGTCATGCTAGCATCCCTTCTTATGGCTATGTTTTATTTGGTTGTTGCAGAAAAATTTGGAGCTTTTGAAGCTAAGGACTCAGCCTGCTTGGGGGGTGATTTGGTACGGCTCCAAGGCTGGATTTCATCAGCCAAATTTCAGTTTGGAATGTGAGGAAGAAACAAGGAAAGAATCAGCAGCTTTGGGCAGCTGACACTTCACCAGTCCTTTGTTCTTTATCAACTATGTAAAAGTGTGTGTGTGTGTGTGTGTGTGTGTGTGTGTGTGTGTGTGTGTGTGTGTGTTTGCTCATGTACAGTGACTGGAACCCTCTAGTAGGATCATCCCACCGTATCTATGGTTACATGTATTCCACTGGGACAAGGAAATGTGTTTCCAGCAACATACACTGGGCTGCAGATTGTGGGGATGCTCAACAAAAATGACAGAACTATTTATCAAAGTTATCTGTTTAGTTATAAGAAAAGTGGAAAATTACAAGACACCAAGAATCTTCATAGGATGTGGAGAAGCTATTGCTGCTTGCTTAATTTTGTGTCTCCAAGACTGAGAGTTCAGGATTTGGATCATTAAAGGAACTGAACATACGGGAAATTCACAAGGCTTTGACATTGGTGTAGTCAGAGTCCAAACGGGACAGCAGGTGGCATAGTGATTGATGCCATTGCAGTACCTTCATCAAGGGACTTTTTCTGAACCGTAAGTAGAAAATTGCCCAGCTGTATAAATTTCCCTGAGTAAATTAATACTGTAAGACACTTTGGAGAAAAGTATCAGCTAAATAAATAAATGTAAACACAAACCCTTCATGGTGATGAAGAGGCTACGAGGTGACATGCACATGCATTAATATGACAGACATTTGTTTCAGATTCACCGTAACATTCAAATTCCCTGCTGAGACTGTTCTTTCTCAACCCACTTGTGGACCGATTTCATTCTTTGTAAGGTCATTGTTTCACATCAGGTCCCAATTATAATTCAGACAAATAGCTTCAGCGTGACTGCAGCACACTGGAATTTGTGTGGTTTTTTAAGTGAAGGAATAACATCCAGGCCACAGAAAAGACACAAAAAAGTGAATGCTGAGGGTCCAAGAATGTTCATCTACATGTAAACTATAGTGAGATGATTTGAAGAGGTAAAGATGATAGAAAGATGGTTCTCTGTTACAAGCCATCTACGGTTCAGCTGTTCTCACCGGGATGGATTAGAGCACGGGTTGCTGGTCATGCATGTCTACAGCTGGGGTGTAAGTGGGATACTGGTCACAGGCATTGCTATGGCAACAAGGCAGGACCTCATGGAAGACACAGAAATGCTAATTGGTGGGGGAATGGTAATCCCACACCTCGTACCTGTCAGACGCCAGGCCCATATTGTGGTCCAGACACGGATTCTTTGTTCTCCCAGAGAGGGCATCAAGAAGGTGCAGAGAATGGTTCTGCCTGCCTTTCACTGTTTCTTCCATTTTTGGGTTGTCAAGATCTGTTGGGAATGCAAATGGAATTAAAGAGACCCAGTACGCAACATCATTTCTTACATTATATATAGTTTTTAGTATTGTGAAAATGAGAGATTCCATGAGCAAAGACGTTTCTGTAGACCACCGGTAAATGTGTTTGCCTGATCTTGCCCAGAGATGACACATTCTAAAGAGTGGAATGTTGACTCATGCTTATTAGTACATTTTTGTGGAAGCAGGGTCTGCTGGACATCTCCACAAAACTCCAAAGTTACTCTTTCTATTGAGCAGATGGTTTTGTCCAAAGTCATTTATGGCTTATCAAGCACATGAAGAAACAGAAAGTGGGCACGTGAGGATAAAACTTAACAGGCCAGTAGCACTCGGAGCAGCACAGTGAGTTTAACTTGGTGTGCCTTGATGGCAGGTATAGTGTGAGTTGAGCCTGAAGGTAAGATAATGCTGTTATCCTGGAGGAACATCAGTAGCAAGCTTCACTGAACAGGTGGAGACAGAGAAATGAGGACAAAACAAGTAGAACTGGAGTGATGAACTTGATGAACTGGAGTGAGCTGAAGATGCATACTGGTAGTTTGACCCTGAGGAAGCAGCAACAGTCCAGATGGGAGATAATCATAGCCTAAACTAGCAGTTGGTTGGACACTGTGGTGAAGAAGGGATTCATCCAGATGTGGAAAATTTTTGGAGAATGCGGCAGACAAATCTGCAGGGTCGCATCACCAAAACCAAGTACTGGGAGAAGCTGAAATTATGCTGCAAAGGGAGGGGATGAGGGGTATCTCAGTTCCTGGCAGCTTTACCTGCAGACGGAGGTCCGTCATCCAGGCGGAGATGTTAGTCATAGCGGTGGTGGCGTTTCATAGTAATTGCAAATGAGAGGGAGATTTGTCAGAAATGTGGCGATAGGAGAATCCATGCCGGATGGCAGAAACGCAAGATGTTACAAAGTGAGAAAAGAAGAGGACCCTGTGGGACACCTGTGAGATTTTAATGCCCAGCTTTGCTCGCAGTCATGAGCAAAACTGACGTATGGCTCTGCCAAATGTAGCAAATAAAATTAAGAGCATGATGGAGGAGCAGAGAGCCTTCGAGACAAGGCTGAGCACTGCCTGAGTGGAGTGGTCAGTTTGAAAGTCTGACTGACCTTAATCTATGAGGTCATTCTGTACAAGAAGTTTACGCTGTTTGTTAGCAGCACTTTACAGTGTTTTGTAAATGAATGGGAGTGACACCCACCGGTCCGTAATTGTGAAGAGAATTTGGTCCCAGAGGAGAGGTCTTGGAAAGGGAAGGATGTTGGTGGAGTTGTTTTGAGAGAGGGAGGATGTTTTTTTATGAAGATGGGCAGGTGGAGGGAGGGATGGGATGGTCTCCGAGATTTCTGTGTCAGAGAGCTCAGTGAAGCTAACTCGAGCTGGAGAAGTATCTTGTGATCCAGCAATTCGGAGAGCAATGAACAGGACTGTGGATTGTAGGTGTTCGGTAAGACATGGATGCATGATCGTAATGAGGTCTACTTGAGAGGCTATTGCTTCCCAAGAACTGAGTCAGTCATAGCAACTTCCATCACAAAAACTGACCAAGAACTGTAACAGTATCATTTGTTGTAGAGGTTAGCAGATGACATTGTGGTTACAGCTGTTATCCAAAGCTGGAAGGATGCCGGCTTGAACCTTTGCTCCTGCTGTTCTACCCTTGATAAATGTACCATGAAATGATACGGTAAAAATTACTCGGTCGTGCAAATGGGTAAACCAGTGTCAGTAGGTTAACACTGTAAGCTGCTTTGTAGAAACCATCAGCTGAGGCAGCTGCCTCGTGGTGGGTGGAGCCTCTGTCTTCCACTCAACGCTCTTCCTGTTCTGACAAGCAGTGTCAGCTCACACAAGGGGAACGCTCTTGCGTTCCTCTCGCGGAGCCACAAAGCAAACAGGCTGAGCCTTGCGTGGCACCTAGTAAACAGGACGCGGTGACGTGCCTCCCTACGAGGCAACCCTCCCCTCCAACCCCCTAGGCCCTGCCCCCATCTGCAGATGAACTTTGAAAAGATGTCAGCACTTGCTGGCAGCTGCACCACGCACTAACTTTGCAGAAGTAAACACTCATCTATGGTGTTGTGAAAGAAACCATCATGGAACATTTACTGAGAATTTTAAAATAAGGACTGCGGACACCACTTGGCCCGGTTACTACCTCTTTTGACACCATGTTTCACTCGCAGTACCCTGTGAAGAAGGAGAATGCTCTTTTGGCTGTTGAAGGATGTGGACATAGTGGATGCACATTTAGACACACTGAGCACACAGAGCAACATCAAAATGGTGCAGTTACAATACAAATAGTGCAGGCACTCACAGGTGTGTGAGCATATCTAACCAGTGAGAACTTACAGATCGAATCAGCAGCAGAGCTAAACAGGTGAAACAGGTGACACCAGAATGTACCGAATCTATTCTTAACCGAATCTATTCTGTCTTTTTTCATAGCTGGATGCTACAGCTGAATTTTAATTTCCATCCAACTGTGGATATGGATTACAACGTGCACCTCAGAGGCTGATAAGAAACACAACTTAATGAAAAAAATGATTTTTTAAAATACTTTTCTTAGCAACTTACAGGCTCACTTACATTAAAATTCCTTATTACCCCAGTGGGTTTCCAATTCGTAAACCCCCTTTTGCCCACTGTTGGAAAGACACTGCACTGAATTTGGGATTTGGCCGTCTGATTTGTTTTCTTTCTGAGAGACGGCAGTCCAAAATGGATGATATTTACTTTAGCCGTTGCCTGTAACCTGCGGCGCAGTTTCACTGTTTGTCTAAGTGACGTATTGCGCTGCGGGTTCCGTCACCTTTTTTTCAGCGCTGCCTGCTTGTTTCACATCTGCAGAGTCGTCTCCCCCCCCCCCACACACACATACGGCTGCTGCTATTGTCTGACCCATGTGTCACCTGGTTTTTCATACTGTACACAGAGATGACTGTGTAGGGCTTTTTTTTTGTTGGAGGAAACCACATGTCTCATGATGCGCACCAGACCTTGTACAACAAAGCAGGGCCTGGCTGGTTCCTGTTTCTGATTTATTAATGGGGAGTTTTCTGCGCCGCCTTATCAAAGAAGAGGCCGCCCCCTCGGCCGAGTTCAAGCCACACCATTCAACTGCGGCCCCCTCGCTTGGCTTTTTAGCATTTTTACTAGAGGGAAATTCCAAGTTTTTTTAACATCTTTTTTTTTTCCCTCCCTCTCACTCACTCTGCTGGCTGTTTCAGTTCAGATGCTGAGCGGGTGGGTTTCTGCACTGCCTGTCTGTCCACCAAGGTGAACCCGCTGCCTGTTCCTGCCCGCAGATGTGGCACATCTGGATCGGGGCCCAAGTCTTTCCTCACTTTTTTCTTTGTAATGTTCCACTTCCTGCTGCCATGGCAACCCTCTTGGTGTTTGGCGGGATGTGTTTGAAGGCAGGGAGATGGGGGCAGGCATGGAAGGGGGGGGAGCTCTCAGGGTTTGGCCTACATCCAGTGTAATCGGACTGCCGAGCTGAAATGTGCCCTTTGGCTGCACACCAGCTTTCAGAGAACAAAGATGTGAGCTTCTAATGTTGGCGCCGGGGCTTATTTGGCACTCTTTACGATTTCCCAGCAGCCCTTGCTTGTACCCTGGCAGTCTGCCACCTCCCCCCCCTTCACTCTATCACCCTGGGGCTGCAAAGAGGATTGGGGGGGATTTGTTTTTCTCCCGTCTCCTCACCCTGCCCCGATGACATCAGCCCTCCTGCCTCCAGATGCTCACCATCCAGCTCCATCACCACCCTGCCCCGCCCCCAACACATTCTCCATTTTATTGAAGTCCGCCGTCCATTTTCTGATCGTCGTAGCAGCTAGAGTTTCCCAGCGAAGGCCATGGACGCGCTGGGCCCCCGGGGGCCACGCATTCCCGCGCCTTAATCCTCTGCGCTAATTTGATGACCCAGAAATTTCTCATGTTTTTTTTTTCCTCCCTAATCTCTGAGGTAGCCGCCGCCACAGCCAGGGAGCTGTCAGAGCAATGCGAGCCATGTAGGGATGTAGTTATTTCCAGGGACGGGCAGTCTGCTTTTTTTTTTTTTTTCCCTGAAGAACAAAATAAGGCAGGCTTTGAAAGCGCTCAGCTCACAAACACATTTGGATGAAAATCTTGCCTTGCAAACATGTGATTTTTTTCCCCCCTGGTATGGATTTAGGGCGGTTTTAATCTGTATAAGTCCACTTGTTCATTTTTAGTTTGGCCTCGTTTTTTCTTAGACGGAAACAACATGCCAAACACCTGTTTGTGCTCACCCATGTGAAACACGCCGGAAAGCTTGGTTACAGCTGGGACAGCTGACAAGAACCAAGTTATGTGCAGTTTATGGCCGGGTGCTTGCCACATAGGAGAGGACTGCATATAACTTAAGAAATTCATAAACAAGTATTTACATTAACTTATTGCGTTTCTTATAATTTAGTGGTTCTTAACCAGTGATCCATGAACTCCTTGGAGGGTCATGGGAGAGCATCGGGTAGTCTGTGAAGTGTAACTGTAATAAAAATATGACTATGCTGTTTCTGTCTGTGACACGACTCAACAAGAAAGTCATTTTCAAGGTAATAAAATGAGTGCGGCGATTTTTCGGGAATTATTTGTACGCACTTTTCCAGGAGCGGTCCTTGGCTTTCAGTAGATTTGAAAAGGGCCCATGGCCTAGAAAAGGTTAAGATCTTTGGTTCTGAATAACACCTTGTAATGGGGGGAAAAACATCCCATACTGTAGCAGCTGTGGAGAATTACTGAGCTGATCATTTTTAGCGAGGCTGCATGAACAACATGGCAGCATTTCTTTCAAGAAGCGCACAGGCCTTTGCTCACCGGGTGCTGTTTGCCGAGCTGCAAGAAAGAGAAGTGAAATCGCAGCGACGCCGTCAACAGGATGCGGCTTGTTACTCGGGGTGTCCTGGCGAGAGGGAGATCTCCATGGTTACGCTTTCCTGTGGCAACTGATCAAGACAGAGAAAAAACAGGCAGGCTGCGGGTCGCAAGCAGCATCGAAAGGGGAAGCGCCACTCCATGGGTTGTTTGCAGCATCAGATGAGGAACTACTGCTCGCACAGTACTTGCTGGCGGCGTCGGTGAATGTAAACACCGTACAGCTCCTGGAGGAGTAAATACGCATCATTCTCCCTGGGAGTTGCTGCTGCTCCATCAAATACAGTCTGTATTTCACGGATGTGAACAGAGCGACTGAAAAGCAGGTAACATTTAGGCAACTAGCGTATTTAAGCAACAGTTTGGAAACAACCACACAATGAAAATATACATATGCGGAACTGTGGCAGAAGGTGGTGCAATAGTTAGAACCTCCACCTTTTGAGTTGCAAGTCCCAAGTCCAAGTTTGAATCCCGTCTTGTGTTATAGTATCCTCGATTAATGTACTTACCTTGAATTGATACCTTTAAAATTACCCTGCTGTTTAAATTTAAAAATCACTAATAGTGGCTTTAATCGCTTTGGAGGAAAGCATCAATAAATAAATGAAAATGTAACACAGGGGGATGTAGTGGGCGCTATCATAGTTAGACCTATCACCTTGCACTTGGAGGTTCTGCAATGAAATCCCAGTTCCTGCAGCAGTATTTTACTGAATTACATCAGTAAAAATTACCCATTTGTGCAAAAAGATAAATCATAGTAAATAACTTACCATACAAACTTCATACTGTAAGTGAACTGGGATGAAGCTGTCAAATAATCGAATAATTAAATACAGTAGCCATGAGCAGCATCTTCTTTATTGGGAAAAAACTGCAAATCATTTTGGACAAAGGTGTGAAATAAATACCAGTTAATAATAATAAAGAGAAATCATGTAAAATCCAGAGTTTGTAGAATTTCAGTTGAAAGTTGAAGTTGCTTTGTGACTGAACAGAAAACACAGCTGCTGGGAACTGGAGTCACAGGGTAAAAAAATAGAAACAAGCCTCAGCACGAAGGGGAGGAAACCACCTTGACGGATGTTTTTCGTGGTTATCTATCTACAGGAATACTGAAGATGTCTATTAGCTGCACCCTTTTCAATTTAGGAATTCACCCAGCACACTGATAGCCTTTTTCAGGTAAGAATGGAAAAAAATTTAAAGTGAAACCTTTTCTTTAAATTTATGTCTACCACAAGCGGTAATATACACGAAGAACCGGTGTCATTTCTCACTGATGTGTCACCTTAAGATACATGTATCATATTGTATATGTAGGGAACTTGGAGGCATAACAATAATAATAATAATAGTGGATGACATGCTCAGTTTTAATGGTTTATACCTAATTTGTGTTTTGGGGCTAAAATTCCCATTGAAAGTCAGTGCTCATAAACTTACAATAATGAGAAATTTCTTGTGCAATGAATTCTGCTTGCGCAATTCAAAGATGGAATAACATACAATGCACCAGTGAATTACACTTTGAGCTCACTAGTTGCAGTCTGCTGGTGCAGTAAATTGGGAACTGAACTGTACAACACAGCTCTTGCCTCACACATGGCTTGACTTTTGTAAGATTTAATTAGTGACTTATTAAGTATTTTGGGCTTGTGCGACACCGAACTGAAACATTTTCTCTGCTGTCGACCACGGTTCAGCATGCTTGAGTCTGTGTGTTTTTTTCCTTTCAGAGGGGATTCCCGGTCACGAAAATGCCAAATCCTCATCTACGGGCACAAGCTGCCCCGTAGACTGTGTCCACAGTCGCTACGGCCAAACAGGGACCAAAATGGCATACGGGCCCCAGCTGACTGATCCCAAGCACAGTCGTGGTTACTGCATCCAAGGATCGCCGGGTCCTGGGATCCAACCTGTGTGCCTTTAGGACACTACACCACAGGAGCCCAATTTGTATAAAAGGTATATGTTAATCCGAAGCACACTGTCTCCAGGATACTGCCCCAAAGGTCCGGAAGAAGAGGTCCTCTTTTTACCCTTTGAACACAAGGGATTTTCCCAGCCTTATTTAAAGCTTACCTAAGAGCATTATGCAGGCAGGAGGGTCACCTCATAGATGGAGCGGCTCAGAAGGCAGGCAAGCCATGTGGGCACTTTTGTACAGCATCCAGCCATACTTCTGCAAAATCATAATCGTCTACAACCAGGTCGCAGCTGTTCACCCGTTTCTTCCGCCGCTCATTCAGCATATATTAAATGTACACACTTGTTTGCATCAAAGCTGCCTATGCATTAATAATGAGAGGTATCCAAATGAGTACATCCACTAGATTTACATTAAAACCTCCAAGTAAATACAATAAAAAGAAAAGGTCAAAGAGCTCAAGTTTACTGTAATACAGGAAATAATACGCATCTGGCAGCAAATTGTGAACTTGCCTCCCCCACTGTGAAATAGGCTTTCTGTCAGAAAATGGGCCTGAAAGGTGGAAACTTTAAGTAAGTTCTGGAAATCTCTCCATCCATCTGATAGAGGACAGGTCAGAGTTTAGAGTCCATGCTGTCAGTCCACGCTTATTCCTCCCACATAGCTACACCGCAGATGCAATATTTCTACATATTACTAACATTTAATAGTGCATAAACAGTGGTTTCCCCATTCTCCAAAGGAGCGCCTTAGAAGCACAGTGTAATCTTTGCCATTTGACAGGTAAATGAATGAGCCCTTCACGGTACAATATAATTTTATAGATGTTGGAGGAAACAATGAGATGAGCACATCGAGTTAAAGGTGTAATCATGATAACATAGTTGTTTCTGTTATCAAGAAAGACACAACACCAATTTCATAATGGTCACATTTTCTGCAACACTGACAACAGTATTGGTTATACATATATCCCTTGGTTTACGTTCCTGAAAACCAGATGTAACGATGGAGCCCATTTCCTATTATTTTAAACTGGAAAATTTTCATCACTTTCCAAATTTCCACAAATATCACTGAAACACAGTAAATTTGCTAAATAACTCTCAAGCCATCACTTATTTGTTCTCCTGTACAACTGTCGACACTGAATGATGGCATTGTAAAAAAATTGAACAACAATTTAAAATAAATAAACAATGCAATTCGCTATAATGAATTACTAAATGCTGTTTGTGCTCTGCAATTGCATTTAGTGATATAAGTGCAGCACAGACAAATTAAACTTTATTGCAGATCAGAATCTATGGGAACCCAGCAGGGACAATACAGCAAGACACAAAATCAGCTGTGCCTTTCAAAATAAATACACATTAAGGATGGGTAGTTTTTAAAAACACATATCAGCTGGAAAATGTTGTAACAAGCATTCTAAACATAAATGGGGATTTTCACATTAAGATTTTAATTTATATTACCATCACATATGTTCTCCAAGAATACTTTTTTGAATTGCTTGTGATTCATTTTGCTTCAGAAAATATGGGGTTTGCATCTTTACACTGCATGATGCTGAAACATTTTGGTTTATTATTTTCCTGTTCATATAGAGAAGGTGTTTTGCAGTAAAAATACCATATACTGCATTTTGAAAAAAAGTGCAATAACCATTTTCACCTACAAAGTGAAAAGTTTTAGATATTTTTTGCATAAAAAAAAACTTGTTTCAAGACGAGACAGGGTGTATTAGACTAAAAAAACATTATACGCAGAGTTCCAAACTAAATTTTTTCCTATGAAACAAAAGATGTTCTACAAGAGAATATAAATACAGAGATTGTATACTAGGGAATGGGTGTTATACTGTATATTCTGGCACCAGGACAAAATTAAGAATCCATTTTTGATTTTTTTTGTTTTGCAAAATCCCATCAATCAGCCACCCTGACTGATGACTTAGTGAAAAGGAGGCATGGGAACAACTACAGCAGCTGCCTTGCCAAAATATGATCTTACTCAATGTATTTTTCCAAAAACAGGTTTAACTGCCATTTTGCAAAGCAGCGTGCAACACACAAAATCCAGTGGTCATTTTAAAAACAATCTTTTTAAAAAGGCTACCAGTTTGCAAACTCATTGTCAAAAGTGACCTGTGGAATACTTTAATTTCCAGATAAGGATTTTTTTTAATATATTCACCATTATCAAACTTGCACCTAAAGTACAGTTGGCCTGTGTACAAATTCAAAATCCAGAGCCTTCACACATGACACGTGTGTTTCATTGCAGAATATGCATATTTATGTAAGAGGATGACACGTCTGTGGCAGATGGCTGCGCTTTCGTTTTGCCCCCAGCCTCAGGCCAGGAGGTGTGGGGTTCGCTGGGTACGGCCTGGGTGGGGTGGGCCGTGAGTGCGTGACTAAACGTCTCGCTTCCTCTTTCAGACGTCGTCACCGCGCCTGCAAAAACAAGCCCCGCTTTGTGCGCATATTTTGGAGGCGTTGCCGCACCCGAGGGGCTGCGAGTTCAGCTGAATGCGTCTGGACGGCATCCAGGCCCGGAAAATCGGCGGCACAACAACCTGCGGGCCATTTCAGAGGGCCACGGCAGCCCATGTTGGCGCACATGTGTGCAGATAACACGCCATGTGCTCACATCTGCGGCCTGTGTGTGTTGTTTCCATGCACTCAGTTCCTGTCAACACTACCTGTGTTTACCACACGTCTGCCGTCCACAGACGACTTCGCGGCTCACTGTTTACATGCGCCCTGCAGCGTTCGTGTCCCACACGGCAGCCACGAGGCCATCGCTCCCCCGGCGTTGTTGGTGGACATTTCTGCCCTCTTGACAGGCTGTGTGTTTCGTGTGTTGCCTGGAGGGAGCTGACAGCCCCATGCGAAGCGCTTGCCCACTTGTCCTACAGGTGCTGGTAAAAGCCATACAGCAAGTATGAATTCTCCACACTTAAAAAAAAAAAAAAGCAACACCGCAGAAGACTGCATGAGAAATAAAAACAAATCTGCACAAATTCGCCGGCTTTAAATCCATCGATGTTAAATGACTGTGTTATGATGGTAGCTAGTCAGCTAGTTACACTTCTCCCACAGTTTTGGAGCCGCGCCATTGTTTTATCGGAGTGTCACCAGGAGGCGTTGCGCGCTGTCGCACGGTGACGTCACCGCCCCGCTTTCTGTGCAGCTGTCGGCGCGCGCGCGCGCGCGCGCGCACGAGCCCTTTCACAATGACTCCGCGTGGAAATCCCCGCCGCGCGCGCCTGCGCGCGCTCTCCTTTTCCCGGCCACTAAAGAAGAAAGCGAGAGGGACACGCCCACTGGCGCGCACGACTCACAGGAAGCGCCCCGAAACAGCTCGCTGCTTGCGTAACGTCATTTCACTCCGCAGCAACTTTTCCCTTTCTGCAGCTAAAATATTTTGCGGCGTGCGCTTCGTAAGTCTTTGCGTTGAATTAATTAATAATATATGAAAGAAAGGCTTTGCACAGTCTTTGCGTGATCCCAAACATATGCATGCGCATCACGCAGCATGAATGCAAGAACGTTTTTGACGGGAACAACCGCGCGTTCCGTGTGAGCGTTCCCTTTAAATCCCGTCGCCGCTCGCTGACTCTGTGACATGAGCTGCTTCACGCGCACTCGCCCGGGGGAGGGGGGGGGGAGGTGTGACGCAGCGCTGGCGGCCCCGACTGGAACGCGGAGCTGCCAAGCGTAAAAAAAAAAACACAATCACGTGTTTCCTGAGCGCATGCGCAGGAGGGCGGCCGCCAGAAGCAATAACCCCATGCGACCGGGAGGAAACGTAATGGGAAAGACGGGTTGCCTTTAAAATAAAGTGGAATGGAACTAAGTGATACGTTGGTGTTCCCCCATGAATGTTTCATATGAAATGAGTTATGATATTTCCACAGACGACATGTCGCCCATAACAAAACCAGAAGAGCCCTAAAGCAAATCCAGGGAGGCTGTTTTTAGTATCCCTGGTATTTTCCATGTCTAAATCCGAGCTCTTAATCCTGTCGATGTCCTCTGTCTGACAAACCAAGCTCAAACGAGGATTAACGACGTCCGAGTTCACAAATCCCAACACAGCGCATGAATGAAACCGTCGTACGACGATGAAATAATACGCAGCGGAATAAATGAGCAAACTCCTCAAATTAAGAGGTTTTTTTTTTCTAAAGGAAAAAAAAAAATCTTGGTCGATGCTCGCCGTGTTCCTGGCGCACGTCCAACTGGTGAAATTTGGGGGGGGTGACGCATGCGCAGTTAAGGGAGGAGGGCTGTCGAAGAATGAAGTAAACAGAGCCGGAGCCCGCGAGCCCCAGCGCTGGGCGGTGACGTCACTGCTCCACATTGCGCTCCGTCCGCGCGGCGGTGCGGGACATAGATCGAGGCGCGCCGTAGTAAAGTGCGCACTGCCATGAACTCGCGCGTGTCACTTAATTGTCGCTGCGGCTGCAGTCGGGAGAGAGGAGCTGTCTGAGCACCCCAGGTCGCTGCCGCCTCGCTTCCATTTACATTTTTTTTTTTTTTTACCTCTTTTGTTTTTGTTGTTGTTGTTATTGTTGCACACGCAGCGGGAAACGCGGGATTTTCGGCCCCTTTTCTCGGAGAGAAGCTATGTCGTCCGCCGCGGTGGCCGCGTCCCGGAGGCAGTCGTGCTACCTGTGCGACCTGCCCCGCATGCCGTGGGCCATGATCTGGGACTTCACGGAGCCCGTGTGCCGGGGATGCGTCAACTATGAGGGCGCGGACCGCATCGAGTTCGTGATCGACACCACGCGGCAGCTGAAGCGCGCACACGGTTTCCAAGAGGGCCGCTCCCCGGGCTCGGGGAAGCCACCGCTCGCCGCAAAGGAGATTCCGTCGCTGAACCACGCGGCGGACCCGAGCTTACGACCACCGCAACCCCTGGACCGCTACCCATTGGCGTCGGAGCGCCCCCCGCGGCTCGGCCCCGAGTACCCGTCCTCGCGTCAGGCGAACGGGATCCCCATGCCCAATGGCTTCTCCAAGCCGGATGACCCCCCGGAGCTGAACCGCCAGAGCCCGAACCCGCGCAGGACGAGCACCGTGCCGCTGGTCAATGGCAGCGTGTCTGTGCACGCGGCGAACGGGCGCCCGGGCCAGGTGACGCTCCCGTCCGCGCTCTCGTCCGGCCTGGCTGAGCTGGGCGGCAAGCGGCCGGCCTCCGTGTCCAGCACCGAGCACGATCGCGAACCCAAGGACAAGCACAGACCGGACAGCCTCACGCCGGAGATGGAGGCGCACAAGGCGCGCGCCGACGACTGGATGAGCAAAAGCAAGACGATGCGTGAGCTGCTGCCGCCGCACGCCTTCGACGGTCGCTTCAAGAAGGAGCTGCAGCCGCCGCGCGTCCTCGGCTATGAAGCGAGCGCCAAAACAGGTGAATGGGGAAAGCTCGAGGGGATCCCAAAATAACCCGGCACAAGCACTTCAGCCCAAAGCACATCGCAGACTAACATTTTCTAACATATAGCGTAACGCAGCATTTCATAACACAACACAGTTCCACTGCTGCACCAGTATCACACCGTGCTGCAATGCCATTCATATCTGCGTGCACCTCATTTGCATGACGCGCGATCCCCCTTTTTAATAATTAGGAATAAATACAGTAACTTTATAGCACCTGTCACACCTTATTGCTCGGAATGCTTTCAAGATTTCACAGGTTTAAAGTGACTGCTTTATTGTGGTGCCTAGCACGAGTGTCGCTACGCTGCTTCGCTCTCCTCTTCTAACGCGCCCTTCCGATGTCACCCCCCCCCGCAGACCGGGGAAAGCACCCCCGCAGCCTGAAGCGCAAGGCGTCCCCGGAGCCCGAGGGGGAGGGAGCCACCGCCGCCGCCTCCAAGCACAACGGGGAGGGACAATGGCCCCAGCCGCCCGCCGACGTCCTCAAGATGCCCCCGGTACCACCGCCCGGCTTCGCGTCGGCGCCGCCTACCATCTCGCCGCATGCGCGCACCACGCCGCCCGAGGCCGCGCAGAACGGCCAGTCGCCCATGGCCGCGCTCATACTGGCGGCCGACAACGCCGGAGGCAACAGCTCTCCCAAAGACGCAAACCCGGTGCACTCGACCACGCGGCGCAACAGCGGCAGCCCGCTTTCGCCCTCCTCCGTGGGCCCACGCCGACTTGCGCAGAGGGACGCGTCGGGCGGCGGCGGCGCGCCACACGCGCCCGCCGCCCTGGACGCGGCGCACCCCCCGCAGAGCGCGCCGGACTCGTCGGTGCCCGGCAGCGTCCCGCTGTGCTGCACGCTGTGCCACGAGCGCCTCGAGGACACGCACTTCGTCCAGTGCCCGTCCGTGCCCTCGCACAAATTCTGCTTCCCGTGCTCCCGCGAGAGCATCAAGCAGCAGGGCGCCACGGGGGAGGTGTACTGCCCGAGCGGGGAGAAGTGCCCCCTGGTGGGCTCCAACGTGCCCTGGGCCTTCATGCAGGGCGAGATCACGACCATCCTGGCGGGGGACGTGAAAGTGAAAAAGGAGCGGGACCCCTGACTCTGCGCCGTTTTGTACTGAAGCGCAACAAGAAGAAAATCAAAGACAAACACCAATATATAAATATATAAATATATATGAATATAAATATGATTGAGGCGCGTAACGACGC
This sequence comes from Heterotis niloticus, assembly GCA_018136845.1. Taxonomy (NCBI): domain Eukaryota; kingdom Metazoa; phylum Chordata; class Actinopteri; order Osteoglossiformes; family Osteoglossidae; genus Heterotis; species Heterotis niloticus. The sequence continues at coordinate 9,538,601 of CM030889.1, forward strand.
GCGGACTTGTATATACTGGACACTTGGTAAACATGGCTGTATAATTCCTGATTTTTTTGCATACGTTGTGTTTCTATATTTTCCAGGATAAAGGTATGTACTCCTCATAACGCCCCGCCCCCGTCCCACCCCCTCGGTGTTTTTAAACAGCGGACTCTCGATGTCCCCCAGGTCTGGTGGCAGTTCCTGTCCCTGTTAACCGTACGATGTGACTAAGCCCCACCTCCCCCCCCCCACGAGCACTTGACCGAGCTGAACCGCTTCTCGCTGTACCTGTATGCACTTGTTTCATTGCCAAATACAGTTTCTGACCTTGTCATAATAACCCCCCAGTGTCTGTGGTCTTGCTTTTTTGCGCCGCGCTGGTCCGGTCCTACGTGACGTCAGAAATGTTGTCCTGCATGATGCAACAGCTGCGTCCCACACGGCAACGCTTGTCTGGCGCGCGCAGAACTCCCTCTGGCGTGCGGCCCCCGTTTGCTGATGACACGTAGCAAACGTGGCATCATATTAACACGCATTTATTTACTGCCACTCGTTCGCCGATGGACACCTGGGCCAGGTGACTGTGGTTCACGAGGGACTGCTGTCTTGACTCCGCTTCCTCGCCTCTTCCCATAAGAGGAATTTGTTGAACGATGACCCAGAGAGGTCAAACGCTCAGTGTTTGCAGTGGGTGGGTGTAGCAAGGGGGGGGTGCGACCCTGGTCCCTGTAGAAACTTAGCAAGGTGTCAAGTTGGAGAATGGGGAGCCAGAGTTTCACCTGTTATGTCACTGTATGTGTGTGTGTTTATTGCTGTACAGAGGCTGGTGAATAAAGGCTGCGCTGCCTTTGCATGCGTGAAAAAGTCAATAAAGTGGGGGCCAGGAGATGGTGGCAGTTGGAGATTGTCTTTCCACCTGCAGGGAATGAGTTATTACTGTAAACATATCTGGTCAGAGCAATGGGTGTATAGTTTTTCATTGACCGTGGTCCATGTCTTCAGAACAATCTTGTTACTGACCCACGTGGACCGCAGTAAACTGGGGATGTTAAGGTTGTGACAAGTGACATACGTAATATATGGAAAAACTGATTTTAACTGCAAAGCCTGACTGCAGGAATGTTGCATCTTACACAGTGCGTGGTGATGTGTTTTGTAGTAAACTGTCCACACGCAACACTTATTATTAGAACAGCTGCCAGAAGCACACTAAATCGATTTTTAGTTATGTAACTGGCGCAACGTGTTCTTAAACCACTGGGGTTATGTTTTAAATTGTACAGAACTACGCCCCATCTGCACATCAGCTTTTGAACAGGCCTCCGGGGCCATGGGGGTGACGATGAGCCTGAGCGTCGATCACGGCGTGAATGGACCTGGATCTGTTCTGTCTCATTCATTACTTCATTCAACAGCACGTTCATTATCTCATTAAGCAGGTTGCCCACATCATTCACTGCCTCGTTCGCTCTTGACCACTGGCCCTTCAGCATCATTCTGTCACGACCCAAACATTTATTGCTGCGCACACCGTATGCATTACTGATCACCTTGGACTGTGGTACTGGTTTATTAAAGATTAATTTAACTTTGTGTATATGACCTCAACTTTTCAGATATTGGTGGGTCTTCATCCTGTCTCTCTGAAGCTCGAATTGTTGTTTAAATCATGTCAAATTACTGAAAGATAATTCTTCGCCTGCATTTAGTGCAGATTTAGATAGAAAGGCTGCATTTTAGAATGGGACATTTTAAAATATTGTCGGAGCAGATGATGGACAAATTGAATTGTGATCGCGAGGAAGGTGATTTGCACAATGCTCAGGGTGTTGTGAAGGACTTTCTTCTTTGCTCCACCACCACACTGTAAAGGTGAGTGGAGTGAAGGGCCAAGGAGTGGGTGCATGGCCCAGCTCCTCCAGACGGATACCCTCTCCCCCTGTGTTGTTCTAGACCTGGAGCTGCTTTCCATTCCAGTGAAAAGAAATCACCCTTCATGTTTGCTACTGAAAGTGGGAGTAGCGGGCAGCACAGAGTAGCAACTCAACACAAACCCCCTGTGAGTCAGTAGCAGAGATGAGGACTGAGTCGTACCCTGCATTCAGGCACCCCAGCTCCCCTCTGTGATGCTCCTTAACATGGTATCTCATGCCTTCTGGGTGAAGATACACCAATTTTACACCCATTCAAGTACAACACATTTAATGTATACAATACTCTAACCAGCTGATTTTTTTTTTTACATATTAGACAGTATGTAAGAAAACCAAATTTGTAAAACAGCATGGGGGACCATAAAGACTGAAAAACTTTTGGGTGAAAAACAAATTGATAACTTGTTACATACAGATACAGACTGATAGATAGCTGCTTAGAGAGATAATTAAATAAAATATGTGTATAACAGATTGTGACAAAAGTTTGTATAGCACCCTGGTTGACAATAAAATTACTTTTTCTATGTATGTATGTATCTGTACATATAGTGCGCGCACGCACACACACACACACACACACACACACTCATTATATACATACACAGAAAGTCTCTCTCTCTCTTTCTATGTACAGAGAGAATTTATTGGACCTGAAGTAAAATACAAAAGACTGTACAACAAAGTAGTGGCAAAAACCTGCGAATAACACAGGAAGCAATACAATAAAAACACAATAGTTTAGCAATAGGTTTTGGATGCAAATAAGTAAAAAAGGTAAACAGCATAGCTGGCAGTTCAGTATCAGTGAGGACCCATTACAAAGCCTCTTGCTGGCGCAATGTGCTTGGGAGGGCGGTGCATGTAAAGGGTGCAAGTTGCTGTTCATGACGGCCAAGGGTTTAATGATTACAGGTTATGTCCCTCTGAATGGGCAAAGCCATCCAGCTGTCCATGCAGCAGTGGGGGGTGGAAGAAACATCTTAGTGGGGACGCCCCTGAAGACATTGAGACGTTGTGCCCGCAGCTGTGTGTTTCCATAAGAGAACCTGCACAGATGGTGGTTTACTCCACTGTTGCTGGTTATTGCTTCACTACATGTTAGGTTTGTGGTTATAGTGGAGCACCTCTCTTGGCTTGTATTATAAATTGTTGGGGGACAGAGCTTTTGTCCTGTCTTGGATTCCCCAGGCAGCCTGTCACCCTCTCTACCAGAAGCCTGACCCCTGTGGTCTTTGTACAGGAGCGCAGTGTCCTTTGTGCTTTCCAAGTCTCTGAGAGCTGTGTGTAACCATAACCCAGTCAAGGGTTCTACTGTGTCAAAGCTCAACACCATCTCATGTTAAAATGTTAAACCCGTTTGTTGTTCGAATACAATTCCAATGTTGTGTTGGTGGGGCGAAAGGCATTTTCTGCGAAACGTGAAATCTCATGTCTTGTGTGAACAAAAGCTCCATAACAAAGAACCAAAAATCGGGCACACAAACACATTGTCTCATATGACGGGTCATTGGGTGGCATAGTGGTTAGAATCCTGCCTTTGGACTTTTAGTACCCAGGTTTGAGTTGCATTTCTCACTGTAGTACCCTTAATCAAGGTACTTACCTTGAATTACTACAGCAACATTGCTGAACTGTATAAATGGGTAAGCAACTGTAAGTTGCTCTGAAGAAAATGATCAACTAAATAAATAGATGAGGGTGAGGGTGAGTATCTATTCCAGTTGTGGCCAAAAGTGGCTGACTTGCAGTGTGGTTTTACCAGGGATTTGAATCAGTGAAAGAGCCACCAAAGGAAAACCCCAAACAGGACCCGTCAGGGGTGGGAGGGACTCAAACCCAACCCTCCAGCTGTCATTACAGTTAGACAGAAAACAGGCCCTCTCCAGGCCACATCCGCCGCCAGCTCCTGGAAAGGAATTCCTCCGCTGTTGACTGTAGGCCTTTATCTACACAGGGTTGTACTGAGCCAAATATAGTGGTTAGACAACTGCAGACCTAGGAGCGTCATAACAGCTTTGAGTCGCCTGGTAACATGTCAGAATAATATGCAGGAGGTGTCTGGGTTCAGTATGCGGGTGTGAACACTGGCTGTTTGATCTGTCCTTCTGTCCTCCACAACAAAAATAATACAGTCAAAATTTAAGAGTTGAGGTTCAGTTAAAACCATAAATAGGTTTTTTCCTGTTTGTTGGGGAGGGATCAGCTATGCAACTGTGACAGTCAGTGTGGTGCACACTTACTAGTTGTGTTAACCATATGTCACCCTTGCATCTGACAGTTTTTCAAAGTGACTTACAACATTAAGCCTGCTTACAGTGGTTCATCCATTTGCTCAGAAAGGTCATTTTGCTGTATCAGTTCATGCTAAGTACTTTGATCAAAGGTACTACAGCAGGAGGTGAGATTCAGACCCACAACCTTCAAATTACAGAATGATAGCTCTGAGTCCCATGCCACCTGTTGCCCAATACAGTCATCACTATAACAGTCTAGTGCTTGTGGGACCTTTTAGAAGGTCACCGATCTCCTGAGTTGATGTCCAGCTGCATGCTGGAAGCATAGAAGGCATCATGCACAGACCAGAGGGGCTGGATAAGGTTTACTGTCAGCATGGGATCAAAAACAAGGTAAATACAGCTCCCCGACTCCTGGTTAACCCTTTTTAGGCTCCAAAACTAGTTTTACTGCAGCCATACTTGAACACAATAATGTGCTGAGTCAGGAACTCAAAGCACCTAAATAGTACTCTCATCACAGCCCTCCTGGGGCTTGAACCTATAACTTCCTGGCTTAAAGTTGTGGAAATGCAGCTGTAGTTTATTTTGCATTAAAGTAATTTCTACATCAATAAAAATTATATGTATAATATTTTAAAAGTAATAAAATATTATATTAATAACACTAATATTTGTATACTGTATATTTATGCCTTTGTTCACATTGGCTTGCAATGATAGATTTGTACACTAAATTACATATACTGATTTACCCATTTATACAGGAGGGTATTGTTACTGTAATAATTCATGGTAAATACCTTGATCAATGTACTACAGCAGGAGGTGGGATTTGAATTTGCCGTCGCCTTAATTTTGCTCCATTATGTGTCATGTTTATTTAAAACCATGTTGATTCCTGCCTAAAATTAAATGATTTTGTCTTTAGAGGAAACCTTATTGGTTATTATTGGTTGCAAATTTAAAATTGTCTCTGCAGATGCATCCACACAGGGACCGGGAGAGTGCTGTAAGCTCAGGTGCGCTAAACCTACTCATGGTGGACTGTGGAGCTTTATATGAGCATAGAGGCCTCAGCACACCACGTGGAACATGTCATCTACTCGTGTTTCTGCTGTGGACTCAAAGTTATTTTTAAAGGTGTTTTTAAAAGGTATTGTATATTACATCTGGCCGTCTGGCTTAGGCCCTCGTCTGGCCTCTTTACTGTGTTTTTGCCACAGACATCAGAGTTCTTTCTGGAGCTCCAGCCCCATTAATAGAGATTGACCAACCACACTCTGGCCTAATGGATGAGCCTCCAAGCTGCCGCTGCACCTCTTTCCCCGGCTGGCAAAATGTCTGTGTGAAGAGTTTAAGACAAACAGGATGTCAGGGTGTCTGTGCTGTGTGTTGGGACTCTGACATTTACAATGTGTAGGTATGATGGGGAGCAGGTGGCGCAGTAGTTAAAGTTGCCATTGCTTCTGAACTCAACGGACCCAAGTTTGAATCTGTATTTCTTGTTTGGGCCTTTGATCAAGCGACATGCCCTGGACTGATACAGTAAAAGTTGCCCTGCTGTATAAATGGGTAATTTGATCTAAGTAGCTTAACACTGTAAAGACTCGGCTAAAAGAATAGATGTAAATGTAACCATGACCAGGAGAACAAGATGCTTTTGTGTTTCTCCAACTCCCTTGGTTTTTTTCTCCCTCTCTGTTTGGAGAAGTAAGCCTTGTCCTCTGAAAGAAGTTCTCTGTCTCCTGCATGGTCTCCAACCGGAATGCAGATTTTGTGCAAAGTTTTTTGAAGATCAAGACAAGAGGTGATATAATGGTTAGAGTTACCGCATTGCTCATGAAGGACCAGATTTGAATCCCACTACCTGCTGTTACCTTGAATTGACACAGTAAATTATTACCCTAAACTACCCTTAATAGTGTACGTTACTTTGGAGAAAGGCATCAGATAAATTAATCAATGTAGTTGTATTCAATGCAGAAACCCAAGTGCCAGACCAGCAAAAACCCCATAGACTCTTCTTAGCAGCTCATCTCCAGCAGATAATTCTGGTTTTCTGGACCATCAGGTGCAGGTGGAGCTGCAGGATGTGGCTGAGACAGGATTAGAAAGGCAGCTCTGCTCCATAGTCCACAAAATTCACAACCACCAGGTAGGGACAGCATTACAGAGTGCCTTGCAAACATCTCACCGTTTGCCTCCTGTGACCCATCTCGCTGCCCATGTGATGTAATTACAGCTGTGTGAGCCGTCTGGAGGGGCCATGACATGTGTCACGTGGGGGGGCGTAGGGGCATGCAGGGGAGGAGGCGACAAGGCTGCTGGCTGTGGTTACAATAGAGGACAACTCTACCCTCACCAGACCTTCAGCAGGGAGAGGGACGGAGGTCCTTGGCCACATGCAGTGAGGCTTTCAGGTGTCAGATGGGATGTGAAGCAACACAGCACAGCACCAGTGTAGTTTGGTCATTGTATCTCTGGCACTGTGTTACCACTGCGGTTATGGTCACCCAGGAAGACAGTGCAGAACTAGAATGTGAGCATCAGAGAACATAGATCGACACAGATCTGTATTTATTAATTTAGCCTACGATTCTTTTGAAAGTGGCTTAAAACTCAGAGTAAACCAAATTGCATCAGCAACAGAAAAAAAGCTTCAGACAGAAGCTTGCAAGTGTCAAGACACAGTCAGTTTGTCCAGAGTCAACATTTTTTTTAATTAAAGATATGGAAAAGTCAGGAAACTGAGAAAAGTGGGGCTGAGAGATCCATTTTGAGACACTTCTTGTATGTTGAAAGGAATTCAGTGGTTCAGAAGGAGCTCATTCCATCATACTGGGGTCAAAACCAAGACCTTACAAACACATTGAAATAATGGGCAACAAACTAGTGAGTGAAGAACAAAAACCAAGCGTGTAACTCCATGATTTAATGCTCTGCCAAAGCACACGACTGCTGACATTATCTACATGTGGAGCAAAGCGGAAGGTTGTCAAACGCTCAGGGACTGTTGCTCCAGGAGCCAGTATCTCACAGCCTCAGAGCACTAAAGCTATCTTACAGATGGATCTAAGTTGTGTCCCATAAATCACATGGTGTGTTCAGGTGCTGCGCTGTTGAAGGTGGAGGGTCGTATTTCAGAGAACTGGGGCTGACAGTCAGTGTTCCCACACGTGATCCATGGCGAGACCATCTGCAAACCCATCAGGGGTCCCAGACTGAGAAGGGGTAAGACCTGCTGAATCTGTGAAGATGGAACATCTTTTCCTGGGAACAGGGGAAGGTCCTGCAACTCCTGGAGTTGAAGCAGTCACATCTGCATTTATTTATTTGACATTTTACTGCAAAATAACTTACAGTGATTTACCCCTTTATACCAATGGGTAAGTTTTACTGTATCAGTGCAGGGTAAATATCTTGATCAAAGGTACTACAGCAGAAGATTGAATTCAAACCTGAGACCTTCAAGTGGAAGGCTGTGACTTAGCCACTATACCACCTGCTGCCACCTAGACTGCCCTTCTGTCCCTCTAAATAACAAATCAGGTAAATAATGATCGACTGAAACTGAATTTTGAAACAGAAATGCAGATTGGCTGGGGGAAAAGCAGAGGTAAAGGCAAGGTGGTTGAATCTCTACAGTGAGGCTATAATAAGCCCCCTGCCTTCACATTTTAACCAATGAGGCTAAGAGACTGAGCCTTGTTCTTGAGGGGTGCTGGGAAGTGGAGATGGGGGGGCTCTCACATGATGGATCAAATCACTGCCAATCTCCAAGCAAAAAATGGAGATATTAGAAAACAAGTAAGATATTATTTCACCTTCATCCCAGTCTGCCTTTGTCATTTGCTTTCGGAAGATCGTCCCCTCCACCTCCCTGCCTCTCTCACTGGTATCACTGTAAATGGAGCCTGTGAGATGGAAATGAGGGCTCTCTCGCTCCCTTCCCTCCCCCCAGATATCTGAGCGAGGCTGTTTGTGCTCCTGGAATGCTTTTTTTTCCATCTGCGATTCTGGAGTTCTGCCAGGTCACAGAACTGGAGCAGAGAGAGAGAGAGAGAGAGCGAGAGAGAGAGAGAGAGAGAGGTGGGGGCGGTCATGCAACAGACCGGGAGATGAAGCTTTTTATTCCCTCCAAAATGAGAATGCACACAGAGACAGTGTTTGGCGCAGTGTCAATCAAGCAAAAGTCCTCCTCTCTCACACACACACACACACACACACACACACACACACACACCAGGCCTGACCTTGGAGCTCCTGCTGATCCATCTGCAGGTCATTCAGACCATGATGATTAACCAAAGCAGCCACTTCACCCCATGTACACATTACTGCATTTATATTTACTTATTTATACAAAGATTTCAAGTTTCTTACAGCGATTTACCCATTTATGCGACCTGGTAACATTTACTGCATCAGGTGATGGTAAGTACAATACCTTCGAGGTGGGATTTGAACCTGCTGTAGTTCTAACCATTGCACTGCCTGTTGCCCGTAGTCATGTCATTTAGACTGTGGTGAGGCCAACAGGCCAAAATAAGCAGATCTTAATGAGGACAGGCTGACCGCGCTTGGCTGCTGGATGAGCCACATCGAACCTTTGCTTCTCAGATTTAATCTGGGCCCGGCGCTGAAAGATAACGTATTTGCTTTGGACGACCAGTGAGTCGCCTCGGAGCGAATGCTATCTGATCCCTGCCTTGAAATGTCAGGATGTGCACGCTAATTGGGAAACAGCTGGAAAAAGTTTGGAAAACATACATATTTATAGATGTGAACAGTCAGGGCCTTCAGTTGCTGCAGGGTGTTTTGGCGGAAGGGGAGGTCGAGAGCTCCGTACTGTGCTGTCCTGGGGTTCCTCTCACATGTGGTGATCCATGAAAATGATGTGAAAATGGCAGCGTGCGCTGCCGACTATGTAGACAGCGCGGCATAAGGACAATGCGGCCAAATGTGCGGCCTTTAGGTTATAGGTTTAAATGTTGCCATTGACCTCTTAATCAGGAGTGAACACTTTATGAACACTGCATTATGACAGTTATTGGATCAGCTCCCAAAATGACTTCATGTTGATAACAAATCTTCTGTTCTTGTTCTACATTTCTGTGGTTAAATGAACAATGGCAGTAGAGCGCATAAAGGGTCAAGCTACCATCTTGTACAAGAAAAATCCAAGTTCCTCCCACTGTAGTACCCTTGATCAAGGGTACCCTGAACTAATACATTAAAAAATTACCATGCTGTATAAACAGGTAAATCAATACTGAAGTGTCAGAAAATCTGAATAATAAAATCTGGTCTGGTAGCAAGAACCGTTATTGAGGAACATGTTTGCACAGCAGGGCTTTGTGCCGGGGCTGTGAGGACTCAGCCCTGACTTCCTGCTGCTCCAGAAAGATGACAGGCAGACAGAAGGATGAGCCACATCGTGGCAGGAACAGTGGTGGAACTACACCTGTCTTGTCCTCAGGGGGGACACAACACCTTGACAAGGCCTTGCGACTGTCCTCCTGCTGTGGCATACATTAAAAATGAAACAAAAATAGACAGAGTCCTGGCGTCCTACTCTTGGAACCCATCCTTGAGCACCAGCATCCTTCAGCACCCATTTCCAACACGGGTACCACCACATGGGGCCTCCACACAGCTGCTGCTGTGAATGGGTGTGACAAGGTGGTGTTGTTCTTTCGCTCAAGTCGCACCAAGTTTCGTCACTATGTGAAGGTGGGCTGCCAGCCGCCAGTCACCACACATCACATCACATCACATCAATCACATCATGCTGTGAGCAGGACAATAGTATAAACCTGGGATGAATCTTTTTCTCTCTTTCTCTCTCTTTCTCGCACACACACACGCGCGTACACACACACGCGCGCGCACACACACACACACACACACACACAAAGGATAGCTTTGAGTCACCAGCATGCATGAAACATATTTAGTTATATATATGCAAACATGAAGAGAACATGCAAACTTGTGCCCAATAGTTGTGAGGCACCAGTGCTACTTACTGTGCCACTTGCTGTGCCAGCCTGTTTGAACAATGTGGCAGAGCAGCTCCCTCCTCCAGAACGTGTGTGTGTGTGTGTGTGTGTGTGTGTGTGTGTGTGTGTGTGTGTGTTTCTCTGCCAGTTCACTGTGTTACGTAAGCCTGTGAGTAGGAACGGCACTTCTGCTGAATGCTAACACTGCACATCAAAGGCTATGGAGCTGCTTCTGCTGCTGACGCTTGGGGTATTGAATTATTGAAGTATGATTCCCCCCTCCCCCTTCAACAGGCTCACTGCAGCGACAGATACGATTAGTTTATTCAGTGTGTCTGCCAGGTGGTGTGTGTGTGTCTCGCACCTTCACTTATTAAAGGGGGCCTGAAGTCTACCTTTTATTCCCTAGTTAGATGAAAGCTGAACTTGGGCCATCCAGCGGTCCCCTGAGACACGAAGGAGAGTCCAGACAGAAGCTCTGACAGCTGCTTGTGTATTTATTATATCTAGTGACTCGGAGCATCTCTGCAGAAAACACGATACACAGAAGGATGTGCTTTATGAACAGAGGCCATTTTGTGTCCTTAGTCAACAGTAACTGGTCACATGGGTCTCCAAGCTCTTGTATACACCGATTCCCTGTTATCTGGTCCTAATTTGTGTGAACTAGTACTACTCTGGAAGGAGTGGGGTTTGAACTGATAGACAGCTCCCCACTGCGTGTCTCTGCCTAGGCCAAATGGATTGAATGATTGAACCAACTGCAAGACATTGGATCCCATCTACAAGCGGCTACAAAAGTGACTGCTCTGCTGGCTAAGGAGAAAGTGTTGGGGAAAGACTGGTGAGGAGCAGGACGGCTCCAAGGAAGAATCGGTAGAGTTGCGATCCCATTTTTGTTGTCCTGCATACATGGCTGTCCCACACTGGGTAATAAAATGATCCATTCCATTATTTCTTATGAGGAAAAAAATCCCATTCATCCCCAACCCATCCCAAGTTCACCCCAAAATCAGCCCAAAATGAGGCCTACAGTCATAAAGAAAAAGTTAGACAACACGCTAACAACAAATAAAGGGCAATTAATAACTATATATAAAATAAACAAAAAAAATAACTTCATAAAGCACATTCTCTGTGATAAGGTGTGTAACCTTGCTTCAGGAAGATAAAGGCTATGTGTTACATTTAAATAAATGAAAAATAAAGTAGAATGGTGTCAAATAGAAGACAGAAACACAGTAAGAAAAACTGAAGCTGAGAATGTGGGTACAGGTTTCCCACAATGCAGGGTGTCTCACAATCTTTCTCGCACAGCCACTCGGTGCAATAGCGGCCTCCCTTTATAAGGCTGTATTCAGTGCCACAAACCGAATGCACAAAAATGCCAGTACCGGGAGAGCAAATAATGGGACATGAGCGCGTAGGAAAGCAATAGGTTGATACACTGTGCCGTCATCTAGATAATATTTATCGGCAGCCTTTTTAAAAAAAGGAAATTGCAATGTTGGGTTTACATGTAAGTCACGTACATTGAGTCATTTAAACAAGAGGGTAATTTTTACTGTATTATTTAAAAATAAATACCTTGATCAACAGCACTACAACAGGTGTGGGGTTCAAACCTGAATTGTTTGACTACAAGGTGACTGGTCTGATCATCATGCTACCTCACATCTGGCTCCATCATTTTGTGTAAGGCAAGTATCTGTCTGGTAGGGACAGGAGAAGAAACATCAAAATCACAAGAATGATTGTTAGCCTTGTTGAAAATGAGGCAGGGAACAGCGCAGGAAAGATGCTAATCGCTGTGGTTCTCCCTGCAGCAGATGCTGGTAATGGCGGCCTGTGCTCCCCCGCAGTTCCCTGTGCTCCTCTTCTGCAGTAGAGCACGGAACAGAGGAAGCTGTCCTCCCACTTGGTAGTGCCAGTGGCCCAGTGTCGTGTGGCGACACAGGAACTTCTCCGTAGGCCCTGGCGGATGTGCACAGTAGGGGGGTGTTTCTGGCTGGGGCGCGTGTTTCGATTTGCCGGGCGTTCGGCCAAGGGTGCGGGCTGGGGGGAGTGTAGCGAGGGAGAGGGTGTCTGGAAGGGTGGGGGCTTGTAGTCTGGCTCACTTTCAGCTGTGAGAGCACGCAGCAGCTTCTGGAACATTCTGCTCGCCGGCCAAGTAAACCATTAGGCACGGCATGAGTTAGGAGCATCGCGGGGCTGTCAGCAAGCAGCGGACGCCTTTTGATGTGCAGCTAACCGACTGCATCATGAAAAAAAAATGCTGGGAGGAAAACAAAGCGAATACAGGAATAGAAGCTCATTTCATTGCCTTGTTTTGCAAGTCCTCCTTTCTTCAGTGCAGCCAGGCCAGGAACCGCAGCCAAACGGCTGTCCAGCAGTGCACCGCCAGCGTGTTGAGGACCAAGACACAGTGGTCAATCCGGGAAAATATTAATAATTCATTGCTTGAACGCACTATTGTGTACCAAGTTTTACATCAGAGAAAAGCATCTACTAAACAAATAAATGTTATTTAATTATGTTGAAAAAATGTAGATCAAGTAAAGCGGTCACCCTGATAGCAGCTGAAAAGGAGCTGCATTGGTCTCTGACATCTCACAGTTTCAGCACCAATCTAGTGGCAAAGAGGGAAAAAGTGATTTTTTTTTGGCACACAGAATTACTAGCCTATACCTATTTGTACAGTAAGGTATTCTTTACTGTATCGGTTCAGGATAAGCACTTTGATCCACAGTACTCTAGTACGATGTGGGATTTGACCCTAAGGTCTTAAACTATGAAAACTACTATGGTACCTGCTGAAACAAAATGAAAGTAAGAGCACAGTTCACAGTACACTTTTTTGCCTTGTGGATACTGGATTTATGATGTATTATACCGTGCAGACTATTTTTAACATAAAAATCACTTTGGAGCGGTGCTGATGTAAGAGAAGAAAGCCGTGGGGTGGTACCCAGCCATCAGCACACAGGATGTATGAGACCACAACTAAGTAATGCACCGATGGAGTGAGGAAGTGGGATGCCTTTAATCGAGCGGGAGACCATTGGGCTTCGCCGTCATGCCACGTCGGTGTCACATGGTCCGGGCCCCCCACCGTTGTCTTTCCTGGACATTACATCATCGTTTCCAAGCGATTTTACAGTGCTTTTAGCCCTGATTAGCGGCGTGTGCTTTCAGCCCTGGGTCCCCTGGGGGGGAAGGGGTGATTGAGGGGAGGCTTGGTCTATATTTTCCACCTTTGCTGGGTGGCCACTTCTTCATCACTTCATCACCATTCAGTACATTGCCGATGAGTCTATTTCTTACAACTACTAAGGTATTTATTTTGATTTAATCTTTGCTTTTGCCCATTTTAATCTAGCTGTACTGAATACTTTAATATAATAAGGTCTCTTGTAAATCAATTGTGCTACATGTGATGGTTTGTCATTTGGTTTCTCTGTAACCTTGTGAGTGCACTGAGTCTGTCTTCAGCATAGAGCACTATATGTCAATAGTTTGTAACTGTAATTGTCATTATAGAAAGAGGTGACAGTGAGGAGTGTCCCACAGTACTGGCAGGGTCCCCAGATTGTGTCAATGCCCCTGTTTGCTTGCATGCATCCTGCCAGATTCAGTGATGGGAAAAACTGGAAGGAACACATTTAAATCTCTGTCTGTGTAAAGTACATCAAGCCCAAAGGCGAAAGAGGAGGGGTGCGATCTACGGGAAGGTCGTTTGTCGTTTAATGCATAGGGCACTTTCTCTTGGTTGCTCTCTCTCTCTCTCACACACACACACACACACACACACACACACACACACACACACACACAGCGTGAAGGAATAAACCGGCCATGCTGCTTTGTATTAACGGCGAGGAAAACTGACAGTGTTTGCCGTCTGAGAACGCAGTGTGGTGTCATAACAACACCACAGGCAAGTGACAGACCGTGGTCCCGTGAGTCTGTGTACCATTTGCACGCCTCTTCAAAGAGGATGGTTAAAAACAGACCCAAACCATTCTGACGTGTTCCTTCTTTCGCTTGCAGGCCAACAGCTTTTTCCAGACTCCTGCCAGACCAAAGAGACGTGACCCTCATCCTGCTCCCTCTTTGCATACAGAGCCTGCAACATCGAATGATTCCCCTCAGCCACTCCTGGGCTTTTGGCAGCTGACATTTCTGTACTTGAGGTAGCAATGGGACACTGGGTTGAAGGGGTGCAAACTAGTAAGCTTCCAAATTCCCCTTCCACTTTCCATGTGAATGTGATATAACCTGATCAGATATCAAGTCCCTGCCCCAGCATCCTTCACAGTGCAACTGACAGCAATGCAGCCATAGGATTGCCAAGCAGAACTTCGCTGCGACGTGGCTGCTGTCTGTTTATGAAAGTGCCGACACGAAGGCTTGGGACAAACGTTTCACAAAGCCTGAGAAGAGGAGAGTGAGAGGGAGGCGTTTGGAGAGGTGCCATCTCCAAAAAGCGCCAGCATGTCAGTGTAGCCATTACCATGGAAACTGTAGCAGCTTTGTGTTGAATTCGAAAGGTCCCAGAGCATTCATTTGCACAGATGCACTGGGTGGAACGTGCCCTGTTCTGTCTGCTTTACGTGACTCCTTTCACCATTTCATCAACGACTTTAGCATTCAGCGGAAGCTGTGGCAGAGAGCAGGATGAAGAGGAATCTACAGTCCATCATGAACAGTGGCTCACGTCTCCTAAATTAGCTCTTTTAGCCACCAGGTTATTCAGCTTAGGTGCAGAAGAAGGGTTTCTGGGAGACCTTCTTACCAACTGCCATCTGCTTTCATGATGCCACACAAGGACCCATCAACAGTTCACTGCATTTGTTCTTTTATTTATTATTTGTTTATTTCGTTCTTTTGTTTTTGCTTATTTATTGTCTTGTGTGTTATGGGTGTCTTATGTGACCAATTGCTGTTGGGTGAATTTCCCTTCAGGGTTCAATAAAATCCTCTCCTTTCCTATCCTATTTGTGCCAGTGTATAGAAGTGCACTTTCTTTGAATGTCTTGTATATATGAAACCTCTGCGTCTTTGGACATCCGTGGTTTATTCTATTTCCATGCCATGCGATCCCTCATATTGAAATCCACACTACAACCCATATAGGAACTCCTAATTGGAGAACCTCTCTGAAAGGAAGGCAGTTCACGCTAACAGCTATGAATATTAACATGTCTTTCACATGTGTGCTGCACATAATGAATTACAATGAAGTATTCCGGTTCCTCGGGTCAGAAAGGCTACAAGTCTTCCACACGTGATGTTAGCTCAGAGGTCAATTTATTTGACGGATCCATTTCTTTACAGCGCTTGCAGTGATTTATCTATTTAAACAAATGGGTAACTTCTACTGGGTGATTTTAGGCTAAGCAGGTTGATCAAGGATATTACAGCAGAAGGTGGGCTTCAGACCGGCGTCCTGAGTCAAAGGCAGCTGTGCTAACCATTACGCCACCTGCTGCCTCAGGTTAGTCCTCACTGCCCAACTGGCTGTGCTATAAAAATGCACCAGGATGACCCCTTGCAGCTCACACCTCAGTCTTGGCTCCTCCTTCCCGCTTCATCAAAATGAATGCTGAACTGCTGCAGGCATCACTTCCAAACTCCAGTGAATGATCATTGCTGTTTCCTCACTGTTCTCAATGGGTCACAACCTTCCGTGTCCACTGTGTCGGCAGATTGCAGCAGCCCTGCTCACCGCATATATGTGTGGCGGGGGGGTCTTTGTTATACCTGCCTCCGATCTGATTCGATGCCTGCTCCCTGATTAAATGCATTCATCTCCAAATATATTCTTATCCGCCCAGCGAGAGAAGGTTTAATTAAAATTCCATTCGCTCTTTGGAGAAACTGGGCCAAGGTGATAGCTTTGTCTCCAACCCCCTCTTGCCTGTCCTCTTTCCTGCAAATATATATAGTTCAGTACAGTAATCCTAATGATGTACTACTGCATATATTTGATGTACAGTATATTTGACTTATATTTGATTCATGCTGCTACCTTTGGACTCAAAAGGATGAGGTTCGAAACCTACCTCCTGCTGTGGGACCCTTGAGCAAAGTGTTTACCCAGAATGGATCCTGTAAAAATTACCTGGCTGAATTAATGGGTAAATTAATATAAGTGGACGGGTATGGGTTTGAATCCATTTCAGTCTGCGTGGAGCCTGCATGTTCTCCCTGTTTCCTCTGGGTACTTTGGCTTATTTCCACAGTCTAAGGATTTGCGTTCAATGTTAATTAGTTACTCTAAATTGCCCATAGTGTATAAATATTTGTGTGCATGGTCAGCTTGCACTGGCATCTGAACTGGCATCTCATCTGTTTCATAGCTTAATGCCCTTTGTTTTTGGGAGAGACCACCATGATCCTGCTCAGGATAAGAGGTTAATACAAATGGATGGATGGATGGATGGATGGGTAGTCACTCTAAATCGCCTGTACAATGTACCTGTGTGTCTGACAGTGTGCATTGTGATGGACTGCCACCTCATCTAGGACCATCCACTGCTTCCAGGATAGACTCTGGATAGTTTCAACCTTAACCAGGTTGAACGGTTAAAGATAATGGATAGAGGACATAAGGTAATTATGATGGCTAAATATGTTCCAGGAATTAAAAATGAACAGTTCTCCTCCAGACAACATTATAGTGGTTGTGTAAAAAATGTGCAAAGAGCACAAACAGTGCAGTTCAATGACTTACAGGGATGTGATTGGCATAACTACAATAGGTGAGATGGGCATACAGGTAGAAATTGCAGCAAGATTAGAAGTAAATCAGTGTAATTCTTGACACCTTAATAAATATATTACTTCTGGACTTACATTGTTATTCCAGTGCTAAATTCAATAGCATCAAATGAGTTCATATTTGGATTCTGACAGTGGAACATCCCCAGGTCCTGGGTGGGGGCAAATTATTCGGCTCAAAAGCCTGACCTCCATTGCTAACAAAGACTATCAACTGCAACTGGTTTGTCATGAGGCTAAAGACAAGAGCCACACCCCTTGGAACAAACCCAGTGACCTACCGGACAGCTTTTTGCAGAATGTTCTGTTAACAAACAAGTTCTCAATTTCCCAATTTGAAGTTTTTCTTTTAACAGCTGCAACTGGTTATTCTAGCGTACTCCATTTTTAACTTGTTCTTAAAATTACTGAAGAACACAACAGATGTTGGTCACAACAACAGAGAGACAGAAACAGTGCACTCAGAAGTTCCTATTATTATTATTATTATTATTATTATTATTATTAGCTCAGTTGCCCACAACTGCCAAGTCAGAAAGTAAAAAGGTAAATAGTAATAACACATAATGTAATCACTAATCTGTATGACCATTAAAGTGGTTATTATTAAACGAGTATTTTTAGTGCTGTTGAACAAAGTCACAAACTTTATTACCCTTATATTAGTAATGTGTTCAACAATCTGTGTGTGTATGAGATGCAACATTTCCTGTCCCTTCCTGTTTCCAGTTCAGGACCTTCCTCCAGTAAACCCCACCTGTAATCCCATACTGTTGTCAGTTTGGATTGTTCCTCCAACCTCCCTACAATCTGAACCCCCCCTCAAATCACCCATCCTTGCTGTATGTGTGTGTGTGTGTGTGTGTGTAACTTTAACTACAGGTATGCAAAAACCTCACCTAACCTCATCTATCAAATTATTATTATTACAACTGATTTTTAACCATCTGTGTTCCAATCAGTTTAAATTCCACAAAATATGTAAAACACACTATTGTGATGCAATGAACTCCCTGGTCATTCCAGTGTATGGTCCTGTCATGCCTGGATGAGCTGCATTTCAATGTTGCCTGTGTCCTTCTTGATCACCAAGGAGGGGCTCCACAGGGGGTTGGCTTGGGGCATAGCCAGATGCCAGCTTCTGGTCACGGAACATTCCAGAAGAGTGCCTCTAACCTCCCTGGTGGGCGGAGCAGCAGCTGCCACTGTGCCCGGACTTGCTCAGGGATGCACTTGGAGGTGCTGACGTGCCCTGTTATTTCTGTAACCGCATCTCATTGCAAAGTGTTTAGGGGAGTGAGGGGGGGGCTTGGATTGTTCTAATTCCCGCAGAGAGTTTTGCTCCAGGATCACTGCAGACACCAACCCCACCCACCCCTGGCATGTATCGCTAAATGCCACGCAAGACATCACTGGGTGGCACCACTTCGGAGGTCGGCTGGGGTAAATGGGAGGTGGGGAGAAGTGTCTGCATTCCAAGCCCCTGGTGGAGTTCAGGCCTGTCACTGGGGATTGTCCCTTGGTGTCATATTATGATGCCGGCACTCAGCATGCCGCTGCTTTTCTTAGCAGATTCGGCTGAGTGAAATATTGACTCTCCTAAAGATACTCAGTGTGGATGTTCTCCCTATGTTCTCCCCTCCTCTGGGGGCTCACATTTCTTGCCACGGTCCAAAGACTCGTGCTGCAGATATTCTGGTGACTCCAAAATGTTCTAGGCAAGTGAGTAAATGGACGAGTTTTCGTGATTGCCTTGTGATCGACTGCCATCCTTAGGATAACCGCCATGACCCTGCCGAGATTAAGCAGTTACCATTAGTTAGTGAGTATTTTTTAAAAATTTACCCACTTAAAGCTCATTTAAGCTGATTAAAGAAACAGAACAAGGAAATAATGGATGGATAATAAGGATCGATGTGTGTAATCTGTTGAGCTAGCCCTCGTACGGCTGCCCGCGCACACCCTCACTGCTGAGCCCCGGTTGTGGCCTGCAAATGCACAACATCGCAGACGACAACCGGTCCGTTTCGAGATCTCCAAATTGTGAAACGATGGTGCGCTGTCTCGTGGCCCGATGGGAGCTGCTGGGGGGCTCCGGCGAGCCCCCAGATGACCGCGTAATTGCAAGCGGCACCTCCTTTGCTGCGGCGGGCCTCGCGACCTCCCTGTCTTTTCTTAGATATGGCCAGCTCGCTCCTGGTCCGGCCTGGGGATGTTGCGCCCACAGCCGAGGCTCCATTAATTAAAAATAATGCCGGTGGACGACTTCATTAATAGGCGTTCCTTGGCTGGGCACGGGCAGTTTTTAACCATCATGTCGCCTTCTCCAAGCGCCTTTGATGGTAACCTTTTCAAGATGAATTGTCGCAGGGTGCCATTAATTTCGCTGCCATTCAGGTCTTGGGTGCGATGCTGGCATTTAGCTGTTATTAATGAAGGCAAACACTTGCTGTTTGGGGCTAATTGAACAGCCAACCTGACTCTGGTGGGTGGGATAGTCACGTTTATAGCTTATTCTTCTCAATTTTGCTGTTTTATATTTATTTTAATACCGATTAGCCCACAGAAAGCCATACTGCGATCATGCATGTTTTATATAGATTTTTCCAGTGGAAGCTGAACAAGCAGCAGATAGCGTGGTGGTTAGTGCCATCACACTGCAGCCAAAGTCGCCGGGTTTGCATCCCTGCACCTCCTGCTGGATTCCTGTATTCTGAACCGATGCGGTAAGATTAGTTTCCTGTATGAGTCATGGCAACTTTACATTCAATAATTTTGCTGATGCTTTCCTGCAAAGTGGCTCACAGTGTTGGATTTATATAACAAGCCAATTAGAATGATTTCTACGGCTTGGTTATTTTTGCTCCATCGGTTCAGCATAAGTACCTTGATCAAGGGTACTACAGGCAGACGTGGGATTTGAACCTGGGTCCTTAAAACACAAAACAGCGCTAACTACAATATCACCCACATAGCTCGCCCCGTACTGACATTATAAATCACACAAGAGAAAGCTGAGCTAAATAATGATTAACGCTGAAAAGTTTGGAATTTGTTCGTCACATATTGTTGAGTTCCTGTGTTAAGAAGGGGAGGACATGACTGTCCTATTGCATCACTGCTGGAGTTTCTCATCTCAAGATGCAGGAGGTCGGTTAATTTTAGCCTCCAGACAAACGCCCTTGCAGAAAAAGGCAGTTCCTGCTACTCAGTGGGTTTTTCAACCGTTCATGTGACCAACTTCACCCTGAAGGGATGCTTTCAACATCCCAGAGTGGCCCTCCCCCCACTCACACATAAACAAACCACACACCTCGCATACACTCCCATCCTCCAGAGTCAAAACAGGGCCGGATTGTTTGTGGAGACAGATACGGTATTTGAAAGGATAAAAAAGCCCCGCCTATCCTTCAGCTCATAGGATTCATTCTGAAATACAAACAAACAAAATCCTTTGTATCTGCCAAGACAAAACAGGATTGTTGGCCCCTAACCTGGAGGGCGACACCCACAGCTCCAGGAGAGTAGAGGGGCCAGGTTGTTGTGCTGGTTAGCACTGTCATCTTCCAGTTGAAGGACCTGAGATGGAAGTTCTTGCCTCCTGCACTAGAAGTCTTGATTTTAACCTATACTGATGGAGCAAAGATAGACCTGCTTTATAGAGGGGTACAACAATATAAGCAGCTAAAAACATACAAAATGAACAGAAACTGTGCCCTGCTGCTGACCACCATTGATGTCCTTTGAGTCCAGTGTTAATGCTAGGTAAACACTTGCAGGTGTGACCGAGGGGGGAGGTCAGCCCCAAAATACACACATTATCCTGTCACAGGGTGTCATTTTTCACCTCTGCAGGGTTGCATCAGCACAGTCCACCAGAAGCACAATTACATTTTATATTTATCTGACACTTTTCCCCAGAGAGACTTACAGTGTGAGGCTACTTACACTGATTTACCCCTTTATACCACAGGGCAGTGTTCAGGGCATCAGCTCAGGGTATGTACCTTGATCAAGGGTACTGCAACAGCAGGTGGGATTCAAACCTGCAGCGTTGCACTGATGGCCAAGGTATCAGCTGTGGCGGATGTTTGGATAAATCATTTCAGGGTAAAGCAAATATCTGTCTGTCTGGGACAGTAAAAGTAATTCTTGGATCACAAGAATCATTGTTACCCTCATCTGAGACGAACGCGAGAACAACACAGGGACGATGCTAATCGCTGTTGTTTTCCCTGAAGCACCGGAAATGGTGGCCTGCGCTCTCTGCCTGTGCTTTGGTTCTTGCACTCCTCTTCTGCAATGGAGCCAGAAGTGTCAGATTGGGCTTAAAACATTACGGGTCAACGGGAGGTTGAATCAGACCCATTGATGTATCGTAACAAATACAAGGTTTTTGAGCGGAACCAAGGTGTGTACAGCTAGGGTACAGATCCCTGCAGGGGAGGAGTGTGATGCCAAAACCGATCTTTGAAACACAGCGAAAGGAGGAGACGGACCAACCCTCTCCTCTCCTGGCTCCGGAAGCTTGGGGAGTGGCGGTGTTCTCCCCTCATCCCTGGAAACATCAGCCTGGGATGCAGAACAAGCTCCGGCAACTCAGTAATCCCATGTTGAGCCTTTAATGGTGCGTTACCATGGAAACACACACAGCAATTTCCTCCCGCCGCTATCAGAGCGCATTCCAGCGCACTTCAAAAGCCCACCCTCGGCACGCTCAAGCTCGCACCTTCCGGAAATTACTGCTCTCTGTCCTCCTCCTTCGTTCCTGGTGCTTGGCATGGCTTTCTGCCCTCCAGGGGAAAGGGATCTGCTCCTGTCTTGGTTTCCATGTAAATGGGCCCCCCGAGCAGTGTGCTCACCAAGCCGGATCAGATGGGCCTCTTTATGTGCCTGAGGCCAAGGAGCCACTGATAACCTTCTTAACCTCTCCCTCCCGATGCCTCGACACCCTCCACCCTGGGTGTTACATTTTTAAATGGACCCCCGCAGCCTCTCAGCCTGGTGGCTGTGCAGCATCAGTTGCCTTATGTCCCTGGAAAATGCCCCCTCCCTCTTTGAAATGCTAGGCACTTGATTTTTACACTTATTTTTCCATTTATAGTGGATGGGGAAAGGTCCCAACATGGTGTTTTTAACACACACGCACACACACACACACACACACACACACACACACACACACACACACATGCTATAGAAACTAGCAGAGTCTGACTCATCATTTCTAAAAAATATTAAAAGTAAAAATGGTTTGGCAAAAAATTATGACAGGAAAATCGCCATAAAAATTATCATGTCCTTTTGAGGGGGAGGACACAGCAGTGGGTTGCCCTGGTGCAGCACACCTCAGCTATGGATTCAGAGGTGGGTTTTCATCCGGTTCTGTTTGTGTGAAGTTTGCATGTTCTCCATTTATTTGTGTGGCTTTCCTCTGAGTGCTCTGGCTCCCCATCATGTTCTAAAGACTGGATGGATTCTGCACTCTGAACTGCCTGGTCCCTGCAACAGACAAGTGCTTATTGATGATGTATGGACAGACATGACAGATCTAAATCTTTCCAAGTAATCAGTACCAGACTACAAAGACTGCATGAGTAGGTGGCGTAGCGGTTGGCGCTGCTCCTTTACATTCAAAAGACCCTCATGTCTAACCTCCTGCTGTCATACTCTTTACTAAGGTACTTGGCCTGAATTGACACAGGAAAAAAAATACCTTGTTGTTTCAAAGGGTAAATCAGAACTTAACACAATACACTGTCAGATAAATGCATACTTTCATCTGAGTCTTTAGACTGCTCTCGGTGGGGAACTTGTGATTTTGCTTTAGGCCATTGCAAGGCCTGCTGGATAAGTCATATATTGAACTGCAGGTTCTTCTCTGACCTCCAGAAAGGTCTGCTACCAGCACTGATGCCCATGGTAACATCATAAAAAGGCTTTGAGGTGTGATTTCTCCTTTGCTCTTTCCATCCCGCTATCGTTGCAGCCATTATGGTCAATGACTTGCCTATACACTCGTCTCACGAGTCCTTGAAAGCCAAATGCACCTCTGCTGAACATCTGCTACTTTACCTCCTTTGACCTGGCCTATGCATGTTGTGTGTTTAGATGTTGGTTGCCTAGCAGACATGGAGATGGAAATAGATGCTGCAGGAAGGGAGTCGAATCCATGCCAGTGCCCTTGGAGGATATGGTTGAGGGTGTGCAAGGGATTCAGATTGCCATCAAAAATTTGCCCTGCAATGCTAAATTAGCCGAGCGTGACCGAGGAACAGAAGCTGCTTCAGGGAACCGTTCCTGTCGACTGCTGTTTCCGGGTTTTTCCAAAACACGGAGCTGAGGCTTACTGAGGCATATCAGGGGGTCTGTTGTTCGGGAAAGCATGAGCCATGTGGGGTATCAAAAAGGGCCTCTGGGTGGGACCACAGGGGACAGGTGGCCTGTGGGTCCTGTGTTTCCAGGAATCAGGCCTGGTATGGAAACCGGAGACCCCCCCAGGTGATGGTGCTGGGTACATGTGAGGGGGTTCTGTGGCCCATGTCCCAGAACAGCCAGGGAGGGGCCTGAAGGCACCATAGCAACTCCAGCTTGTTTGTGTTCAACATTGTGCTCTTGGGGCGTCCCCCCAGGGTTCTTTCCATTCTGTTTCTGTCTCAGTGGTGGGGAGCCGCACGATCAGGTTCCGGTTCAGAGGACCACAAGTTTATAGTGATTTGCAAGCCATACCTTTTTGTGCATGAGCTCATGCCCAGTTACATTAACTTTTACTTTCATTAATTTATCAGATGCTTTTCACCAAAGCAACACACAACTCAGGCCAAACAATGAGCACCAACAACAGCGCAAAACAATTCAAGTGTGTTGCTTTGGAGACCGAGGGGTCAATGGGACTCTGGGAGAAGCACCGCCTTACTAACATATTACAGAGCACAGTGTGCCAATGTTCCGCTGCTTTAATTGCATTCGCATCTGTTTGCGTCAAACCGCCCAAGTCCCCTGTGGATAAGCAAATGACAGCCACTGTCATGGGGAGAGTGACCTGCCCTCATACTGTGACAGCGTGATGCTCTCACTCCAGACCAGGCCATGGTTACTGTTCGCCTGCAGAGATTCTGATGAGTCACGGGTCCGGTCAGACCCTCTGGGTCTGGGAGCAAGGCACTTGGCTGGCAATACAAACACAGGATGGGGTGGAGCATCCCTGGCAACTGGTTCAAATGGGAGACAATTGGGTGTCACCATGGTGACCATGGATCACACTGAAGAGCCAACTCACACAAAGATGCAAATCTAACACTGTATTCAGATTTTATGATACTCTCTGATTACCAAAGCATAGTCACTGACTTGTTTGATGCTTTTCAGCAAAAGTGACAAAAAATCTGAGGTTTGTTCACTACTTGTAATTATTTACCTATTAATACAGAGGGGTAATTTTTAGCACAAGAGTTCAAGGTGAGCTGCTGCCTTGAGGCTAACAGGACCTGGGTTTGTTTGTACTCAAACTGTGTAGGATTGCAGGAGTTCACTAAAATGAAACTTAATAGAATTAAATGCCAACTCACATCTCCTCCAAAGGCTTCAGACTTTGTCAAGCAACACACTTTAAATAGGATGATACTTGCATGAGCACACTCACTGTATGATCCAGTAGCCATCTGGCCAACAATAGGTGCTGCTATGAACGCCAAAGGAAGGAACTCAAGCCATCTGTCTCACCCAGATTTGGCCTTTTTCCCCACAAATGACCCAAACATACCCATTCACCACTGGGAATACCTGTTGGACATGCAATGCTAGTATCAAACTCCTTTTCCTAGCATTGTGGTGGTGAAGACACTTGTCAGCTGTCTCACATTGATTCAATGCTGATTTCATGCCTCTCCAAAATCTCCTGCCTTTGCTTTTCTCCTCTGTGAACTTATCTCTAAGTGAACCACAATAGCCAATGTGGCCATAGAAGCTAATCGTGGAGGGCAAATCCACTTGGCCCTGCCAGGGGACATGAGCATCTCACATCAGTTAGGTTTCCATCCTGGCTTATATCTCTGGCCTCCATCAGAGACATTAAATCTTGCCCTGCTGCTGGGTCTGATAAGAAGGTGCACAAGGGGCAGGAAGGGGGAGGTTGGCTCAGCTGATTCCCCACACGTAGCTGAATCTCCAGCCTCTCCAGACGCGGGCTGCCTTGTTATCCTCATCTTATCGCTTAGATTGAGAAGCGCTCCCCATTTCCAATAACGTGTTCCACACTCAATTTGACGCCTGGTAAGGTTTCACAAATCCATTTCACCATCACTCGCTGCAGCCCCGAGGGCTACGGTGACAGGACTTACCGCAACATCTTTTTTTCTGATCACCTCAACAGTCCTGCTGAAATTCTTTTTTTTTTACTTCTTGTAAGCTCAATAAAAGTCAAAAGTTTATTATAAATATCAAACTGGAGTTAAATCCTTTGACAGCCAAACCCTGACAGTGCGGTTTTTGGTCAGAAGAGTGAATGAAATTCAGAGTCGGCCATCCACTCTTTTTTAGTGCGTCATTTTACCTTTGGTGGCCAACTTTCCTGAGGGCCTACAACCTTAAGCAGTGTATACGGGAAGCTGTCTCAAACCTCCTTCATAGCCCTTACCTAGCCCTTTCTCCATGACCCTCTTCATTAGTGAGGATGCATTTACACATTTATATTTGTTCATCTAGCAGGTGCTCTTCTCCAAAACCAACACACAACTCAGTCAAAAGTGTGTCAATACCAGATGAGATATTGAAACAGACAGTTGTCGAAGCACAGTTTGTCTGATGACACTTTTTGCTTGGCATACGTTACAAAAGATACTGCATATAGAATATACATTTTTGGGTTAGATGTATAATGTAGTGTGAGTTCATGGGATTGAGAAAGATGTGTTTGTTGAATACTGAGAAGGATTCAGCAGCTCATAAGCGAAAGGGAGTTCATTCCAACACACTGGAGCCAGAACCAAGATCCTCTGGGCTTTTGATTTTTGGATACAAAATAAGTGGCTGCCTGGTAACTTGTATAAACATGCATGGTGCCAAGAAGCCAAGAGCTCTGTTTCTCTAAATAGACGTTCCCACCACCAGCTTGTCCCCAATTAAATCATTCCCCAGAGTCATCAGATGCTCTGAAGACCAGGACCATCTCCCATCTAACATTTCAGCTGCAAAGTCATAAATATTCCCTCTTATAGAGACCTGCTCATTCGTTTTGTTCATAATCTGATCCATTATATCCATCGTGGCCAACTGCTGTAGGACATAGAAGTCCAGAGCGTTGGGTACAAGAGATTTGTTGGGAGTTGACATACCATCCCATCTATCTGGTTAGGTATTCCAGCTCAGATGGGCTCAAAAAGAAAAGCTAAATTTAACTAGCGAAACATGAAAAGCAGAAGTACATGGAAAGAAAAACCTAGTTAAATTATTCATCAGCTAAAAATCTTACAAGTTTAAAACTGACATGTTATTGCGCAGCTGCTAAGCTATGCTCTTTCATTTGGAATGCAGCCCAGGCTGCTGATCCTCATTTATTTCATTCACTCATCTCTTATGAACAAGATATCAAGTTCATCTTCAAAAATGGCAGTGGAGACTTTCAGACTCTCAGTAAATGCGACAAATCTTTGTAACTCCAGCAAAGTGTTTGAAATTGATCCTGCAGGAAGAGTGGGAGGTGTGAAGAGACCCTCAAATCAGGAATATGAGAATTGGCACCTGTCGCCATGGTGCACCAGGACAGGGCAGGAGAAGAATCAGCTAACTCACAGATACAGATTGTATGCATAGAACGTCATAATTTCCTCTTGCAACCCTGCCCACATCCCTGTAGAAGCCAGGTGGTCCAGCCTGTTTACTTGGGCTACGTAAGTGAAATCTATACCTTTTTTGGGCTGCTCCTGTGGAGACTCAAGATATCAGTGGCCTTTTCTTGTACCTTTCTGTGTATGTACTGGTTCAGCTCAGATTTAAGCTATCTTCATTCTTGATAGTTAGATAGATGGATACATATGTACATACATGCATACAGTACATTTATACATATGAGCAAAAGTATGTGGACACCCAAGCATCACACCCTTATTACATCCCATTGCAAACCTATGGTTATTGATATGGAGTTGTTCTGCTATAACAGCCTCCCCTCTTCTGGGAAGGGTTTCCACCAGATTTTGGAGTGCGGCTTTGGGAATTTGTACCCATTCAGCCAGAAGACCATCAGTGAGGTTGGGCAAGAACGTCTGGCTCGGGGTCAGCATTCCAGTTCATCTCAATGGTGTTCAGTGGCGTTGAGGTCAGGGCGCTGAGCAGCCACTCAAGTTCTTCCACACCAACCTGGGCAAACCACATGTTTATGGAGCTCGCTTTGTGCACGGGGGGGGCAAAGTCATGCTGGAGCACGAAAGGAGCTTCCCCAAAATGTGTCCACAAAGCTGGAAGCACAGAATTGTCCTGAATGTGCTTGTATGCTGTGTGGGTGTAGCTGAAACAGCTCAGCTCAGTCATTAGAAGGGAGGTCTACATACTTTTGACCATACAGTGCACATAAATAAGCATAAATTTAGGCAAAAAAATTCATAAAATAAAACAAATATTAATGATAATAAATAATAAAATCATCATTAAAAAATATGTGATAGAAATGACATGTTGTATAAGACAATAAAAAAATAGATACATGCAAATAATCAAAACTACCAATAATGCTGGGGTGACAGATGTAGTTTCTTCTGTATGTTTACACAAATCTCAGCGCAGCAGAGTGAAGCAGGACCATAACAGAGGTCATGTGACCACATGGTCTGACTCGGCACGGGGACCTGACAGCACCGGCCCCCATCGGCAGACTTTGCTCTGAGGCATGTTGGTTTAAAAAAAGGCATGCGGTAGAAACATGTCAAAGGTCAAAGCGTCTCTTCCTGATAGGACCCCAGCAAACGCTCCTAAATGCTCTTCCCACGGGCCGTGCATTTCGACACCTAAGCACAGATTGCCCCTGGGAGGGGGTGTGACCTTCGTGGAGGGTGTGGCTGCTGGGGGCGGGAGGTGGTTGGCTTCTTGCCGGCTGACTCTGCAGCGGGTCTGTGAGTCACGCTGTCAGTGCCCCAAGCGCACCTTTTCAACCACCCCCATTGCAAAGCACCCTCGGGGGGTGCTGTGTCTGTGCGAGCGTACCCCTAGCAAAAAATATAGAATCACTACTCTTGGAGGACGCTCATTCAGCTGTTTTACTTTGTAGCCAAAAAACAAATCACAGATATGACACAAAACTATTTTATTTAACAGCTGAACATTCTGGCTTTGAAAAACATACCTCAAAAAAATTAAATGAAATTGTTATAATTAATGGCACTTTTTTTCAGATCAAGTAGAGGAAAAAATTATGGAATCGTAAGCCAAAAAAATCACAATTAGTACTTTGTTGCACCTCCTCTGGCTTTTATGACAGCTTGACTTCTTTGAGGCATGGACTTCACTCATGAAAACAATATTCTTCATCAGTCAGGTTCCAACTTTCTTATATAGCAGTTGACAGATCAGCTTTGCAGGATGGAGCCTTGTCATGGACCATTTTTTTCAATTTCCACCTTAAATTCTCAATCCGATTGAGATCCGGACTGTTTGCTGGCCATGTCTTTGAGTTAATATGCCTTTCCTGAAGAACAGTTTTAACGCTCTTTGCTCTGTGGCAAGATGTATTATCATCCTGAAAAATGACTTCATCACCACCAAACCTACTTTCAATTGAAGGAATGAGAAAAATGTCCAAAATTTCATTCTACACCTGTGCATTTATTGTAGAGGTAATGACTGCCATCTCCCCTGGTTCTTTACCTGACATGCAACCCCATATCATCAATGACTGTTAACCAGACGCTGTATATCCGAGTAGTAAAGTCAGGGTGTGACTGCTACGCTGTGTACATAACAGCCTACAGGAAATCACT
This sequence comes from Heterotis niloticus, assembly GCA_018136845.1. Lineage (NCBI taxonomy): Eukaryota > Metazoa > Chordata > Actinopteri > Osteoglossiformes > Osteoglossidae > Heterotis > Heterotis niloticus. The sequence continues at coordinate 9,567,514 of CM030889.1, forward strand.
GACATTTTTATCCAGCCAAAACTTACAAGATAAGAGGGTCCAGACAGTCAGCGTCTGGTTAACAGACGGCTGTTTTGAACACACCACCCTCTGGACTTTGACATTTCACTTGTTTGCTGGTTTCATGCCATGTGACAAAATAGGAGAGGGAAGTGCGAGGTCCTCTGCCCTTGTACATTCAGCAATTCCAGAGAAGCTATGGCTGCACATTGTCATTCAAAAAATGAATGAAACACATTTTAATATTTATTTAGTATTCACAAATCTTTATCAGTCACTATTATAATTTTATTTGTTAAATGCCTTGATAAGATCACATTCGTGGACCTTTGTAACACCAATGGTCAAGGCTCTTACCCTGAACTGACATAGTAAAAATTATTGGTCAATTAATGTCAATAGCTTTGTACATTGTACATCTTTTGTATAAAAATATGCATAAATGCATCTCAGTCCAGCTGCAGGTAAATAATGTTCACATCTGAAAGGACTGGACAGTTGGGGTGGCAAGTTGGATGAAGGGGGAAAAGACATGGAAGAGTGTGAAAACAAGCACCTGCAGGGACGCAGCGATGAAGACGCGCTGGTGGAGATGTGATGTGAAAGGGTGGTCATGTTATCCTCCGAACATCTCGACCACCAAGCCTCGAGGCAGCGAAGTCATGCGCGTACGTTCTCAGACACAGCATTTACGTGGTGTCCCGCAAGTCTCACAAATCAGCTGGCCAATGGAAAGCTGAGGAGAGTGGCCTGTCAGTGCGGATGCTTCCAGAAGTCCGGCCTTGGAAGTTCATCAGCATGAACATGGAACTGGAAAAGCATGAGGGCCTGGAATGTGGTTCATCTTTCAGTTATTTTACTGTGACCTCAATTGTGAGTTTGCCGCCCCAGACTGCGTTCATTTATGTGTTGAATGTCTCCAGATGGGTAGAACCAGGGGTTCTAGGTGACGTGGCAAAAAGATGCACAACCAACCCTCTCTGGTGTGAAAAAGGCTGTGTCTGTGTTTTCCACAAAGCGGCCTTTCTTATGGCATTCAGGGCATCCCAGACTGCAGGTGCTGCTTGAAAATGGTGCACGTTTGCTACTTCTCTCAGTGACCTGCTATCTTCAGGAAGCCTGCTGTTTTCTCTCCACCGGCTTCTTGTAGCTGCCTGGTACCAAGTCCAACAGTGTGATCGCAGCCTACAAGATGTTCTAAGAATTTACACAGCAAGTACCTATAAAAACAGACTAGTCCCTGGTCCCAGTGGTGGAATGAGCTCCCTCCATCTCTCAGAACTGCTGAATCCCTGGCAGCATTCAAAAACAGGTCTCCAATCCATTTCTTTCAGACCCACTTCTCTTCTGATCTCCTTACAGCCACATAACCTTGCATCATACCTTTGTATTTCCAGTCACTTTTGTTGGTAGTAATGTGCGCCAGCAAAGATGATGTCTGTATGTGTAACTCTTTATCTGTTGCTACTGTACTTCTGTTTACTCTGAGTTGTATATTCAATAAATATAAATGAAATGCAAGGGACTATCACCCGTCAAAGTGTCTCTTCATTGTGAGTCACACATAACCTCAGGAAACTTGGATGCCAGGACCCAGCTGACCCTGCTGCTTTTAGCACTGCTGTGTTCAGCGCTAAACTTAGGCCCATTGTCTAAGTTGCTCAGTGAAACAGAAGCGTGTTGACACCCCGAAACCTTCTGTGTGTTTGTATTGTGTTTTTCCAGCTGTCGCCAAACACCGCGTTTGCTCTTGAACCCTCAACTGCAAGTTCGGAACAGATGCTATGTGGCAGATGCGTGCCGTTGTCTTTTGAAGACCCTTGTGGCTATCAGACTGACAGTCACTTTAAGCCCTTTGCAAAAATAGGAACGCAAAAAATAATTGTGCCCCTCAGCCCACCTGCATAGTTTTATAATGACTCAGCAGACGAAATTTGCATGCAGCATTGTGGCTCCCTTTCCCCGTGTTAGGCGGAGGGGTCCAGGTGTGGCCTTCACATATGACATACACAGGGACTGCGGTATGCATCTACAGTGCTGGCGGCACTATCGACTGACCGCGGATGTAGGCAGCTTTGACAGGGCTGACATGTGAGGACAAGGACGTGTTTTCCGTTGCTCACCCTTTGCTTATCAGCAGAAGCACTATCGTATCGTCTCCGTGCCATTGCCATGGCAGCACACCATAGAAAAAACAAAGCAAAGGGCACTGGATGAGATACGGGAGTGGGGATGGCAAGTGCTGGCCAGGAAAATACCAGACACGTTGATATTGCAACGGCAGATCTGATAGCCGGAGAGCTGTACAGGGCAAAGGCCCAGGTGGTGACGTTGTTTATCTCCATTTGGTGGCAGTGACCGCATTAAACCTTCAGACAACATGGTTGCCACTCTGAATTCATTGAAAAGGATACGTAACACAGATTCTTGGAGGATCAGCTACTGAACTATGTAACTTCTAAGGGGAAACAGGTGGTGCTGTGGTGGTTAGCGCTGCTGCTCGTGCACTCAAGAGACCTCAGAGATGAGAGAGCTAGTAGTTTACCCTGAGTTCATAGAGGAAGCATTAACCAATTGTACAAACGGGCCCATCACAGGAAACCAGTCAGCGCCATAAGTCACTTTTTGGCATTATTGGGTTAACTCGTCCCCACACATTACCCATGATTCCCACCATTCCGATGCCAGTGTCACTGGGAATATGCAGGATCTTTCCTGGGTTTAGCATGAAATTGTAAATATTTTTGTTTTTCGTTGACTAATTATACTACGGGGCCTGGCTTCTTCTCCAGAGACGCAGTGTCATGGCAGCCATCATATGACGGCCGGGGAGGGGGATGGCGGCACCCTGCAATGACAGCCCAGCGTGGCACAAACAAACATCCAAAGGGTTTTTATCCGGCATACGAATGGCCAGCAATAGCGTGTGTGCATGTGCACAAATCTCCAAATGTAACGTAATACAGACTTTACTCACATACATGCGTGAAATGTTTTTTTTATATTCGTCTTCATTTTTGGAAATGGGTTTCCTCTAAGGGGGAAATTCCCTCCAGAGCGCTCGAGTGTGAGTAGAACGGGGGCCCTCTATGTGCCAGCACATGAAAGCCTTCTGAAGGCGTTTCTCGTAGGTAGCGACAAACAAAGCTGCTTTGTATTTCTGTTGCCATGGCAGTTTAGGGCAGGCCTGGAAGGTGCCCGTGTGAAAATACCAGCAGACAGGAGTCATCCGCATGTTCGGCGTGTGTTGCGTAACAGCGAGGCACAATTCATAGCAACTGCTATGACATGACTTTTGGAATGCTGGGAATCATGGGCAATGTACAGTGCGGCACTGACCCATTAATGCCAAAAACAAAAAATTAAAAAACACAATTCCTAACCTCAAAGTCACAGATTATCTGTATTTGTGCAAAGAGTTGTGCTGCAATGCTGCAACATTTTGCACAACAGCAAAAGAAGAAAACAAACGTGTCAAGATCTGACTTGGCCCAAAGCCAAACCAGTGGCCTTGTCTGTTTCACAACCATGTCATTGTTTTTTTTTTTTTTTTTTTTTTTAAGTTAAGTGTAATAAAAGAACTTCCTTGAACTTGAGCACCGGTGACCTGAGAATGTGAAACAAAGGCCTTCCCGACCGCTGCAGTTTAACTGACGTGAGCGCGGACTTGGCACACATTTGGAGGAAGGTGTGAGAACTGGCAGCTCGACTGTTTCACATGTCAGGTGCGCGGGGAGGTTGGTCAGCCGTTGCTGGATGCCGTTCCGTAGCAGGATGTGATCTCCCTTCCCTCCCAGCTGAGCTTGGATAGGCCATGTGGGAGGATATGTGGACAATCATTTTGACCTTTCTGTCCTCTCTTTGTCAATTTATATCAAACTGTTCATAAATAAAGCGGTAAAAAAGATATCACTCAGCATTCAGAGCATTCTAATGGTCACCAGCCACATTATGATGTGGGACTGATAGATGGAGCAAACAGTCAGACGGAATGCCCCTCCAAAGTAGAACTCTGGTGCCTGCTACAGTTTCGTGTTTTCATGTAAACCGAAGCTCCGGGTTCACAGTGCACACACTTGAGCAATGGCTTCAGCCTGAAAAAGGAGAAGTTTCATAGAAGCCAACTACCACTTCCTTAGTCACATGATGGCCTGGTTTGTGCAGATTTTGTCATTCTGCGGTTTCTAACTGATTTTTTTTTCCCTGAAGCTGTAGTAGAAAAGCCGTGTGCTGCATGACACAGAGCACATGGTTCCTGTGAGCATTATGGCAAAGGTTAGACCTTCTATATAAAAGGGTAACTCGCCCAAACAAAATAAGCAGAAATGAACACAGTCTTGATTCACTTCAAGACCTCTTATTTCTTCAAGCCCAGGTGCAGTGTGTATGTCTCAGCCAATATTTGTTTGTATGTGTGTGTGTGTGTGTGTGTGTGTGTGTGTGTGTGTGTATAAAATCATATTTGCCCACCTGTGCTCATTTGAATGTTTGTGCAAGTTGTGGCTGCAGGTTTGTGCAAGTTGTAGCCTTGTTTGTGTCAGTTTGCCTGCGCCTTTGTTGTCAGAGAATACATGTAGGAGGGTGCGAGTGGCATCATGTCAAACTTTTGTCACTGTGGTATGAACCAGAACTCGTCACCGGCTGCACAGGCCACCACAGTCATTAGTCATGTGTCTAACTGGCCTTCATAGTAGGAGGGACCTCAGCCTCCCTCAGACAATGGACCCTGTAAGACGGATCTGTGCCTGCATGCTTTAAAGCACAGCGGCCGCATGACAGGTTGCACAGGAAGACAAAGGCGACCGTTGAAGGCATGTTGAAGACGGAGCGGAGTAAAGGACGGGGACCGGCTGTGACTCACAGGGCGAGCTATACAGCACACATCAAGGGCGTAAATCACAGCCTGAGAAGCACATTATGTGTACAGTACAGTTCCTTCCAATTCCACCCCTTTGTCTTGTTGATTTCCATTTAAACCCAAAGCATTATGGGTAATCTCAGACGGGCAAGTGCTTTTGAGGCTTTTCCTGAGACTATTGCTCACTTCTCCTTCTTATATTTTCTGCTCTTTGTCCGCTGGCTCATGCCAGGCTGCCAGTACCCTGTTCTACCAGCTTCGGGGACACGTGTCCTTAGAGCTACCGATCTCTGCTATCTGCAGGTTAATTACATGTCCTCCAGTTGCCATGGTGATCACGTACCGCCAGAGAGCCGTTACGGTTGCAGAAGCGTGACAGTGTGACGCGTCGCCCTGCAGCTCCAGGTTGAGCTCTCCTATTTGTGGAGCTTTAATTGATGAGGAAATAAGCCCGACCTCGCCTGTCTTGGTGTCTGTTACAGTGCTGCCCTCTTGCTCTCCATTTCTAATTGTTATGATGTTCGCAGGCAACAGGGTCCCTGTGTGCACATTACAGGCTGGTGTGCAGCTGATACCATGTGAGCATCACTGCTTATGTAAGCTGTTTTTGTCTCCATAGCAACCCGTGGCATTCTCGCATGGAGCACTCTTTTTTTCCCCCCCCCGCGGCAGGCAGTTTCCATGGAAACGTCTTTCCCGACAGCTCCCAAAAGGGTTACCTTGCAGTGTCTTGAAAGCATCGGGCAGGGTTCAGTCTCTGCTGACATCATAGCACTGTGCTGCTGGTAGCGACTCATTCTTTGGGGAGACGACACTCTCCTTCTGGAAAGGTACCTAGTCGGACAGTGGGCATTGCAGGGGGACAGCTAGCCTCAAAGAGGTAGCAGCTCTTACAGCACTGATACTGCTCCTGGATTGCATGTCGTGGTAGTTCAGCAAGTGGTATGAGTGCCTGATACCTCCTGGGCTGTGGGTTAGAACATGGGTTCAAATGCAGCTCAGTCTGTGTAGTGTTCTCAAGTTCTTCCACGTTTGTGCAAACTTCCTCCTGCAGTCCAAGCACATGTGTTTCAGGTGAGTTGGTGACTCTAAACTATCCTAATGGTCTGCTGCATGTGTCACATTGTTCAGATAAGTGAACGACTGCATTGTTTGAGGTCAATGCATTGTGTTCAGTTCAGTGCCATCAATGAATGAGCACTGTACAGTGCTTTTGAAGAAAAATGTACGCTGACTGAATACATTTAAATATCAGGCCAGATATATGCTGCTGTGAAGGTCTCTCCTATCCCTAACTTTCATCCCCTCAGGCCTGTGCTGCCTCCCAAGGAAACATCAGCACAGTACCTCAGTGGTAACCAAGCTGTGCCTGTATTAAACCAGCATTCCTGGGCGGTCAGCCATGGGGGGAGTTTAACACGTCCTCCTTCTGTTTGTCACCCTGGAGACGTCGGCCCTGGATACACAGACTTCTGTTCTCACCTAACAATGCAAGCGGCATCAGGTGATGCAGCAGTTACAGTTTTTCCCTTGAAAAACTCGGCTTCGAATCTCACCTGCTGTAGTATCCTTGAGCAAGGTACTTGAATTAATACAGTAAGACTTACCCAGGTGTGTACATGACTAAATCAGTGCAAGCAGCTCAACACTGTAAGCTGCTTTAAATGTGAGAAATGAATAAATGTAAGCAAATAGGGCAGAGGTCAAAAAGCGGCAGCCTCACCTGTTCAATATTCATCTGCACAAATGAGTTTAAACGCATGGGGCATAAAACAGTTAAAACCTCCCCCGCCATACTTCTCACTTTGCCCTAGTGATCGTACTGTGCCCGAGCAGCTGCCCTTTGTTTACACGGAAGTATCTAGCACTTTCAGATAATCCTGTTGCGTCAGCAGCGAGTGGTCCGCTTGCGTTCAGGGAGAACTCGCTTGCCAGCATTGTGCAACTTCCCAGCGTGCACCTGCAGGTCGGCCCCGCTGCCTCCAAGCGCCGCCTGACTCACCTGTGCCTCGCAGCGAATGAGCTCATGCTGCACTCACGTGTTTTCCCTTTTTTTTTTTATTTATCTGGTCTTTTTTTAGCCGCGACTGCTTAGGCTCTGGCTCTGAGGTCAATGTGGTGTCGCACACCCACAGCGAAGAGAAAGCCGCGTGGGCACCAGCAAGCGCAGCAACAGACGTGGCCCAGGCAATGTAATTCCCAGTGAGTCAGGAGTAACCCGGGGGAAGTTGAGAGGCAGAACTGTGACAAAATGACGTCCTTTTGTGCTACCTTTTAACTGCTGGGAGTTTTGAGTGGAGAGCCTTCCCCCACCTAGCCCGCCCTCACTTCTGCATCTTGAAGTTCCTGTGTGAACAGTAACTGTGCTTTTCGATTTGACTGGAGAGCAGCCGTGCTGCCTTGGCAAGCTGTCCCCCCCCCCCATGTTGTGCCCCCAAGGCTGTCCGACGTCACCAGATTTCATTTCGCAGCTTGTTATTTTTAGGGCCTAGTTTGACTTTCGGAGTGAAGCCGGTAGAGAATTCGCTGAGCTCTTCAAAAGCAGCCTGTCGTGGCCTCTGGAGGCAACTAACTGGCAACCATGGGTTTCAAGGAAAGCCTGGCATGTTTGAGTTGGAAACCACCTTCTAAAGGGGCACTGTATAAGTATAAAGTATTACATTTCTATTTCTGTTTTGCATGTGCTCACTAACCGTATGCCTAACCTTAACCCTGTCCCTAACTCTATTACATACCCTGTCCCAAAAAAGCCACCAAGAGGCGGAATCGTGTTCCTCGTGTCCTCGGAATCCACAGGGGCTCACTTACACTTGGCACAGCGAACGACTGTGGTGTATATTTAATTATAGTAATCCAGTAAAAATGCAGCGGACATCTGCTTTTCTGTTTTAATTTCTGGAATAATGTTGTGGTTTCTCGACAGGGTTCACCAAAGAGTTGACGCAAGCCTCTCTGACCAAGGTGGGAAAACGGATGAAAAACCAGAGCGACTCTAGGACTCATTCAGGAACCCTTATTAAGCTAAGTGCAAAATAATGAAAAGAGGATTAATAAAGTTTTCATTCATTCTTTTGCCAAAATCACAGATGAACACCATGAAAAAGTAGGGCTTTGAACATTTTTTAAAATGCTACACCCATTAATATCACACAACATAAATTTCAATTTGGTTTAATCTTCCATTCACAGTGCCACACTATAATGTACCTGTGTTAATACATCTGTCCTGTTCCCCGTTGGCTCTGAACCGCTGCTGACCCTGACTTGGACAAGTATCTATAGAAAAGATTTTGTGAGACACACACCCTTAAAGTATTTTTAAAAATGCAATAATCTTTTAAAAACAATTTTAAACAACACAGACTACAAACAATAGCATGGAATTCTCAAAAATTAAAAACTCACCTTAAAAATTGTAATCATGTGCAATATTTTAATATCTCAGATAAACAAGAAGCAGTTGAAACCACAGTAAGCTGATAAAGGCAGAAAAAGGAGACCGGGGTGAAGGATAACATCCGAAAAGGGAAAAAGTAAGCTAGGTGACTTGGTGTAGTGGAGTGAATGAACTGGCCGGTTGACATGTGGTCAAATAACTTCTGGTTTCCGGGGTCATGTGACAGACCCGTGTAATCGCTCTTCATACAAAACCTCTTTTGTCCAGAGATAGTTTTCAAAGGCAAATTGTGTCGTGGCCTGTTGTGCTGCTGAGAAACTGTCCAAAACCTTTGCATCAGAGTAGGAGGCAACGTAATGGTTGCAGTGCTGTCTCTGTGACCTCGAGGTAAGAGGTTCAGTTCCCAGAATGAGAAAGTGTGGGTTTAATACGGGGCCAACGCTTCAATTGCTTTTGTATGTAGGGAGCTATGAAAAGACTAAAAAGAAGTGAAAATACTTGTTATGGGCAACAGGATGGCTTCAGGCTAAGGACATTGTACTCCTTAACAAGAAGGTGGCCTGTCCAAACCCCACTCCTCACACCTGCTGCAATGCCCTTAACAGAAGAATTGAAGTGAAATGTTCTGGTAAAAAACTCAGCGATATAAGTGGATCAAGTACCACAAGTCACTAACAGCTAAGCAGCTTCTCATTTTTTACTCTGTTCTAAAGAAGTTCCTGGAGGCCAGTAATGTTCACACCACAGTCTGACTGCAGCAGTCATAAGTTCTTTCTTTTGGCGTCTCGGCGCTGCATGTGTCACCGCCAAATCTAGTCCACGTTAGCAACTTTCTGTTCAGTTTCTGGAAAAAAAAACAAAAAAAAAAACAACAACACTGACCTTTGACCCCCGTTCCACTTCTTCACTCCACCACATTGTGGAAACTCTGACCAGCCTCGTGTTCATATGCTTCACACTTCCTACAATGACTAACAGATACATTTCAGAGAAGTGTGCAGTTTTATCGCTCGCTGCTCCCTTCTCGTGCAACTACTGCCAAAGGGTAGAGAAGTTGGAGAAACCGGCTGTATTAGCTCAACTCCAACACACAGGGCCAGGGGTTACAAGGTGCTGTGGCCTTCTGTGTCAGCGAATACTTAATGGGCTAAACAGCACGAAGTCAAGGGCTGTGACAGGTCCCTTGTGTGGCAAGTGGGGATTTTTCAAACGGTGTTTGCTTTGTGAAGCATATCCAACAGCCCTCCTGAATGCTTCCCCTTTCTTCATCATGCAAGCAGAGCGGCTGTCCAGACGCTAGCAAGGCCGCCATGGTGAGAAAGGAAAGAGGCACTAAAGAAACAAATATTTCAGCCTGGGATTTTCTAGTGACGGTTTTGCACATGTTGTGGAATATTTTACCTTTCCCTGAGGTTATGGAGAAGTCTGGTGTTGTTCAAGGAGCTCGGGGAAATCCTGACGTTCTGTCCAGTTATTCCCCAGGCTGAGGAAGAGATGCAAACAGGCAGCATTTGGTCTATGTGAAAAATTTCTCTTGGACACGTGGTGCAGGACTTAATTTTCCCTAAATTCTAAAGTCTAAACATTACTTAACATTATAAGGATATGTCTAAGGTGTGTAAGGTCAATGTAAGATATTATAATATAATTAATACCAATTATTAACAACATTATATATAAAATGCATTTTTAAAAATCCGATTTCAACATGGAGGCTCAGCGAATAGTGCTGCTGCCTCATAGCGTCTGGACTGATCACTCCTGAGCTTGACTCCAGTTCGGTCTGTGGGGGTTCCTGTGTCTGTGTCCTCCCACAGTCCAAAGATACGTGTTTCAGGTTCATTGATCATACTAAGTTCCCCATAGTGTGTGCATGTATGTATAACCAACCTGTGATGGACTGGCATCCCACCTGGAGGCTGTTTCATAACCTGGTGGCCAGTGATTCTAGGATAGGTTCCAAACAGCCGTGACCCTGCTCAGCATTAAGTGCTTAACGGTAATGGATGGATGATTTCATAAAATGCTGTTGTTACAGAGTACGTGGCTTGGCACGATAGAGGAGGAATGATACATATATCTATCCAGTACCAGGAACCACTCTGTCCTGGTACAATGGCACCAAACAGAGGGTGGAAACACAAACATGTGAGCACATAGGTGAGACCACAGAGTCCCAGAAACACAACTGAAAGCCTGGGTGCAGTGTTCCCACAATGCAATGCGTCTCATGTCCATCTCACACATCCCATTTGATGTAATTTTCAAATGTGGCCTCAATTTATCACACAGGACCAAATATTGAACCAGATGTTACAGATGGGATAAATGAAAATGTAGTCAAATTAATGGTATTAATAATCATAGCTTGAGCAAGTGAAAAGCCAGGTCAAATAACAGGGAATAAATGTATTGATTCCATTTGAATCCTCTATGTGGAATGCATTGGTTCATGCACTGTGGTAAAAATCTGTAAAAATGACCCCGTCGCTGTGTCATAGTTCCTGGCTTCGTTCACGTCCTCTTAAATGGTTTCCCACATAGTTTTCTGTCAACAAAGACTTCTGATTCACCCAGCTGCACTGTGGGTGCGATCAACAGCCAACACAGGTTTCAGGTTAGAGATCGAAGCATAGAACCGTGTCCTCTTGAACTGCTGGATGACTGAGGTGGTGACCCCTACTGTGACTGCATTTCACCATCATGTGCAGGCTCTGCAACCTGGGGAGAAATGGATTTCAAACCATTCAGCTGTGAAGATGAGTCACTCGGCTGCTCCATCCGCTTATGGAGAACTCATCGGCTCCGGTGTGAGTGGCAGTCAAAAGAATAAATACATACGCAAGTAGGAATTCCAGGTGCAGGCGCACACTGAACTCCTGCTGGGATGAGGGAAAAAACCACAGCTGATTCAGAATGATCTCTTTTTTCTGTGCACCACAACCAGGGCCAAGTGGGCCATTAATGTCATCAAAGAGCTTCTTAGTTTACCAAAAAACAAATGAACCCGGAAGCGTTGCGTGCCAAAAGGCTCCCTGGTGCAGTGTTGCATGAGCCAGAAGGCAACTCCCACAGTATCAATCTTCTCTCCAGTGAAAGGTTTTTGTATCCAGTGTTCTCAGTCTGGTACCCACCTTAATGATATGAATGAGCTGTTGAGTTTCTTCAGAATCAATAGGACCCATGGCCAGCGTTCACGCTGCAAAGAACTTGCATGGATATATGCATGGCCTTTGTTCTTTTTGCTCCTTGAGTGAGGATGTGTGGGGTTCACCAAGGGATAAGTGTTGGGTCCATCAGAGAAGATATGTGGGGTCAAGTAAGGAATAGCGTTGGGTGAAAGCAGATATTTGGGTTTCATTACGGAGCTGTGTGAAGTCTGTCAGAGAGGATGTAGGCATTATGGTGAGCATAAATGGAGAGAAGAGGTCTGGGTTCTGCATGGAGTTGTAGCGGATCCATTACAGAAGATGAGCAAAGCATTGCAAAGAGTAGTGTTGAGTACATTGCAGAAGATGTGCGGTATTCCACAAAGTTTAGTAAGGAGTCCATCATAGAGGATATCTGGAATTCGTTATGGAAAAAAGTGGATCTTTAAAAAGATGTTTAAGACTATAAAAATTGGTGTTAAGAATGTCAGCAAGGAAGTGTGAGCCCGAGTTATGTGGGGTTTATTAAGGAGCAATATGAAATCTTTCAGAGAAGATGTGTGGGGCTCTCCAAAGGACACCGTTAGATCCATTAGAGAGGCAGTGTGAACGAGGGTTGGGGCCAGGGTTCAGAAAGGGTAGTGATGATGTCTGGGATTAGGGTTAAGGTTATGGCTTTTTGGACCATACAAAATGCCATCACAAAAGACAGCAGGTCACAAGTATTTTTTCCCCTCACGCTTAGCCTAAGTTACAGGCTGCAGCTATCGCAAGCTGTGTACGTAGGTTTAAGTTTTAAAAAAGTCATCTTGGAGGAAAGTCCTGAGTGTTACTTCCCTCTCACGCTCTCCCTCTGGGTTCCTGAGATTATTTGTCATACGTGTTAACACAGCTGAGACCTGTTTACCAGTACTGCAGCGCCGTGCTTCGTATTTGTTTGTACAGTAAAGGGCTCTGCAGCCATCTGCGGCAGCGCCAGAGAGGAAACGTCTCTTTACTGGCTGCCGTGTTTGATCAGTGCTCCTGTCCTCGATAGTGTTGCGGCTCACTGTCGTTTTTTTCCACCTATTTATTTGTGTTTGCGTAAACAGAGAGCGGCTTCGGCTTGGACGGCAGTGGCGCTAAGTCCCAAGTGCACTCGCTTGTGTGGCTTGAAATCTATTTTTTATCTTTTTTTTATTACATTTTGTTTGCACGGTTCCTTGAGCAGGATGAGTCATTCGGACCAGACTGTAGTTCCGGGCCTGAGAGGTGCTACCTGGGGCAGCAGGCGGTCCAGTGGTTAGAGCCATAAAGGACCCAAGTTTGAATCCTGCTCCTGCTCTAGTGACTATGATCCAGGTATTTACCCTGAAATGATGCATTTTTTTGATGCAGTAAAAATTACTCTGCTGTATAAATTGATAAATCAGTTTAAGCATCTTAACAGAGCTGTTTTGGAGAAAGCATCAACTACACAAATAGAAAAAGTAAAGTGGAGCATGGCTGTGCTAATGTGCCTCGTGGAGTGGGGGCTGGGGGTGACTACCACAGAAAGAGCGCCATGGTGCAGGTAATAAAGATGAGAGGCCAGTGACTCAGCTTTTCAGCCACCGTTTCATATCAGCTCCACCAGCCTTTGGTGGATTTAACCCTTTCCCATGTCTGTCTCCTTGCTCACTGTTTCTCTCTCTCTGCATCCCTATAGCGCTGTCCCATGACCTGGGGACAATCTGTGAAGTTCTAGTTAAAAATGGAGCATCCGAGACAGTTACATTTATTTAGCCCACGCTTTTCTCCAAAGCAATTCACAACGCAAGGCTACCCGAAGTGATCTACACAGCAGAGCAATTTTTACTGTGTCTGTTCACAGTATGTACCTTGACCAAGGGTACTGTAGCAGAAGGCTGGATTCATACTTTGGTCCTTTGAGTACAAGGCCACAATTCTAACCACAGTGCCACTAGCTGGGAGTTTAGAGACTGTTGCACACCCTTTTAAAGGCTGATCACACACGACAGTGTTACTTACTTTTAACATGGGGCTGTTTACACTCCACATATTTAGCTTCCAGACAGTCATAATTGGAAATTATTATTTATTCATTTAACTGATGCCTTTTTCCAAAGCAAGTTACGGTGTGAGGTTTGTATACTAAACTACAGTGATGTGACCATTTCTACAGCAGGGTAATTTTTACTCTATCAGTTCAGAGTAAGTACCTTACTCAAGGGTACCACAGTAGGACAGGGGATATGACACCAGGTCAAACTCTGGCCATTCGTTTGAAAGATTAGAATCACTACACCACCTGCTTCCCTGGGAAAGTTCATTTAATTAAAATATGAAAATATATGTTTGGCAGCAAAACCATTTGTCCACGACTTCAGAAGCGAAGGCCAAAAGTCGTACATGTCCCTTTAATTGAGGATGATCACTACAGTGCTGGGGGGGCGAGGCAAATGTGGGCCATGCATTCCTTTCCTCGCACCCCTCCTCGCACAAACCGATGCAATGTAATCAGATGAGGATTTCCGGCGTTCCATGTGGGCCGAACCAGTCGCTCCCTGGTCTCTTTCTCTCGCTCTCTCTCTCTCTCTCTCTCTCTCTCTCTCTCTCTCTCTACACATCCCACCAGTGCCCCAGACCCCAGGCCCAGCCATCGCCCGCAGTGGGCATGACTGCAGCATGGATATGTCAGTCCTGGGGGGAGGCCGGTGCATGCTGAAGGGTGTTAGCGAAGGACACAGTGACACCCGATTACTCGTCGCATGCAGCCCGATTTGCGCAGCGGTTCTGTCTCAGCACCACAGGTTTAGCTCTCGCTGTCAATGATTGGTTGGCTGTTTGCCTCCATGGAGGGCGCTGGTGATGCTGAGGTCAGGGGCAGCACGCTCTCCTGCCCATGCTGACGCAGAGCTGTCTGCAGCTGTTTGCAACTACAGTGTTTGGGGGATTCATGCCCAGGCCTGTCCTGGTGTAAATAAGCACTCCCAGTACCATGTAATAACCCGGTGCCCCTCCGCCTGGACCCCACAGCATAGTTTAAAGCCAAGTGCAGATGGATGATTCACAGGGCTGAGATTCTGCTGTCATTACACCCCCTGCTGCCAGACAGCTGGGTTCCAGGAAATAGGATGGGGTGTGTCTGTGAGTGTGGGTTTGTGTCTGTGTGTCTCTCTGCACGCATGTGGGATCAGCAGGTGGCGTTGCGGTTAGTGCAACCATACATGGTCTTGAAGGACCCATATTTGAAGAGCACTACATCATCAAAGTATCGATCTTCTGCTATTTAAATCACTGTAAGCAGCGTGAGTGTGATTTTGGAGAGAAAACTGTCAGATAAAAGTAAATGTGTGCGTGCGTCTCACTAGTTTTAACAAAACACACAACCTGTTCGCAGCCCTGCTCCAAGTTTTGTTCTAACACCCCAAGATAGTGCTGATATTTGTTTTGCCCATGAGAGCAGCATACGCCACACACAACCCTGGTGCTTGCTTGCTCACACCTTTCTGACACACACAAACACACACTTTTTCACTTGGGTTCAAAAGTAAAAACTGGTGAGGCCTTCTGTCCAACACTAGTAAATGCCCATGTTATTGCCCACTGCACACAATAGTGGCCTGTTTTACAGCAAATATCTACATGCATTAATGCTCTTCATCCATTTTATTTTTCCTTCTGACCATCTTGTGGCTCAGCAGGGAGCACTGCCACCTCAACAGCTCCCATTTAAGTGTGGGTTCAATCCCTGCTCAATTTATGTAAAGTGTGCTTGTTCTCCCCATGTTCATGTGAGGTTCCTTCACATGCTCTGGTTTCCTCCCACAGTCCAAACACATGTGATCTAGGTATATTGGTCACTCTAAATTGCCCAAAGTGTGTGTGTATTACATTAGTCTATAGATATGTGAATGATTGAGTATTGTATCCTGCCCTGTAAGCCTCCTTAGATAAAGGTGTCAGATAAACACTATTTAATGATCTTTGCATATTACTAGAAAAAAGTCTGCTAAAAGAATAAATGTAAATGTTCTATAGACGATTTCCGGAGAGCTGTTGAACAACATAATGCTGGTTTAGTCTGCATGGCTCCCGTTACCTACCTGAAGCATGTGTCTGAACACACCCTGGCCTTTCCTGTGCAAACAATGGCTTTGCAGTCAAACGAAAGCTTGCATGTTGGCACAGCACATATCCCACCCACCCCCCCACTCACCCCCCAGCACCGGCTGATCCGGTTTGAGGCGGCTGTTTCCCAGGTCAGGTTCGTATGGGGTGTGTCCGCAGAAAGGGGGTGATACGTCGGAAAATGCAAATGTGCACAGGCATGTTGACCGAGTGAACTCATTCAGCCATTGCACCTGAATTTGTGGCCCCTGTACAGCAGGGTCGTTTTTACTGGAACAATTCAGGGTAAGCACCTTGATCAAACATACTAGATTAGGAGGTGAAACACAGACTAGTGCCCTTCATGTGCAAGGTGGCTGCTGTAGCCATTACGCCACCTAGTGCTTCTGCAGGATTCTTATTTCTCATCATGAGTACACTTAGGGTATTTACCCTGAACTGATACAGTAAAAAATACAGTATAAATGGGTAAATCAGTGTAAACAGATTAGTGTACAAACCTCATATTAAAAGTAGCCCTGGACAAAGGAGTGTCATAAACTGATAAATAATAATATCACGTGTGTCTCCTCAGCCCTCCAGAGCAATATTCTGAATGGAAGCCATAACGCTGCCACCATAAATTCATCAAGTTAAATCATAGTATTTCTGTGCCCAAATAAGCTGTAGCCAACTTTCCAGGAACCATTTTAGGAACAGAAAAAGAATAATAAAAAAACAAAGAAGCGATGAGGTGGCCTGCAGAGAAGTTGCCACTGTGTTATGGATAACACCCACTTCCCTTCTGGAAGCCACTATAGCAGAGTGTGTGTGTGTGTGTGTGTGTGTGTGTGTGTGTGTGTGTGTGTGTGTGTGTGTGTGCGCGCGCGTGTGTGTGCGTGTGTGTGCGGTGACACAGAAAACATAGCAAAATTAAGTGAAAGTGGACTAGCATGAGATCATGTGTGCACTGGCTCATTAACTACACTTAATATCGGCTGTCAGCGGAGCCATCTGTCCTGCGCCACCGGTGCCAGCGATGATGGCGTTCTGGCGTCCGCGTTTCTCTCTGTAGTCTTCTCCTTTTACTTTGTTTTAAATATTATTTTAGAGGGATTATTGCTGTTTTGATTAAAGACAGGACAGTGTTATTAGGCCTGCTCAGCACGGCCAAAGCTCAGCCGCTACGCCTGTTTTGTCTCGCACCTCTTCTTCCTCTGTTTGCTCGGTTTTTATCTGTTGGTTACTACGGTGTCTCGTGCCCTGTGCTTCCTGGAAAGACTGTGCATCTCAGCAAGCGTGCACTGGGCAAGCAGTTGTCGGTCATTTATAAAGTGGCAATTTAATTACTTACTAACTGGCTATATCGCATTGAAAGACAAGCTGAAAATAAGTTTGACAGAAATGCGTATCATAAAATGTGCTGGTGTTATGCTTGGCGTGCACAAAATACCTTTTATTTTGGTATTGTAATTAATTTTAGGTGACATATTGTTGTTCAGGGAATTAAACTGACCCTACATCCCATGATGAATTATCCCTGTTAAGTGAGCAATGGGTGTGATCTGCTTTCTGCTATATTCTAGAGAGGTACCTGTCCGAAGGGTACAACTGCAGTCCCCCTTCTTGTATGTGACCCTGTGGTGTTGAGGTCACAAGTCCAAGTCCTTCCCAGAGCTGCCTATGTGGTTGAGGATCCAGCGCCTGGGTCGGGGGGGGGGGGGGGGTTGATGGAGTAGCTCCAGCATCTCTTTGAAGTCGGCTGCTCAGACGTTGAATAATTGAATTGGAGGAGATTAAAGTTTCAGGAGGCAAGTAGGTTTTGACCGAGGGGTGGGGGAGCCGTCTGCGAGCAGGGGCTGCTGGGTAATGTCATCTTGGTTCCAGGGACTCCTCCCTTCCCCAGCGAGTGACGGCCGATGCCGTCTCGCTCCAATGACCATTCAGGAATCCTGAGCGGCGGCGCCGGCTTGGGTCACAGGACCCAGCTTCTAACAGGAAGTAAGCGGCGTGACGGTTTCAGGTGCATGTGGAATTCTTGGTGTTTGGAGGTTCAAGCTGTGACTCCTGGTGAGCACAACAGGGCAGAGAGCCTGCGCTCACCCCCTGCTGCACCGTACCTTCTAATGCGAATGCTCGTCGTAAAGAGGCAGGGAGGTACAACACACAAAAACAAATGCTCGGTTTTTCAAATAACACCGACTGCAATGTTGTACAATTATGCTACAGTTTCCCACAGTTGTACAATTATGGCATCACTTACTCTTGCTCACAGAAGTGCTGCCAAAATAGGTCAGTAAACCAAGGAAAATACTCATTAAACTAAAATATTTGGCAAAAGGTAACACAGCTTGGTTGGTTCAGGAGAACTATTATTGAGTAATAATATAGGCTTTTGGCATTAACATTGCTTAACTTTGTAAATTACAAGACAGTGAAACCTTTGTCTTTTTACAATGGATAAAACTGAATGTAATTTCAGTTATGATACTGTGCATTATAGTTTTAGAGAAATTCACAAAGACAAATTTAATATAATTTCCCGGTCTGTTAAACTAATAGGAAGCCCAGAAGAATCTAAAGACCATATATATAGTGCATAAAAAATACATATATAAAAACATGGCTGAGAAATATAGTTATACATTTGTCCAAATCATCTTACGATGCAAGGTTTTTATACTAAACTCCTTCAAATGGTTTACCTGTTCATACAGTAGGGTCATTTTTATTGCAGTGTTTCAGTTCAGAGAAAACACCTTGACCAAAGGAAGCTCAGCCAGAGCTGGGATTTAAGCCCAAGACATTTGAGTTCAGCAGCTGTCGTAACCCCAAAATACCCAACGGCTCTGTTATGGCTGAGTGGAATATATATTACATATCTCACTTAAATATGTTTCTTCTTGGTAGAACACAGCTGTGTACAACACCAAGCATCCTTTGGATTAATTCTCTTTCTCTCCACAAGTCCAAGATGCTTTAAATGCCTATAGTCATGGGCAAGTGTTTGCAGAGATTTGAATTAACATTTTTAAAAGATTATGTAAATGAGTGTTTTTTTTGTCAGGATGACATATCACATCTTAAAAATTACGTGTGAAAAAAATGATAGACGTTTCAAAAAAATTTACACGACAGTCCAACTGAGCTGCTGCCAAAAGCACGATTGTTTCAGCCGCATTACCAAAGTGTTTGCTGCTGATGCATTTCCCAGCATGCACCTGGCAGGCTGTGCCTGTTGTGGAATGCAGAAGAACCGTAACAATCGCAGAAGAGCTTTGGTTGGTTTGTTTGGCCTCTCGACAGAGTCTGGCTGGAACCAGAACAAACTCGCCATCTCTATTCTGCTGCTTTGGGGGTCAAATGCGTTTCTGTTGTTTCAGGGGATGGTGGTGGTTGGGGGGGGGGGCATTAAAGAGAAAGTGTTTACAACTTGGTGTCATTGATAAGGAAACAAAGCATCCCTTTTCGTGTTGCACAGGAAGTGGGTGGGTTGAAAATTTGATTTAATGTCTTTTTTAATGAAATGATGCAATGCAAAGGCAATGTAAACATTGTTGTAATTCAGCGTGGACAGATAATCACATAAATGATGATCGCTCTCGTGTCTGAAGACTCGCCGTGGGAGCTCCAGGCTGTGAGCTCTCACAGGAGTTAAACACAAAGCTAAAGTTGGCAAGAGGTAAAGCCCACAGTCGCGGATTTAAAAACCCATCAGAGAAAACTATATCGCATCAGCCACATATTCCTGCAATTTCACATTGCTCAGTCGTAACAGTTCTAAATATATTTCTCATTCGGAATGCCACAGCCGAGTTGAGTTTGACCTGCCAAAGCGTTCCCGTGTGCCTCCTCTCCTGCACCGGCTTCCCATGGCTGTCCGTACCAACTTCAGCGCTTTGGTTATGGCCTACAAGACAGTTAAAGGAACTGCACCCTGTTATCTACAGGTCCTGATCCTTTAATACACCTGAGTAACAGTGCTCTGCTTCTCCACCTCCCAGACACAAGAGGTTCCAAACTCAAAAACTTGGCAATTCTCAATTTTGTCCCAATATGGTAAAATTGCACATCCTTCAAAGTAGCTGAATCCCGCCCAGCATTCAGAAAGGGTCATACACCCATCTCTTCCATTCCCACTTCCCTCCTGATCTCCTGACAGTTTCATAAATGAGTCCAGCACCATCTGCTGTGATTATCTATGTGTTTGGCATTTGAATGGCACATCTATAGGCAGCTACTAGAGGGATATGAACCAGCAACATGTTGGTATGAGATAAACAAGCTGTGCTTTGATCAGCCTGTGCCTAAAGCTGTTCATCTGTTTTGATGCACCTTTATTTACTCTGAGCTGTGGATCATTTTGGAGAAAATCCTATTTCCTACATAAACAAATTTAAATTTAAGGGTTCAGCTATTTGAGCTGTGGCTCTGTGACACATTCTGAGTCAATGTGACTCCAGATAGTTCTTATTTTACCATAACTTTCACCCCGGCACATGGTGCTGTGAGGTTGAGAAAATGGCCCCTGCTGGCAGCTCCCAGCTGCCCTTGATGTGCCGTTGAACATGGCGATGCATAATAATAACATCAGTGTGCTAGAAACCGTAGCCTGGTAACACCATGTTTCATGGAGTCGTGATGATGGAGCCACCTGGGGACAAGCACACCTGGTCCCACCAGCAGCCATACAGCTCCAGAACATTCCCCCCACTCCCGATAGGCATGCTGGCAGCACTGTGCTCCACTTGCAGCTGTGTAAACCTGAGAAGTGCAAACAAGGAGCCATGAATACTGGTCTCGCAGGACAAAACATCTGCTGGGCAACACAATGCTCACAAACAGAGAAGGAGAACGAGAGCAGACTTGTTGTGCAGTCGCTCATCGCTTCGGCTGCCCGAATGGTGCTCGCTCTTCTTAAGCACGGATCAGGCCCCTCGTGTAGGGGGAACGAGAAACCATGGCTTCACAAGAACAGGACAAGGACAGCATTAGGTACTCAGCACACGTTTATTCCAGTCAGCGTTTGCAGGAAGAAAGCGCAGGCTGTCCTGGAGTGAGCCGAGCTGTGTCTCACCTTCACCACGGGAAGGATGCCATCACCTGAGCATAAATATAGAGGATAATGAGGATGAGGAGGATGAGCACGAAGAGCTGGCTGGCTTTCATCGCCTGCTCGTGGCCCTTTCGCTGCTTCCAAGGACCACCTTTCTTCATCGTCCCTGATAAAGAAATGCGGGTGTTTTGTATGTCGTGTTCTCCTCGCCACCTGTCTGTAAGCAAGCAGACAAGGACCCTTCCCTCTGGAACCAGGGTCTTGAGTCAGTATCCCAGGTGGTGAGCAGAGCAGAAGAAAGAGGATAGGAGCACCGCACCCTCTACAGCCCCACCCCTTAGCATATACATGAATCAGTGTATGAGTGCAAGTGTGTGTGTGTGTGTGTGTGTGTTGGTGGTGGTTGGGTGATGCAATTAGGATCTGAGGCCAAGGCAGGTATAACAAACAGCTCTGTTTACTTGGGTGGTATGAAAGCCCACCTTGCCCCACAGGGTGTTTTCACCCCGTTGCCAAGGGCTGCAGACTCGAGCCGAAGGCCACATCCTTGGGGTGTCAGTGGTAAATAAAACAGGCTTCCCTCTGCCTGTCCCTCGACTGCTGGGTACTGAATCAAGCAAGAGCTGCGAGGGACCATCAGCAGCAGAATAAAAGCAGACAGCTCAAAAAAATCATTTTTCCAGTGCAGTCCTCACTGTTTGACACAGGAAAGAAACACATTGTCTTTGGACTTTGATGTTTAAGACAAGATCTGCGTGTTTACATTTACGCACATTTTTTCCAAAGTGATGTGCAAATTGAAGTTAACAGAAGCGCATCAACAAGAGGTGAACAGCTTTAGATACAGACCTGCTATTCTCAAAGCATGACCAGTTTGTTCGCCACCAAGGTTACTGGTGACACATTAAACCAGTAGCTGCTTACAGAATTCACAGGGAGTACAGAAGTGATCGTGACCGATGTAAGATGCAAGTTTGTGGAGCAATGAGGAGATCAGGCGAGAAATGGTTCTGAAATGGAATGGTTTTGAGATTCTTCTTGAGGACTGAAAGGGATTTGCTATCTTTCAGGGACAGAGAACGCTCATTCCAGCACATCAGGAGCAAATTTGAGAACCTGAAGACTTTGGACCAATTGGGAGTGAAACCACCAAGTAGCCAAAGTTGATGTGTGCTCATGCGTCACTCAGGTTGTCTGACCGGCGCCTGCTCTTCTGAAGCAGAGATCCAACCATTGGAGTAGGGACAAAAGGGAAGTGAGGCACCGTGGCTTCAGAAGAGCAGAACAAGGACTGTGTTTCTGAGTACACGTTTCATGCTGAGGTGTAGGAACCGATCAGGTTATGCTACGTGATACCGGTGACGCCGAGGGGATTGTAATGTGTCTAGCGTCACAAAAGCCACAAATTGTTTTCTGCATGCACAAATGGTGCCATTTACCACAGTAATTGCAGAAGTATCAGTGCTCAGGTGGAAGAAGGCCTTTCCCGCTTCCAGGATTGTTCTGCACAGCACAGCATCCCAGCGTTTGTTCACAGCAGGACCCCAAAGCTACGAGACCGTACATCTCTGTCATAGAACCTCGCAAGCTGCCCACAGCTCTGCCAACGCCAGCGACTTTTCTTTGGGGCCAAACAGCAGTGCAAGTTTGGAGAGAAAAGCACACTTTTCTTTTGATTTGCATTTCAAGGAAAGTCCAAATCGCCCATCGGTCTCCACCCCCAGCTGCTGTCTTTTGCAATCAGATGTGTTATTCTGCTGTGCGAACCAATGCGTCAGACTAATTGGATCCTGGTTTGCCCTCTGGATGCTTGGATCTAATGCACAACCACCGTCTCGACACAAACGCCATCTAAGGAGGCGTTGGGTTCAGGGATTAGCGGTGAACCTGCATGAATCTGTGTACAGCCTCACTCACGTACTCTTACTGCAGCCATTGGGTTTGCCATAGTCTATTCCATGTGCCTTTAGATGATGATGATGATGATGATGATGATGATGATGTGGTTTTCTTAAAATGTTCCATTGAATTTAACCAGAAACCTCTCTCTGTAGGCGCCAACAAGTCTACAGAGACATTGAGGTTTTTCGGCTAAATGAGTAACTGCGGCATCTATTAGTTTCCTAATTGTTTAGGCCACACTTTCCTCCGAAGTCATTTACAGCTTGGATTAGGCTACATTTACATTCATGTATTTGGAAGATGCTTTTCTCCAGAGCGATCCACAGCTCAGAGTAAACAAAATGGCATCAATAACAGAGGGCTTACACGCAAATACCAAAGTACAGCTTGTTTGCGCCATACAGCTGTTGTCATGGCGCACATAATAATTTCCAAAAGAATTGGAAAATACAGTAGGTGGATACGATCATCGAGTGGTGAAGGGGATCTAAAAAGCCATCCGTTGATCAAGGGTACATATTCATGAAAGTTTCAGGAGCTCTGGTGGGAAACTGGTCTGGAAGAGATGGGTTTGGGACTCTTCTTGATTGCTGAAATGGATTCAGCAGCTCCGAGGGGCAGGGGGACCACCAAGTAGCCATAGGTGTAGGAATTTGGTGTTGTCACCTGAGTAGTAAATTATTTACAATAATACTGTAGAGTATTGGACCCATATTTGCAAGTGAGAGGAGTGAAGCTTGAACCACTAACATTCAGGAAACATGTTCGTATCCTTAACCACTGCCTGCTGCCCGCAGCTTCTGCACCTCTCTGTTATACGAATCTATCTAAGGTTTAGTGAGGAAAGTGGACTTCCAGCAAGGTCTTATTCGCCTCTGGGTCCCACCGTCCAGCGTGAAGAAGGGTGGCCCAGATTAGAGGACAAGGCTTCCCGCTTATGTAGGCCGGGCCGCCTGCTTGGGGGGAGTGAGGAGCGGTGCAAGAGGGTTGTGTTTAAAGCACCGGGGAAACTAGTTCACGTTGCTGGGACCTCATTTTTAACAGCAGTCCCCACAGCTGAGCTGAGGTGGGGTGACTGTCGTTGCAGTTTGTTCCCCATTCAAACCAAGAACAATGTTTGTGTCCTTGGCAGCAACTGGTTTTGGCAAAGCGTGTGTCACTGTGTTTCAGCACACAGTGATTCTTTTCTCCTTAAACCCCACCTTATTTGCATACTTTGCTGCCAGTCTTTCTCAAAGCGATGTACGCTGTTGAGCTCCAGCCACCTCTCCACCTGCTGTCCTCAACAGTGTTGCGGTCGGCACAGCTAGCAGAGTGCCCCCTTTGAAGCGAATGGACATGTACAGTATATTTGCAGCCTGCTTTTTTACGGCATGTTTTGGAATAATTAGATGCTACTCGCTCGCTCCAGAAGTGGGCACCTCTCCCGGGACGTCTTTATAGTTAGGCTGACAAGGCGACCACGAGACGGGCTGTTTGCCTCCTCCTGGGAGACTCGGCACAGCAGACAGAACAGAAAGATGAAGTTCAAAAAAAGTAGCACGTATCGCCCCCAAGGTCCCTGCACATCTTGAGTTTTCCAGCAAAGACCTGGCGCCCCTCCCCCGGCGCATCTCCACGGGACAGTGGTCTTCTCAAGTTCCGAGTCTCACAGTGAGGCCCCCCCCCCCCCAGCCTGTCTCATTGGGACACTGCGGAGCCAGAGCTTCACTGAGCAGCTGTGACACACTTTCTAACAGAGTCAGATCAATAGAAACTTGGTGGGCTGTAGCAAGTCGCCCCGCTGTACTGCTCTAACCTTTAGTGCACGTTGCTGCTGCTAAAGCGTGGAAAAGGGAGGAGTCCTGTGGCCGTAGTGAAATTCAAAGTTAGTCTTTCATCAGTTGGTCAAAAAATCTAATGCAGAACAAAGGTAAGGGGCAGCAATGCTGGCCTCATAAGACAGAGGATGCGAGCTCCGTCTGCATGGACTTTGTATCCCCATGTTCATATGGGTTTCCTCCCACAGTCCAAAGACAAGTGTTTGACCTGGATTATTCACTGTACATCGCTCCTAGTGAGTGAGTGAGTGAGTGAACGGGTGAGATGGACTGGAGCCCTGTCCAAGGTGTATGCTGTGTCACAGCCTGTGCTTCTGGGATAGACTGTAGACAACTATAACCTCACAATAGAAGGAGAACTAGACAGGCAGAGAGACAGACAAATAAAAAAGATGGATGCTGCAAAAAAAAGGATGTGCAGACAATAAACTGGACGGTAAACAGACAACAATGCAGGTGGTAAAGAAGTGAAAATGCGGTACTGTGCATCCGGACAAGGAGTAAGTGACACGGTACAGTACAGTAGAGAGGGGTTTTAGGCCCCTGTGAATTCCAAAAGACTGCAGTCTTCTGCACGCTTTTCAGCATTTTTTGAAACCGTGCATTAAAAACTGCAGAACGGTTTGCACACAGTCATTTCTCCAAGGGCAGACCTAGCGGGAGGAACAATCCAGGGCGTGCAGCGGGTGGTTGGGGTGTGGCAGGGGGAGGAAATCCTGGTGTGCTCCCAGGACACTTCCTTTTATAGATGCAGGGGGGTGCCGTCCGGGAGATGGCATGGCGTGACTCACGTTTTGGAGGCGTGTGGGGTGCGAGGGGCGGAGTTGCGTGTACCCTCACTTCCCCTGTCACGGGACGCCTCTGTCCTGGGCCGGCTGCAGCCAAAAAAAGCGGCCAGAAAAAGAAGAAAGGATTCGAGCGAGAGGGCGACTGGGCCAAGCGAGGTGAGCGAGCGAGAGAGCAGAGGGCCCCCGGGGGCGGCGTGGCCCATGATGAAAGCGACAAACAAAGCTGAATTGGTCACATGTAAACAGTAGAGCACAGCGCAGCCTCCGTTTCCCGGAATTGTTGTTGTGCGGCACGGCTGGGGCCCGCCTGCGGCTGCGGCCTGGTCACATGGCCGTCCCCTTTTCTTTCTTCTTTCCCCTTGGCTTTGCGTCCTACCCCCAGTGCCCCCCTACTGCTCGCTCCGCCTGCTGTCAGGTCACCCGTTTGTTTACTCAGATGGTGCCTGGGAGGAAATGCCCTGCTGCGTGCTTAACCCTTCAGTGGGACCTGCAGACGAAGGCCAGCCCAGCATTTGCAAACATAGAGAACTATTTCATACGCCCACCGAAGTGTTTATTCAACAGATGAACTGTTTACGTTTATCCCTGTCATTTCAGTCATATTTCTTAATATCAACTTACAAAATCTGGCTACCGACAAATATCTTCTCACGTCTACAGCAGTGAACAAACAGTGCAGCTCAGCACGGTTTTAAGAAAAGTTTTAGCTGAATAAAGAAATGTACGTGTAAACGTTATATGTGATGGTTGATCATTTACTTTATTTGACACGTGAAACCTTTCCGACTCGGACTTCGAGATAGGCTCCTATATGCAAATAAATGATATTGTATATATAATGAATAACTGATGTTGTACCGGGTATACAGAGATATAGAAAAAGGGTGTCAACTCCTACAAAAGCACAAAAATGCCACGGTTTTGCATAAAACACTCTGAGCGTGATAAAATTCTTCAAACGCACGCCGAACATTTAAAATAGTGTTTTAAATAAATAAATAAATGGCCCGACGTACCCGGTCCCCTGCACGTGAAATGTCGCAGGCTGTTTTTGTTCGGCTGGAGTGACTGACAGGTTACGGCTCAGTGGCCACAGTAATCCTGACAATTATGTGGCCCCAAAGGTCACCATTAGCAAGCGATCGACCGGCTGACCGTCACGCAGCCATTAACACGGCGGCTGAGGCTCTAAGTGGGTTTTCCGTGGAAGAAGGAGATGTGATCTGTGCTGGAAAATCGGGACAGGAGACACCACCCGAGCCAGCCTGTGAAGAGCGGGGGCCATTCGCATCTGCAGAGCAAACAAACGGAGGATGAGCGGGGTGACTAACATGTTCAGACGATAGCACCTCAATGTGACGGATGAGACACGTGGTCCAGTAACTTTGGTGTGACACCAGGGGAGGTGTGGTAGAGCTGTAGCCATTCCTGGCCTGCGGAGTTAGCGTAGTGGTGCTCCATCACCCTCCTAACCCCTCCAGCCCCCTTTAAAGGCAGCTGCTGTCAGCTCAAAGGCAAATCCTCTTACCGTGGTATTTCTCCGGCTGTCCCTCCCCCATCATTTCTCCATGAGTCACGCAACGGTGGTCATGTGACCCAGCAGATGGTGCGTGACTCCGGGTGTGGCCATGATACTAATCTCAAACCCCCCACAAATTCCTCATGGTCAAGGATGGGCATCTGTCCCCTCCTGCCCCCCTCCCCCAGCTGAACAGGCAGATCACTTTGATTTATCATTGCCAATAATGACATATAAATATATCCAGGGCCTATTTTTAAATAATGAAATGTCCTTTTTTTGCTGCTGATGTGCCCTCTCACCTTTCAGGGAAATTCTGAACATTCATGCAAGCGGAGCCCCCATTTTTAAGTGAGACTTTAAGTGAGGCTTTATTAATTTATCTGACAGTTTTGTCCAAATCAAATTATAATGTTATGTTTACACACTAAGCTACTTGCAGTCATTTCTATTTATACATCCTTGTAGTTTTTACTATATCAGCTCAGATTATATGCTTTAATTGAGGGCTTCACAGAAGGAGGAGGGATTTGAGCCTGGTTCCTTGGAATGCAAATAAAACTGCGCCAGCCACTATGCCACCTGCTGTCCATTCTTTAAGAGTACGAATCAGTACGTCCAATTGCCGTTGCAAACCCAGAAACGGCTTTTTCAGTCCAGCACATATAACTCTCCTTCAAAAAGCTGATTTTAAAGCAGAGCATCAAAAGACCTGAAACCTGAAACAAGTTTCCAGTCTGTTGAACAGAGCTGATACGGTCATGCTTCACCCAGGTTCATCTCCAGTTCACATGGAGGATTGGGCCAGAAGGGAAATTCAGCTGGACTCTGAGAAATATCACGCTTGTTTATGGTGAATGTTCCTTCCAGTTTTGGTTTCAAACAGTTACCATCAATGAAACCTTTCTCCAGTATTGGCCCAACAAATGAAACTAATTTTGGTCTTCTCTACAACAAATAAAAGGCTTTTGGTAATTCAAAGATGTTGTAAGTAGATCCAGTTGCTGTGAGGAAATAAAATAAAATAAAATAAAAACTCTTGGTTTGAACTTTTAAACCATTTTACAGTGAAAGAAAGAGTCCAAACCTTAATTATTACCAAAGATAAGATCACCTGTGCAATATCTAATTTCTCTCATAGTAAATCAATTTCACATCAGCTCACACAAGTTTAAGGTGGTCAGGAGGCCGGTGATAAGGCTGGATCCAGCGACTTCCAGCGACACCCTGCCGATGCTGGAATGTCAGCAGCTGCTAGCAGGAAGAGATAAGTGGTTCAAACGCTTCTCAGTTGGTCCCAAGCAGTGCTTTGTGGGAATGGTCATGCTCTAAACTGGGTCTAATGCCCATCCTCACCTCTTCTTGGTTGCAAGTCTCCTCCCATAATGATGACTTTGTTCAAATGATCTGTTTAGTCAGTAAGAAGGTGGTCACCAGTGATTGTTTTGGTGTTTTTCCTTGCGGTTGTCTGCAAGCCTTCAAATGGAAAATGGTGTGTGTGTGTGTGTGTGTGTGTGTGTGTGTGTGTGTGTGTGTGTGTGTGTGTGAGTGAGAGAGAGGTCAGGATCTCAGAAGGAAAAATGGGTGTTTCTTCAAATAAAAAGGTGATGTAATTAGATCTGTCACTTGCACTTTGGGTTATAAATCTGGACTATAATTCATTTTTAGGGTAACAGCACTCCCCATTGTTCCCAAGACCTGTTGTATCTTCAGTTAACCACCCCAAAAAAAAACAGTGTTTCTCCTCACCCCTCCACCATTTCGGAAATTTGGGAACCAAAACAGTTTTTCCTTAGCCGTGCCCTTCGTGGAGCAGAAAAGCCATTGAGGACATTTTCAAATTAAATTAAACAAATAGGATAGGCTTGGGTGTAAACAGACGACTGGTTTGGAGGATAAAGGGGATCAAGCCTGCATGGGACCTCTGGGCTCAACACAGGCCAGACTGTAAACAACTCCTTCCCCAGTCTTGTCTCATCCTGTCCTGTTCAATCCAAGGCCTCTCTGCATGTCACAGTCCCAATGCCTCTTGGCCCCTAAACCCAGGATGTCCCCTGTGAGGCCATTTTTTTTAGTACATTGTGAAGTACTTTCCATCACTCATAAATAAAGTGCATTAACCTGTTCCCAACCTTTAGTGCACAGTTCCTGGAAAGACTTTGTTCTGACCTTTGGGAGCTCCTGGCACCGAAGAGCGTAGGCGGTCCAAGGTTTCATGAGCTGCTTCTGTGGGCTTCCGATTTGTAAATACCGCAAAGCAAACAGAACTGAGTAAATACAACCTGAAATGGGCCGTGGCGATGATGACATTCAAATAACATTAGAAACCCCTGTTGCCGTGGCAGCTGCCTAGTTAAAGCAGGGATGCTCTTTGGAAGGCACTGTGGTCCATGAAATTGGAAGTCTGCAAAAACCCCTGTTGCTCAGTTAATGCCTCCCCTCCACCTCCCACTTTCGTGTCAAAGAAAGTGGAAGAAGGAGCGGTCGTCAGGACAGCAGATCACTACTGAAGGCAGATGAGAAGGACGCAGGAGGTCATCACTCAGATACGGACACCTGCAACGATGGTTGCTATGGGGGGGGGGTAGGAGGAAAGGTTACCTTGGCAACCCTGAGTCCACAGTTCACACAAATGGGACAACAGTTGTAAAGTGTGCTGGCCTACCCAAGACCTCGGGAGAGCAACCATGGTAGACCTCCATGTTCCTTCTGATGGTGGCAGATGATTGGTATGTCTGACCAAGCTGCACAAC
The DNA here is from genome assembly GCA_018136845.1 of Heterotis niloticus. Classification (NCBI taxonomy): domain Eukaryota; kingdom Metazoa; phylum Chordata; class Actinopteri; order Osteoglossiformes; family Osteoglossidae; genus Heterotis; species Heterotis niloticus. The sequence goes on from CM030889.1 coordinate 9,596,848, forward strand.
GCTCTGATCTGTGGATGCAACCATTTGGATTATGTTAGGTTGGTGTTTTTGGGGATCGAATGACTGTGCCTAAATCTCTTTAAATAGATTTTCGCAGTAAAAATAATACAAATGTCTTTTTTTTGTTGAATCGCAGTCATATTCTAGGATGAGTATCAAGATGGAAGGACGACTTCCTCTTGCAACCCAGTTATGGAGCTTGGTGAGAACCTCTGAGACTACATGGGAGCCCAGTGATGCTTCTCTTATTCCTTCTTTGTTGAGAACTGTGAACTGCGTAAAGTGCAATATTTATAGCTTGTGAAAATTGGTGAAACAGTCTGCAAGGTCTTTAGCAAACAGTCTCCTCCAAAGCAACATACTTGCTTACAACAAAGAGCTTCACACAGCCATGACTGTTGCCGCTCAGTCACTTTGTTTAGTATCACTGGTTGGGATGGAGCACATAACAGCTGTCTATGGAAGTGATCGGAGGTGACCAATACAGATGGTGTAGTGCCACTTAATGAAGAGGTTAGGAAATCAGGAGAGAAAGGGATCTGAAAGCTGAGTTTTGAGACTCTTCTCAAATTCTGCTAAGGGTTACTAGCTCTGAGGGACAAAGATTGTTCATTGAACTGTCTTGGAGCCAAAATTTGAGAATCTACACATTTTCAGTTTTGGATCTAATGAAAGAATGAGCACCAAGCAGGATCACAGAACCTCTGGAAGGTTCTGTGAGTACAGACAAGAAGGTTCTTAGGCTGTCTTAGTGACAATCTTGTTGACAGTATTAATATCTGAATATTTAATCTCTGCACCAGGATATCGTCTCTGTGAATGGACATTCAGGACAGCGCAGAAACTGCTCAGTCATTCTTTCTCCGTATGGCTCTGGTGTTCTGCAGTGGACATGAACATTCATTCTTCACTTTTTACCTTTATGACCTACCTGCAAGGGACAAAGAAGTTGGCTCAGGCTGTCACATCATTTACTTTTGAGTGGAATTTTCACTGAGTCAGTTTTTTCTTTCCTGGTTTCTGTCTGTTATTTTTAATATATGTTATTCATAATATGCATGACAAGTCCATTTCTTGTTCTCATCCACCCTCCTACCTCCTGCTGAAGATTTGTGACCCCACTAAATTATCTGTAACCTGGCCCCTGTGCAGTACTGATGGATGCACTGGCAGCAAATGAATGGCTCTTTCTGACAGCGAGCACAGTGCCCGGGGGCTGGGTGTTGGGTGTCCTTCCCTGGAGGCAGGTGACTCAGTTTTCCTTTTGCATCACTCAGTCTGACCCCAAAAGCACACTGTCTCCCATCTCAAACTAGCATGACACAGTTTCGCTTGGCCTGACCTGACGCTAGCTTCACATTACGGGAAAACACCCACTCAGATACCTGCAGTTTGTTTGCACAGTAGCATGTAATTATACTGCATTTTTTGCTTTGTCAGCATTTTTTTCCCAGCACCGGTTCTGATATTTGGGTGTCACCAACCACTAACCACTCACACACCCAGGTTTTGGAAGCAGTGAATTAGTCACTCCATGACATGAGACCCTCTCCCACATAGGACCACCCCATATTCACAGCTGCTGCGCAGTCGGTTGACCACGGAAATGACATCTGGTCTTGCCTGGACTTTGGAGACAACATGAGTGAGTTATGGATGCAGGGCTCATAGTGAATCATGTAATTCTGTATGATTTCACAGCTCCTAATGCACCAAAATGGATGATGTGTCGTGGTACCAGTGAACTTTCTCCGATTAATGTGAGATTGCTGCATTTTTTTTAACATGGAAAATGAACATTAGGAGGACAAAAGAACATTTTTTGGGCGTAAGCACCTTAGCAGAAGCAAGCAGTCAATATTGTGACACGTGACTATTAAAAGAACGATGCATTCATTTTTTAAACAATTCTCAGTTAAAGTAAATGGTAAATGTACATTTTTCTTCATGTACTCCACACATGCTCAGTCCATTCAAAACTTGAAGCAAGCACGAAAGTATGAATGGTGGAGAACGAAGCAGCACAAGAGCAGGTAGCTGAAAATGAAAATAAACCATACATCCTCCTCAGTATAATAACAATGAATAATATCAAATACATGAATACAATAGTTTCTAAACATGTTTAAAAGGAGCACATTTGCACTCTGAAGCAGGGCTTAATGTGAAAAATACCCTCATCGTGCTGCTACAGTGCTGTCGTGTGGCACAGAATTGGATGTTTTTGCTTGATGGTTGCACATATCAACAGGGTCATTTTGGGGTAAAATCAAAACAGGCTTCAGCTTATTCGATTTTGTTAAAGTCATAAAATCAATTGTGCTGATAGCCTAGCAATTGTGCTGATATTCATTGTTTCCTTGACTGCACTTTGCTGGGGGTTAACATGAGACTGGCTTAGCGCACCACAGCCCAAGGTGGGCCTTCCAGCCTGGGGGCTGTGCTTCTATCATGTCCATTGTCTCTCAGGAATGTGTTTTGAGCCGTGATTCCGGTTGTTGACCTCAGCAGCAGTTTCTATTGGCAAGGCTGTAAGCGGATACTATTCAGAGCCCATTCACACCATTCCCACAATGCCCTTCCTGTGTGCTGGAGGGCTCCACCTTTTAGTCTCAGCTCTGGATTTTATATGTTACCTCTGGGTCTGAAAGACTGGATCCATTAAGCTATATTAGTTATATTAGCACTACTACTTAGACTCCAAGGACCCAGGTTCAATTCCACACTCCAGCTGTAGCAATGCTGATCAACATGCTTACTGAGAATCAATACATTACGATTACAAATGGGTAAATCACTGCAAGTGGCTTCTTTTACAAACATCACACTGGGGGTTGTCTTGGAGAAAAGTGCCAAACAGAAGAATGAACAATAATTTGGGCAGTGTTGCCTGTGTGTAAGCATTAGGCACTCAAGATTGATTTTATTGAGCTGTTCAGAGTTTTAAATGTCCACCCTGCACTGCTGTACCTTCAGTTGCACCTCGCTGGTCACAGTTACCTCATGAGGGCGTTTGAAGGCCCCAGATGCATCTTGACAGCTTCCATAAGCGCATTCCCTCAGGTCAACTTTCTAAAACTGGATTTCAGCTGTAGACACCGTATGCACACATTGAACAGAAGCACTCCTTACATTCATGTATTTTTGCACTCTGTTTGACTTTATTTTTAGTCTTTCAAATGCACATAAAGTGTGACAAATAAAAGGCATCTTTGGGTTGTCAGCACGGGGGCACAGTCAAGCATCCACATGCTCCAGCTGCATGCCTCTTCATTGGCAGCGAGCATGGAGTGCTGTGTTTAATTCAGATCGCCGTTCTGAATGAACAGGGGCACTCAGGATGAGTCATCGATTCCCCGCTGTTCTGTTGACCCCCAGTTTTTCAAGCCGCACCAAATGTCCAGGTGACCATAGGCATGAGACACAGTCGAGGCCCTGGACCTTTCGAAGCAGCACTCTGGAGCGTTGGCATGGCAATGGCATTGATTTTCATTCATTGAGCAGGGAAAAAAGGGCTTATTTAGATGACAGCCCTTCATGTCTCCTGCTCAGAGTCGCAGCTCCAATTCCATCCCCGTGCCTGTCGACGCCCAGCGACAGCACTCATAGTTCTTCATCTCGCCCACCGTGTGCTTCCTCCTCCCCTGAATGGCAGCATCGGCGATGTGGGACGGGTATGAGCCGAAGGTCTGGACGATGGGAACGAAGATGAGGCGTAATTGGTGCCATTAAGTAGGCTGTTAGCGACGGGCTATGGGGGGCCGGCATGCTGAGATGTAGAGCCACCACTTGCCGTCATTAAGAGGCTCCCATTTCATTATAATCAGCTCAATGGCGATGGCTTTCCGCTGGATGTACAAGTTAAAAAAATATATTTACACGTCCAACATTGTCACCAAGCGGTACGCTTTGAGAGGCATCATCATGGGAACATTTTTAACTCAAAGGTTTGTGTGTATGTATTTTTGGACCATACTCCATTCTTGTGGCTCAACCCTCCTCACACATCAGTGCGGCCATGCAGCTGTGCTTTTCAAAAGAGTTTCGCTCGGATCGCCTTCTAAGTGGGCAGAGCAACACCCTCGCCCTTCCTTTTTAACACAAGCGACTGCATCATGGGCCAAGGGAGTAAATTTCAACTCACTCGCTGACTAAGAACAACAAAACATATAATGGACAACAAGGCTCTTATGTTTATTTACGTGATGCTATTCTCTAAAGCAACTCGCAGTGTCCCTTTACTTACACTGAATTACCCATTTATAAAGCTGGGAAATGTTTATTCATTCAAGACGGTCCTTTTAGTTCACAGCTGCAGCTTTAAGCATTATGCCACCTGCTACCTTTTAAGGTAGAACTATTTTGGAGACGTATTTCAATAAAGTATGATTTTAGGTGTAATGACTTGTTCTGAGATTGGGCTGTGCACATGCTTTCATACTCTGAGGCTCTGAGGCTCTGAGGTTCAGCGTATGAGGCACAGGCCTACTCATGGAGTCAAGGGAGCAATGACACATGGAGAGCCATCTCTCTCCTCTGTGTGTGTCTGCACGCGCGCTCATCTATTGTATTCTTGCCTTTTACATCTAGCTGGTAGAGGAAATAATTTGACATGACATCAATTGCAATATGCAACTGTGACACTGCGATTATCTCCCACCTCAGCATGGGCACGTTGTTCTTAAATCATTTTAAATAGCAAATAGCATTGAGATGAATAGCTCTCTTTGTCACACAGATCAACAGAACCAAACACACACACACACACACACACACACACACACACACACACACACAATCACTTAGACACAAACACATACACCAACCAGCCACAACATTAAAAGCACTGACAGGTAAAATGAATAACATTGACTATTTTGTTAAAATGGCACCTGTCAAGGGGTGGGATGGTATATTAGGCAGAAAGTGAATAGTCAGTTGTTGAAGTTGATGTGTTGGAAGCAGGAAAAATGGGTAAGCATAAGGATCTGAGCGGCTTTGGAAGGGTCAAATCGTGATGGCTAGATGACTGGGTCAGAGCATCTCCAAAACAGCACATCTTGTGTGGCGTTTTCCCAGTATGCAGTGGTTAGTCCCTACCAAAAGTGGTCCAAAGAAGGACAACCAGTGAATCGGCGACAGGGTCATAGGCACCCAAGGCTCACTGAGGTACGTGGGGAGCAAAGGCTGGCCTGTCTGGTCCGATCCCACAGAAGAGCTACTGTTGCATAAATTGCCAAAAACATTAATGCTAGCCATGATAGAAAGGTTTTAGAACACACAGTGCATCGCCCTTGGAGTAATGGAAGAAGGTGGCCTGGTTCTTTTAGATCATGTGGTCAGCTGGGTGTGCATGGATTGTTTACTTGGGGAAGAGATGGTAGCAGGGTGCGCTATGGGAAGAAGGCAGTGTGATGCTCTGGGCAATGTTCTGCTGGGAAACCTTGGGTTCTGGTATTCATGTGGATGTTACCACCTAGGTATCAGCTACCTAAACAGAGCACTTCATGGCAACAGTATTTCCTGACAGTAGTGGTCCTACCGCACTGTAGAAATTGTTCAGAAATGGTTTGAGGAGCATGAGAAAGAGTTCAAGGTGTTGTCTTGGCCTCCAAATTCCCCAGATCTCAATCCGATCGAGCATCTGTGGGATGTGCTGGAAAAACAAGTTCAATCCACGGGACCACCTCACATCTTGCAGGGCTTAAAGGATCTGCTGCTAACATCTTGGTGCTGGATACCACAGGACACTTTTAGAGGTCTTATGGAGTCCATGCCTCAACAGGTCAGAGCTGTTTTGGCAGTACGAGGGGGACATGCACAATATTAGGCTGGTGGTTTTCAAGTTGTGGCTGAACAGTATACATGCATGCATACAGAAATTGTAAATACTAATACAAACACACACACACACACACACACACACACACAGGTACTGATGAAAACCAAGATCAATGTTCACTAAGCCAAATGCATTAATTCCTTCAGCAGCAGGAGGCATAGTGGGTAGAGTCATTGCCATTTTCAAATCCACCCTCCTGCTGTAGTGTCCTTGATCAAGGTACTTACCCTGAATTCATGCAGTAAAAATTACCCTGCTATATAAATGAGCAACTTAGTGAAAGCAGCTGTCATACACGCATACAGATGGAGACACAAAAATACACACATTCACATAAACACACACACACACACACACACACACACACACACACACACACACACACACACACACACACAGAGTACAGTTATATAATTAATAAGCTGAGGGGGGGACCCACCATCAATTCTGCATGCTGGCCTGCATTATTAATGCGGAAGGCAGACACTCATGGTTGTTTATGGTTCTGGTGCTGTGGGACAAATTCGGCACTCAACCTTCCCTTCACTGCCCCCCACCCCCAGGGCTCCATCGAGGACAGACGTGTTAAAGTGGCGCCCCATGTTTGACCCTCAGCCTGGGAGTTTTAATGGACGATCAGCAAAACCAGCCCATACAAACATGAATGGAGTGGTGAGCTAAGAACCCAGGTGAAGAGATCTCATTCTACTCCTCATCATCATAGTTAAGGTATTACACTGCGGTTTCCCCTGCAATCCCCTCCACACACAACACCTACAACTATGAGGAACACTGCGCTCACACTCCTCACACAGTAAACCTATCACTGGTGCTTTCCTCTGTATGCATAGTTTAATTTTTTTAGCTGCTTTTGAGATGCTTATGACACATAGCAGCCGCTTTGCCTGCAGGAACACCACCAGAAGGTTCCTGACATCCAGTGCAGCCACACACTGCAGGTGCATTGGATATCCACTGGAATATCGATTATCTCTGCATTACTGTGGGAGGGGGGGTAGTGGTTAGAGATGCTGCCTTACACTCCAAGGACCCAGGTTCAGACTCATTTCCTGCTGTAGTGCCCTTGATCAAGGTACTTAACCTGAATTGATGCAGTAAAAATTACCCTGCTGTATGAATGAGTGAAGCAGTGAAAGCAGCATAATAATTTAAAATAAACTCCACATACAATTTCACTTAAAATAAGTTTCTGTTTTTGACGTTTGAAAGTGAGTCACATGTCTCTAGATAGCTATACAGGACTTTGCTCTTGCAAGCAAAACAAAGCCTCCTCACAATGGGCCACAGCACAACATGGCCTGTGCAAAATTGAGGGGAGGGGTCTCCAAAAATTTGATTGATGCTAGAATATGGAACATGCAATACTAAAGGTGAGCAATAATCAGAAGTGGCTGCTTATTGATGTTACTTTTACAGTACAATACTTCCTTTTTAGTCGGGCACTTTTTACCTTTTCAGACATTTTTGACTGCAGCATTTTAACTGTTTAGTGCCAAATCTGTATTTGTTCTGGTCCTCTACCTTTACCAGCAGCTCAGCTGAGCAAATAGTTTTTTACATTAAAATAAATGTAGCAATCCATAACAAAGAATAGGAATATTACAAGACAGTACATAGGTGTTTTATATACTGAAGAGTATTATAAACTTGTTTTATTACTACTCAGTTGTTATAATAATTAATTATCCAGCTTTTCCATACATGCTCTATTGTACCAGGAAAAATAAAAGAAAATGCAATTTTAGTTTTATTCATAATGTTTTTGTGCATTTATTATTATTATTATTATTTCCTGAAATAAAATTGTGCCATTTTACAATTGCTATGTAGTTTCCTCATGCGCCAGTCTCATGTGCTGCTTTATTTGTCTACTGTGCTGTTGTGCTGTGGTAGTACACTGTTAGCAAGGCATTTTTTAGCTGAAAATACCATGTTGTTGCTATTAAGAACTGAATATTTTGCTAGCTATTTTGCTAATTGTTTAAGCATCAAGTTGTGTCATTGATGCAAAACCAGATGCACAGTGGAAAATGGATGAAATGTGGCATAATGACATTTTACGGAGAAAAAGTTGGACTTATTGTAAAAAATATTCCAATCATGTTAGGCTACAGCCAATTGTACCCATTGCTCATTTTTGAAGAGTGAAATGAGCTGAAAACAGCATCTCTGTTTTGAAATATGGTTGCATAATGTTAGCAAATGTGTTCCTTCATACCCTTGGTGGCCGCATTATCTCCAGAAACAGTGGAACTGACTGGAAAGCCCTTCACTATAATAATTCATGACCTCCACTTTACATCCACTGTCCACCACACCAACCTGCCCAGCAATCCAAAATGATTGAATTTATCATCATCATCATCATCATCATCATCATCATCAGCCAAGACAGAATATAAAAACATTTCAATGATCCTGCATGGGCATTTCGTGCACTCTTGAGCAAAGCATGAACGTGATGCAAGTTCTGAATTTGTTGAATTATGTTTTCTGGTTTTCAGTGTCTTATTCATACGAATAAAAAAAATCTCCATTGTTTAACATTTCAAAGGGAATATATCACATCTGACTGGAGTTGCTAGACACAGCGTGCAAATTGACTTAGCATTAGAAGCCTTTTGCTAATCCATTAATGAATATTAAAGGGGACTATTTTTGCTTACCTTATTTAAACAATTGAATTTTTAATTTGTATCATCAGCGTTTAGGCTCATTTGCAATCCACCCAGCTCCTGCGGCTGTGTTTCCCAGCACACTGCAAAAGTCAAAGCATTTAGCAACTTTTTGTCTTGTGTGTCTCCTTTACAGTGCAGCACATACAAGGGGGAATGGCAATAGTTTATAATTTATGCTGCCTCAGCCTCTTTAGAAATGCTGTTGATCTTGTATGACCCTCTATTTCGCTCAGAGAAAAATAGAGGAAACCGGAGGAGGGAAGATGAAGCACGACGTGTGGGCCAGGCCTTGTGCAGGAAGCCAACAGCTGAGGTAGCTATTAGACGGGATGGAGGGAAGCCTCCGAGAGATGGCTGCGAAATCTCACAGTTCAGGAATAGAGAAGAGCGTGAGTTTCCCTGCTCTGGGGCCACATGGTGCTCTCACTTGCTCATTCAATGTGACCACCCGCCCCCATGTGCTTCCCTTCTATGACGTTCCCCCTCTGATGGAGAGGGAGGCATCAAATGAGAGCTGTCTTCTTCTCCTTGTCACCATGGCGACAGTCGTCTCAAATCAAGAGGACGGGGAACCTTGGGAAATGGGACAGAACATGAGCACATTGAAAATAAGAGGCAAAAGTGAAAGCCGAATGTAAGTGCGTGCGTGCGTGCGTGCGTGCGTGCGTGTGTGTGTTTTCCAACATTCATTGTATTATCAAGCTTTGCAGTGGGATTTACAGTCTTGTTGTTTTGTCTGGAATTACAGCTGATTCACTTTCTGTTTATCCCCTAACAATAAAGCAGTTTGCTCTAGCAGGGAGTGATTCTGTTTGTCCCAAGGTAACCCAACGGTTTGATGTGACTTATCTGACCACGGCAGGAAGCCGGCAAGGTTGTGTGCCTGCAGTCACAAAACACGCTATAAAACAGCAGGCTGGCAAGATTATTTGAAGCCCTGAGAAAGAGATTATAGATGGCAAATTGCATCAAAACCCGACCCCTAATGAAACTCCTCCACAGCACCTCTCACCAACCTGTTCTTCTCACTCTGGCGTCCCTGAAATGGACACAAGTCTCATTATGGCAGACCTGCCCTTGTGAGTGAAATTAGATGGCTTCTGGAACAGAGTTTCTTGTGGCTGAGTGCGGTCCCAGCTGGCAAAACAACTGACAGTTCATAGAGAACTTGCCATGAGGGACAGGAGATGGAGAGTGAGGGAAAGAAACGGAAAAAAAGCAAATTGTGCTTGGGACACTTGAAGGACAAGGATACTAACAGCAGCAGTTTTGGACTGCAGGTGTTTGTGTTGGGGGAGCAATGACAGCTGCCCTGTAGCTTTTACTCAGGTGTCCAGGTTGCTTCTTTGTTGCGTCTCTGTTTCTGCAAAGGGGTTACATTAAACTGCTGGGACAGTGGAGAATAAGAGACCTCGAGCGTCTTTCTTTTACCCCTGACAAATTATGACTTTACCTGGATAGACAAAGGGAAGTTAAAGAATGTCAAGTCCATGTGCACTGATTGAGGGCAAACAATATTATTGTTATTAAATGTTGAAATATTAAATGTCACCAAAATGAAATTAAGAACAGTTGACCATTGCAGAACAAGGACACCTTAGCATGCGTGATGACTAACTTATAAAAATGCAAGTGAAATTTATATTATGCATCTAGCAGACACTTTTTCTCAAAAGCAGCATATATTTCAGAGTAAAAATTATGTGCAACGCTATTTGTTTTACATTTGCTGCAGTGAAATAACTCGAGTACAATTTGTTCAACATAATAGTGTCTGTAGGATGCTAAAATTTTAATTCTTTGACCCAGTTCATTTTCAGGCCTTATTTGAACTGAAAGCGTCTTTTACATACCCTTGAATTGCAGCAGAGAGAAAGTTGAAATACTATTTTTATCTTCCTGTCTGCAGGAATTAAGACAGCTGGAGCACCATTTCAAAGAAATCCTCTTTGCGATGAAAAAAGTGTGGAAAATTGTCACAAATAAAGTGTGTCATCTTGGCTTTGGGAGTGGTGTTTTTTAGGCATAGGATGTTGAATGTCCCCAAGTAATAAGCCACTTAATGTGATAAACAAGATCGTGCTGGGTTGAAACGGTCATCACAAATTTCATGAAATGCCATTCGGTCTACCCGAGTGCTCCACAGAGGCGCACAAGTGGGTGCACTAAGCTTTTAGGGCTCATCTGGTGTCACGCAAACACGACTGTGACGTTGTGGAGTCTTGAGTCGCATGTACCTTTTCTCAAGTGTTTCTATGTGCCACTGCTGTCTGGCCATTGACATCTACCCCGACTGTCTCCTAGGAGTCAATACATGAACTGAGACGATCCCTCCACAGCAGCTCCAGGGAGGGCTGGACAGACGGGCCGCAGAGAGTTATGCTGCAAATTCCAGAAATGTGGGGCGAATGAATGGCATTTTTGTCTACAAATGGCACTCACAGGGCGAAAGATGGCTGTCACCATGGAAACAATGTCCGAAGGATGGAGCAGCTGCAGACTGTCAGCTGATGCTGGCAGTGTTCCACCTCCTAGAAACGGGGGCAAGGAGAGCCAGTCACCATGTCGTGGGCTGTAGGTTGTTGTCTTGTCCTTGCTTCAGGATGTTGAATTTCTGTTACTTACCTTGTGTAACCCAAGGTGGCAAACAGTACCTCCACTCAGCTCATAACAATAAGGTTATACAAGCAAACCCAACACATTTATTCATATTTTTTTATTCCTCTCACACTTTTGTTCAAAGTGGCGTGTAATATTCGACTTGTACACGTACACTAGGCAGCTTAGAGAAGTTTACCTATTGTATACCTAGCTAAATTTTATTGCCACAGTTCAGTGCAGGACTCAAACCTGTGTCACCTGACTGGAAGGTCATAACTCTAAACTATTAGGGTACATGTTGGCCACAAGGAATTAATGTTCTCATTTAACGATGAGGAGTTTTTTGTTTTCCTCTCCTGCGTGGCCAGATACCAACTATACATGAATGCTACCCTGGACGTGTCTGTTCAGCACTCTGTGTCACTGCAGTGAGAAGAGCGCTATATAAAAATAACACTGAATTGAATTAAACTGAATGCAGATCTTTGATTATTCGCCATCAATACTTTCAGCATTTGACCCTTAGTTTGCTGTTTGCTCACACTGTTTATCTCTGCATACTCAGTGCACTGTGCCCACAAAGTGCTGCTGTTGAACTTTAGACAAAATGTGTTTCTTAATCCGGATAATAACATCATTTTTGTCCTAAGATGAAATTTCCATTTGTGTTTCTGTCTGTGGTTTGTATGCATGAGATTTGTAAATTATTCGCCAAGAACAGGTACAGTATATTTTCTTGCATCTGGTCTTTTGGAGATTATCTGAAGCATTCTGGGACAAAGTCCAGTTTGGTGTTTTTGAGGCTGTATGTCCAACCTCAAATATAATTTTGTCCCTGGGGTCATGGCATGCCAGATCCTCCACCTGTGTCTTCCAAACCCCCACTGGTTGGCCACACCTGGCTCTACAATCTGCAACGACTCTGATTGTGCCAGCAGGCATAGACTGAAAGGAGAAGCACAACAAAGTTGTTGGCTGCTGTGCCCCTGGTTGTTTCCTGTTTTCCTTGTGTTTTGTTTTATTTTAAAAGCCCTTTGCAGAGATAAATAGAGCTGCTGAAGTCCTAACACCAGATTTAATTTGTGGCATCCTAAAATGACTGTTGGCTCTGCCCTTAAAGCCAACCTGCCGTGTTGGGCCTTGAAAGAGTTCTGCCTTCTCATCGGCCTCACTAAGTCTTACCATGGATCAACCCTAGGGTTTTGTCTCCACCCTGTTCTCGGCAACACATGCTTCCCACCGTGTGTTTCACAGCACCCGTGAAGGCAATGAAGGCCTTGAGCAGCTGTTCTGTGATTACACATGAGCAGCATTTTATCGTGCCAGATTCTGCTTAAGGGACAGTATGAAAGAAAATCTTCCTTCAAGCTCAACTTGGGTCCTATGGCTCTACTTGTAGGCATAGCAAAAAACTGAAATGAAAAATCTGCATTTGGTGCAAAGAAATTGCTGGAGCACTTGCCAAAGAGAATAACCGCATGTGTGCACACACTCGTGTTTTCTCCGATACATCTTGATAACATCTCAGACAGTTATTCCCTAGTGGCACTCTGACCCACAGTTATGTGAACCAGTGTTGAACTTCAAAAAGGGAAGTTTATAACTGTCACTTGTTACAGCCATGTGGTCTACTGGCAGCATGACCCAGCCAACCAACCCATTGGCAAGGACCGAAGCCCAGCCTAAGTGACCTTACCAACCTTTTCACTGCAGTGTCTCCAACTCTTGATGTACGGCACCTCAAATTATTGGTGATGCAAATGTATTTTGGGTTTGTTGGAATTCAACCTTATTATTACATAGCCCACATAATAAAGGGGTAGGATGCCTTGTGTTGTGTTGGTTATGTTTACCGTCTGGCCAGCATGGTGTGGTGAGAAGAGAGTGAGGCTCAGGAGTGAGAAAAGTCCGATTGTATGGCTGTGGACAAGCCTGTCACCAGGATATGGCACTGTTGGGTGGAGGCAAGCAACAAGCTGCGTGGATCTCACCGCTTGTGTTGTGAGAATGTTTGCAGCAGAACTTATGTGGACCTCGAACATCTCCTGTCGATTAAATATTTACCCTGGCGAAAACACACTGAGCCATTCTACATATGGGTCCATTCCGTCACAGAAAGGGGTCAAGCTAATGAATAAAGAACAGACGTCTTCCTGTCTGTGAACATTCTTCTTCCTTTTGCAACCAAGAGTGACAGCTTTCCTGTGTAAAACACCAGAAGTGCTGCTTGAGCAGGAAGACCGAGCTCCACTGTTGCATGCCTTCCAACAGTTGTCTTGTTTGTAAGGGCAATGCTGGCTTTTGAGTTTGGAAATGCATTTTGAGTGAATAATTTGTATATATATTACAGGTAAACCCACGAGCACTACTGTGAGCTGGAAAACGTACCGTAAACAGAGTGCAAGCCTTCTAGCATCACAATGTGACCTTTTTTGTTTCGTAACTGCTCCTTTAGACCTGGCATACCCGAAAACCACCCAAACAAGGCCAGTGGCATGTGACATCATAGTTGTTATCTGTCGTCACTGTCAACAGTGAGGGTCATGTGATTTGGCCTCAAAGAGAGGTAACAGGTGTGCATGAGTCTGAAAAGGTTAAGTGCACGCATTGTGTCCCTGGGGCAGCTCAGCTTACTCTACCAGCTATGCAGTTAGTGGGTGTGAAACTTCTGATTCTCTGTCACAAGAGGTGGATAGTAAACAAGAACTCATGCTTTGAATGCCATGTGAGTGATACCTGAAAGATTTTTTGTTATGTTATGTTGTCTTGCAGGTTCCTCCTTAAATAGAAAATTATACATCTGTACACACACCATGACCTCATCGCAGGTTCTGAAGATTGAGTGCTGAAGATCAACAGTTTCAAGCCATGAGTCAGCATTTTGATGTTGACACCAGCATTGTTCTAAAGTTTCTGTAAAGTGACTCTGTGCACAAACTGAAATGTAACTGATATTTGATTGTTGAGGGTTTGGCTGGTTCCCCTCAAGGTCTGGCTCACGGCCAACGGGCTGTTAGGGGACTTTCTGCCGCCACAGAGCCCGTGACAGTTGCTGGGAGAAAGAGGAACTGGGGGTTGGGCATAGAAAGAGGAACCTTGGGGGTCAAGCCAGTGTATTTGTTACCCTTGATGACTTTGTCACACTTTGCTGCTGAAGCTCAATCACCTCTGCGGTGGGAACCCCCCCCCCCACACTGCTCCACTTCTCAACCCTTTTAGGGACGACTACACTCTGCCCTGTAGTTGCAGCATAACTGCCTCATCACCGCAGGCCTTTGAGTCAAAGAAACCATAATAGCATCTGGGGTCAGAGATTATCTGTCACCGGGAGAGCTTGTTTTTCCTGCTTCTCTCTGTGCATCATCACTGGCCCTTGGTGTAGATGTCAGTGCTGACAGGGTGGTGACTGAGATTTATGTCAATGGGCAGCAAAAAATACTGGAAATATTTTCACCATGGGCAGCAGTAGATGTTAGTGTTAGATTTATTAAACCAAACTATTTTTACTCAGCTCTGATGATGATGATGATGATGATGATGATGATGAAAACCACTGACTTACTTCCATCTTCCAGATACATTCTTGGAAGGTCACCCAGGAATCTGTGCAACTGAAACTATTTAGATGGTATCTACTGAATGCTTATAATAGAGTGTCTTATGGAGATGGATCACCAACAGTAGTGTAACAAGGTGTTGAGAAAGGGTCTTGCCCAAAATTCCAGCAAGCCTAATGCATCTCCTGAGTATCATTTTATAACTCCTCTGAGCATTTACAGGTATTTTTGATCCCAATACCTGACAAATGGCTGTTATATGCAAACAATTCATGTCATGTTATTAGCTGCATTCTAAGAAAAGGGGCAGATAGCCCAGCAGTTTCAGAATCCTTACCCTCGAACCTCAAAGCAAGAAAAAAGTATTGTTCTCGGGCCAAAAATTTGCCAATAAATGTATTATGTAAGTATCACAAGCTGGTTTGCTGGTTATGTATCAAGAAGTTGTCAAAAACGTGTTGTTGATAACTCTGACTTGTGTCACCGACAACTGCTACAGGCAAGGGTATATTTACAACGCTATCCAGTTTCGCTGTAAATAGCCAAGCCTGTTAGTAATGGCATGTATGAAATTAAATATAGTCGAAATATTTCGCTTCCCTGTTTGTTTTATGCTCTCCTTGTTGTGGAGCAGCGGTGCTTCCGTGGTAACAACCTTCACTGCTCATCTCGGAGGCTGTAGCAAGTAGCTGAAGCAGCTTCGCCATTTAAATGCTCACCCTCGCAGAGCTTTTTTCCTTCGGTGCATTTCACAGCAGACACTGCTGCACCATCTTTTGTTTCACCGTTAAACATTCCAAGTCATGCTTTATTTTATATTGTAAACGTTAACATTTGGGAGTCAGAAACTCTTGACCATGTCCAACTGTAAAGTGATTGCTCTCTTTTTGCTTCCACCGTGTCCATCAACAGTTTGTCAAAGCCAGATTTACTGAGGACCACTGACCTTGTGGGCTGGTCCCCATTGCTGATCCTTGCTGGTGTGTTTTAAGATTATTTTCTGTGTTGTTTTAGCTAAATGTTCCTGTTGTTGACAGCTGGCTGTAGCTAATGTAAGCCACGTCTCGCTCTTTCGCTTTGCAGCTTTCGACGGATTGGCAATGGGAAACCGATATCTGACAGGCTGACTTTGTTCCCTACCGTTTGAGCTCCACCCGTACAATCCCTCCCTGTGGTTCACATCTGAAATTGAAACCATGTTATTTCACAATACAAACACTGCGTGCTGGCAAGGGTCTAGCAAGCTTGTGTGCCGTCTGGATATTCTTTATTGCGCACTGAAATTGTTCTCAGACAATATATCTTGTCTAAGACAGCAAGGGACTGCAGATTACATTTTGTGTTCTTTTCCTTAGCATTTCCTTTCATGGAAAGTGGCTGCTTCTTTGGCATGTGGCTCTGGGAAGTGGACTTTGGCATCTGCTAAACTTGCGTCATGCGGTGCTTGGTGGTCCTCCTCTGCTTCCCCTCACATGCTTGTCCTTCTCATTATTTCGGTCATTCTAGCTGAGAAAGTCTGGTCTGTCCACTGCAGTCCAGAGAGAGATAATGTGGAGGTCATTGGTAGCAACAACAATCACAGCACAGGTACCCCCCTACTTACAAGTAAAATACATTCCTGGAAATTGTAAGGTGAAATCTTGTTAGTTGGACATCAATTACCATCATGGTGGAAATGCCTCTTCTTACTTAAAATTTGCCTTTTATTTGGCTGTAACTTAGTAAAGGGTAGTAAATAATTTCTCTTGTATACACCGAAAACTCGTAAGCCAAACACTTGCATCACCAGGGATACCTATACATCTCCATCATTTCCAAATAAGTGGAATAAAGAAAGAGAGCTTCACAGTCCTTGATGCTGCAGGTCCATCTGTGCGTAAATTATGTTTTTTCATCCAGCTTGACTGAATTCTCCTTCCCATACACACATCATGAGTCATTCTCAAAAGGCTGCACGCCCTGCGATTACTCTTACATAGCAGCCTCCATTACTGGCTTTGTCTTATGTTGTTTGTGTCTGAATTCCTGAGGTAACAGGTCTCATATTCAGACTATCTGCCATAGTGTCATCGTTGCAAATGCCCAAACCTGCTGGGACAACCAGGAATTTCCACTTAAAAAACCAAGAAAAAAATGAAAACGAGTGAAAAGAATGACAAGTGGAAATGAGTGGACAACTTTATTGAGTCTGGGTACTTCTCATATAAGGATAGATAGATAGATAGATAGATAGATAGATAGATAGATAGATAGATAGATAGATAGATAGATAGATAGATAGATAGATAGATAGATATCAGAGGGTAGGAACTGTGGTGATTCAAGTTGTCTTGGGTCAGACCCTTGCTCCTGCTGTAGCACTCTTGACCAAGGTACTTAATTCTCATTCATACAGTAAACTATATAAACTGGTAAATCACTGCCAGGCTCCTGTTAGCCACATTTGAGGTCAGAAGCCTTTGTCATCCTGCAGCTCCCCATTATGACACACTGAAAAGTCACTGTCAGCGCTATACCCTGCAACACAGGAGCAGAACCATTCAGGATGGAGCCTTGCCAGACCGTGCAACTCTTCCCAGGGCCAGCGTTGCCTGTGGGGCTCCGGCACGACCTCGGTACAGGCAGCCGTATGTGGACAGACTATAAACGGTTACGCAAGGGACAAGCGCGGACACATGATGTACCGCAGCAAGGGCATGTTGAGTTCAGATTCCGGCAGGAAGTGTGCATGCCTCCCAAGAATGTGGCAGAGCTCCAGGTGCTGTGGCCTTGCGGCATGGGGAGGTGTCTTGAGCCGACCCCTGGGGGTGGGTGGGAGAGCGAGCACGGGGGCGTGGTTACTCCTGTTGACACCGTGTCTAGAACCAGACAGGCAGCTTTGACTGCCTTGACAGGCCTCGACAGATGGGAAAAATGATTATTTTCTTGCAAGGCTGTGTATTATTGCTGCAATTTATTCCCTCAGCCAGCATTTCCATGTCTGTGAGCACGGAGAAAAACTGTAAAGCTTCGCACTGCGAGTAAATAAAAGGCCTTTTGTGTGTGTCCATATTCTCAGGTCAGGTCATGAAAAGCCCAGCTAATCATAAACATAGCAGGAAGGCCAGACAAAACACCATTCCTAGAACCCTGTAAGTTCATGGCGTTCATATTTACGTAATTTTCACATTTTTTCAAAATGCTTAACTTACAAAACCGAAAATGGTGCTTTGAGTGAAACACAAGAAAGGTCAACGAATGAAGCAAGCAGTGGGTGGTTCAGGCAACAACAGGAAGTCCAGGAGGACAGAATTCTGGAAGGGTCTCAACATTTTTACTGTGTGCGACTCATTGAGGTCACCCTGCCAAGTTGGATGCTGGATCTCTGGCAAGTAGCGTCTGATTCACCGCCCTGGAATACGCTTTCAGCTCCAGCCTCTCATTTCCATAGCAGGGGATGCAGACAAGCAGCTGAAAGCACCTGTAATATGATAGAAGAGTGTTTATGGGATTAAAAAAACCAGGCCAACCCATGATGAAATGAAAAAAAGGACAACTCTGGGGGATTTGAAACATGTTGCCATATTTCTGGTCTTCAAGAAGACTGACAGACTTGCAGGGAATAATCTTGTTAGGCAACGTCTTCCCTTAGCGGATGGCTTTCCGCCAGCATCTTGCTCAATCTTTATTTTGTTAAAGCCGTAGCCTAGTTTCATGGGGTGTTTGCCCCAAAACCAAACAAAGGATGATTCTGTGACTCACAGACTGCTTCAGTACACCCCGGGGAATGAAGCAAGCATCGTCTGTTTGAAAAGGAGAGACTCTCTTGTAAAAATGAGTACTACCGTCATTGTTTCAGGAGTGTTTAGTTACATTCCCTTTTTCCTCCCTTAGTTGGGTAATGTTGTGGACCTGGCCTTCACAAATGGATTTTAACCCAAATAGAGCCATTGGGATAAGACCCTTGACAGCCATTCTGCTGGCTCCCTCACATGTTCCCCGTGTTTCTACCCCTTTTTGAAAGAAAACCCTTATTAAAAGCAGACCTGCAAAACTAAAGCCTGTTTTTACTTTCATGAAAACACATGACATTCAGCGCTATGGTTCCTGTGTGTGACAGCAGAGCCTCCCAGAGGGTGACGCCCCCCCCCTGCCCTTGAGCACCTCTGGTTGCCGCAGGGTGCGGAAGCTTCTAGAAGCATGTTGAACATCCCTCTTCTCCATCAGCTTACTATGAATTGAATTAGTGACGTCTCAGTTTCTTCCACTTCCTCCTCCCTCAAGACCCACAGCAAGGGCGTAGGAATTTTGGACTCATAAAGAGTATTGCTCCCCACCAATAAAATAAAATAATTAAAACCATTTGTTGGTCCTCTCCAGGTGTGGGCCCCTAGAATCATCGTGACGATTCACACGCCCCCAGCGATGGTGCCGCCCACAGTAATGCCAGAAATTCCTTGTTCATTCCTTGAAACCTCTGCTGGCCCAAACCAAATGTTTCAGTTTTTTTACTGCCTTTGAAAGATATGATTATGGGAGCAATGTAGGTGTCTCAGTGCTATAAACATGGCAGTTCATTGACGTTTGCATCCATTCCTGCAGAACATTCACATGCTCACTTTCATTAACCACTTGTCAACTAGCACACCCTGCTCTGACCTGTGTTGTCCAAACTTGAGATGTCATGTCATGCTGATCTTCTTTTCTCAAGGCTGCACCAGAGTGTAAAATGTTGCTTCAAGTAGCAAATGTTCTGGATCTTCACTCTATAAATTATGGTATGGGAGTCCTTGATGCCAGCTTCAAAAACAAAGTTGACACCTTGGACAGACACACCCTAACTTTCAGGCCCAGATGTCTACTGCCAAAGGCTTACTCCTCCTGTTTTTCAACTATTAGATTTCCTTGAGACAGGCAGTCAAATCTTAAAGGCTGTCTGATGTTCTTGGACAAACGCTCGGCTATCCTCTATTTGAAATGGGGCAGCTTGGAGGGCCAGTCCCTGTCTTCAGGAGTCCAGCCAGAGATCTTGAGGCTTCCAGCAGAGCAATGGTGCAGTGTCCTGTTTATCAGCCCCTTTTAACACGGGGCCGTAGAGCATTTTGTCAAAAAGTTCTTTAATCTTTCCCTGGCTATTAGAAAGCAAAATCTAGTTCTACATTTCATTTTAAAAATGAGGGAAAATAAATATTGAAAGCAACAATCTTAGTGATCGGTGCCTCCTGGGTTGGCAAGACATCAGTGGAAAGCCATGAGGTTTGCTGTAGAAGCAGGAACTATGACATTTCCCCTCCCACAGTTGCCCGAAGAAAATGTTTTGGATTCTATAAACACATCTCATCATCAGGTGGTCAGGCAGGCTCAGATCAGGTCAGTACTGAGCCTCCTCTGCGAGGCAGGGAGGGGGGAAAGGAAGCATAGCAGAGGATCATGGGAAAGAGTTCAAACAGAACAAAGAGAGGGGGATGTTGAAAGGGAGAGAAAAACACATGGTTGAGAGCAAAGAAGAAAATACCTCAGCTCTGGGGGGGTCTGCAATTGGGCAGTGGGGGGGTGGGGTGCTAAGACAGTACCAAGACCCTTGCTTTGGGACAGGAAAGTGGTGCAGATGTTCCTGAGTTTGGTTCTACTTGTTTCCGACGTACTGGCCCGGGCTCATCTCCGTCGCTCTGTTTTTCCTGTGAGCTGCTCCAGCTAGGGGGGTCATCTGTCGGCCAGCGCCGAATGCGAGGCGGCTGGCCCGCGGGTCTGGCAGCTGCTCAGATCCGCCCTCCTGAGCAGAATACTGTGCTGCGGCCTCCCAGCAAATGTGCACCGGCAGGCCCTGCCAAATCTGCTGAGCAGAGTGGAATGTGCGGGGAACTTGGGGACGTATTTTATTTGGCTTTTCAAATGTTTCCCTCATTTTTACCCCCCCTCCACTCCCCCCCCACATGCTCCACCTCCCTCCTCCTTTCACTTGTCTCTTTAAACATTTTAATTTCGTTATTCAGACTGGACGTTGCTACTGCCAGGAAAAACCTAACAAGATCTTTCCATCCAGCAAAGCTCTGGCGCTGTCCAACTCTGATTCGGTGGGCCAGCTGCTTGTTTTTTTGTTTCCTGGGGACTTATAAGGAATAATCAAATGATACAGATGGAAAACTTACCGGTTCCCCGTTCTTTGCATGGTACACAGCTTTGCCTGATAGGCCACTGTCCATGAGGCCTGTGGTTTTCCTGCCAACACAAGTTTCCAGTTACACATTTATGGCTGCTGGCCATCTCATAGCCAACCGGCTAAAGGATCCCAGCAATATTGTGAGGGGCAAACCTCTAAGAATAGATCATTAAGTCCATCTAGATGCAACTGAACACATTGTTGGACATTACTGGATATCATTTGACCCTACAGCCAACACCAGACTTTTCCCTGCTAGTATTTCCCTTGCTGCAGTCTGAATGACCTCAAAGAGTTCCCCAGAGCTGCTGCTATCAGCATCGCTTCATTGCTTCTCTTAGCAGCTGCCATTGTCCAGAAGAGGCTTTATTTATCCCACACACCCTAGAGAAAAATAGCACCCATTGATGAAATGATGGGACGAACGCAGCTCATCGACCACCTCCGTGTACAAACTGTATCCACAGAAAACAAGACCCCTTTTGTGTTGCTGTATGGTTTCTGCTGCTACTTCATTCTTTTTGCAACGTTGGCAAGTTTACTTCCTGTAAGGCATGGAGCAGGCCAAGCCATACACTGAGCATGCATATTTTGTCCATCGTCGGTGCTTTTTTATTGTTTTCTAGAAGTCCAAGAATCAGGTCAACATGAGCAACTTGTGGTGAAGAATTCTGCTGAATTAGTTCTGACAGAGCGCCAAGTACCTTGCTCAACACCACAGCAATATGGTGTCATGCTAATCCACTGTCTAATCCACAACAGCTGCAACACCTTGCTTTACCTCCCCACGTTCTCCTGCTTCTTACATGCCCTCTGAACTCCAAGAGAAAACTGGCAGTTGTAGTACAACAAGATGGAGAAAAACACATCCCCGACAGTCTTCATTCCTGGCTCAGGTTTTTGGAACTTCTCCAGGGTACAGAAAAGAACAATCCAGGCTGCTGAATGTCTGTTTGTGCTGGGCACCTTTACAAGAAAGGATCTCTGTAAAAGCCCCTGTTATCTTGGTGTTATCTTGTTTGTGGAGGACACCATATGGTCTTACCAATCCTCTGGAGTCAGGGCTATAAGGGCAGCAGGTTCATGCACCAAGAGGCTGATGGTAGGAGGGCAGACAAGGTTGAATCAGAAGGTCTGACATGACTAGGGTCTGGCTCATGGAGGAGCTTTCTGGATCACTGTTTAAATCAGCAGAGAGATAGTAAGGAGGCCAGGACAATAGGAGGTGTACGGAAGAGCTTGCCCAGGAGAAGTTCCTCCTGGCTGCAATGCAGCTGCAAGGGACACAACATTTGCTGTCAGCCATGTGAGTGAATGGATGAATATGAGTGTAGGCTTGTGTGTGGTCATTTGTGAGTGCATGCGTTTGTGTGTTCATTTACACACTCCTTCAGTCAGTGCACAAACTTTGCATGAACTTCCACATTGACAACAGAGCAGATAGAAAATGCCCATTTATTTTGTGCTTTAAAAAGAAGGCCTCACTTGAGAATTGCTTGTGTCAGCACTGTTGTATGGCAGGAAATTATGGTTTTTTTGCGACCCTGTTCTCTTTACAGCAAACATCTGCAAACACGAATGCGTCAAAGTCTACTGACCTGCTGGATCAGCTTGGAGGCCCGGTAAGAAAGAGCCACACATTGAAATAAAAGTGTATTTGTTAGATGGGTTGTATCTGCAGGGACATTTTACCTGATGCAGGTGGTTTGTTATGATGGATGAAATCCAGGGGAAGTACCTACCTTTTCTGTGGCACTACACTGCATTGGAGCAAGCTTTTTTAAATTGGGGGGGTGAGTTATTTTTGTCCCTGCCAGCCTCTGAGTGGGACACGGCACTCAGTCGTGTGCTGCCACAAAGCATTTCTGCTTGGTAACTGGCATGCTGTAGTCAAGATGGAGCTCTGCTGTGATTGGGGGGGAGCCTGGCCGCCTTTGGGATCTCAGGATGGGGAGGGGAGCGGGGTATATTTTTGCTGCTTTCTTTTTTAATCCACGCATAGTATCAAGAGCGGTAAGGTTGCGTAACAGACTCCCCCATCCATTTCCAACCCACCCCTCTTTGACCCTAATGCCAGAGGGGGGCTGGCTAGAGCAGCCATAGGAGATTTTTCCAGGCGGGGCGAGGAATAGTTTCATCCATCCGTAGGGAGCGGGATGAAAACACAAGAGTGAGTGGTAGTTCAGGAAAACACGGCAGTCAAAGAGGGGAGTAAAAATAGACAGACGTGGGTCATGAGGGCGGGCCTGGGAGGGGAAGCAAGGCAATTGGTTTATGGGGCAGGGAGGAAAATATCCGCAAAGGGCCTAGAAATGGGAAGAAAGAGAACACGAATGTGTACATCTGCAGGAATGCCTGGCTGGGGGTAGGGACATGGGGAGCCTGCACTTTTCCCATGGACACAGTCTGTGTGCTTGGCGGGCCTCACAAAGAGCCCACTGTCCCCCCCAGTGCAGACCCTACTCCCCAGCATGGTGACCAGATGCAGCTGTGTCCTGTGACCTGGCTTTGAGGGAGCTGGTAGGGGGCCAGAAACGTAGTGACACGGCAGACCCCTCAGATCCCAAAGGCCCCACAAACTCCCCACTTCCCAGCCCTCTTCCCTTCTCCCTACACACACATTCACCCCATCTGTGTCCCCATAGCCATGTCCTGTCAGAACAAACCCTGCTTCTCTGTTTTTCTTCAGTCTTCTTCTCCCACAGCCTGTGTATATGTTTTCATTCCTGTGCAGGGCTAAAAGGAGGACAAATGATCTGAGATCCTGGATATGCACTGCTTTGTGGTATACTGACCTGCAGTGGTCTTGCTGTAGATTGATCAGGTACCAGAAGATTGGAAAACTGGACCTGGCTCCTTGGATGGCCACTAAATTGGAGCTGCTGTCTTCTTTTTAGAGCCATCAGTGCCGAAGGCACATTCACAGTGCCAGGATTTCTCAACTTTGTCCAACAGGCAGTGAAGTTATTGGCCATTGTCCGCTCAGCAGTGGAGAAATGGGGTGTTGGTTCATTGTCCATTAGGCAGTTAGGAAAATTGGTGATGATTTATCGTCCGGTGGGTGGTGGGGAAATGGCCCACTGTTTCTTTGCCCACCAGGTGGTGGAAAGATGGGCTTCTGCTTCTTCCACACCCAACCCAAAACCACCAACTTCCCTCTGCAATGTAACATGAACGTGTGCAGTTAGGGCATAGTGCGCTGACATTGGATTTTACAGGACATCTAAATAACAAAGAATGAGGAATGTCATGGCTACTGCACACCATTCACATTTCCCAGTGTGTGTTCTGCTTGCTTCTTTTGCAGCTGTTGTTGTCTTACTTTCCTGCAGAGTGAGTTAGAAACAAAGACAGACACATTTCCTGAACGCTAAAGTTGGGGCGCCGTGTCTTTCCAGCACTTGTTTCTCAATTTGCTCAGACAAGTCTCACTTTGTCTCTTCCACTGCAATCATCCTTTGGCCCAAACTCAGCTCGACGCTAACATCTTAACCCCACATCAAGTTCAAAACATACAAACAGTGAGTCTCTTCTCTTTTCTTGTCAGCTTTTGTTTTCTCCAAAAGAGCTGACGCATTTTTTGGCTTCAGGAAAAAAGTTACTAATCACATTTGTGACACAGAGACAGTTATATAACAGGTTTTTTTTTGTTCTAAATGTTATCCCAGGAGTGTGAGGGGAATGTTTAGAGAGAGAGAGAACGAGTATGTGTGTGTGTGTGTGTGTGTGTGTGTGTGTGTGTGTGTGTTGCAAGGTCTGTCATGTGAAACACCCATTTCATTTCCACCATGGATCCAAAGTTATAAAACATTCCTTGAGACTTTTTCGAAAGAAGCCACATTTACGTAGATAGATCAAAAGTCGTGATCTAAACAAAATAGCATGATGCAATTTTTTTCAACTTTACCATTATCCTTCTGTAATTCTGACTCATTTCAATGTTGGCCATTGTTCCAGCAGTTGGGATCATATGGAAATTAGGATCAGAGGGAACATGAGTGCTACAGTGATCTTTCTCAAAAGAAACTGTGTGCTGAGGCTCTGGATGGGACATTTCCCTCAGGAGCTAAGCTGTGTATACTATTCATTAGCATGGTTCCCTGAAATTGCCCTCCGCTTGTGGATTTTTTTAATGCTCTAGGCCGTCATCATTGGTAACAATGCCAGGCCGTAAACAACACGTCTTTGTCAAGTAGCCCAGCAATGACAGTCATGGATTGCGAACGCCCCAGGACGTGACTAATTCTGGCTCCTTTGCGTTCACATCTGTCAAAATCCAAAGGCACATGTCTTTGTGTAATGAGGAAAACATGGAAAGCTGAATCCCAACATCGATGATGCTCAGCTCTGCAACGCAAACCAAAAGAGAAAAATATACTCTGTCCCATATTGTTGTCCTAAACCTCAAAACTGTATGCCTATGCAGTTAACCGGGCGCACACCCGCGTCGGCAAGAAGGGGGTGAGATATGGGAGTTGGTAGTGTTGGGTGATCTTGTATGACTGGAGGGAACACAGTCTACTTCTCATGCCCCTCTTCACTCAGATCTCCATCAAAGGAAACTCAAAGGAAATTCCTGCCCCTCCAGCCACCCACCATCACCCCATGATTACAGGTTTGAAAGGATCACACAGGTTCCCCTACCAAAGTCTGAAAGGTGCCTTTTTCTAGACCCCTCTAGACTTACGCTTTGTGTACACAAGCTAC
This sequence comes from Heterotis niloticus, assembly GCA_018136845.1. Lineage (NCBI taxonomy): Eukaryota > Metazoa > Chordata > Actinopteri > Osteoglossiformes > Osteoglossidae > Heterotis > Heterotis niloticus. Next base: position 9,622,393 of record CM030889.1, read on the forward strand.
CTGGCTCAGAGAGGTGAATATGAAAAGGGGCTGCAGTCCGACCACCAGCTCACTCTGTTTTCATGACCTAAACCTCCCCTGTTACAGCATTTAAAGAAAGCCAGAAGTCCTACTTCTAAGGAGACAGAAGGGGAAAACAATCCCTTCCTGATTCCGGGGTTTTCTTTGCTTGAGATCCTTTACTGCCCTGCTTGGATTATTTTTAAACAGCAAGTTTATGGGTTCCATGTCAGTCTTGTGCACAACTACTACCATGTGTCAGAATGAATCAGAGATACTCTGCTATGGACACGCTGCGTGCCGTACAGTTGGTGTCACAGCAGCTCAAACAAAATGTTCATGTTTTCAGCTGCAGCAGCACCTGACAGCTGGAGAAAACACTGATGAAACCATGAAATAATGTCATAAGTCCATGCAAGCTCCAAACTTTTTTCTTTCCGTCCCGCCAAGTTCCTCTGAGGCGACATAAAGCAGAGGCTCTTCATTGCAACTGATGCATAAAACATCTGGGAGACTCTGAGAAGATCTCCAAAATATACATTCACAAAAAAGCAAAAATAAAAAAACTCGCCGCACAGAAGTAACTTAAGTTTCGGATTCCGCACTCATGAAATATAGAACATCATGCATTATTTGTTACTTTTATGTCCAGGTCCATCCCAGTTCTTGCGTGTAATCTCAGGGATGGGAACGCATGACCTCATTTCAGTGTGGCTTCTGCAGGGAAGACAGGCGCTGTGCCGCGGGCTAACAGCGCACAGCCGAGACACTTTAGCGAGAACGACGCTTCGAGGGGGGCATGCATACCTGCACCATCACAGAACTCTCACATGTCAAAACAGGGGAGAAGGAAGAGAGAGACGTGGCTCCTTGCAGAGCCCTGCTTCACCCCTCAAATCTGCATGCTGGGATGACCTTAAATTCCAGTGTGATCAATGAACAGCCCATGGGACACTTTTTTTTTTACGATTTTCACTGAATAGAGGGCATATTTTATCACAAATGTGCTCTCTTGTGAGTTCATGCCAGGAAGCCCATGAACGATGTTAAGGATGAAACAGAATTTTTGCTTTCCTTGGAGTTACACAATTTGCCCCGTAACGTGCAGTTTACAAAACTGGTCTAACATCCTTTGTCTTGTGACAGAGCAACTACAGTATTGTCAGTTTAAACCGATTACAATAGCATGACTGATGTTTACCACACACTTTCAGTTGTTATTCTTGGTTAACAGTTGTCACTGGCTGCTCGGGTATGACGCAGGCTTGGGAACCGGTCATCCTCGTTTCAGTCCATGTCCTACTCGGACACGAAATGAAATAAAAAGCCGAACTTCCTGGCCAATAAGTGCTTATTTTAAATATGAGGAGGACGGAAGCATGCCAACATTTTTATCTTTTTGTGCCGTGCACCCACATGAATTGTAGTGTGCTGCAGAGTCTGGAACACACACACACACACACACACACACACACACACACACACACACACACACACACACACACACACACACACACACACACCAGGTCAGCACCAGTCTGCAGTGAAGGAAAGTGGGGCAGACCTGCGCTCCGAGTAAAAGGCTGCGGTGAAGTTCGGCCTACTTCCATGCTCAGAAAGCTCAAAACTCCTGCAGTGTCTACCGTGTGTCAGAAAAAGCCAGAAGGCACCGTCTGACTCAAGATACTGGCTTTCGCCCCCCGGACAAGGCAAACCTCGCGGTCTTGCTCGGGATTTCGTCATTGTTTTGCAAATGCGGAGAGGGTGGGTTTCAAAGCCTGTGTTTGCAAGGTGTTACTCACTGTGCCCCCAGGCCTTGTGGGTATTTGGAATTTAGGGAGAAATCCCCTCAGACATCTTTTCAGCAGCTTGGGTTTCATCTGAAACATGAAAGAGGCTACTTAACGGGCACCCATAACAGTGGGGATGGAGTTCAGTGATGCCTTTCGTCACACAAATGTTGTCTTTCCATACATTTCCCATGTTGTGAAGAGCCTCCTTCTCAAGAGCTTTGGGGACAAAACATACTGCACAAAATCAGAGGTCAAAAGTCACAACTTCATCGCATGTTGAAGTGCCATCGCTGTGGCTGCCATCCGGAAATTTTAAAAACAAACTGTTGTATCGCAGTCTTGTGCTTGGTCTGAATTTTACACGTCCCCCCCCCCCTTCCTCTTAAAAATAACTCATCCACATGATTAATTAAGTGAAAGTGTAAGAAACAAACTCCCATTTTATATTTGGAATTTTTTTAAAAGGTTTTTCAGCTCTGGGAAGCAAGTGCAGAGCACGCACACGTCATATCGAAAGTGGGCACGAATGTGGATGATAAACTTAAGCCCAAAATTAGGAATGCAGCTGCGGAGGAACTCGCAAGCCCCTAAATTTACATTCACAGGGGGATAGTGGATGGCTTAAATTTAGTCCCTGAAAAAGGCCACTGACACAGAGGAGGATTCCCTGTTCCCAAGCTGCTCGCTGTGAAATCAGATATGAATTGAACTCGGGCTCACTGCAGCTTTGTATCACACAACTTCTTCTGTATCTCTTGGGTTTCCTTCCCACTTACCATGTTTTACTAGAATTTTTTTTTTTTTGGCAATTGTTGGTCTCTGAGTAAGGTGTCCCTTTACAAACCAAGTAAAAAAGCAGTCATTTGGGATTGTGACCCTTCACCCCGGTCGTGCAACTCCAGAAAAGCCCTTCTCAAGGCATTGTGTTTAATGGCGCACAGGGTCCATAACACAGTGGAGTACAAACACACAAGTGTGACAGAGAAGGGAAACCATGAGCAGGTTTAATCTCAGGCATCTGAGTCCACTGCCAGGGTGCTGGCTTGTCAGTCCATGTCCTGACACCCAATCTATTCAGGGGAGGGCTGCAGAGTAGAGCCCCTGCCTTAGGTTCGGACAAGGGCCGACATTGTGTTGAGCCCCCTGGACAAAATAGCTGAGTGCTGCTGTTAGCAGTCCGTGTCCTAGGGGATATCTGATGACTAAGGCCCATGTGTTCCACTGTTGTAGGAGCTTTGATTAATGAATGCTGCATCACTGCAGTTTGTCTTGGCTGTTCTGGCCCACAGCCTCACCGTGAAACTCAGGCGATGCCTGGGAGTGTGGGAGTAGAGCTCCTTACACCCCATTTTGCTGGGCTGTTGCATCAACAGCATTGCTTTGCTTTGCAGATCTCTGTGTGCGCTCATACATGTTTACACGCAATACAACCCTTTAGACCTTCTGTGAAACTTCCATTGCACATTTCTGTGACTTCAACTTTTAGCTTATATCCCATGCCAGTAACTTGTAGTTGTGGTTTGAACCTGCATGGATCTATGACTGTTATCTGTGGGTAGTTTTGATAAACTCTATCTATGGTTCATATCTGTAGCTCATAGCCATGGCCAGTACCCAAACCTCCTATCCATGGCTCATACTACTATTGTGTTTCTATTCATTGCTGTTGTCTATGGCTCATATGTCTGTGGATCCTGCTCCTTGTGTCTCTACTCATAATTCATATTTTGGTGCCTCCTACCCACAGCTCGCATTTCCATGGTTCACACACATTGCTCCTACTCATGGCTTGCCCCTGTAGCTCATACCTATACCTTGTTTCTATAGCTGGTAACCCTACCTCCTGCTGCTGGCTCATATTTCTGTGGTTCTTATCCATTGCTCTAACCCACATCTCCTACACATTGCTTGTTTTTGACTGATTCTCACCTATGGCTTATATTCTTACAGTTCCTACCCGTGTCTTGTACTTAGTGTTCTCACCCATGAATATCTGCCTTGTCTGCCATTCTCTAGTCCATCAGCTGTAGTATAACGTTCAATTTTTGCAACATTGATTTAGAAAATGCACTCAGTTGTTGTGTTGTATCTTCCTTACCAATGGATTCGGGGGCCATTACGAGCTCCATTGATCCATAGAGACACTTTACATAATCAAATTGGTGAGGAAACTGAGCCCTGATGAATAGGGGATGGAGGACGGGTGACATCATTGTTGAAGGGGAAGCAAACACCAAGGACCGGAGACTTCACAGCCTTTCTCCCATCCAGTCTGCTGGATCAGGTTCCCCCTGGGAGGATATAGCTGCTTTTAGGAAAAACACAATGGGGGGAAGCACATTCACATTATGTAACCCTGGCTTCAGCAGGATCTCTGTGTGTGAGCTGAACTTCAGGCAAGCAGGTGTGTTGCTTCAGCATCGGGGAGCAGCAGAGTCACGCAACCAAGTCAAGGTATAACGTACGAAACCTCACGTAATCTGATGCAGTGAGGCTAAAGCAGCTTCCACCCTCCAGTAACTGAGATCAAAGTGTCCTAATAAATGACAGATGCTCACCAATTTCTGCCATTCCACTGGGAGGGAAGGTCTAGATCTTGGGCATGATTGAGTTAGTCTTATTGTACTGTAATTCCACATGATGGACCCGGGGGTAACTGGTGCCTCCAATGTCCATGCTGTGTGTTGGGAATAGGTTCAGAAGTGGCTCAACATGTATGGAGTTTGCTTGTTCTCCACATGTTCATAATCCAAACGCGTGGAAGAAGGGAATGGTAAACAACTTTTGTACCTGTCCTTACTATGAAAACCATGCAAGTGGTCACCATGACAGCGCTTACTCAACTCCATCTGTATTGCAAAGGAAGACCCTTTGCAAAGGGGGGGGGGGTTCCCCCTTATTCAGGAAAAAAGGAGTCCCTGGAGGAAGGAGCTAAGAAATCACTCCTCTTGGTCCACTCTGTAGATCGCGCCGCATCAGCAAGTTGTTTCAACCTCAGTAAAAATTTCTGCTTTCTCTATAAACTATTTGACAAAGAGTTTGTCGTAGGTAGAATCCCGAGAGTTGCGGAGTAGAATCTATTTTTTTCTGTAACATAACACTGAGTTCAGTACTGGAGAGTCTCTCCCTGGACAATGAGCCTCTTCAGCAGCACACAGCACTGGGTTTTAGAGAGGAAAATCGTCCACCTCCAGCTATCAGGGTCCCACCTGGACACTTGTTTACCACAGCCACAGTCAAATTAATACATGTAAATCTCCCAGAGCAGTGTGCCCAAGTCGGCAAAATGCTGTTCATCTGGATGATCTGTTTTTCTCGCAACAAGAGGGTATTGCATGCATGCCAGAGGGAGCATTCTAATTTGCTGGACCCTTGCTTGTGCCAGAAGGACATAGAGAGCTGTAATTATCTGTCGACCATGAAGTGAAGTGTAAATGGGAGCCATATTTGCCCTTGCGGTTGAGGAGAGCACACGCTGCTAAGCCGAACTCGTTGTCTCTGCGACCCGGCTCCGTCGCTACCTATCTGATGCTGGGGTGATGCCTCTCCTGGCTAACAGCTTGTTTTGAATTAAGCTTATAGCTGCTGTACCTCGTTCTCACAATGGAGCCCAAGCCAGGCTGTTGCTGATGGTGCCTCTTAGGGTCAATAAAGCGGTGTCGACCCAGTGCGTTCAGCTAAGCTCTCGATCCGACACGTGAGTTTCCTAGCAACGCGTTCAAAGCAGCTGAACCCATGCGTACAAGCACCTGAGGGTCTTCATCTATCACGCCCTGCACAGTGAGCAGGTGCAGATTTCCAAAAGCTTTCCAAAAGCTTATAAGGCATCACATGGCTCCTCTCTCCCCAACCAGGTATTCTTCTCCAATCCAACTAAATGCAACATGGGAAACAACCTCTCTGTTAAATGAAGGCCTTAATGTTCCAAATCGTGATGCCTGTCATCCTCAATTCATTACACCCACGAATGGGGTAAACAAGGAGGCCTGGCAAGCGAACACATTTGCACCGGGCTCCGCACCGCTAGTGCATGACTCGCACAGGACACACGTATATCAGCCCGTGTTATAAAGGAAGCACGAGCGCGGCAAGAAGAAGCCTGGAAGCGGGCGCTGCCAATTAAACCATTTACCGCAGCTTAGCTTGACACAAGAAGGCCGCTTCAAAAGAGGTGAATGAGTTTGATTGTGGAGATGGGATTCAGGTGGTTTCCACGAGATGATTCAATAAAAACCCTGCTGAGGCTGCTTGAGCGAGTTTGCTATTTGCGGATGAGAGGGAACGCTCAAGCCCACCGGTGTTATGCAGCTATAAGGCAGAAATAAGGTACACGTGGGCCAGTTTCCAGTTATGTAGAACAAAGTCTGGTGATTGCGAGGCCCACGCTAAACCAAAATGCACAAAGAGGTGATAATATTGGAGTCTGCAAGCATTATCTCTTGCCATGAGAACTCTAATGACCTCACACTAATAGCGGTAGCCCTGTTGCTGGGTGTATAAATCAAAGCAGTGTTTAAACTAATAAAGTTAGTAATAGCACACAAGTGTGGTGGGGACTGAAAAATAACACTTCTCATTAGCTGGGAGTTCACCCTGCTCCCCCCATGTCTCATAACCATTAACATCTGTTGAGACTTAACAAATACTGTGAAACATTAGCACTGTCAACCAGGAAGTTATTTTTAGCAAGGTATTCATTAACACAAAAAAGACTATTTCCCAAGGAGGGGATTTTGCTGTAGGACAGGGCCGGGGGCAAAGGCTGACCTGCCGGAGAATGAGATCTTTTCATTAAAACCAGAGCTCAGTGAATGTGATTTGAGGGGTGGCACTAAGGGGATCAGTGGCAGACATTTGCACCTCGTGACTTCAGCACGAGTTCAAAGGGAGGCAACAGTGTCTTTTCGGGGTTTTTTTTTTTTTCTTCATATCCTGGCATTATGATTCTAATGAGAAGCTCTTAAAAATGTGTGCCACCCCCCAACCCCACCTCAGCAGCTTGGTAGTCCCCTGCACAATACCATACGTGTGACGTTCCCTGTGTATATAAATCCTGGAAGGTTGAAAGGCTACAAGGTCAGAAGGTCAGTCCTGGCATTCCAAGGGGCCTCCCGCTCTCCGATGACCACCGCCAAACATCCATCAGTGGACCAAGGCGGTCTTCACATACAAAGACTCGGTCCCCCATAAGTTTACTTTGACAGGAGTGCTGGGTTTGCTGGGAATGGCGGGTTCAACTTAACGTGAATGCGTGAAGAGTCCTGCTTGTCTCACTTAGACAAAAGTCCCAGTTTACTACGCTGGATAGCATCAGCAACCTTGTTTATATGCTGGAACTGAACTGCTGTCAGCTTCAGTGGAAATGGCAAGAGGAGATAAAGCTCTGTTGGCCACAAGAGGGCTAAGAAAGGACCTTCGCCTGATAGCAGGAGCTCCTGCCAAGCTGTTCCCGTAATGTAAATAGAAAGTTCTTGCACTCGTGCCAGAGGACGCAGGTCTGGGCCAACACACCGGCACGGAAAGTCAAAGGTAGAAGCCCTAATAAACACACCCTTACATGGAAAGGGACTCTGAACCACCACATACAGATGTGCTTTCATTTAATCTAATGGAAACATTTCCTTGCAGCCTAGAGCTAAACTACACTAACCACTTGCGTAGCAAGGAAAGAAGCAAGGCTTTGGCTTGGGTTTCATTTGAGTGAAGAAATTCACACTGTGAATGTACAGCCCATTGGTGATTGATATCCTTGCAGGCTTGGACTACCCCTGTCTCAATGGCATCAGTGTGGAAATCAGGCTGCGATGTGCAGTTGGGCTTAACCTCAGTAAATGTGCTATCAAATATATTCCATCTTCATTGCATATTTCGAAGGCACGCGGCTTCAGATGTGGGTCGATTGACATTTTTGCGTGACTTCATTGATGATTATTCGCACCGAAGCACATATATCACAAACAGGCAGCTGCAATGCTCAATAGATCTTCAGGCCGCGTGAGGCCTGCATTTAATCATTTTGCGCTTATTTTTTTTCCCGACGTTAAGATTTCTAATGGCTTACAGTGCGCTGAATGTAATGAAGTAGAGGCCGCATTGTATTGGTGAAGAAGAGGTGGAACGTAGGTTCTGTGCAAAACATTCGTGCTGAGGCCAAATCGGATTTGAGAGTCTTCTGCAAAAGGGTTCGCCGAGATGCCGTCGCTCCATCTTCAACCTGGTGCTGCACCGCCCCCTACAGGTGTTCTTTACATCGCCCTCAAGGCCAAAGGTGGACAAATTTTATCAAGGGCAAAAAAGGTTACATTTCAGTATTTTGAGTTTTAATCACCATCACGATAAGTCTGCGTGAATACCTAGAAAAATCTATATGACACTCCAACCGCTGACCCTTCCATATAATAATATCTGAGTTATTTATCTACTTAGGTTTGCTTCCCTCCAAATCAGGTTACCGTGTTAATCACCTTACAGCAACGGGAAGAACATTGACCTTGTTAAGCTGGTTGAAGCAAACTGCTTCACAATGCTCTCGGTTGTGGGCCACTCCTGAATCGTTCTGCTAGACTTACCATTAGCTCTCGCGGATGAGATCATCCACAAAGTGGGCCTGATGAGTGCAGCCGGTGCTGAGATGCAAACGGGAGCGTTTTGCCTTTTGCCGCCGGCTGTTGTCTCTTGACGGAGGAGGATAGAAGAAGCAGCGAGACTGGAGGCTCTGAGTCAGATGGAGAGGAATAATGAGTCTCAATTTAGCCCAGATAAATGGGCATGAGTAATTGTAATCATTTCTTTTTTCAGTTGTGTCTCCTCATAGCGATCGTACACATAAAGACGAAATGCTGGAGGGAAAAGAACCAGCTATTAAAACACACATCATAAGCTTTTTCACTTGACCATAACCCTAAGTATTACAGACTTCATGTGAACAATGACAATTTTTGGTGACATTAGTGGAGTGACATCCCAATGAACGTGGAGTCTGGCCTTTCCCATAGCCATCCACCTGCCGAGCTTCCAGAAAGGTGCACCTCTCCATCCACTGGTCACAGCCAAAAATGTTGAAGAAAAAACAAACTATGCCTTCTGTCCACCCTAAAAAAGCTTAATTTCAGGAAAGAATGAGAGCAGCCCTATCCAATGGCATGAGGCACAGTTGTCTTAGATCTGGACAGTAAGTCATGGTTGTTTTAAGTGTCCACAGTGTGACGTGCTCAAAGTGTTTATGTTGGCACCTCCAACATCTATTTAAGGTACACCTCATCCACTCCCCCGGGTCACGGTGAAGACAGATACAGCTATTGTTTGCCTGAAGGCTTTCAGAGGCTTTCAGAAGATGGATTCTTCTTTTCCCCATTGCGGAGAAGATGAAGGCATACAGAAGCACCACACCCTTTCGGCCTGTAGATGGGAGACGGGGCATCAGCGCTGGTTGTTAATGCTATTGCCTGTACTCAGCTACAGAATGGAAGCTGTCGGACACACTGATGCCTCCCAGCAAGTAATTCACCAGGGAGGCTTCTTGTCCTATCCAGACCCCAATCAAGGAGCAACCACTTGACCCAGCCATCCGTGCAGACCAAATAACAACTCGTCATGCCACTTTGTTGTCGACACCGACACGGCCTGGGCGGATTGATGTACTGGGCCTTCATAAGGGATGACAAGTCAGCGGGTAGGCATGACGACCAATCACAGCTTCTCCAGTTTTTGACAAGGACAAGGCCGTCATGCAGGTTCACGCAACGACTATTTTCAAATAAACATGCATGTTAAAAATCTGTGGAATATGTTGCAAAATGCAGTAGGAACATTTCTTCATTTATCTGACAATTTTCCAAAGCAACTTAAACGATTTTCCCATTTACACTCAAGGTTTTTCCATTATCATTCCGAGGTAAGTACCTTCCTCAAGGATTCAACAGCAGAAGGTCCAAAGGTGGCAGCACTAACCAATACACTGCCTACTTCCCTCATCGCATAGGTAGGTGTTTTTAACTGGTTGTCCAACAGCCACATTGGAGGACATATATTAGCGTAATATAGATTAATTATATATATATATATATATATATTAGAGCTTGCTGACATAATGTACTGTCTAATATAATAACTATATGCATATGAGTTGGGTTCCATGTTGAGAAGTAGTACAAACTTATTGACATTCATAGCACACGCACTAAAACTTTTTAGAACCATTTATGAACGTAAAATGTCTCATTTAACCTGCGCTTTCATTAAATGTTCATGTGTTCCTTTGTGGACCTTGGGGAGCAGTAATGAAATATTCATCACTGCTCTTGGTAGCAAGATTAGAAAAAGTAGCCTTCCCATTTTCCCTGAAAGTGATTTTCAGCCTTTTCACCTCAGAGCAGGACAGTTCACTTTCAGGCGATGACCACTGAATAATGAACGTGTCAGAGTCACCATCTTTCCAAGGTTTGGTCTGAAGGGCTGTTGCACGCTTTTTTTAAGAGCTAAGTAACTCGTGCAATGAATCGATGCAGAAAGGTTGAGGGCTGCGACACTGCAACTTGCTGACTCTTGAGTAGTAGTGAATTGCCCGTATTTAGGACAGTCCCATGTACTTTCTACTGTGCTCCAGACCCTCATCACTGGAGGACGCCACTCTTCAGACCCCCGATTTTACAGCAAGCTCACGTATTTCTCTGACTTCCTACGTGAGCAAACGCAGGCGCAAAAAACAAATGAGAAAAAACTAAATTTCCAAATGAATTTCATGTGTGCAGTGGCCCACTTGGCTGCGATTGCCAGTAAACCATAGGAGACTGGGAGTGGCTTTCTAACCGGGCAGCTTGTAACGTTCTGCCGAGTTCAGGCACGGAAACGGGCGACCACAGGACGATACTTATGGAGCTTGGTAAGCCACAGGAAGCTGAATCCTGGCTTCCTGGCTGCAGATTGGTGTTGTCTGATGGATTCATACGAAAGGAATGGGTAGAGTTTTTGGGAAGATGGGTATAGGGAGTAAGGGATCATGTGGCGAGATTATAACATGACTTAACACTGAAGAGGTAGCATCGATTCCTGGACACAGCAGGTGAGTGAAAGCAGCCCATTGGTGTTGCCTTCAGGAGCTTCCACAGCTGTCTTCGTGCAACAAGCAGGGAAGGCACCCACACAATATATCTTGCTTTGTTTCTGTTTCAGTCTACCAGGAACTGGACACACCCTTGGCTGAGCTCTATTCCAGATGTGCCTCTCGTGGAGAGGAGCCTGGAACGTGGCCGCCAGTGTTTTGTCTGCCACCCATGTTTTCGTGTCTCTGCTATTACCAGAGCCTAATCACGCCATCTAAGCCATCTGGCCTCCATTGATCTGGCCAAGAGAACTGAGCCACACATGGACCAAAAGTGCATTTGGCAGCCGCGTGGGATCATTTGATGTGTTCACAGCAGTTTCATTTCCAGCAAAGAGCATCCATATCCCTAAACAATGGTATCACACCCACCACATGGAGAACTGAATGATGTCAGCTGGACTACTGTAAGGTGGTGAGGGTGTGGTTTAAACAGTCAGTAAATCCCTGATTTCCGGGGTGTTAATTTGATCCCGCAATCCATTATTATTTCGCTGGTACTATAGTCACTATGCTTCCCCTGCCCTCCAAATCTAGCAGAGCTCTCCCTTCTCATGGTACATTTGTACATCTTTCTCAAATGCACAAATAAAATCTGTCACCACTGAGCAACACACCCTCACTATAGGTCAATTTTTGATAAAAGGTGCAACCACTGAGTCCTGGTGAATCCATTTACTGCAGGGTATCTATTATTATAGATTTCTATATCTATAAATAAATTTTAAAAAAGAGCATTTTTTGTGGGAATAACAGAAAAAAAGAGATCGTCTTATATTCAAGGACTGGACCTATAAAGGTCAAACACCATATAACACCAATTGGCGTCACTTATCCACTGGCATCAGTTATCCACAGAAATGATCAACAGGAGCTAGTGAGCATGAAAGATGGCGAAACATCAAGATGGTCTGCAAAAAAGCAGCTCAAAGTTAGACCAAATCAACCAAGGACTGTGGAGGAGTTATGTTGCCAATTTTAAGGTAATGGTCATCGATGAGGCAAAGGTGTCAAGTAGCTCTCAAGCAGTCAAGAAATATAAAGTTACAAAATGCTATGTTTGAAGATCGAGAGCCCGAAAAGACTGTCTTAAAATGCAAATACGGTAAATATGAATAAATGTGATTTTTCTTTCTAAACATAAGATATAATGTTCCAAAAACCTTTTCCACAAACGATTGTTGAATAAGAGGGGTTCGTCTTCTAATCTGGATTGTCTTATATTCGGGTCAATATGGTATGTTTTTCCCTTAAGAACTCTACCAGCCCCTGGTATTGCCATTGCCCATTAACTCAACTTGGTTGGGAAAGGGTGATGATCCGCACAAAAGAGTGCTGGTGGCTTTTGGGGAACAGCAGGGAAAGAGCATTTGAAGAGGCTTGGAGGACCCCTGGACATCTGGAGACTTGTAGGACACTGAAACTATATGAAGAGTCCACAAATTCCAGTCGTAGCATGCATGAGGAAATTTGGAATCTGTGCTGGTTTGGTCTTCTCAGTGGCATCCTTGTGGGTAGGAATCATGCCAAGATCAAATATGGAAAAAGTAACATCTGTCCTTCTCGATTTCCCACAGCTACCAACAAGCCGCACCTCCACGCACCGAAATGTTCTCTCCAGCATGAGATCAGCAGTGTGAACACAGAAAGAGTGGAACAAACTAAGTTGCATTTGTTCAAAAACAAGGCTGCTCGGGATCCCCCCCGGGGCCCGTCAGGCAAGCTGAGGTAAATTGAGTGTACCACCAACGGGACGGCACAGGAGGATGATGGGATTAGAGCCGACTCGGCCCTGGCGTGACCGTAGGGTTGTCTCCGGTCTGTGTCAGACACAAAGACTGCAGCAGCTGGGCTTCTCATCATCTTTGTGGCCCTGGGGAACGTGAAAGTTGGAGGAGTTTCCTCCTGCCGAGCTTCCAGAACAACAAGCCGCGGGTTGATGAGGGCGAACGAGATGCCTCGGTTATTTTTGACTGCCTCTTAAAATGCATCTGATTAACTGGGAAAACGTTTTTATTTGGCTGGCCCGGGAGTTTTGTAAAATGTGAGTTTCAGTGTGCAGGGCATTTGAAGGCACATCTGCCGATCACAACCACTGCCAGGCTAGAGGTTTAATGAGCACAGACACGTCGCGTGGATTTGCATCTTCTGCTGAATTGAGCTGACAAACACGCGTCGCCTGACTGAGGGTGAGCTCGAGTGTAAATGAAGCAACTTTTGTGTTTCCTGTGTGTGACTCTGGGAGAACCAGGGAGTCTACCTGTACCTCTAATCTAATGTGCTGCTATCCTGCACTCATCAGATATCTGGCACATTTTAGTTGAGTCGTGTTGAAGGAGAGCAGAGCCTGGGCAGAGGGGCAAGGGGAATTGGCTCACAGTCGCTGTCCTCTCATAGCTCCTGCATCTCATTGATTTTTCTGGTCCTAACAGCAACAGCATGGAAATTCATATTCATTAATTCGTTCATTCATTCATTCAGTGTTTTTTGGCAATTTGTGACTGTTTCTCCTCATCATTGGTAAACAGATAGATAGATAGATAGATAGATAGATAATCAGTTACTCCTTAAGTATAAACAATCACATTCTGTTTATGTAAATCCTGCAAATTCCAGCTATTCTGTGTCACAAGTAGCATAAAGAACACCTGTACCCATCTGTCTATTTGAGAGGCAACCTAAGAGGCCGTCTGCTTTTTCAGAATATTGGCTGCCTTTGAAGTATATGATGGCTCTCATGGTTGGTATTCAGTTCAGGGCCAGCTGTGGCCCACTTCTGTCAGGAAGATACTCCACCTGGGGGCTCCGGCAGAGGCATCACCATGGTGACTGCATCCCTGTGACAGCTGTGCTGGACCAGCTCATTACCGGGATGGCCTCTGGGGGTGCACAGGATGCCGATGTGCCCGTCTCAGTTTGGAGGTGAGTTCCACTGAAGTGAAGTGCTACTCCCAGTCATTTTTTCTGCTACTCCCTAAAGTCTTGGCGATGCACAAGTTTTGTTTGACCAGCCAAAGTATGGACACCCCCCACCCCCCTTTGTCTCTCTTTGGCTTCCTGCTGCTGACTTCATCAAGTTCAGCATTAGTTGTGGCCTATGTACATAAAAGTCAAAGAATCTGCACCATGGTACCTAGAGGACCTGATCACTGGCTGCATCCCAGCAAGGGCGGTGTGATCTTCCAGGTTTGGCTGATTGGCGGTCCTACTCATAAGAGTTCCAAACCTGAAAGTCTGTAGGGTCTCAGTCCTGGCTCCAGTGCAGTGGAATGAGCTCCTTCTGTTACTCAGAGTTGCTGAATCCCTACCAGGGTCTCAAACCCATTTCTTTCAGACACACTTCTGTCCTGATCTCCTATCTGTTCCATAAACTTGCATCAAAACATCTGTGTCATCATATTTGCATTTTCTGTCAATTCTACCTGCAGCAACCGGTGCCATGTGTGGTGGAGAAAACGGTGGTACTTACTCTGCCTCAGCAACTACATCTGTTTCTAAAGCTCTTTGTCTGTCACTGGTGTACTTTTGTTTACTCTGTGTTGTATGTCACTTTGGAGAAAAGCGTTCTGCTAAATGCAAATGTACTCATACAAAAAGCAGACAATTTGTAAAGTGCAGCATGTCCAGCTGGGTAGGATTGGACTTGTGCTGGATTTGGGAATAGAAACAGGACCAGGACCCGCTGACCTTCTGCCAACACTATGCACTTTTTCCTCTTTGTGCAGCAGAATCCTTGGGACATGTCTGCTGGAAAGCACATATCGCAAAAGACAGAAGGTGACCGGATGCCATCTCTGTGGAAATGCCAACAGGCCTGACAGGAGAAAAGCAGCCTTGAGGTCATTTTCTGAGGTGTTGACAGCTGCTCTGTGACAGGAAGTCCAGTGAATATCCTGGGTCCTTCTAAGGACCCACAAGCATCCTGGAGGATCCAGAGTGATCAGACGAAGCTCATCGGCTTGTGGCTCATATTTTCACCTGGGGTGGGGGGCTGGGCAGGAAATCACTGTCACTCTTTGTAATGAGTGAGAGTTTCATCATTCGGCACCATGCTTCCCAACCCTTCACCACCCTTGGTTGACCTCTGAGGGCTTTATAGTGACCTCATCCCACCCCTCTCCTGCTGTTCTGCAGCTTCTCTACAGACACGGTCTCGAGGGGGGGCCTTCCAAACCGTCAGGCTGTGATGATTGACTCTGCTCTCAGACGGCGCTGCCGTGGAGACGGCTAGAGCTTTGAGTGCGGCAAACCATCAGAAAGCAATCTGTGCCTTGAATGGACGTTGCACAAACATCACCGCATTGATTTTCAGCCGGGGAAGCCAGACGAGACGGGCCATCCTCCCGCCTTTATCTCCCCCCTCATCAAATGCGATCAATGAAGCTATCCAGGCTGTGACCTACCCCCCGCTTCCTGTTCCACATGCTCCTGTCAGGAATGCGCAGGGCCGAGCAAAGCTCCTGATGCTGTCGAATCCGGCCAAATTGGATGTGACTATTCCCCTCTGGTTCGCCAAGCTTACGGCAACAGAGCACAGAGATGAAATGCATCTGCCAGCAAAAGAAACGTATTTATTGATTTATTTATTTGTGTTTATTGATTTATTTATTTATGTTTATTACTGCGCTCTTGTATTAACCCAGTTTTGTAACCCAGTTAGACTCATGAGTTTGATGGACTGATGCAAGCGCCGGACATCTATTACCAAATGAATGCCGAACTTGGGCAGGGTATTGGCTCTATTCTCATGCCTCGTTGCTTATATCTTAAAGGTATACTGTCGCAAAACTGTGGCATACCTGGGTCATCTTTGACTGCTGTTATGGCATTGTTGTTTAAGGGTCTTAATAGCGTTAGACACAGCACCCATGCCAGTAGAAGCTTGGAAAGACTGTACAGATACACTAATCGTCCAAAAACTCTTTTGAGAAGTTTATCCAGACCTCACCTTCACACTGACACTGACACATAAAGGGCTAAAGCATGAAAGGAAAACTGAGGGAAAGGGTTTCAGATACTTCCTGCACCATTTCTGCATGGACTGAGCTGTAACAGCATAACACGTTCACTCCTCCACAGTGCCAGGCAGGAGTCTTTCGAGGGCCATTAAATTCTGTGAAATTCCTCCTTTTCCACTGGCCACAAACATCTCCACTAGGTGCTAACAGCTCCAAGGCTGTGTCAGGGGAGATGTTTGGTGTTGGGTTTTGGTGGAATATTGTCAGGATATTTTTCAGTAAGAGAACAGAGCTGCCCCTACTGGGCAACTGGATTCCCAGCTACACACTGAGATGGATAATGCTGGATGAATATCCATATACTGCTCACATGATGTTTGGAAAAGCAATTACTGGCATTGGATAAATAGGGTATTGGGGTGGCAGGGAGAACAAAGTTGTGGTGGCCTATGAATGATTCTTCTGATTTTTGGTTCTTAAAGAAGGAGAGCACTCACTACTTCTTGGCTGCAAGGTCTACTAGTTGTTTGACTTGAGGGTAGGATAAAATCTGGAAAGAAATATAAAGGAGAAACTCAGAAGTCCTTAAGAATTACAGCAGAAACTACCAGTAGGGGGCAGCAGTTATTTACTCATTTCTCTAATGCAGCTTACACTGTTCAATTACTGTGCTTTACCAACTTATACAGCAGTAATTCTTACTGAATCAGTTCATGGTAAGTTTACTGAAAGGCAATGATAACTACACTGTATCTACTCAGATCTTAGAATCTCACAACTTAAGGACCTGGGCTGGAATCCTAACACCTGCTATAGTACCACTGACCAAGGCGTTTAGTATCGTAAAAATGTCTCTGTTGTATAAAAGGGTAAATCAGTGTAAGCAGCTTAGCATACAAACCTAACATTACAAGTGTCCTTGGAGAAAAGTGTCAGACAAATGAATAATAAATTATTGAATGTAAATAGCTCATTAGAAAATCCTGATGACTTGCAGATAAAACCAGGGATGTTGAACAAAGTCAATGTAATTTGCTGGTCAAAAACCTCAGAACCATCTGCATATCCCCGATGTTCCTGAATTCATTTGAATACAGTATTGTCGATATGTATTCATTATTCCAACATCAAGTGTTGGAAAAACCGATCAAGCAGAGTATAATTTTACACAGACCAGTCCCCTGCTGCGTGGGTGCAGACCCCTGTACTATGGCTTTCAGCAGAAACCTCCGCAGCAGGACTTTGGAGTATTGCCTGCAGTAAAACCCAAAATTATTAGCATCTGTTGGTGCGCAGGACAGCTACAAATGCTCCAGCAGCTCTGTTTCCAGCTCTTTTCCCCAAGCAGAAGCATGTTTTGAAAGATGGAGAACACAGACGGAGCTGTGAGGGAATTGGTATCCCTGCACATTTTTCATAACTGTGTTTAGGAGCCCACAGGCCAGAGTCTGGATCGTGACCCCCCCCCGTGTTCCAAGGTTCGGTGTGCCATATCTGTGCTCTCAGTGAATGTCGGGAGTGGCATGCATCTCAGACGTTACCTCATGGAGAACGCCTTCCACACACAAGGGAAAAGACTTAGTCCTTCGGCTGGAGGCTCTCATTTTGGGGGGCTTGTAATGACATCTCTGGGCCTCAAGCCAGAGAAGAAAAAGGAGGGATGCGGTGCAAAGAGACCTAAACTCACCCCCACCCACTTGCCAGCTTTGAGGGTCTCTGTCTGACCAAGGGGCTGGGAGTACAACATCTCAGACTTAGATGCACTGCTGGAATCTCATTTAATTGGTTTAAATGTTGTTGTGTGTGTTCATTCATAAGTCTCAGTGCCATCACTGCCTTGTTTAAACAAAGACAGTCAGGCCAATCTGTAAAAACAGCAACACACATACACCAGCCTTGCAGGACAAGAAAAGCAACCTTTTTAGAATTTAGTGTTAGTATGGTGGTTTAGTAAATAGCATAGTGCATCATAGCACAGCAGCACTGGGTTTGAGTCTACCTCTGCCTGTGAGGCATTTGCATGCATTTTAGGTGAACTAGCAATACTAAATTGCCTACAGTGTGTGTTACACTGCTGTGCTATACAACCAGGACATGTATCCACCACTATAGACTGCCTTGGAGAAAGGTGTCAGATAAATACTGATTAATCCCTGTATGTCACTTTAGAGAAAAATGTCTACTGAACAAATAAATGTAAATGACTTGTGACACAGTAGGACATGTGGCCGTGGAAGTTCCATTTAAATGACTGTGCCCTTGATGTTCCTGCTACGGCGCCTCAGAGCGTCGCCTTCCTCTGGCTCCCGTTTAGAGTGGGGAAAACTCACTTTGCGCGGAGTGCTTTTCATTAAAACATAAATATTAATGACAAATGAACTCGCACGCCAGAGGAGTCAAATAACAAATCTCTGCTGGAGCAGAGCAACGGAATCGATGCTAATCACTACTTGGGTCCTTGGTATGGACAGCCTTCACCCTGCTGTGATTTAAAAGAAACTATAGGAGGTGACTGTTGAGGAGCTGCATGTCTGACCATTGGGAGTGGTGCACCTTCCATTGCCCCCAGCAGTTATACCAAATACCACTGCAAACAGCAACAGTGGGCCCATATCTGACCGCATCGAGGAGCTGGACTGGAGTTTTGTGCACACGTGGGGGGGAACCCCCCCAAGTTTGCACTTTAATGAGAGGCTGTTCAAGCCAAGCCTCTTCACTGCATCTCATTAGATTTGTTCCTTAGCAACCCAGGCCAGGGTGATTCTAGCTCTGGCTTTAAAAAGATGAGTGCAGGCTATATAAATACAGGTCAGCAGGTGGCAGGGTGGTTAAAATCGTTTTCTTACATTTATAAAAACAGGACTGAGTAAGTGTTATGCAACTTAGGAATGTGTGGAACTTTCTGGAAGAGGCTTTTAGGTTGCTGTATGTCTCAAGGGAGCCATTTATGCCAGCTCTGAGACATCCCTCTGTATGATCATCAGGTCTCCTGTCCCCAGTTTAATTGCCCTTTTAAACACAATAGCTTTGAGTATATCAGGTCAGGGGATGGTACCTTGGTCAAGGGTGCAAACAGCTGTGGACTCCACCTGCTGAAGACCTTAATGCCACATGGACTACAGATTGAGGACTTTTTGGACCACAGCATAGGCAAGCTGTGGCTGCAGTGGTGTCTGTTCCTCAGTAGAGGAAAACTAGCCATTTGATTCAAACTGCAAAGTGGCCCCCACTGGGTCAACATGTTCCATTCTGGTGCTGGTTGCCATTTTTGTTCCACTTTAAATGCACGCACACACGCCAACCCAGCATTTAAATGTCATACAGTCCCCAGGCTGACATGGACCTGCCAGGAGATGTGGTGAATAGGCCCCTTACCCACTCAACAGCTGCTCCGAGAGCCTCAAAGGGGAGAGGTGGTGCAACAGTGCCCCCAACTGTCAGCCAATGCAATAGCAGCTGCAAAATACACTCGAACCTTTTATACAGCAAGCACATCAGTTATACCTTCATGTTGGATCTTTCATTGTACAACTAGAGCATAGTTTAATACTGAAATTAAGCACATGATATCCAACTGCTGTACAGAAGTTGGAAAACTGACTGCAAGATTTGAGGTCAATAGTGTCACTCAGTAACCAGTAGTTCAATATATGGCCACAGTGGTCCAGAGTTCAACTCAGATGGATGAGTGCACAAGGCAGGGACACCCTAGAAGGGTGTCATTCCATCACAGAAGCAGGTAAATGCAGACAGCTTTAAATCTGTAGTCAATGAAATTGACATTTCCTGTGGGGCCATGGGATTTTAATTGGGCAAGTCTATATAGCAAATCGTTTAAGCCATAAGTGTTCAACACGCTCCCATTAAAGGATGGGGAGCCTTTTCATTCTCAGCTGTAAATTCTTATTTAGCCGTTGGGATGATGTTTAAGGGACTCGAATTCTAGCAGTGCAACAGCGCCCCTCTGTGGCGAGGGACCGTTAAAGATGGGAGAAGTTACGCGGACTGAAGGGCCAGTTGTACCCGCGCCGCGGGATGAGCCAAGGAGCTTCAGCGCAGAGCCAAAGCTAAAGTTCCTTTGGCAAGACGGAGTGAGCAACTGCAGCCGACACTTAAGCAGAATGAAAGCATCTGCACTGAACCACCTGTCCGTGGCCTTGCGGTCCGTACTGATAGCGTCGGGACCAGGAAAACAGCCGCGTTCCACTACGGGTTCCCGTCACGTTTAGTGCATGACTAGAGGGGTTTTTAAAAAAAATAAATAAAAAAAAACATCCGAGTCTACGAACTGCATACATGGATAAAATATTTTATTTTCTGTACTTTAACATTAAAATTAATGTACAAATTTCTTCAATATAAATATTAAATACTTCTCCCATGCCTGTAAGGAGAGTGCACGACCCCCTCCGGTCCCGCCCAATATAACCTCAGCCGTTTAAAAAGTTAATGGCGTCACCGCAAAGCAGAAGCTACGTGAGAAGAGGAGCGAAGCCGAAGGCCTCCTGAGAAGCGTAGGTCATGTAGAGGAAGCCGTCCTCGTCTTTGTGGTCCTTGTAGAGCTCGGCCAGGGTGAGGGACATGCTGGCGATGCCCCGGTTGTTTAGCAGAAGGTAGAACGCGTGTCTGGGCGTAAGACACAGGCGGTTCCTGAGGGCACACCGACTGTGAGAAGTCGTCTTGGGTTTTCAATGCAAAACCGTGTCGAGCGACCTCCTAGTTGGGGGTAACGCGGCCGGAAGGTGCAGCTGAGGCGGACCCACCTGAGGACGCTGACGAACTGGGTCATCGTGAGCTCTTCTGGGACCAAGAACTTTGTTTTCTCCAGCAGCGGAAGGAACTTCTCCCGCTGGTACCGCTCCAGGATCACCTGCGGGTTCAGAGCACAAGTGGCAGAGATGCGCGACCGCCTGCAGGAGGCGCTCTCGGAGGCAATGCGCGATTTGCCGAAGCGCGGCCCTACCGGCACCTTGGCGGGAAACTTGGCGCGGATCACGGCCACCTCGTGCTGCCTGTTGGCTGCGGACACGTGCGCGTTAGTGGGCATGCGCGCGCCTTATTTGCTGATATTCCCCCCCCTACATTAACTTCTGAGACAGGAAGGTTGTTGGGTCCTTACCAAAGCTTTTCCTTTGCTTGAAGGGCCGCGATCGTGTGATGCCCTCCACTGCAGCCATGCTGACCCCGGGACCTGCGTGCGTCGTGTGGGGGTGGCGCCCACGTGGCCGTTAAATACACGTCGCGCGTGACGCAATCGATCAATCAATCAATCAGTCAATCGATTAAGGCGCCGCGTGGTTCTATTGAGTCACTTCGGAGGATCTGACACGGCGGCGAAGTGGAAGGCAGAACGATCGATGGGGTTCCACACGGACCATGCAAGAAATTCCTGAAGTTAAGCTCTTAATGCATGTTTGCACTGTGTTAAAGGTATTAATCGATAGTGTAGAGAATGTTTTTTGACCGTGTTGTCCAACATGTTGTGCTTAGTGCTATAAAGCATCGTGGCTTCTGCCCAGAACGTTAGGTATTTAAGAAGGCACCTTAGGAAAAACAAAAGAAGGTACTTGCGTAAGGGAGACCTAGACTACAGATAAGGCAAAGTTAAAAGGGTCAAGGAAATGGTCAGTTTAGACCAGGCCACGCCTTGGTGGTATGTTTTAAAAAAAAAAAAGTAATAAAAATGAAACTCCCTTGACTGAGGCACCTAAATCAGGAGTTATGCCACCACACTTAAGATGGGACAAAGATTCCTTATAACAAATGTCCAAGGTCGTACTTATAGAGAACAGAAATGAAAAACTGTCGAGAGGTGTGTATGCCTCGAGAACTGCTGTATAAATAATCCCTGTATCCTTTCTTTGGGGAGACTCTCTTTTTGAATGTGCTCTCCCACACTAGTGAGTATTCGATTATTGATCAATAAAGTGTAACTCGCTACACCCAAAGTGGTATTTTTTTCTTCCACATTATCAATACTGAAATATTGTGCACGCATCTACTGACCACTCATAGCTCGATACACAATTTTAAGTTCTTGTCCATTTCTCTGTGTACTGTATGTGCATTGCTGAAAACTTATTAACATAAATGTGGCACAGAATCCATTTTTTTATTATTCTTGCATATATATTTTACAATTTAATGTGCTGCCCAAAAAACGTAAAGAAAACCAGTTTATTTAAATCAAATCCTTTATACACCATGGAAGACAGGAATTTATAACCTGAAGGTAAATAAAGTTAAACATGTGGAGATAACATATGTACTTAACGCTGCCAATGCTCCTTAAAGCAATCCCAGTTATTCCTGCTAAAAGCTTCTAGATGTCATAATACAGATTTTAAAAGGACAGTATAAATCATTTCTAGTTTCAACTGTTGAATTAAGGTGCTCTTCCAGCACTACAATCCTGAAGATGGTTTTACAGCCAAAATCCCAGAAATAAAGGGATAACTAAAGCGATTAAGAATAATCCGTTACAGTAAAGTCACCTCACATATTAATACAGCTGTAGGTTCTCCAAAATAGCTAAAAAGCCTAAAACCAGATTTAAGATAAACCGCAAAGTGATATTGCTGAAATGTTACGTAGAACTCATCTTTTTAAAAACTCCATAACCGAAAAAGCAAACATAACATATACAGCCTGTAAACTAATGAAAAAATTAACACAAAAAGTGAATATCTGTGCCCAGGTATTTGAGCTGAGCTGACATGCTATTTGATGACAAAAGCAGAACATTTATCAATTCATTCATCATCCTTAACAACTTGTCTTGTTCATGGTCAGGGCATTTGGACCTTATCTCAGAATCATTGACACCAGAATAGGAGAGTGCACTCTGGATGGGATATACACAGATGTACACACTACAAATGATTTAAAGTGACCAATCTGCAAGGAACACATTTGTCTAGACTGCAGGCAGAAACCCACACAGACTGAGCTGCACTTGAACCCAAAGCCAAAAAGTCCAGGTACCCACAGTGAACAGTACAACATCTTAGCTGAAATACTTGATCAGAGATTGGAGAGCAGCTGGATGTGAGAATCGCAGATGTCAAACAGTTCTTAGTTTTGTTTTGAAGGTAGTAATGAATTCCTTGATGTAGCAAGCATCTGGTCTCTTTGCAGGTGCATCAGAGAGCATCTTAAGGATGAGCCGGTGCTGGTATGAACAAGGGATCCAAGACAGATAGGCAAAAAGAGTTAAATTCATAGAACAGATTTATTAAGCTCTGAATGTAAAAAGAACAAGGCTCAGTATTTGTAAGTGTTAGCACTTAAACTATTTCAATAAATAATTATGCATTTACATGATAAAAAATCTGTATTTGATGGCATATTGTTATATTTCTTACATGCAGCCATTGTCAATAACAGGTTGTTCAGGGCAGTATTACTCAGGTCCTAGCAGAGTGTGAGTGTAGGTCATTGGAAGACATACACACATATATTAAGGACAATTTAGTCACCAGTTCACTTGAAACATATCAATAAACTGCCAAAGATGGAGTGAACAAGCAAATTGTACAGACTGAGCTGGACTCAAACACACATCTGAATCTGCAGCCCAGAATGACAGTGCTCACTGCATCACTGACTGCCCCATGATTTTGGCATGATTTTGTCAATTTTTTTCCTTTTATTAAATAATAAACTGGAACTACAGAAATGTTTTTAAAACTTTAAGTACATGGAAATAAAGCAGCTAAAAATCATTTGGGTACCATGGAGGAGTAGCACCTGAACAGTTCAGGCAAAAGTTAAAATCCAGCTTAGTCTGTACAGAGTTTGCAAGACAGGTATCCTGTCCAGGGTTTACTCCTCCTTGCCCAGAACTTGTGATAAGCAGTTCCTCAAAGTGAGTGAAAATAGTGTGGAGACCATCAAGTTTTCAGTGATGATCAATGTCTGCTCCTTTACTAACACCCACCTCAGAAGCATAGTTCTCACAGAACTCTGCTGGGAATTTGCAACTGCGCAGATCATTCCAAAGCTGTGGTGTTAAATACAGAGTGGCATTAACAAAAGAGTATTGCATTTCAATTAAAAATTATTAAGAGCAAAAAATTGAATACTTGCCTTGAACCTTTCCGTATCTGTATTTAGTTTCCAGAGGAGCTCAAAGAAAATCAGTCCAAGAGGGAAAATGTCAGTCTTTTTATCGTAGTAACGTTGGTTTCCCTGCCAATGCAAGTTTCCAGTTAGACTTTTGAACTAACCAGTTGACTGCTAAATGTCACAAAAATGTAGTACCCCTATAAGATATAGACCCTTACATCTACCTAGATGCACCTGAGCACACTGTTGGATACATATTTTTGCCAGACTGAAATTACCCCTTCTAGCTACTCAGTTGCTGAGCTTGGAAACTGCAGGCTAACCCTACTGCGAGAGGTCCATTAGTCATACTGTACACTGACCAAAATCTAAAGAGTAGTGGTTTGGTAACTTAAAAATGAATTTCTTACCTGTTCAGGACTCATGTAGGATGGAGTTCCTCTCTTTTTCGTCCTTTCAATCTGGCCACCATTTTTATCACATGTCAGAGTCACAAGGCCAAAGTCTCCGATCTTAATTTGGTTTTTGTCTGCAAATAGTATGTTGTCTGGCTGGAATAAAGAAATAAAGACAGAACATGAGGATGGCATCCTACACATGCAAACAGGGATTCCTAGTGCTACTTATGGGGGCGTATTGCTGTACAATACATGATTTAACAGTTCTGAATATTTCAAGCATTTTGTGTCCTTGGCAAAAGAAAATGGAGACAGGGTAACAAATATGTTGTGCTTACCTTCAAGTCTCTGTGTATGCAGCCCTGGGAGTGTATGTACTCCACCCCCTCGACGATTTGCCGGAATATTCCCAAAGCCTCCTCTTTGGTTCTATCTTTACCTTTGTTTTTCAACCAGTCCTTCAGTGCTCCCCCTTCACAGAACTCCATTAAAATGTATAGACACCTGTCGGCAGTAGCTATTCTCTTTTTCGTGGACATGCTAATACACACACACAGATACACATAGAGAAAGGTGGATACCTATGATGAGATCATTATAACATATGCATGACAGGTGCACACACACACACACACACAAATGTGTGTTTAGATCACATATGAATGTGTGGATGGTGAGGTGAGGAGATGACTGGCATTACTCTGAGCTGGAGCTTTGACTGTACGATTCTGAGTCCTCGTCCTCACTCTGGGTTGAATCGCTGTTCTCAGTGGGTTGCAAGTCTACAGAGGAGGTTGGAAAGCTTCTCTTTTTGACCTCCACAATCAAAGCACTTTCTGTGCTGCAAATACAAGACATTAAGTCAATTGTTAAGGTCAACTGTCAATACAATTTCAAGGCCTCATGTATGGAACAGTACTTCCATCTATTTGAATTATTGCTCATCTGTTCAGTCAAGAAATTACTTAATGTCTTGGGAAATAACAATTTATTATGTGGTTAACATAACATAAGGGGCATATGCTTAAATATATTATTGGATCCATTATGCTTTAATGTGGTCCAGAGTCTATCTTGGAACTGCACTACCCCCTATTAATGTGAGTTCCTCTGTGTACTGGAATGGGCCTGCTTATGGTGTCTGAACTACTGGTGTAACTTTCACAGTTGCCTCCATCATCTGAGTTTTTAGCATTCTTTCATTTCATGTTTTTCCTGCATTTTCTTCTTTTGTACAAACAATAAAATAAAAAAATCAATAAATAAGAAAGTAAAGGTAGAAAACCAACTTATTTGATTTTCATGCAAAATTAAGAAACAATGTTGAACTGGAAGATGTACGGAATCTTGTAACTGTATTTTAGGAGCGATCACCTTAAAGGTCCGTTGTTGTTGTGGGAGTATTGGTATGGTGGCCCAATCCAGGAATTGAAGTAACGTACAATGTTGGGGTGGTTAAATTTTGCTAGCACTGCAACCTCACGTTTGTCCATTTTTCTGAAAAACAAACAAAACAGATCCACATTGTATAATATTTATACTTTTTTAGAGTAATAATAACACAAGTGGAAGAGTGACACCAACCAAATACACAGGATGTCCAATGGCCTCCTAGTTTGACTAACTGTATGATTGCAAACAATGTAAAACTGTAATTTGCCAAATTATTCTCATGAAAAGATTTTAAAAAATGCTCACCTTTTATATCTGACAATCTTCACAGCGTACCATTGCTTATCAACTTTATGTTTCACTTTATATATGCAGCCAAAGCCTCCTTCATCAATTTCTTCTACAACGGAAAACTCTTCAAGACCTCTAAACACAAAATTCATATGAATGCAAATATTTCTTAATACGTGTCTCAACAAAACAACATGTGCATTAAAATGTTTTGTCAAATGTAAGCACACTACACAAAGTCAGAAAAATCCAACAGGAGAGGCACATCTTTTTTGGGTCTGATGACTTTAAATGCCTATAATAATATTTTTCTGACACCTGTATTTAAGGTACAGGGTGGGGTTTCTACACTAAGTTATATTTACAATTATTTACCCATTTTCATTATTTACATGGTGATTCTTCAAACCAGTACAAACATCCATCTACTAACTCAGTATTTAAATCTTTAAACCTTTTCTAGCAAAGTTGTGATTAACCGTTTATCGAACAAAAAAACAGAACTAATTTGCATGCTTGGGGGTGTTGTGAAAGCTGTAGTGCAGAGCATGGACCGGTACAAGTGTGCAAGGCAGCATGAAAAGTGTTTCTTACCTGAGGAGCTCTGGGCTGGAATTGGTGACATCAGCATTGTTAGGTGATTCTCTGCTTTAATTAAGGAAACCGTGTTAAACAAATTGTACTTTCTTGAAAGTCAAAACAGAGAGAATAAGAATGAACAAATATCTGGTGCTCACAATGCAAAAAATGACTAACTAAATGAATGAATGAATGTATGTTTGAGTTAGTAATGAATTTTTCTTATTTGTAGTTCTTGAAGCTGCTTGAAGACCTTAAAAACATAATCATTTATGATAATTCAGTCACTTCTACAAACAATGAAGACTAATCTGTCCCTTGCAGAAAAAGGCCACTGCTTTTTGCGTACCTGCAGTCCTGTGTTTCCCTGCTGGCAGAACTTGTGTCCCCAGTTTTGGCCTTGGGCACGTTCTGCGACTTCAGCTGTGGACAAGCTGATGTGGGGTCGCAACCCCTGCTGTCTGGATTCTGTGCATCTGAACTCTTAACGCTCCACAGAGGGGGGGTTGAGTCAGTCTTCTGCAACAGGCCTGCTTTCTGCATGCGGTAGAGGGTGCTGTTCACATCCTTGGCTGTTGTGAGGCCCACAGCCTTGGCAATTTCCACTGCCTTTCTCTTTGATCCTTTGTCACAGCACTTTAAAAAGTCATATATTTTATCTTCCAGCATTTCCTTGCTCATTACAGTATTTCTTCTCTTGTTAGTTGCTATTTGTTCAGTTTATACCACCTTAGTTAATACTGTAAATGCTGTGAAGGAAAAAACAAAATTAACTTACATTTATTAAAATGTCCACCCTGAACTGCTTGCATCACAGAGATGTTTTTCCTTGGGCTACTCATGTAAACATATTTCAAAGTTTACTTCTCAAGATTTTATAGAGATGAAGTTGCCAAAATGGTTCCTCCCAGTATGCACTATTTTTTAGTGTGTTCACAATTTTTGCTTTTTATTGAATACCTACAGTAAGTGAAAAGATGAGCAAACTTATTTAAAAGCCTGCTTAAATCATGTAGACAAATAAGTGACAGAAAGAGATTTAATGGTAATCTGTTCTGCTTCAGGAAACAATTAAATAATGGAAAATAAATGAAATAACCGTTTTTTTCATTCTGTACATGTTTGTATAGACACTATAACAATGGACAAAGATCACTGTACCTACCACCAAAGGAAATTTAGATGACCAAAATAAAACATTTTTGCAGTTGAGATCAATGACCAGAAGGACAAGGTTCTCACCCCAATACAGTAAAAATTACCCTGCTCTATAAAAATGTTAAATAACTGAAAACTGGTCAATAAATAATCGCACATTGCTTCTGTCCTTTGAAGAAAGTGTCCATTAAATAATGCAAAAATGTGTTATTGTTATTCTACACAAACAACGCCCATTTCTCGTAAGCAGCCGACAGCTCACCCTGTAGTCACCTCAGTAAGCACGCACGCAATGAACGTTTGCCGCTGTCAGATGTCCGCAGTCGCGATACTGCTTATTTCTGCAGCAAAGTCGTTGTTCCTGATTTTGCCCCAAATATGTCTGAGCAAGAAGAGAGCCGCTTACCCGCTGGCAACGTCTGCAGTCGCAGCTCAGTTTCGATTCCCGGCCAAGCTGGCGACTTTCGCTTTTTGCTTGTCCACGCCCCCCCGTGACGAACGGTTCGCTCACATCCTGACGTGACGCTGACGTCCGGCGGTTCTCCCTTTGCTGCTTGGGGTTTGTACAAGCGGAACATTTTGAATCTCTGCAGTGCATAAAGGATTCTTGTGATGCTGCTGTTCCGCGGGCCCTGTGTAAATACAACAGCTGGGCAAAATAATTTCATGTGTTTAAGGGAAAAGTCTCAGAAATAACGAGTGTTATAGATGAGGGCAAAAGTTCACATACTGGACACCTGTAAGGGGCATGCATGCCATGGCAGTCTTGGGATTTGTCAAACTGTTCTTTTTCTGAGCCAGAATGACTAGTACACATATTTCTTTGTCATAAATAAAACATTTGCAAATTTTGGTTCTTTTATAAATGTATTGTGTGTCTTCTGAAAATATTTTAAAAATCTGATCAAAGACTATATGTACAGAAATGTCTATTTGGTGGTGTAGAAAGCTTTGTAATGTTCTTTAACTTTGTGGCATGGTCTCTTAACTCCTTGCTAGTGATTATGATTGAAAAAGAAAGAAAGAATGAAGCATGTGCCAAAATTGCACCGGCAAAGAACAGCAGCGGCAAGTCAAGTCAGCTGTAGCCGGATAGTTCACAGAAATGAATCACCATCTCTTGTCTCAACAAGCATGTTGTGAATGTCACAAAGCTGGAATTTATGAACAGGCTTCCATTTTGAAACTGCTTCTATCAAAGGCCAGTGGACATAGATGCATAATCAGGTGTAAGTACTACAAACCTGGACCCCCAAGCAATGGAAAAAAGTCATACGGTGTTCCTTTTTCACCCAGTTTCTTTCATCCAAACAGTTTATGTCTGGAAGCCAAAGTGTACTTTAACCCACAATGACTGCTAACTGGTAAATGTGTGAGGTTAAATGTGTGTACTGGCAATCATCTTGTGGGAGTCAGTAGATTCAATGATTTGAATATGAGGCAAATTTTTAGGACGAGGGACGTCCTATGGTACAACTACCATTTCCTCATGAGGTTCCTATATTCCTGGATGATAATGCATCCTTACATGCTGTCAAGCAAACTCGATATTGGCCGCTGTACCTTGCCTGTTTGTAACCTGTTACTATGTAATGGAATTGCTCTTGGTGCCTTCATTCCTCCATCCACACACAGCCACACTCACCATGCAGTTATTTTCAATCCAGTTTGTTTTCTGCTAAGGTTGCCTTCAAATGCTTAATTTATTGTAGCATCCCACTTAATCGGGAGGCAACTAGCAGGGTTATGGAATAAGGACTCGGGCGGCAAGACTCCAAGAACACACGCTTTATTATGGTTGCCGTGTCTCAACAATAGTACAACAGCATTCCTGGATGCTCTCATCAAAGCTGTCGAATACACTGAGCAGTGTGAAGGTCACTGACACCATTATTACCCCGAAGGTTACTGCACAAATGTACTCGAATATGTACAAAGACTAGAATAGAAATGTATCATGCGAAAGCTGGAGCTCTCCTGCCAGCACTACAGTACACGGAGTGCAAATTCATGAAGTGGTAAAGGTGTTATCATCAAATCACATTATCAGTTCACTACCAGCAAGTGTGAAAGGTTTTACAACATTATTTGGTTTATTAAACTAATTGTACTGTGGCCTAACTGTTATTAATACAAATTAAAACCAAGAAAATGGTTTTAAAATATATTTTCATTCTAGCATAGGGAATATAAAAATTGTTCTGGTTATTCATTTTATCTTGTTTTTCAGTTGCTCTCTGCAACTGTCTTCTGTTTCTGAAAAGCACTGCAAGGTGCTCATATTCTCACTCTTACAAGCAATACTGGAAATTCAGGAATATAAGGACACCCGTTAAAAACATTAGAGAGACAGATCATGCCTGTTAAAAACCATCAACCTCATCTAATGAACAACAGTTCAATTAGCTCTTACAGTGCTGTGAAAAAGTATTTCTAAAACGGGGGGCAATTACTTTGTCACATAGGGCCATGTAGCTTCGGATAGTTTTTGTTTTCCTTAATAAATAATCATCACTTAAAAACTGCATTTTGTGTTTACTTGGGTTATCTTTGTCTAATATTTAAATTTGTTTGATGATCTGAAACATTTAAGTGTGACAAACATGCAACAATATAAGAAATCAGGCAGGGGCAAATACTTTTTCACAGCACGGTAAGTCACAGAAAGTTTTGACTCCAAGAGAGGAAATCATCCAGCCATGAGAGAACATGAACACTGCTTAAATCTCAGATATCATGATTTGCTGACAAGCAATGCATAAGGCCACATATAGGACATTTGAATACAATAAATTTAAAAATGCTAACATTATTTGCATACCATATGGAAAATGATATACTAAACAAAAATGCTATTGCACCATTTTGTCAAAATTCTATTGTCTGAATCCACTTATTGAAAATCAGAATTAGGATACTTTCATATCAGTGATTATCTAATGTTAATTTTTATGCTAACATTGGGAATCAGGTAAGGTAAAGATTATACATGGATGTGCACTTATGCAATACTTTAAAATCCTCTTTTAGAAGCCTAACAATTTTCGCCTCTATCAGAACGTCAGACTGATCTCTCAAGAGGCCTCCCTTTTACTCTGCAGCTTTACACAACTCTTTGGAGATCTCTGAAGCATCTGGTCTCTCCTTTGGTTCCACAGACAGCATCCTGTAAATCAGTTTATACTGGAAGGGGTGACACCAATCAGTAGTTAAATAAAATGCAGAGTAAGGGTTAAGAATACATAAATATTTTTCAAATTTGTTACAAAATATGCTTTAATATCCCCATTGTCTTGGGTTCTCATTTCTCACCTCTCTGCTGTACTGTTCATGAAAGCCTTGTGGAAAACGGTTATTTCGTATCTGTAAGGGGACAACATGCATAAATATAGGAAAGGAAGTTCCCACTGTTCATGTTGTAAGATATGTGTACAGGCATCATCGTTTCAGATAAACAGTTTTTTTGTCAAAAAAGCTCAGTCTTTTACTAGAAGGAATGTAAACAGTCAAGCTTTCTATATCAGCAACAAGTACAATTACATATTTAATTTTCCACAAGTCAGGAATTCCTCTTAGAAATGTCATAATGTGATGGTGACATTTTACTTACCTCTGCCCTCTCCATTTCAGTTGTGAAATTCCACAAGAGTTCTGAGTAAATCAGTCCCAAGGCAAATATGTCGACCTTTCTGTCATAATTATTGCTTTTCTGCCAAAACAAACTAAAGAGTAAAAGTTCAGCCCACCATACAGTAGTTTCAGTACAAATTAATTAAAACTTAAGCCTGCATAAATAATGTACTGTACATCAGAAGAGAAATGTGTCATTTTTAATGCATTATCTTTGTAAAGCTGTATAAAACAGAGAAAGGGCTTTCAAAAGTTACCTGTTCAGGACTCATGTAAGAGGGAGTCCCTGTGTCCTTGGTCTTTTCATCGTCATCTTTAGCATACGTCGCAAGACCAAAGTCCCCAATCTTTACAACGTTGTCGTTCCCAAACAATATGTTGCCAGGCTGTTGGGAGAATCAGAATCAGAAAGACTTTATTATCCCGAGGGAAATTGCTTATGTTATAACTGTGCAGTCGACGAGGTCACAAATAGAAAGGAACCCCACATAACAGGAAGGGAAGTAAGCAGCAGTAGTGGTCACCATGTTAAGTAAATAGAATATACAATAAATAAATATAAATAAGTATAAATATCCAAAATGCTACTATATCATCTACTATATAATCAAGCAGGAAGTGAAGTGTTTAAGGACCTGGACTGAGAATGGGGTCCTTTCTTGGGGAGATAAACATTGGGTTTCACTTCTGATCACTGTACTTTAATTTAAATGAAGCCATGAAAGTCATATATTGTACAAAATGGAATAATTCCATATTTTGCCACTATGCCATAAACTTTAACCAGAGTTTCAGGTCTAAATTAACCCCAGCATTGTGCCTCTGAATACTTAATGATTCCACTCTCAGTGAGTCCAAAACTGATGTCCCTTTGTTCTCACTTTTCCCCCAATGCCCTGATATGAGCTCTGTCTATCCCTCAGAGCTGCTGAATCCCTCCCAGTCCATCTCTTTCTATAATTATCTATTTTTTTGCTGTTTCAATGTCACATATATAGGCAGCTACTTGAGGCATGTGTACCGGCAACATAGTGGTTTAAGCAAACAAGCTGTATTTTGGTTATCATGCGACTGTGTCTAAAACTCTTCTTCAGTTGTTGATGCACTTTTGTTTACTCTGAGTTGTGCATAACTTTGGAGAAAAGTGTGTGTTAAATTAAATACTGAAATCCTGATTGCTGAAATCCAGAGGAAGTTGTACATTTATCCAGCTGTTTAAATAACTTTCCTTACTTCACCAGCTCATCATTCTTCATCATTGGGCTTCCATTAACTTTAGGAGCAACGGGCCTTGCATACCTTCAGGTCTCTGTGAATGAGCTTCTTCGAGTGAATGTACTCCACACCCTGGACCACCTGCTGGACTATTTTATGTGCATCCTTTCTCCTTCTGGAGTTATTTTCTAAATTTTGGTTTTTAATCCACTTTTTTAGGTTGTCATTTTCGCATAGCTCCATCTGGATGTAGAGGTACTTTGGTGGGCTGCCACTTCCAGATCTAAAGGGGAACGTGGTACAAAACGGTGAGTGAAGCTGACTGCTGTGATAAAGTACCTTCAATATAATATCTAAGAATCTATAAATAAAGCTTCTAGGTCTCCAAATAAGCAACAGAAGAAAGAAATGAAATAACAGTGTCTCTTACAGTGAACTACTTTCTGAGCTATTATTCTGGTATTCTGTATCTTCCAACCAGGAACTGAAATACCGCACTATGTTGGGGTGTTGGAGATCCCACAGTGCAGTGACTTCTCGAAGAGCTTTCCTGAAGAACAGCAGAACCACAAAAAGAAGATTTAATGTTTAATTTAAAACTGTTCATCTTAAATATTTACATTTATTGAATGAGCAGACATTTTTCTCCAAAGTTATACACAACTTAGAAACATAACTAACAATACTTTATAATACAGACAAATACAACTCCAGCTACTGCCCAAAAAAAGAGAAGTTATCTATCCACTCATCCATTTTCATTAATTGTTTGTCCAGGTCAGGGGTCTCTTCCAGAACCACTGGGCAGAAAGCTACTAGGAGGCTGCACCCTGGACAGGGACAGCCATGCACACAAAGTCACACATCCACTAACACACAATGTTCATTTCAGAGTCACCAGTCCAGGTGAAATACATGTTTTTAGATGGAGGAAACCAGGGCACCCAGTAGAAACAGATACAGACACAGGGGAAACTAGCAAACTCATACTGACTGAGCCAGATTTGAATCTATGCCTGAAGAGGCACCATCAAGGCTATTCTGAGGCCCCCAGCAGAGAGCTGCTTACACTCATTAACTCCGGTGTTGTGTGGTACATTAACACAGCTATCATTTTTTCCCCCAGAAGAGAAAGAAAAAATATGGTGGTTGCCAACACAGAGCTTAAACTGCATGTTAAATGTACATAAGATGCAACTGCAATGTATCTGCATTGTGAGGATGACCAATTACTTACGGAGTACTTTTTACTATTTTCACAGCGAAAAACCGTTTTTCAAGTATTCTTCTAGCCTTGAACACTCTCCCAAAGCCTCCTTTACCAATCCGGGAAAATAGATCATAATCCTGCAAAAATCTTTAAATGACCAAAATGTTATTCTTTAAATACAGTGCCTGCAAATTTTTATTAAAAATGAAAGTAAATAAATGCAACATTACAATTAGCATTTTTAAGTAAACCTCATTACATAAATTCTGTTTTGTTAGGTGTCCTGTAATGCACTTTATTCCATATCTGGCAAATTGCTGCTTTAAATGCTGACAGAATATTACACACCTGGACTGTGGTGCAGCCTTTTCTGCCAAAGAATTTTCCAAATTATTGTTTTCCTAGAGAAAAAAATAACAGATTACAAGTTATTGAAATACAAAAAAATATTATGTTGTCAGTTAGGTTAAGAGAAATAAACTGATTATTTTATATAAATTAATAAACATGAAATAAACTAACAGCATTTTAAAGCCACAAAACAAAATTATGAAGGCGGTGTAATGCTGTAACATTTTTTAAATGGAAAAAAAGTGAAAAAAAACTTGCTTTGAATTCAGGTTTCATTAAATTAAATTAAATTAAATTAAATTAAAACAAACTAGGTTGCAATAATAAACAGAAAATACCTTCTTTCTTCCATCTGGAGAAAAATTAAAATTTGCTGCGATTCTAAAAGTAGAAGGGGAAAAAAAAGTGAACAATGCTGGCATCAAAGTTATTTGGAATAGCCATCTCTATTAAGAATATGAGTGTAAAATGTAACATACTGTCAATGCAGCACATATTGTAAATAAAAAGAAGGTATTTAAAAAAATGCTATTTACTTTCTCTTGGACTTGACTACTGGGGTTGATTCCTGTACAGTAATGTGAGAACATTGTCAACATCAACACTGGTACATACAACCTTCACCTTGTACTTTCTATTAAAATTAACATTAGCAACCATAAACAGAAATAGAAAATTGTAAAACTATAAAAAAGCTATGCAAATCACATCACCTTTGGGCTTTGTGCATTGTTGGAATCCCTGAATGAGATGAAACTGCTCGACATGTCTCCATCGGTGAAGTTGCTACTGTTTGGGGACTCACTGTGAGGGAAAAAAATATAATGAATTGCTTGTTTTGAGCACTGTCTTTAGTTTTTGGAAAATGTCTACACAGCTCTGGGTAACAACAGTTCAGAAGAACTTTAAATAAAGATGTTGTGAGTATTGTACTAAGTGCCAAAATCTTTTGTGGATTTGGATAAAAAAAAAAGCTATATTACAATTTGCTGTGAGAACTCATGAGAAACCAATCTATACCAGTCTGACTTCAGAAAAAAATATAGTCACATAAGTGAGCAAATAACAAATATAGGGTATATTATATAAAACCAAATGTAATATTGGAGGGGAGGGTGTGCTCCCTAATAATGAAGCAACCCTAATGTCCTCCACCCTAGTATTTCTGCATAACTCCAGTAAATTCTATAATATTTCAATGGTCTCATTAGTACTTGACAAGTTTCACTACTGTATAAAATGATAATATACAAAAATATAATGACACTAAAGATCACATCTTAATAAAATGTCCAGGAGGGGTGGGCAGCCATTGGTATGTGGACCCCCCAGAAGTTCACATTCTGGTTTTTTGCAGTTGAAATTTTTCTTCCTCTTCTCAGCTGCTAGCTGTTGCCTTAGAAATCAGAAATCTGTATCATTCCCTTCTTTAATTTGTCATTCCTTGGAACTTTGTTCAGAGGTCTGTGTCAAGTAAGGGAGAAGAGCGTTATATGAAAACAAACTGAACAGTAATATTCAAATGCCTTACTTTTCAGTCAAAGCACAAGAGTTCAGTCTTGATCCAAGCGATTCCTAAGCAAAACAGCAGAACCAACAGTGAAAAATGCTGTGAAAAATGCTTGAAACAGAACTTAGCACTGACTGTGAACACACTTGACCTGAATAATGTGATGAGAAATGTATTTCTGAGAGTTTCTTTTGCTAGAGCTGCATTACTTGCACACAGTCATTTTGTCATAAATGAAGATGGCAGCCATCTTGAGTCATGGTCAGTGGTTTGGGGGACGCCCACCTCGCTACTCTCCCATGACTGCTCCTGAAGCACAGTCAAGGCAAGCTCTGCTGCATTCTGCTCGGCATCTTTGAGTGACTTCCCTTGGCCTTCAGGGTACTCCTTATTATTAATGATGACTTTACATAAAAATCTGCAAAATAAACAGCTTTTACTGTCATGTAACATCTACAGTGCACAGAAATACCAACATAGCCTCGGACAGTCAGAAAATATTTTTTCTCCAGTTTTTCAGCTGAGATACGTTATTCCTCATATTCATTTGATTTTCCAACATCTATCTTACTGGATGTTATGATCCATGCTGTGATCCTTAAATTTCTGATCATAAGTTTTAGTTCCAGAACAAGCTGGATTCAAGATTTCCCACTGCCCCATTACAGTCTCAGAAGCTCTCCAGTTGCATGAGTTGGCTCGTTTCTTCAGTCCTCTCAGCAGCATCTGATATGGTCAACCACTGGATCAAACTTGTATCTCTAGAACAACTTTGAATCAAACAATCACCACCAAAATAGACAGAGCCCTATCTATCTTATAGATTGCATGCAAGGCTCCCTGTCTTCCCACCAGTCTCTCTCAGCAAGTGATCTGCAGGGCTCAGTACTATACTTTTTACATGGGCTCAGTCACTGTTTATCTCAGTTTTCCTATTCCTGTTATGCTGATGATCCCTAGCTCTTTTTTTCTTTTCTTTTCCCCCAGTCACCAGAGATATATTCTCTCATACTGCTGCTTGCCTGTAGGACATCCATGTTTAGATGACTGATCACCATCTACAGCTCAGCATCTCCAAGAATGTTATCGCACAAGTTATGTTCAACATGCCAGAGCATCACCACTTATCTTCCATTCTCCTCTCACTCCATTGGGATCCTGTAGCTCCCTTTATGAACTTCTGTGCTCTTGTTATAGTCTAAAGGGCTATCAAACAATCTGTACTCTGGTAACTACAAGACCTGGTCACTACACACACCAAAGACTGCTATACTCCTCCACCTCTGCCTGCTTGGTGGTTCCATTCATAAATCCCAAAACTGAAAGTCCCTCAGTTCTCTGTTTTGGCTCACACATGGTGGATTGCGTGCCCTCTGCCCCTCAGAGCTCCTGAATCCCTCTTAACCATTCAAAAAGCATCTTAACCCCATCCCTTTTCAGCCCATTTCTCTTCTTATCATATGATAGCAACATAAATGGGTCCTACACCATTTGCTATTCCTGTTTCAATACCATTTCTATAGGCAGCTACTTGAGGGTCTTGAACCAGCAACATGGTGGTATCAGACAAGCAAGCTGTGTTTTTTTAAATCATTTATCTGTATCTAAAACTCATTTGTTGTTGATGCGCTTGTTTTCCTTCTGAGCTGTATGTTGATTTGGAAGTGTGTGTTAACTGAAAGAATATAAATGTAACCATTTTCTATAGCTGAAACAATATTAAAACACACAAATTTCACTGTGAGTTATTCAGCAGTTTAGTTTGAAGTCACTACATCAGTACATCAGTACAGGCCTAACCAAACCGGCAACATGCTTTTCTTCACAAAACTTTTTGCATTCTTGATACTTACTGAGGGAGGTGAACTGGTCCACTCCTTCGTACTTTAAATTCCCACAGCAGTTTCTCCTTCTGGCAGTGCTCATTCAAAAGTCCTTTATAATTTTTCATCTCAAAAAATCCACGGGCGCTTTGACTTCTTTCATCCATGCTTTCAACTGTAACATCATTGGTCTCCTGATCCTTCAGCAGACATGACATAAACTTTAATGGGCAAGTATGTTTGCACATATAAGGAATTTAACATTAAAAATGAACCTTTAGACACATCCAACATATATCACAGCATCAAGAGTAGTGCAGTCTTGATCCTACATTTTTAAGAATTCCATGAATAATCAGCAATAAAAAAATATACTTATTTGCATACATCAGTTCAACCATTACATCATGCTAAATGCACACCACTTATGCTACTGTTTTTCAAAGCGCATACATAATGTATTTTAAGGATGAATCTGTGATATGTTGGCATCACTACAGTAGTTAAACATTGTGCCATTTACACACCACTGTGCAACTAACATTAGTATTTTTTTTGTTTTACCTTGGTGGTTGTTTCCTTTAATAATTCTTCATAAACAAGCTTTGCTGCTTGCTCCTTTGCCTCCTTTTTTGTTTTCCCAGTAGCTTCTGGGAATTCCCTGTTGCCCACAATAAACCTGCAGGCACTAGCAGGACAGGCACATACAGAACAGTGAGAAAATGGGAACCATCAAAACCAATCTGCAGTGCTTGCAAAATAGAAACTTGGATATACACTGCCTGGCCAAAAAAAAAAAAAAAAAAGATCACGCACTAATATTTCGTTTGACTGCCTTTAGCTTTGATTATAGTACGTATTCACCATGGCATCCTTTCGATAAGCTTATACAATGTCACAACATTTATTTCCATCCAGAGTTGCATTAATCTTTTGTCAACATTTTGTATTGATGATGGGAGAGTCGGAACATTGTGTAAAGTCTTCTCCAGCACATCTCAAAGATTTTCAGTGGGGTTAAGGTCTTGACTCTGTGGTGGCCAACCCATGTGTGAAAATGATGTCTCTCTCATGCTCCCTGAAGCATTCTTTCACTATTTGAGCCCCATGAATCCTGGCATTGTCATCTTGGAAGAAAAAAATCCATTGATGTAAAAACCTGTTCATTCAGTATATCCAGGTAGTCAGCTGAGCTCATTTTTTGGGCACATAACATTGCTGAACCTAGATCTGACCAACTGAAGCAACCCCACATCATAACACTAACTTAAATTCAGGTGGTGACTTTTTTTTTGGCCAGGCAGTGTAGTTTACATGTCTCTTGGGATAGGATCATGATGCTACCTTTACGTTACCATGTCCAGCTAACAGTCAGGGTGTCATCCTCCTAACCTCATGTTTACAAATGCAACTCCTAATCTCTCGATATTTACTGTATGGTGCTGATTCCAGTAAATCTGGGCATTTCTTTTGGATCCACTGACAGGTTCTCCTTTTGACCATATTCATTAAGCCAGCAGACATAGTTGGGGTGGCCGATTTGTCCTGGCATGGGTGAGGGACACTCTCTTTGACTGGTAACCTGTAGAAAAGCATGGGCAGCACAGTCAATAAATCCACCAGTAATGAATTCTCACTGCCAACCCAAGCAGAGCCCACCAGCATATGGTTCATTCATCCACCCATCATCAATAACCACTTACTACAGCAATCCTAAGTCTGTCCTGAACTAAATTCAGCAAAAAATTGATTGGTCACTTTAAAATATTTTTAATGTGTGTGAGTGAATGAATGTATGTGAATGCCCTATGATGGACTGCCATTCAGTCTAAGGCGTATCGTGTCACACACACTATACTTCTGGGATAGATTCTGGACCAGTGTAAACCTGTGATGGAGAAATGTAGTGTATAAATTAATTTTAAACCTACATATCGCTGCATTGTTTATTTACTGGTGAAAACAATAGAACAAGAATTATACGTGGTTTTAAGCTGATATTGCTTTTGTGGGCTCCCTTAAAATGCAAGACTGAAGGCATTTGGTTTGATACACTGTTGGATAATTATTAAAGCAGTCTGGTGCTAAATGGTTTTGCACAGTACTGTAAACCTCTGAAGAAGCAGTGAGACACATACAGGGTTTCAGGTGAGATGGACCAGCAACCAAATTCAAGAGATCTTTCTAGAAGTTCCCCAATGCACAAGGAGCTGGATCTTATGATCTGTTTACATTAACACTTACTGTACTTACTTTTCTCCAAAGCAACTTGCAGTGTTACACAGATTTAACTGTTTGTAGCACTGGGCCATTTTTACTGCACTGATTTACAGCGAGTAGCTTGACTAAGGGTACTACAGGATGGGTGCAATTTCTACAGAGGTACTTTGACTACAAGGTGGTCACTCTAGCTACTACTCCACCTGCTGGTACTAATAGTAATTCCATGGCTTACGGAATCATTGAGGTGCGTGCTTTCCTCGTGCAGTTTCTGCAGAGCATTTTTGGCCGCATTCTGTTTGGCTTCTTTCTTGTTCCGCCCCTCTCCTACAGGATAAGGCTCATTGTTCAGCACAACTTGCATAGAAAACCTGCAAATACGTGAGCCATATATATGTTACTCAATCGCACACAGCTGGTGGACTTTTCATCATACAGTAAAAATATTAGCGCAAGATATTTAGTTCTGTATTGTGACAGAAATATTTTAATCTTTGAACAAACATGAGAAGGCGACGAGTAGGGACAGTAATAACTTTATGAAGAACTTAAATTAATTTAATTTAATTGCACTTTAATGTTTCAACTTACGTAGGATTGTGGGCCACCCCTTTTACTTCAACGTCCTCGTATGTGAGGGACTGGTTATGTTTCTGTGCGAATTCGTTCAGCTGAGCCACGAAGTTCTGTCCCACCATTTCCTAACAAAACATTGTTTACCAAAAGCCACGTCTTGCATTTATGGAATAAACAAATCCCATTGAAATGTCACACACAGGCCGGTATGACAAAGCACATTTTCCATTTATATAACCAGACGCCTATCTTAATGGCATTCCAGATGTTAAATGTCTGCACTTTCTTTACAGATACCATCCCAGCCACGTTTACAGTGTCACGTAAATATTGATTGTTATGAATTAAAAGCTGCTGTCAGAGATTAATATTCAACATATTCATATTGTTCCGAGGCGAACATCACCCCGCGTTACTCACCTTTGCTGAGCGGTTTACAGACATTGATTTCGTCCTCCTTCTCTCCACGACTGAACCTTAGTTTCACTTCTTCGCTGTACGACGTTTCTATTTCTCGTCCCACGCGTCACATCTCCTGCGTCGATCGCGGAAGTGGCGTTTTGGCCAATCGGGGCGCCGCGAAGGCACCGCGTGACCAGCGCGCTCTAGTACGAGGGAAAAACAAACCGCCGCACCCATTCTGCGCGCAAATTCAGAGCCGTCGCTCACTTCGTCTGAAAACAGAACACATGCATTTATTTGTCAATCCGAGCGATATTGTAATTTATGAGCGTTAATATTTAGGGCTATTTCTTTTCGCGGATGTATATTTCTGTGTATAGTTAGACGTTGAACGTAAATACGTAGCACGTACAGTGTGTGTGCGTAGTATAAAAAAACTAGAGACGAATGCAGCCTGCAAGTCCGTGTCCCGGTATATTAATTTATAAGTCCGTGTAAAACTCAAGTACACGACAGATATAACAGCCTAAAACTGAAGTTAGTCTTGGAAAAAAGTAAGACAGATAATAGTTATTGGCAACAAAAAAATTGTTATTAGATTGTTGCAAATCAGCTTGGACAATGGCTGAAGACAGATAACGGTTAATAATATGATTCTAAATACTGAACATTGAACGTGGGATTGTCAACCGTCCCTTTTACTGCGACTTTGTCGTATGTAGAGGTCTGGTTCTGTCTGTCCGAGTTCGTTCGGTGAGGGACGATGCTCGGCCCTTCCATTGCCTAACAAAACATTACCAAGAGCCACGTTTTGCATTTATAAAATAAATCCCATTAAAGTGTCACACACGGACCGATATGACAAAGCACATTTTCCTTTTATACAAGCAGCTGTCAGTCTTACTGACGTTCCAGATGTTAAATGTCTGCACCTTTTCATTTCCTATCCCAGCCACATTTACTGTTTTATATGAATATTGTTATGCATTAGTAGCTGCTGTCAGAGATTAATATTCACCATATTCATATTGTTCTAAATACTGAACATTGCAAACCTAAACTTGTTAGTCTGCTTGGACAGTGACATCAGCTACATAAAGGCTAAGAAAAATAAAGTATTTGCGCTTGGTAACCAGTTTATAGTACCAAGCTCTGTGGTAAAATTATAGGTGTGTGGTCAGAAGGCAGTGGTGTAACATTTCAGGCATTCAGGGAACTCCAAAATTAGCAACAGTGCTGTGCAAAGCTCTATGGAAGTACTTCAGTCACCCATCCAACTAGCTTAACATTGGGAAACATGTCTTCTGCACCCCACTTGTTGCATATATTATGCACATCCAGTGCACGTGTTGTTACAGTGTGTTAAGATACACTGTACAAGTCCCGGGGAGAATTCCCAAGAATGAGATAAGAGCTTGAAAACAGAGCTGCAGTCTTCCCTCCTTTCAAAATTAAAAGAATATAAAGAACATTGTTTACAAAGATGTTATTTATAATGTTAAATAAGTCCATAAAAAGAACAAAATGATTTACACAATCAGCACTACTCACAGACACTGTTTACACAAAAAAGCATGAATTCAATTTTATATGAAACCCAAAAACAAAGTGTTGCCCACACTGCTGTCAGTCGTGGTCAGCTGCTGTGTCTCCGGGACAGTTGGAGTTCAAGTCCTCTTCACCTGCAGGGTTCAATGACCATATATTCATATCAATTTTAAATATGAGCAGTGCAAGGCTCAAAAACGATAAAATCTTCCACAAATTAGACATATGTTGCTTACCATTGTATGCTGTCCCACACCATATGCAGTAAAAATGCACTCCCCTTAAATAAGATGTCAGAATCTGCAACTTCTCCAGAGACTGAAAATGAAATAATCATATTTAAACAAAATTATCATTAATGACAAGAGGGATTAGTTGCAAAAATATTAACAATGCCGTTTTAATACTTTTTAATAAATCAAAACACCTTTGAAGACCCAAGCCAAAGCATTACACTAATAAGATGTAAATCCAGTGTAAAAAGAAATACACCAAGGCATCTTTAAGAAAGAATATTACACACAAAAAGCTGAACTTCCCAAAGCACCCACTTTGTGTGACACATCTGTGTTCAACGTTAACAAAAAAGACAGCAGAACTAACACTTAGTTGCATGTCCTCAACATCATCATCATCATCATCATCTTCTTCTTCTTCTTCCTTGGTGTTATCTTCTTCATCGCTCTCCTTCTTTGTATCTGGCCAGTACCAATCCTCCCTGGGAACAGTGATGCCCTGACAGCGCCAAGAAAAAAAAAGAAAAACTATATGGGATATACACAGAGGTCATTTTGCTGTACAACTAGCTGATGATAAATACATGCTGAAGTGAGAATTTAACTGACCTTCTGGCTGTCCAGCTGCTCACAGACAGACTGGCTCTTCCTCAGGTCACCCTCCATCTGCCGCTCTTCCCGCTCCACTCTCATCCTAACCCTGCATTTTGTAGCAGCACACAAACACAGTGATTTAAAATATTTTGAAGGTACCACACTGAGAATGAGCACCAAGCAAGCTGATCTCCAGAGAGCAGGAATATAACATGTCTCAGGCCTGCAATCTACATTTTGTTTAACTTGCCTGTAATCCTCAAGGGACTGTTTCTCAGCTTGTTGCTGCATGCGTACTTTTTGCCGGTGGTGTTCAAGCTTCTCTTCTGCTTTCCTCTTCTTCACCTCTTCCATTCCAATGCCTCCTCGATCTGTAGGGTTTTTAAATTTTCCTTTTAATTATTTTGCCCCTTAAATGTTCAGATACCAACAAATAAAATTAAGTTCTAGCTCATATACTTTAAGTGTGACAATAATTCAACATTTTAGTTCCTGTGAATGATGCTGTTTTTTAAATTAACATTGCAATTCTTTTTTTGATTAATTATTTTAGTTTTCACATAACTGTTTACAAAAGCAGGAAGGGCAGAATGAAGGTGCAGCAGGCAACATTGGTGCAGCCCTGCTTCTAGGTGATTGTTTGGACTGGACAGAAGAAGGCGTGTGTTTGAATCAAACTTAGCCTGTGTGGAATTTGCATGTTCTCCCTATGATCATATAGGTTTCCTCTTACAGTCCACAGACATAAGTTTCAGGTGAACTGCCAAGTTGCTCTTAGTGAGTCTATATGTGAGTGAATATTGTATTTGTTTTCAGTGCCTTGTGATGGACTGGTATCCTTTTCAGGGCATAATCTGGCTCACACCCTATACTTTTGGGGTAGACTCTGGAAAACCATGACCCTGCACTGAACAAGCTGATAATGGATGAATCAATGAAAGTAGTTCTTTTATACAATATGCTATTGTAAAATATAAGGTTACAATGAAGGTAAAACACATACCTGTTTTGATGTTCAATGGAATTGGCTCAACTCTTCCAGTACCTG
The DNA here is from genome assembly GCA_018136845.1 of Heterotis niloticus. NCBI lineage: Eukaryota > Metazoa > Chordata > Actinopteri > Osteoglossiformes > Osteoglossidae > Heterotis > Heterotis niloticus. The sequence goes on from CM030889.1 coordinate 9,666,492, forward strand.
TGAAAGAAAGAAATTGTGAATATCTTGCAAACATAATTTCTGAAAATATATTCACCTTGATCATCAAAAGAGGAAAAAGTCTAACCTTCCTTCCCCAGGCCTTGACCTGTTTTGTAACCCATTTTCTCCAGTAGTGCAAAGCCCTTGTTCTCATTGCTAATGGAGCTCTGCAGCTTTGACTCCCGGCTCTCCTGCTCCTGTTCTTTATATGTCTTCTGTCGGTTCTTTAAATTCTTTCCCTTGTGAAGTTCCTCCCTCCTCATGGCTTCCTTCACCCGCTTCACCATGGGCATGCCTGGCCTCACATCTGGCCTAATGAAAGAGGTAGAAAGACAGCCATACAGGGAATAACATATTTAACAGAGCTGTGATTAGTTGTAGCCTCTTGTAACCAGACGGTCATAGGTTCAAATGAAACCCCTTCTGTTGCAGTCTTGGCCAATACATTTACCCTGAATTGAGGCAGTACAAATAGTCTGCTGGATAAACAGGTAGGCCGTTATAAACTTAATTATCTATCAATCTAAGTCTCATTGGATAAGCACAACAGATAAATAATGGAGGATAACAATGACAACAAAAGGAAAAGCAGCATAATATACACATTTAAAATAAAAAAAAATTACCAAGTGCGTTTAGCTCCCTATTTACACAACGCCAGTGTTCAAAAGCCCAATAAAACCAGTTAGCTGGTCAAACATCGCACCAAAACGTTTTGACAAATACATGTTTGATATCAAGTATTGGAGGGCGAAAACTGCACATGAAAACTTATTTAATCAGCGGAAATGAGCTCGAATCCTCACATCTTATTAAGAAACGCGTCCGACATGTAATCCTCTTCATCGTCTGACATCTTGTTAGAGGAACCTGTGGACAAAAACACGAAACTGTCAGCACTGAAATAAATTAGCTCGGAAGGATTAGTAGCTCTTCTCCATCGCCCTTTCCATTCCGGGTTAAAAAAAAAGTCAGTGACATTGCGTTCCAGATAATGCATTTTTTTAAGTATCCTTCTTTTTTTAAGCAGTACATCTGTAAATACCAGATAAGGGGATTAATTTGTCTATATTATATACCAAGGTGTTGTGTTATAATTTTGTACATTTAATCTTTTCATAAATTAAGCAAAAACAGACTTCCAGTAGGCGCCCGCAGGTGTTTCCGCTCGGAACGGTATCGACGTTACACGTTTCGGCGTAGCTACAGAAGCGTATCGCTGGACTAGGCGAAAAACAGGTTGGTAAAAAAAGACGTTCGATCATTATTTTGTGTCATATCATTGTTATACGTTGTTTAATGATATTGTCAAAATAACTGGGTGCATAAAATTCTTGTGCGGTCGAAAGACGTGTCTCGTATGTTCTGTAAGGTCAATGAATGATGTAAGTAGACTGTTTCATGGCATAACGATTCGTTGTTTTGCAATTTATATGCATAACAGTTCATAGTTCATTTTCTTTAGTTTTTTTGGCGGCACACTTATTTCCTGTGGGCACTAGGATAGGTTGTGGCGGGTTGATGTATGTGTCTGACATACTGTATCTCAGGTGGCCCATCAGAAAAGCTGTCGCCCGTGAATAAAGTAGGCTTTTAATTTCTCTGCATTGTATTCATTATTGTCCCAATAGTACATACAACAACTTAACAACCGTTCTTTCCTTTATGTGATGAATTACTCGGTTTTTTTGCCTGGTGTTCTGCGGTAACAGGTGTATGGGATATATTGCGTCATTGCACCCACATGACGTCACATGTATACATACCCTACCGATCGGTATGTAGTCATACCTACATATCATACGTGTTGGAATGTCATGAAATTTTGTCATAACCAGTATTGGATTGCCTGCCAGGAGCCCAAGGAAGTCATGTTATCAGATCTGCAGCCCAAACCTGAGTATTGCAAACTGTGACATCACTTGCAGCAGGTTATTTTGTCATACCCACAGGTTTTGCCACAGCAGTTTGGGGTAGACACATCACTGCTATACCAATACATGATGTGTTTTGTACATTCAAAGCTTATGTGATTTCATATGTTCAAATGTAGTGTAAGTGTGAAATAATATGAAAAATGTACTTTTTTCCCAGTGCATGAAAAAAGTGTTAGAACTGGAGAAAATGTCTTTTACTGTTGTATTCTTTAGGCTTTGAATGAGTCGACAACGTTGTCATCTGTGTGCTTTTGAGCAAGTCTCCTGAGGATGTGGATGTGATTTATAATAATGAATTTCACTTTGCAAACATGGCAGATGATGCTTGAATCAGCTGTTGGTTTTTGATTTTTCCTGTTTATCACATTCACTTACAGTGCCTGCTGAGGATAATATAATTTACTGGGTGTCCAATCTGTTCTTCACAACCTCTGCAGTTTCAGTGGGTGATCTGTGCTGGGAAGCCCATAATTCTTTGAGTTATTACCTGCTTCTTGGGTCATCCAATGGAGCTGGCTCATAGTCTGTTGCTCAATGAGGATGCCCTGGCACAGATCACTGAGGCCAAAAGGCCTGTCTTCATCTTCGAATGGCTCCGCTTCCTAGACAAAGTCCTTGTGGCTGCAAACAAGGTGAGAGAGTTGAATGAATTGTTTTCTTAGTTTCCTGTGGCCTCCAAATTTTGGGTAACTTGAAATTGTTATAGTTGTCTTGATCTATGTATGAATATAGATGTTTATGTGTGGACAGGTGGATGTGAAAGAGAAGCAGAAAAAGCTGGTGGAGCAGCTGACTGGGCTGATCAGTAGTGCCCCTGGACCCCCCACCCGCAAGCTACTGGCGAAGAACCTGGCCACTCTGTACAGCATTGGTGATACCTTCACTGTTTTCCAAACCCTTGACAAGTGCAATGACATTATTAAGAGCAAGGATGATACACCTGCATACCTTCCAACTAAACTGTAAGTCACAGCATCACCCTTATAGATCCATTTTAGTCTCTGAAATGCCAAAATTGTTTCTAGATGGTCTGTGGTTGACCACTTGCTTATAGTCTCTGGAAAGGCTTTCAGGTTAACGTTATTTGAATTACTCATTCCAAGTCCCATTCAGAACCAAGCAGTTGAACAAGCAGCTGGAATAAAAATGATATACTAATGTTATCAAGGATCTTAACTGTCCACCCCTGAGGATGGAGTTAAAATGGGCCAGGTTTCTTGATGGTCTAGGGGCTTGCATTTCACTCCTCTGTGTTGCTTGTCTCTGCAGAGTGGTGATTGGTTGCCTGTGATTTGCTATTGTTAGTTTTAATTATCTGTCATTGGCAGTTGTTGCCTGTGGTTTGCTGTGATTGGCTTTGCTTTGATGAGGTTGGCTGATGTTGGCTGCAGTTGGTAATGGTTTACTGTTTTTTGGGTGCTATTGGCTGTGATTGAGTGTAGTTGATTTTTATTTGCTGTGATCAACTGTATTTGCCTGCATTTTGCTTTCTTTGGCTGTGGTTGGCTCAGATTAGTTGTACTATGCTAAAATAGGCTTATCATTATAGTCATCTTTCTCCACAGAGCTGCAGTGGCCTGTGTAGGGGCTTTTTATGAGAAGATGGGTCGGATGCTCGGCAGCTCCTTCCCAGACACCATCAACAATCTTTTGAAGGCTCTGAAGAGTGCCGAGGTGCGGTTGTAGTCTATTCCATTATTGTTTTAACATATTTAGGGATGTGACTGTGAACAGAGATCGGGGTTCTGTTAAATGTTAAGTGTCTGTAGTACTTCATAAAAAAACAGACATCATCTGCTGATGGTTTCACTGATTTCTGTTACTGTTATTTTCCAATTTTTTTACTTCAGTCACAAGGACGTGGGGAGATCCTGCTCAGTCTGCAGAAGGTGCTTGGAGGACTGGGAGCAGCTGCTGCTTCCTGTCACCGGGACATCTACAAAAACGCCCGCTCCTTACTCACAGACCGGTCCATGGCAGTCCGCTGCGCAGTTGCCAAAGCAAGTTCATTTATATGCAAAGCTCCAGACTCAGAAAGCACATGGAAGACATAAAAGGCTTTTTCTTGTTCTTTTCTGCAAGACTTGTTTTGAGAATCAGTGTTGTCACAAGCCAAGTGGTTGTGCTCAGGATCTCTCTGTCTTCTCTACAGTGCTTGCTAGAGCTGCAGAATGAAGCTGTTTTCATGTGGACCACAGAGCTGGAGAATGTAGCCACTCTGTGCTTCAAAGCTCTGGAGGGCTCCAACTATGGCGTTCGTGTGGCTGTGTCCAAACTGTTGGGCACTGTGATGGCCACTGCCCTGATGCCCAAGCAAGCTGCGGGTGAGGCAGAGGTTCTGTGAGGCTAATCTGGTGAATTTTGACATCAGATTTGTGCCATCAAAATTCTGTCCATCATTTGTTAACTATTCTAACTGTATAATACCTGTTGTCTCAGCATCATAACAAAAGTTTTTCTGTTTGAGTAGACTATTGGTTCCCAACTGAGGGGTCCTAACCCTCTCTAGGGGTCACCAGAGTTTTTGCTGGGGTCCTCTGGCATATTTGATTGAAGTGGTGTTGAAAAAGTACAATGATGCTGGTATCAGAAAATTATTAGTGACATAGCCACAGAACTGGTTGAAGTTTTTGCAAGAGAGGACCCTCTTTCTTTGCATGTGCTATAAACGTAACATAAGAGTCTTTTAAGGAAAATGGTGTGAAAACTTAATTTAGACTACTCAGAAAAGGGGTTGGAATAAGTTTCAGTGAGCAGTAAGTTTCAGACTGCTGCTTCACAATGTTTGCAATGGTTTTTTTTTATGGGTTTGAATCCAGTTCAGTTTGTGTGAAGTTTGCATGTTCTCCCTGTATCTTTTTGAATGGCTTTCCACATTCCAAAGTCATGCATTTCATGTTTAATTGGTCACTGTAAATTGCCCGTATAGTCTGTTTGTGTATCAGAATGTGTGTATCACCAAGTTGCAATGGGCTGTGCCCAGTTCGGGGTGTACTTTCATAGCCTGGTGTTCAGTGATTAAGGGATTGGTTCTAGACTGCTATAACCCTGACCAGGGTACAGCAGTTAAGGATAATTAATATATAAATGAATAGCTACTCAGTAAATGTCCAGTAATTTGGCTGGTTGTACATTGTTGACTTAATCCCAATGCAGTAATGCGCCAGAATGTGAAGAGAGCCACTCTTGAGGAGGTGCTGGAGCTGATGGCCACAGGTTTCCTGCGTGGGGGTTCTGGATTCCTCAAGAGTGGTGGAGAGATGCTGAAAGGGGGAGCCTCTGTCAGCAGAGAAGTGCGGGTGGGCGTCACGCAGGTCAGTGCAACTTGGTGGTTGTATGTTAAATTTGCAGAACATCAGGATGATGCTCACTGGGTCTCAACTGTACCTTAACCATTTTCCACCAGGCATATGTTGTGTTTGTAACAACACTGGGCGGCCAGTGGTTGGAGCGTAACTTCGCCGCCTTCCTGTCCCATGTCCTGGAGTTGGCATCCCACCCGCGTGCCACACAGACCCATGTGGAAGCGGTGTACTCACGGCGCTGCGTCTCCTTTGTGCTACGCGCCACCCTGGGTGGCCTGCTGGGCGAGAAGGCGCAGATTGCTGCAGGGCGTGAGATCTGCCAGGCCATCGCCAAGCAAATGAGGGCAGTGGGTAAGGAGGCACTCAATGGGGGGGGGATGTCCAGGTTCAGAGGACTGCAGAGTAAGTACTCATCATCAGTGATTTTGTTTAGCTTGTTTTGGTTTGGTTTAGTTTTAAGATTTTTACTTTTACTATACTTCTTCATGGATCTCCATCTTGCTTCTTCTCTCAAACTCACACATTCATGACTATCCTGTGTTTTGTTTGCTGTGAGTATGCTGTGGTTTGATGCATGCCATCATTTCATTTGGCTTTTCATTTGCAGTCATGCTAAAGGATCCATTCATTTGAAGTCAGTCATAGTCCTAAGTGAGATTTGTGCTTTGCAAAAATGACTGAGTTACTTCAAGCAGCAGTTGAGGGAGCTTTGCTTGAAATAACCATCGCACACTATTAGTGCATAATATTGTATGTTATCCATCATGCCTTCAGGGCTGCTTTTCAGTTTTTGCTGAAAACTGTACTGTATTTCAACATTTTGAAAATCAGTTCAAAATTAATTTAATAATGTTAATAAAGAAATGAGTCTTTCTGATTGTTTTGTATGCATAGCTATAGCAGAATTCACTGAACCTAGCCTGTAAAATGTCACGATTAATCTCTTACGGATTGAGACTTCATGCTAAAAGTGGCTTTAATGAACATAATACATATACATAATGTCCCAGTTGTGTTGGTAAGTTGAGTAAACAGTATGTTACAAAACACAAGTGTTCATGACTAGTGAAGTGTAATGATTTTTAAAAAGTGACTGCATTCAGACATGACACTGTATTCAAATACAGCATATGTGAAATTGTCTGGATCCACTTTGTGATGTTAAAAGCACCATGCTACACCAACACATGTAAATTAAGCTTAATCAGTTGGTTCAGTTCTGTGTTAAAATGCTGAATTGAAATAGCTGGTTCCAGACCATTCAGAACCACTGTTTTTTTTCTCCCTCCCTAATCCCATACACAGAGGCAGTTGTGAACGACAGCAGTGGCGAGAGCAAGACGGGATCTGCAGATGTTTCGGCAAGCCAACATGTGATGGTGTGTGCACTCCAGGAGCTGGGCAGCCTGGTGCAGAGTCTGAGTGCCACTGCTGCCCCACTTATCCAGGAGCCCTCCATAGGTACAGTCCATGTGCAAAAATATACAGATTGTCCTCAATTTATGATATACTCAAAATAAAATAGACTATGATGGTCAATAATAATAAATGAATAATAATAGTAATAATAATAATTTTAAAAATGAAATAGACAAAAATTGTTAAATTAATTTTTTATGATTTCCAGGAATTTTGGTGTATCTTAATGATGTGTTCTTTGAAAAGAAAGTTTGGTAAAGAATATAGTGCTAAATTATTTAATAATTCTATGGATAATATACAATACTGTAGCCAGAAGTAATACAAAGCAGGTCAAAAGCATCAACAAATGTTTGAAAAGAAGACTACACACTTACAAATAATTTGCCTCTGTCATGAGTATGATTCCATGTATAACCGTCACTTGTGATCTGGCCTTCTGTTCCTAACCTAGTTGTAAGTGAAGGAGAGTTTGTGAACAAACTGGGAGTGGACACCACGTTCTGATACTCTTTCTTAGCTGCCAGTGTGACGAACCATTTGCCTTCTGACCTTTACCTCTTTGACATCTTACCAGGTCTCCTGGAGACTGTGACATCAGTTCTGTTGCATCCCAGTATGGCGGCTCGATTGGCAGCTGCCTGGTGCCTACGTTGTGTTGCTGTGGCTCTGCCCTATCAGCTCACGCCTCTGCTGGAACGCTGCGCAGAGCGTATCAACAGCCTCAAGTCATCCCCAGAGGCTGTAAGTGGGTACAGTTTTGCTATGGCAGCCCTGCTTGGGGGTGTGCACCAGTGCCCCCTGGGGATTCCTCATGCTAAGGGAAAGGTAAGTGACCCCAGGACCACTGGTCACCATGATGATGTGGTTCTTCAGCTGTTATGGCAACCACTGATTTCCAGTGAATGATCTTCCATGTCCACTGAATTGAAATTAGTGAACTAGTTTATGATTTGTTGTATTTTCATTTTCTATTCATGACAAGTGAATTATTTTTCTTTTTTGTCAGCCTGCAGTTAGCTGTGAATTTTTTTTCTTATCCTGCATATTTTGCATATATTTATTCAGTGTGGTTGTGAAATATTGTCTTGTCCCACTTGCCTGTGCAGATGGTGGTGAGCATTGCGGAGGACCTGCTGCGCACAGCAGCCCAGAACAGCCGGCTGTCCCTGCAGCGCACGCAGGCCGGCTGGCTGCTGCTAGGAGCCCTCATGACTCTGGGTGCGATCCATCTACCTGTCTTTGTAGCTATTTTTTTCTGCCTCTGTATTTCCTTTCTGACAAAGATACTTACATACCTTATAAGCCTTTTCTGGCCTTGAATGATTTCATGCAAAATAGATCACAGACTGCTGAGTTGTACACTTCTGTCTGCTTATAGACCTCAAAAGAACTAGGGCAGCTGGTGATGTAGTAGTTAGTGCTTATGCCTTTGCAATTAAAGGACTGAGGCTCAAATCATTCCTCCTGCTGTAGTAATCTTCAGCAAGGTTTTTACTAAGAATTGATAAAGTAAAAATGACCCAACTCTATAAATAGGTAAAACATTGTAAGTACTGTAGCTTTGTATGCAAACCCATCCAACACTGTATATTGTTTTGGAGAAAAGTGTCTGATAAGTGAATACATTTCTGGGATTTGACCTCCTGTCTGTCTGTCTCTCAGGTCCCTCATTGGTGCGGTACCACCTTCCAAAGATGTTGTTGCTGTGGCGTAATGTGTTCCCTCGCTCGCAGAAGGAGCTAGAGGCAGAGAAAGCCCGTGGCGACTCTTTTACTTGGCAAGTGACCCTGGAAGGTCGGGCTGGTGCACTCTGTGGTAAGCTATGTCTTCCTCCACTGTGATGATAAGCAGGCAGTCGGTTAATTTTTAAATATATTGCTATTACATACTGGCTCCTCAAATTATGAACATCTTGGAATAGAAGTCTTTCTGTATCTTGATTTGTTTGTAACACCAAAGGTATTTTTACCACTTAGTCACAATCAGTAAAAACTGAACACAGATGTCCTTCAATTTATTTGCTGCCTAGGTTCTGTAAACATATTGGTCGTAACTTAAATAGAATTTTTTTTTTTTTAAATAAGTAAGACACCTGAAGGTAATTTTTATTTATTTATTTATTTATTTATTTATTTAATTTGAGCTATACAGAAATTAAAACTTATTTAAAGTAACTGAAAGTAAAAAAAATACTTTGTTCCATAAACTCTTCTCTTCTGTTTTGGTACTCTTTATTGTCAGCTAAAAACAATAAAACTCATGATCAAAAATGTATTGAATGTAGTCAGGGTAAAAAATTGAAACTTGAATATTGGTAACATTAGGAGCCAGGGTACTGAGTGCTCTTTGACCTCTGGATCTTTCTCCTGCTGATCCTCAGCTATGCGGAGTTTTGTGGCCCACTGTCCTGAGCTGCTGACTGAGGATGTGATTCGCAGGCTGATGACACCCATTGAGTGTGCAATGACCATGATGTCACAGTAAGTATGCAGGAAGGATGTTGGCTGGTGTGCTCCTGGAGAAATGTGACTCTTTGGGGACCGGGTTGAGGTGCTAACAATTGTAATACACCTAGTGGAAGCATTCCAGCTCTAATCCCAGTATGTTTTCAGTGTCCCATCGGTGATAAAGGTCCATGGAGCTCATCTGAAGGCCAGTGCTGCCATGGTGAGGTTAAGGCTCTATGACATCCTGGCTCTCCTGCCCCCAAAGACATACGAGGGTAACCGATTCTTTTTTTTTTGTTATTGCCTCATGTCTTTGTTCTTAGTTTTTAAGTTGTATTTTTTTAAGAGTGTTGCTGCTTATTTGAAAAACAATTGGGTTTCTGCCGGTCCTTGCAGGAAGTTTCAATGCTCTGCTGAGGGAACTGGTGGCAGAGTTCACTCTGACAGACAACTCTGCCAACACCACCACCTCCCTGCTGCGCTCACTCTGTCATTACGATGACAGCGTGCTCATGGGCTCATGGTTACAGGAGACAGACCACAAGTCCATCGAGGATCAGGTCAGTGGTGAGAGACAACTAAGGGGGTAAGGTTATGCTTAAGATGCGGGGTGAAATGGATTTCAGACTCTGGTTGATGTCAGATAGACCATGTGCGTCTGAAACTCATTTTTCATCCAGTTATATATATGTAACCACCAGTGAAACTGAGCGTCAGCACAATACTAGAAGGATCTATTTGAGGCGCATGAGAGGAAGAAGCTTAGGTATAGTGAGCTGGTGGTGGAAGTAGAGGGGTGGGGTTAGAGTGTAAGAGTGAGGCTGGTAGAAGTGGGGTGTCACGCCTTTATAGCCCAGTCAACAACAGCGCTGTTTCACGAACTCGGAATCCAAGGACAAAGCTTGCAACAGGCGGTGAGGAAGATGATGGAGGCTGCTGAGCAGGCAAGTCTTTGGATATGGAGGAAAGGGACCAGTGCAAATGGAAGTCAGGCAACGAAGCCTTGAGCTGTTAGGATTTGGCTTAAACGGTAGCAGTTAGCAAGTAAGCAGGCAGCGGTGTTTGTGTGGTGTTTGTGGTTAATGTGAAACATGGATTAAATGGAATGATAAAGAAGGTACGAAAGGTGTAGCAAGTAGCAGAATGGGCAGTGAGTGTATTGTTGGAGGGGTGCTAAGGCAAATACCATGTGTGGTGTTGTGTTGCTGGGTAGCGCAGTGGTCCCCATGGTGGTGGAGGGGAGCAGTTCTGGGACGCCTGAGCTGTGGTTGAGCCTTCTGGAGGTGTCGTGGGCCTAACTTGACGAAACACTGATGAAGGAAGGTGCCCACATGACAACCCCAATGAGATACTGCACCATCACTGCGCTATGCTATGCTTGGATTTGTAGTTCACTAGAATTGATTTTAGGGAGATACAAACCATGGCATAGTAGCTAGATAGGCTTGCTATGAGTTGACTGTGGGGTTGCCGTGGTGGTTGAGGGTTAGTGTAAGGTGAAACGGGGCTTGGGGGAAGGTTAGTTAGGTAGTGGGATCCCCTTTATAGTGTAGAGTTCTTTGTTAGCACTACGTGTTTGATATGAATCTCTAACCAGCTGTGAAAATGAGTATCAGCACAGTACTACTTGGTTTACTGTGGTCAGATTTCTGAGGCTGCTTCTTCTTCCCCCAGCTACAGCCCAACAGCGCATCAGGAAGTGGGGCATTGGAGCATGACCCCTCCTCCATCTACCTCCGCATTCCTGTGGGTGAGGCCATTCCAGGCCCCCTACCCCTAGGGGTGTCAGTCATTGATGCTTCAGTGGCCCTCTTCGGAGTAGTCTTCCCTCACGTCTCCTTCAAGCACAGGTGAGGCCAGGTTTGCTTATTCATAGGACACACTGATCTAACTGATGTTCAGTTATGATCAGTTACACTGAAACAATACCTGTGTGTGTGTGTGTGTGTGTGTGTGTGTGTGTGTGTGTGTGTGTGTGAGACAGACTCCAGATGCTGGACCACTTTGCTGAGTGTATCAAGCAGGCCAAGGGTGTCAGGCAGCAGGCTGTCCAGCTGAACATCTTCACTGCAGTGCTGAGTGCACTCAAGGTGAGCCCCCAAGCTTCTGCAGTGGTACTTATAATCACACCCCACTACTCTCCCTGGTTGATGTTCCTCAGTTCATATTCATGAGTAGATCACTGGTAAGACGAGAGGTGTCAGTTGATGATCCTGACGTTGCTTACATGTTACTCCCAGGAAATTTCTACTGATGGGGCAAACTGAACTTGCCCCTGAGTATATAGCCCTGAGCCCCTTTTGGAGTTAATTTTGTCCCTTTCTGCATCTTGATCAGGGCCTTGCAGAAAACAAGAGCACCTTGGGCCCTGAGGAGGTGCGCAAGTCGGCCCTGGCGCTGGTGATGGGAGCATTAGACAACCCCAACCCTATCTTGCGCTGTGCAGCAGGAGAGGCACTTGGCCGCATGGCTCAAGTTGTGGGCGAGGCCACTTTCATTGCTAGGATGGCTCAACACAGTTTTGACAAGTATGGCAAAGCCTCTCTGCCATGAGGCACCTTTGACTGCTTCGCCCAGACTGTCCACAGTACTCACTGACCTTCCATATATTCTACCATATTTTTGTTTGGGTATCCAGATTTGTATTTGTTGATTCATACACCATCCCAGGAGGATGTGATCTCACTGTGGTCCTGTCCCTGTCCAGGTTGAAGTCCGCACGAGATGTGGTGTCAAGGACAGGCCACTCCCTCGCCCTTGGCTGTCTTCACCGCTATGTGGGTGGCATTGGCTCTGGCCAGCACCTGAAGACTAGCGTCAGTATCCTGCTGGCTTTGGCCCAGGATGGCACCTCCCATGAGGTCCAGGTAAGGGAGCTGATCACATTCCCCTTGGGAGTTCACAGTGGTTGCATTCTGGGGTGAGATGGTCATGAAGGGCTACAGGAAAGAGAATCTACAGTCATCAGGACTCATGATCAAACAGTTAAAGTAAAAACCTCCAAATCCCAGAGAGGAATACTATCACACCTTACAGAAGCATACAGTCATTTCTGAACATTACGCAGCAAGCATTATAGTAGTTAGAGCTGTCACCTTAAAATCAAAGGACCCATATTCATATCTCTCTTCCTACTGTAGTGTGTCAAAGTTCTTGCCCTGAACTGATGCAATAAAATTACCCTGCTGTACAAATGACTGCTGTAAATCACTGTAAGCAGTTCAAATTTGACACTGTATGTCACATTGGATAAATATATCACATAAAGAAAAAAACCAACCAAATAAATCCTTTATGGCATTATGGGCAGGATAGGTATTAACGAAAACATAGGCACTTGATTTCTCTATAAAATACCCAAATGTGTAAAAAGAATGTTGTTTTCCCTTCTAGAATTTTTTAAAATAAATAAATAAAATAATCTTCATACAATTCTGTATTGCTTCATTTTGGATATGTCGTTTTACTACTGTAGGGGGCTTTTGATTAAAAAAAAATAATAATAAAATAAAATAAATAAATAAATAAACCTGTTAAACATTAAGTTAAAAGCATGCAAACCTATGTTAAGCAAATTGAAACTTAAGGTGGGCAGCTGCTGGTCTAGTAGGTAGATCTTCTGCTTACAGTTGAAAGACACAGTTTTGAAGCCCACCTCCTGCTTTGGTACACTTGAACAAGGTACTTCCCCTGGATTGATCCAGTAAAATTTCCCAGGTATATCAATGTGATAGATCACTGCAAGTTGCTTTGTATAGAAGTGCCAGATAAATGAATAAAGAATAAAATAAAGTGGACTCTGTGAGGTGAAAGAATCTCTCTAATATGTGCACTCACCCTCCTGTAGACATGGGCCCTACACTCCCTGGCGCTCATTGTGGACTCCAGTGGGCCCATGTACCGAGGCTATGTGGAACCCACGCTGTCACTTGTGCTCACTCTGCTGCTCACTGTGCCACCCTCCCACACGGAGGTGCACCAGTGCCTGGGCCGCTGCCTAGGGGCACTCATCACCACTGTGGGACCAGAGCTGCAAGGTAGGATGTGCTAAGACTTAACACATGTTTTGTTATGGTACTACAGTGTTATTTTACTCAAACACTTTGGCTTAAATTTAGCTAATATGAGTTTAGTTAATCTTTGTAAACACTGCAGGCTTCTTCTATAGTTTTACTACATGATCATTTTTGTTATATATCCTGTTCCTCTGGTTTTAGTAGATTGACTTTCTGTGTCATCTACATTGTATTTACATGGACTCCTCTATTCAAGTTAATAGTTGTTTGTCTGCCAGGCAACAGTCCAACTATCTCCACCATCCGCTCATCATGCCTGGTAGGCTGCGCTATCATGCAGGACCACTCGGACTCCTTGGTGCAGGCTGCTGCCATCTCCTGTCTGCAGCAGCTGCATATGTTTGCCCCACGCCATGTCAACCTATCCAGCCTGGTGCCCTGTCTTTGTGTAAGAACACCTGCAAACTGTGCTTCCAGCCTTATACTTGACACATCCATTTGATTGTGCTCATGTGTTTCCTTTCTACCACTCCCCTGTTTTATATTGACCACACCCCCACCTCAGCCACATCCAGATAGAGCCTCTGACCACACTTCTCCTTTTGATCACACCGAGTGCTTCGTGTTGACTACACTACTGCTTTCAACTGACAACCTCCATTGGACTACAGCCACATAAATCTATATGGCTCTGTGTCATTCTGATCATAGCTATTTCTACAGATCTGATCAACCACACCAGCTTTGGACTGTGCCTTACATTTTTTGATATCACTCCCATCCTAATCAGCATATATTCCACTTTCCCATGTTTCTGTGGGGTCAGTAATTATACTGGATAATGGTGCTGTATGCCATTTCTTCCCCAACTCCTAGGAGCACCTGTGTAGTTCACACCTCCTGCTGCGACGTGCGGCAGTGGCGTGTCTGCGGCAGCTTGCCCAGCGGGAGGCCGCTGAGGTATGTGAGTATGCCACAAGCCTGGCCAAGAAAGCTGGAGACAGCAAGGACGGCACCGCTATCAGTATGTCTTCCACATCTCTTTTTCATAGCGTGTTGTGTTCTGTGCTTATGTTCTGACTATGTTTGTGAAAGTTTTATGATGAGTGACGGTTTCAAGTTGTTGTTTGTTCTGAAAATCTTATTGTGTAGTCACTCTCACTAAAGTACCCTACCACACCCTGATTCTTGTTTAGACCTCAACATCACAGAGACTGGCTTGGAGGGCGTTCTCTTTGGCATGCTGGACCGAGAGACAGACAGGAAGCTATGCTCCGACATCCACGACACCTTGGGCCACATGCTGTCCTCGCTAGCTGTAGAGAAGCTATCGCACTGGCTGAAGCTTTGCAAGGATGTGCTGGCTGCCACAACGGGTAGGAGGCCACTAAGACACAATATGGACAGTCCACACAGAATATGTAGAAACATAGGGAAAGATTGTACAGCTCTTATTTGGGATGACAGTAAGTACAAGAGCTCCTGAACTTACAAGCACATTTGGGTCATGTTAGCTTTCCCACAGAGACCAATTTTAGTAGTAACTGAACGGGATCCAAGTAACAACAGGAAAATGTGAAAGTGCACTGGTTTTAACATGAAGAGTCATTATGTGTCCTTCAAATTAAAGTCAGTTTTCTGTAGTTCTCATAGGAATAAATGAACAGAGGCTCATGTAGGAATATCTCTGTGTTCGTTGTAAAATTAGCTATGTTTTTTTTTTCTTTCCCCCCCCCTGTAGAGGTGGGAGGCGCAGTAGCACCAGAGATGGGTAAGGAGGAGGAAGACTCTGAGAAAAAAGATGAGATGGATGATGACAGCATGTTCACCGGACTGGGGGAGGATGATAAGTCCAAGCTGTCCGTAGCCCCTCGCTGGGTGACACGGGTGTTTGCAGCTGACTGCTTGTGCCGTATCATCATGCTGTGTGAGAATGCAGACAAGGCTCACTTTGACCTGGCCAGCGCACGTTCCACAAAAGTCAAGAACCCCAAAGGTACAGGTCAGGCCTGCTAAGTGCTGTGGTCCATTGATGACTTTTCAGCATTTGATAGCCTATATTATTACCTTCTTTGTAGTTTCTGACATTCATACTGTTTTTTAATTATTATTATTATTATTATTATTCACCATAATTTATCTGACACATCTCAACACTTGTGGGAAACACATTGCTTTTTGACATATACAGTAGGTTGCAGGTTTGAGTCTTAGCTCCTGCTGTAGTATTCTTGAGCAAGGTACTTACCATGAACTGATACAGTGACCCAACCTCATAAATAATAATTATACCGGTGGCGACCCCTAACGGGAGCAGCCAAAAGATGAAGAATTTCATTTATAGATAGTTGAACATTGTAAGCTGCTTTAGAGAAGTTAACCCTCTTCATTACAAGCGGATGGAAACTAAAATGGACTGAACTACAAAATACTTTATCTTCGCTGTTTAAATAATACTTTCTAATTAGACTAATTATTCTATATCTCAGAAGTTCCCCCTCTCTGTCTTCCTCAGGCGATCTGCTTGTGTTGCACCTCTCGGACTTGATCCGAATGGCTTTCATGGCTGCCACTGACCACAGCCACCAGCTGCGCATGGCTGGCTTGCAGGCCCTTGAGGACATCATCAAGAAGTTTGCCTCTGTGCCAGAACCAGAGTTCCCGGGGCACGTCATCCTTGAGCAATATCAAGCTAATGTGAGTAGGATGTTCACCACAGGCCTCTGGTCTGGGATTCTGTCTGACCCAGTGCCAAAACCTTTCATTGATCCATGACCTTTGTTTAATCACATAGCCTGATTACTCAAGGCCTTTAATTTGTGCATCACTCTATGTAAATCCAAGTAATGACTGCAGCAATATACAGTATATTGTGTTTCTTACTCTGTTAGAGCCACTTAATATTTCACCAGTGGAGAATTAGGAAATGTGTAGAAGCTAACAGGAAGAAGGTGCAAGGCTATTAGTGAATGGCTATGTTAATCAATAGTACATGTATATTCTAGTGATTATTGCAGATCCAGTTATGTACTCACCTGTTTCCACGTATCACAGGTTGGGGCAGCCCTGCGCCCAGCATTTTCACCTGACACTCCTTCCGACATCACAGCTAAGGCCTGTCAGGTATGTTGTCACTGTCGTCAGTCGATTTAAAAATGAGAACAGTTCATGTTCTAATCAGTATATCAGTTCACTTTGTGATCTGGAAAGGGTGCTTGGTTTCTGAAGATGTGGATACAGGATCTCAGTGATGATGTGTCTTGACTTAGGTGTGCAGCACCTGGATTGGCAGCGGTGTGGTGAGTGACCTGAGTGACCTGCGTCGTGTACACAATCTGCTAGTGTCCTCCTTGGACAAGGTGCAGGCTGGGAAGAGTTCATCTAGCCAGCTATACAGTGAGAGCGCCACCACCATGGAGAAGCTAGCGGTTTTGAAAGCTTGGGCCGAGGTCAGAATAGCTCACCTATTCTTTGTTGCTCCCTGGATTTGTATATGTGTTACTTAGCCACGTTTATTTTGTCCTACTTGCAGGTGTACATTGTCGCCATGGAGATCAAGAAGAAGGCAGACAATCAGCCAACCCAGCCAGTTCGTAATACTGGTGAAGATGAGGAGGAAGAAGACCTGGACGTGCTACCCCCGGACAGCTTAATTACGCTGGTACAGCCGGAGTTGCCATCACTCAGCCGGCTGTGGTTGGCAGCACTACGTGACTATGCTTTGCTTACCCTGCCTGCGGAGTTTGCCAGCCAGCTGCCCCCTGAGGGTATGCTATGAGTCCCAGCACCTTGTTTTGCTATAGGAGTAGAGCTGGAGAAGCTCTGCTAGAGCAGGCTTAGTTTACCTCTTTGTACAGTTGGTACTACAAATGGGCAAATTAGTATAAAGTAGCTTAACACTGTAGGGTACTGTGGAGAAAATTGTCATCTAAAAAATAAATTTAAATAAAGTCTGTGTATTCCCTAGCTCCCAAAGGCTGATCTTTAAAGGACTCTGCATTTACTGCTGTATTGGACAACACAGCACAATGTCTGACCTGCAAACTTGATCATAGTCAGTTCTTTATATTGGGGCTGTTTTCTCCCTTTATAGAACTCATATTTATTTAGCAGTTAACAGTTCTCAAGCCTCTAATAAAACCCCCTGAACTATCCTTATTACTGAAGCATTTTGGTGTGTCGGTGATGTAGGCTAACACCTGCTTTACTGTCTTCTCTGGGTATGACACCACCTTCCACTCTCTTGCCTGACAGGAGGAGCCTTCTACACCCCTGAGACAATCGACTCAGCACGTTTGCATTATCGCAGCTCTTGGGCACCCATCCTGCATGCCGTTGCACTATGGTTGAGCCACACTGGATTTAACACCAACAACAGCAGTGAGGAGCCCTCTCAGAGAAATCCCAGCCCCACCCCTGCCGCAGTCAAGGACCCTGAGGGGCTAGCCAAGGACCGGCTTCATCTGCTCTTTGGTACAGTGGCAATCTGTAGGGGACGTGACTCAGAAACCCTACTTTTCTTTTTTTTGCACTGCTCAGTGTTTGTACCTTGACTGTGAATCTTCATGGGTCAGCATACCTGCCAAATATGTCAATGTAATGTTTCTTTCTGGCCTTTTGACATATCCCCAAGGCGTGAGCATCGAGTTCCTGTGCTTCCCACGTCCAGAGGAGCCCACTGAGCATGTGATGTCATGCCTACAAGCACTGTGCACACTGCTGGACTCACCATCTGCCCGCACACACATCGGCGAGGATCAGGTCTGCTGCAGCGGGTGACCCAGTAGTGGTCCAAGGTTGATGTACTACGGGCTCCAATCTTTTCTTCCTGTTATTTCAGTTGCTGGGTGTGGAGCTGCTCAATGTCCTACACCGGTTGCTGCTGACCCGTGACCCTCCTGCACTGCAGCTGCAGGTTGCTGCTGTGGTGCAGGAAACAATTCGCGCTGCCCAGGACCACCTGCAGCACTTGAGAACCACCAGGGGTGAGTGGTCAACTAACCTCAGTCTCTGTTTTGAAAAAATCCTTGATTGTGGCTGTGTTTTTCATCAATACTATGTCAGGAAGGTCACCAATATTCAACGGTAAGACCAATTTAACTAATAAATGTTTGAAACATGAATGATCTATCATTTTTGTCTTTAGTTCATTCTGTCTGAGCCTTGGTCCTATAGTCCCAAAGAATGAACAGGTCTACACAGCTCTCTAGACTAGTCTGCTCTATGGCAGGCTGATCTCTATGGTGGTTTTTTGCAACTTGCTGTTACTGTAACTTTTATCCTCCATGTCAAAATCAAATTAAATGTTAATAATTCAGATGTCTGTCAATTTTTTGGTAGATTAGGTTCCATAAAAATAACAGCTATAGCTGTAATAAATGAGTAGTATTCCAAGCATCTTGCTATTTTAATGAAATACATGAAAAATCAACTGAAATGAGTAAAATAAAATATGTTGTGACCACAAACTTTTATTCAAAGCAGACTGTTGAGTGATTCATCCAGCATATATGTGTAACTTCTGTAATCTTTTTATCGATCACTGATACTCAGGAATACGACAGATGACCTGTAAACATTGCAGATGTATGTTTGCTTAAATGTTCTCACACTCCAATGTGCTCTTTACTACTATCTGTCAGGCAGTGCTTGCTGTACTACAGACAGAAATTTTAGAAAACAAAATAGTGAAGAACAGGCCATTAAATATGAACTGCAAAACCTTTGTACCTTCAAATGTTTGTAACTTGAGGAGCCAGTATAGTGATTCTTTTTTTTTTTTGCTCTTTAGCTACAAATACTAGGTATTTCTGTGTATTTTGAAAATATCTCAAGAAAAATATAGTCATTCAGACATACAGAGGAAAAGTTTATGCTCATACTATAATTTTGCAGGAACAAAAAACATACATCATTCCCCTGTGATCTTTTTCTTACCTATTTAGAGCAAAAATATTTCTCCTAAGACAGAAGTTTCTTAAGGCATTCAGTTTTCCTGCCTATCTGTGGAGACAAGTTTAATCTGTCTCTCACCCTCAGGTAAAGAGGAGGCTGGAGAGAAGGACATGCCCCCTGCCCTTGGAGAGGGTGGGGATATAGGAGAGCTAATTCCTGGAAAGTCATTAGTGTTTGCAGCCATGGAGCTTTTGGTGTTTATCCTGGTGCGTCACCTGCCACAGCTCAATGCCCGTGTAGCCGACTCACCCAGTCACCCTGCACGCAAACCCCAGCGGCTGCCTGAGGACAGCGCACGTCTGGTGGCTGCCACCATCGCTATTCTGGCAGAGCTGCCATCTCTTTGTTCTCCAGCAGGTGGGGACTGATGTGTGCCACAGACACACATGCATACACATGTATACATACAAACACAATCATGGAAATGATTTTGAAAGTTGTATTTACATTGGTATTCCAATAGAGGGAACTGCTGCATTTATTCAGCTGATAGTGAACTGTTTACCATTGTTTCTGCAGGGAGCATGACAGTCCTACCCACAGTCCTCTTCTTGATTACTGGGGTCCTGCGAGAGACGGCAGTGAAGACAGCAGACAATACGGTGCCGCTCCCAGTGTCAGCTGCCCTGCAGGGCATCAAAACCATCATCACATCGCCACTGTCTCGGGTGGAGAAGACCCAGAAGCAATGGACAGGGCTTGTGCGAAGCAGCTTAGCCTCTGTATTGGAGTATTCACAGCCTGGTCAGGGAGCCTCCTTCTCACACATCCAGTTAAAGTCCTGCTGGAGGGATTAAAAGCTGACAAAAAATCTTAATGTCTTTCTTTTAGATGAATCAAGGCCCAACATGGATGAGGTCAGCATGCTGACAGCCATTACCCTCTTCTTGCTGTCAGCCAGCGCAGAAGTAGTAGGAGTCACATCCCTACAGAAGGGCTGCATGGACCGCTTCCGGAACGCCCTCAACTCTAGTGACCCATGGGTACTGGCTGCCACAACCAATATCCATACCTCACCACACCTAGGCCAAAATTTCTGGACTATATTTATTCATTTGGCACATACTTTTGTCTAAAGTAATTTACAATGCCAGTTTATGAAGAAGTTAGATGACGAGCAGAGAATTGGGCCTGAAAGAGATGCATTTTCAGAATCTTCTTGAAT
This sequence comes from Heterotis niloticus, assembly GCA_018136845.1. NCBI lineage: Eukaryota > Metazoa > Chordata > Actinopteri > Osteoglossiformes > Osteoglossidae > Heterotis > Heterotis niloticus. The sequence goes on from CM030889.1 coordinate 9,686,739, forward strand.
ATTAAGACAGATTTAACAAAGATTGCGGGTGGTCCATGCACTTCCCATGCTCCACCTTTTATTTCACCCCCCGCCTTACAGTCCACACTTGTTCTACAGGTTCATTACTCTAGGAAACATGGTAACAGGGAAGCTCTGGTCTTGTGCCTTTCAGCTGTTGAGAAGTTTGCAAAACACACTGCAGTCCTCGAATGCAAAGAAATGCCTTGTAAGCTAAAGCAGTGGTATTAAATATAACCTTGTAAAATGTTCTTACACCCCAAAATGACTCTATTAGTTCCTTTGTACCTACTGTGTCATAGAAAGAGGTTGAAATAATGTTAAATGTCACTGAGTGATGTAAAGGCCACTGCTCCCCAGTGTATGGTACACTGGAGTCATGCTGCAGTGAGGTCCCACTGATTTTAGATGTCAATTTCTCTGAATTCCGTTCAAGTTGAGGCTGTTGGGGACCACACACAGTGCAACCTCTAACACGCTATCCTCCCCTCTTTCAGATTTGTGTATGTCAGAGTTACATAGGAGCAAGTGATTGGGAGATTCCTTGAGCACATGATGTTAGTTTTTTGGTACTTATACTTGAGTTCACATAACAAGTAATCTGGACTCCTGAATGTCTGGAGGACATTCCAACCAGTGTGGATAGAGTAGTTCAACATCCCTTGTCTGACAAATCTGTGTGGCTTCAAAGGCCAGTATTACACTCAGTCCTTATATAAGGCACCCCCCCAATGAAAAATGTCTAAAACAGCCTATGGAAATATATACTTTTTTCATACAGTGGTATCTGTGCCAATTGTGCAATAATTTTACTTCTACAACTGGTGTTTTTATTTTACTGTGAACAGTGGCTTGTATGAGATGATTTGAGACAGAGATACACACTTAGTGTCTAAATCGCCCCATATTGTTTGTCACTCAGTGGTGGCATTCTGGCTATTTTCTGGCTAAATCCTGTGTATTAACTTCTGTATATTGTTATAAACAGTGACTACTATAAATAAAGCTTTAATCTCACAGGTAAATGACCATCTAACATCAGACATCTATTGGTGATGCCACACAGCAGCTATAACAGCATACTGTGCTTTGTAGAGGGAAAGACATAGGCAGTAATGGTGTGAACTTTATTTCTCAATATTAGAATGGAACCACATTCAGTCTCCTGCTGAATCAGGGCACATTTCACTACACGGTATACTTTGTAACCATGTATGTGACAAAGAAATTCTTTTGATCTTTGATCATAAATAGCTATTAGCCAAATTATTGTATGTCTCCTGAAAAGGTTGACAAGAAAGTGCATAAAGAAACAGGAAAAGCTGCAAAAGGAGAGGAAGATAAAGTGAAAGAAAAAACATAAGATTATGTAGAAGTCATTTTTTTTTCTAGGAAATGACCTGCGGAAAAATATTCTGTTCCCAGGTAAAACAGATTTGTATCAGTGTACCATTTCTTAATGGAGCATCGGTCACTTATTAGGGGTTCAAAATAGCTAAATATGTTTGTTCCCCTTTAGAGAGAGGATGCAGGCAAAGGATAGAACTGCAGCTGTAATCTGTTTATTTTTATGCTTTTATCTGTTCAAACTGCATCAGTTGACTTTTTAAAGCCAGTGAGAGAATTATACTCAAACATTGTCTTCCAATAGGAAGACCAGAGATTTTAAATTCAGGTTACTTGCAGGGTCCTACTTTGTGTTAGTCTCAAGTTTCGAGCCACCAAGTTGTCCCTCTGTTAAACCAATGCCACTCTTCCCAACTCACCACCTTCTCCTCCTTGGCTATCCATCCGACAGGTGCAGGCCAGATGCTACCAACTGCTACTCTCAGTGTTCCAGCACTCCCACCGGGCACTGTCCACACCCTACATCCATGCCTTGGCACCACCTGTGGTGGAGAAGCTTAAAGCTGTAGAGCGCAATCGACCCACTAACACTGCTGAGTTGCAAGCCATCCAAGAAGGCGTGAAAGTGCTTGAAAACCTGGTGGCCATGGGCCAGGAGCAAAACCGTAAGTGAGGGGAATGGTGCCATTGTGTTAGAGCTGTCACTTTACAGTCAGAAGGTCCTGGGTTCATATAGTTTCTCCCACTGTAGTTCTGTTGATCAAGGTCCTTACCTTGAATTGATAGGATTAATGTTGCTGTGCTGTATACTGTATATAGGAAAATGATTATAAATTGCTTAGTATGTAAAGATAGCATTGTACGTCTAATAAAATACATTAAGTCAAAATGTTATGTTTAATTAAGGCAACTCCTGTAGTATCAGTCCAGTAGTTGTCAGATCAGCTTGATAGTTCCCTGTTATCTTGACTATATGAAAACCTATATTTATTCATTCAGTGATCATTTTTCTCCAAAGAAACTTTTATCATTAAGCTATATGTGCGGTTATTAACTAATTTATATAACTGGGTAATTTTTATTGTGTCAATAAAGGGTAAGCACTTGGCCTATGATTACTGAAGCAGGAAGTAGAACTCAAACATGGATCCTATAGATCCAAAGGCAGCAGCTATAATCCCTCTGCTATCTGCTGTCCCCAAAAATCTCTAAATTTGCAGAATAATTGCATTTAATTTCACCCTAGAAGCTCTTGACTTGCAAATGTATGAAGAGTAGGTACAGACAACTGATTAGGTTGTTTGTTTCTGCTGTCCTAAAACGCCCAGGGTCTTGCCAGTGAACATGGATGCTTTCAGGCCTCTCTCTTGCCTCAATTTTTTTGTACCACTTATCTGTGTATACTGTGTTTGGCATGTGTCGGCCTGCCAACTTATAGACCAGAGGGTTTGAGGGGTGAGTGGTATGTGGTTCATGGTGACACTTTTGCATATTGTGCTGTTTAAATTTGGCCTTGCTTTTGTAATGATGTTTTTAGGAAATAAGTCCATCCCACTCCATTCTCCTACACAGAGAAGAACATGTCAGACTGTAACTAGTTTGCAAACTGTTTTGAAACAGGAGTACAACTCCTAGCCCTGCTGGTGCCTACTCTGGTCTCCTACCTACTGGATGAGAACGCCTTTGCCTCTGCACCACCTGCCTCCAAGGGTCTCCATGAGTTCGCCCTGCAGGACCTGATGCGCATTGGACCCCTGTATCCCACCGCCTTCAAGACCGTGATTGGGGCAGCACCAGAGCTCAAAAGCCGCCTGGAGAATGCCATCCGAGCCAATCAGGCTAGCAACAAGGCAAAAGCAGCAGCCCGACCAACGCAGCCCATGGTACAGGCCGCACCCACGATAAAGCTCAAGACCAGTTTCTTCTAGAATCGCTCTCTTGCTGCCCTCTCCCTCTGTGTCAACCTTTTTCTTTGTATGTAAAGGTATGAAATAACCTCACATCTCCATGGTACATTCTTAATCTTTCCTGTTGAATTCATTTGCCTGCTCATCCAGTGGACTATTTTGTGTCACCAGCAGGTTTTCAGAATGAGGAAAAGGAAAATCATGTAAATATGACTTCTAAATGGGAAAGTTTAAGGTTGAAGTGAATTAATTTTCATTTAGAGAAGGATAAGAATTAATTTTCAACTGTAGGATTTTGGAGATATAAAACCAGTTTGTTGTGGAAATGTTTTTTGTTTAGGTGTTTTTGTTCCCAATTATTACATTCCACCCATGAATCTTTTTGAGATGCACTTTATTTCTGTGTAGTGTTTGTATGTTTTATCTTTTAAATCAATGATGAAATTTAAACATATTAGCTTTAACACATCTTCATCTGTGTTTGCTTTTGGCAAACATTGCGGTTTAATATATTGGATCCTCTTTATTCACTGAACTGCACATCTGTCAGCCCTTCCACGAATAATTGAAGAATGTTTGGCAGATTCATTTTCTATAAAATGGTAAAAAGCGCAGCCAAAAGAAGTTGAGTACAGTTCGATCCATATGACAACATCTGAAGCAGCACTTGGCAATGTGAGCATCAACAGCAGCACCTCTGTAGTCTTAGTTTGCAGTTCCCTTGGAAATATGGTTTCCTTTGACATTTTTATCCACATTTACTAAAAGTTTTTGATTTTGGTTTCTCCTCTTAAACATCCAGTGGCAGTGGACCTCCATCAAACACCAAGTCTGTCTGTAGCAGTAGTCTTTATTTAATTAGAAATGTCATCCAACTTGGTCCCAAAATATCTTACTGTAAAGAGGCCCTACAAATTTCACAAATTGTTTAATCATGTTGTCTTCAGTTTGTTCAACAACATGGAACTGTGTATAGTGTGATTGTTCTTAATTTCATCTGCAAGTCCACAGTTGGATTGTGCTGGATCTGGGTATCACCAGCACATTATTGTCACTGTGAGAAGTGAAGGATCCTTGGTTGCCTTGGCAACTGTACATCATTACATTGACTTTTTTTCTGCCACTCAAAAGGAGACAAATTGATGTCCACAACTGTGTATAGATTCTCATGGGATTTTTTTTTTAGGAAATGGATTGCCTTTTTTTTTTTTTTTAAACCATTGTCCTTAGTGTCTTTTAGGATATTAAAAACATCATAGGTATTCAAAATAACAAGGACTTAATGCAAGCAGAAACATCCATGTTTTTCCATCTCATTAGTGTGTGTGCTGCAAGGCATGACAGAGTCCTTTCGTTTAAGTAATGAGTTTGTTCTCACAGCCAGTCGAGGCATTAAACTTGTGTTTTCACTTGTGGGTGTGTGATGATTTTATTTAATGACGTTTTACTGCCTGTTTTATTCCAATGTTCCAGATTGCTTGTCAAGTATAGCATTACACAACAGAAAAGTACCACAGTTTTGCCTTTGTCAGTGCCATATGAGCTCTTTTGTTGGATCCAAATCAGTTGGCTCCACCCACACATGTGTGAAGTTTTATCACGAAGCACCGTCAAAGTAAGAGGTTAATAAACACAACTCTGGTTGTGGACTATGTGATTTACTGTTCTTTGTGTGTGTCTAGTGTTTCACTAACCCATAAGGAAGGGGCAAGTTTAGTCATTTTGCTAACATGGGAGGTGCACCATGTAGTGGTCCTGGGCTGTATGTTTGGATACAGGTTCAAATGCAGCTCGTTTTGTTTGGAGTTTACATGTTCTCTCCCTGTTTACGTGCATTTCCTTCAGAAATTGTGGTTTCTTTCCACAGTCCAAGGATCTGTCTTTCAGGTTGATTGGTGATTAAATTATAGTTAGTGTGTCACTGAGTGTGTTTGCCCTGTGATGGATTGGTACCACTTTCAAAGTCAAGGTCTGTCATGCCTTCTGCTTCCAGGATGAGCTGTAGACTACCCAGGCACTGCATTGAGCTAGAAGTCATTGTTAGTGGATGGGTAGGTTAAACATTGCAAAAAAAACTCCACTTTGAAACTAGTTTTTAACTGTTGCCTTCCCTTAAAAGTGGTGGGAGGAAAAAGATCTCTAAAATTTAGGCTCATGTTCCAGTAGATTTTCTTCTGGCATCTCTGTCAGTGATAGAACCTTCAGAACCACTGCAACCCCTTCTGGAGATGCTTGAGTGGGTCACTGTACAGCTCATCAAATCCAAGTTTTCTGCTCAGCTGCTGCTTCGCTGACCTTTGCACAGAGAGCAGCATGACTGGTGAGCAGCAGAACACAAAAACCTCCACTAAAAGAGACAAATTGCCACAGCTGAGCCCGAGGAGACCGTTTATGTAGGAAAGGCCCTGGTAACAACATTCTCTTCATCTTCAAAGGGAATGACTTGATTTAGTCCTTTATATTGGTGTCTCAAGTGAAGAATCATAGTATTAACAGAGATGAAGAATGTTCCTCTTTTCTATTATGACATCCTAACTAATAATCAACTGGGATGTAACCCGATTTTCTACTGCTCAAATCACTGGCCCCCCAAGAGCTGCCCTGAGTGAGGCTGTACAATCCAGGTATTGAGAAAGGGAAATCATGTCTAATTTTTAATGTAAATATAGTAGTGTAATCCTAACAAAGTTTAGCTTACTTTAAACCAATTTAAACTCACTATTTTATTTTGTCATTATTTGTACAATATTAGAATATTATTAGACTTAAGTCAGTGAGTGGAATAGTGATTACAGCTGTCACCTTGAATATAAAGATTCCAGATTTGAATTCGACATCCTGCAATGCTACCGTTAATCAAGGTACTTACCCTGAATAGATACGGTAAAAATTACCTTTTGCTCTAAATGGGAAAATCAGTGAAAGCAGCTTTATTTATAAATGTAATGTTATACACCAACTTGGAGAAAATTGTCACTGAAAGACAGTTTCTGCTCACCAAGCAAGTAACAATCACATCAATTGAGATATAAAATTAACAGAGATTAACTTCAGTATAATTTTTTCAGTGAAATGTTCTATTCAGAGATTAAGCACAGCAAACACCCGCATAAAGTGCCAGTAAAAGTCCTTCATTTTTTACCATATTAGCAATAGATATGAAAAATCAAGAAGGAATTTTATATACCATATAAGGCATAAAAGTTAAACAGCTATTGTAATCTTTGTGACCCTTTGTGAATTATTCTGTATACTGTTTATGTTGGAAGGGGTCCTGCCCTACCTAAAACAGTGTGGCCAAGATCTGTGCTGTCATTTTCTTCCACAAAATCAGGGGCTTCACTGACTAATATACTAAGGATACTCATGACCCCATATGTGGGAGGACCCCATATCTGGAAGAACCTTGGAGGATTCCTTTCAGGACATATAAGAAGGGAGTCGGATGACAGGAAAACACCCAGAAAGACACTGGGATGACACCTGTGAGGTTCTGTGCTCCACCATCAGTGATATTTAAGCTATGAGCTCACGACATTACTCATGGTTGTCATGGTGATCCTAGACAATGACACATCCTTCCTCCTACCTTCTGCACAATTTATGTTTCACTTACTTTGACCATAAAATATTTTTAAAAACTGGTACATTCTGTGTACATTCTGCACAACTGTGACCGGGGTGTCAGCGGTATCTTAAGGGAGAAAACAGAAGGTCTCCTTGAAGTTGTCCTTCAAGAAACAGCATACTGTATCTTCTGAACACCATATTTGCACACTACGCTAAAACACAAAGTGCTGATATAAGCACGAGGAAAGCAGGTAAACCGAAACAGTTATTTAAGTCTAAGTTATATTCCGCAATGCGTCTTGCACTAAAATCTTTACCCTTTTTTGTTTATTTATTTGTGCCATTCTAGGTCGTATTACACAGCTCTCGTCAATAGTATTACGTCTCAAACACTTCAAATCCCATGATGCTCTTTGCTGTAGGCGCGGAATCGGCGTTTACGTCACAGAATGACAGCTTGCTGTCAGGAATGAGCTCGCACCTCAGCCGAGAGGAAAGGACGGCGCCGTTCGGTTTGCTGCTCTGTGTGTCGCGTTGAACGAACGGGCGGCAGAGAACAAACCCAGCAGAGAGGAGTCCCGCCAGCGGTCCCGGATCCGGTCCCCGGTGCCCTTTTTTCCGGCCTGGCCATGGACGAACAGGCGGGGCCCGGCGTCTTCTTCAACAACAACAATAACGCGGCGTCGTCGGGCGCAGGGAAAGGAGCGCCGGCCGAGGGCGACGTGGGGTTGGCGGCCCGCGCTCAGTACAGCATACCAGGGATCCTGCACTTCCTGCAGCACGAGTGGGCCCGCTTCGAGGTGGAGAGGGCGCAGTGGGACGTAGAGCGCGCCGAACTACAGGTACACGGGGAGCGGTAGCCGGAGAACTAACACCGTGGAGCTCGGAATAGCCTGCTAACCCGGGGAGCTAACACGATGGAAGCTGGGACATGTAGCGTTAGCCGGGACGCTAAGACGATATACCGTAGAGCGTTAGCCGGGGAGCTAAGTCGGTCTAGCGGACAGCGTTAGCCGGGGAGCTGACACGGCATACCGGGGAGCGTTAGCCGGGGACCTGATACTGTATAGCGGGGAGCGTTAGCCAGAGAGCTAAGACTCTGTAGCCGAGAACGGGGGGGCTTTGGCCGGGGAGGTTGGACGGAAACCGGGGACCCATGGGTCTGTTCTTTGGTCCTTAATCGTCTTCGCCAAATAGTTATTTTTCACTAAACCCTCTTAAAGTGAATATTTTACAAATTATACTTAGTTATTGCCTCGCACTTTAAACTCAAATTGCTGCTTCAAAACGGTTTGCTGTGATCGTGATTCTCATGGCGGCAACTAACTAGTATTCATTTAGTACTAACTGGTTTCTAGCGCTGACTGGTAGTAATCGATTGACTGAAGGTCATTTCAGTTGGTGATTCATCTTTATTTGTGTAATACTGTGGTCACGAGGAGAAAGTTTTTTTTTTTTTTTTTTTTTTTAAATAATGACTCGGAAGTGTGGCCTGTCTGAAATGTTTGTTTTATTTTATTATAATACAAGCCTGCCGTCTACAGTGAAGAAACTGTATATTCATAATTGGTGTCACCTCAGCAGAATGATGAGTGGTACCCATTTGTCCAACATCACACCTGTCTCCATGACAACGCACTGTACAAATGCACATGCTGCTTTTTTTGTTCATCCTTAAATAATCATTACATTTATAGAGTCATCTGTAGATTTAAGACCCCCAAGAGGGTGACAGAAAAAATGGGGAATAGCTGGGAATGTGCAGTAATGATGATTAGTAATAATGACTAATGCACAGCTATTCAGTACTGATGTACATAAGTTCCACTGTTCTCGGTGACTGCAGAGGTTGTTGGTTCTTTTGATTTGTGTTTCTGCACAGGAGTGACCATAATGCAGCTCAGCATCTCTAAGACCACAAATAAATGACCTTTGAATTTAAATAAGAAGCACTTTCTATAAAATGAGTTTTGTGTGTCGGCATTGGATATTATGCATTATCTGGGAGCGGGTGCCGTTCTTGTCATGGTGACTCGGACTGTTAGTACCCATTGTGCTGCCAGTTCTGGCGTGCCTAGAATACGACATGACTGGAGCATTAAGAATGTCTGACACTTGTTTTTTTTTTTTTTTTGTGACAAGGCTGAAGAAAAATTTCACTGAGACATGCTGTCTATTTACAAAACAGAAAAAGGGAAAACTGTTTTAAAAGGACAGGCAGCACATTAGCCTTTGAAATGTAGCTGTTTGTTGTGCACTGCAGTGGTGCAAGGACTGAACCCAGAATGTTCTCACCATTTTACAAATGGTCAAGTTACAAGTTTTCAGATACATAATTCATTTTTTGGGTGACTTCTTTACTGAGCCTATTTTGTAAAATTGTGAAGGTAACCTGCTGATAGATGGCAATAAAGAACACCCAAAAAAACAGTGAGACCACCTTAGTTCAGCTTACTTGCTGTTTGTGAGTCCTGTCTATTCTAACAGTACCGGTAAGAACAGTCAGATTGTCTCCATGCAAGCCAAAGTGGAGACGATAAAGTTGAAAGTTTTAGGAAAATGACAAATGTACCTGGGTCTGGGATGAAGCTGTCAATAATCAGTATTGAATTTGTTTGTGGAGGCAATGTATTTTCACATTTTATGCATTTTAATTTTAAATGGCACAAGGTAAAAAGAGAAATTATAAAACACCTTACAGAGAATTTTTAAATGTATTATAGCCCACGTTGAAGGTTTTTTTTTTTTTTTTTTGAAGAACCTAATGTGTGAGTAAATTGAAGGAGGCCAAAATTTGCTCACACATTAGATTCTTCAAAAAGTCTCAGTTACGTTCAGAAGTTAAGTATTTACTGTGCTCAGTTTGACGTTGTCCTGACATTCCAGTCAGACAGCTGACCGCCATCTCGGTCCTTTGAACCACACCCTCTTCAACAGCCAAACACATTCTCTGGTTTTGCCCCCGGCACTATGAACAAAATCACTGTAAAACCATGCTGTGTTTTTTCTGATGCCTTGCCAGAGTTGTTTCAACAAGTTAATATTTAACCCTTGACTTTCTGAAATGTGTTACTTTTGCATTGCTCTATGATGTGCTCTATCACTCCTGCCATATTCAGCCTTAAGAGCTTCAACTTGTGGACTTTGCTCCCTAGATGCTTTATTAATTTGTCATATGGTTGTGATCTTGGCTTGGCATGTTTTCTCTCATGTCTGCTTCATATTTCTTGAATTTATTACTTTATATACTTTCTGTGTCTTAGCCTTGTAAGTAAGCTTTCCTTCGTCATATTAAATAAACTAACATGATGAATCAATGCTGCTGTATGACATGAAATATCCATGCTTTGGTGTTTGTTGGCTCTTAGAGTGCACTTTAAATCGACAGGATGCTGCCATTTGCCTGCCTGCTGTTTGATGGTTCACCAGGTGCCAAGTGTGCACCTGATGGTGAGAAACTGCTGCAGTTTGCTCTAAGATACATGCTGGGATGCATACAAGTTTCAGCGAGGAGGGTGTGAAGGCCAGCACCTCCTGCCATTAGCCCCCCCCAATGTGTTTCTAAGCTAGGCAGCTGGCATCTCTTTTGTTGTTCATCTTATTTACTCATTTGTACAGCTGAGTAATGTTTATTGGAGCAATTTAGGGTAAATGAAGAGTAAGGAGTAAGGCAGCAGGAATTATGATTCAAACACTCCAGAGAAGGTATCTCTACCTACAGCGCCACCTGCTGCCTCATTTGAAGTGGGGGGGCGGGTAGCCTTTGGATGCGATCGGTTTGGTTTGTACACAGTGGGGATACGATTATCACTTGAACAACAGGAGGAAACCCTGCCTCTGGTACTGCAGACGTGTAGCTGGAGCGTGCCGTGAGGCAGTGTGCCTCTTTGATCCGAACAGAGCAGTTACTTACGGTACACAGTACTCTGATGGTTCAGCGGGGGAGTCGGAATCCAACAGCGTAGCATGTGCCTAAAATCCCAGCAACTTAAGTCACGTTAAATCTAACTTCAAAAAAGACTTCACAGGTGGTCAGAAAGCATTAAGAAGTTTTGTGCTGATGACATTTTACTTTTTTCCACACATCACAAATGGACACTATGGAGGATTAATTTTATGAAATCAAAATTATGCTGTTAAAATTTCATCTTTCATAGAATATTGCCTTGTTGGTTCCTCTGTCATTCAGTCATTGATGTTATAAATGTGGAATATTTCTTTTAACTAAATTACATGTTTGCAGTGTGGATTATGGTGTAGTAGATAGAACCACCACTTCTGGGCTTGGAGGTTGCAGGTTTGAACCACCTCCTGTGGTAATACTTATGGTCAGAATACTGTACCCTGATGTGATATAGCAAAATGCCCCAGCTGTGGTAATGTGTAAGTCAGTGTATGTAGCTAACATTGTAAGTTGCTTTGAAGTAGTATTGATTACTAATAAATGTAAATGTAAGTCACACTAATAGCTCCTGCAGCACTGTGAATGATTAACCTTTGGTACCATCTGTGGTGAAGTGTACACCAGGTACCCCCAGGATAGATGATGTACACCCTCTTTGTGCTGCTCTCCACCTCTTTTCTCATCACAACCTGCTGCCTGAATGTACTGTGAACACAATAGCCATATGATAGTAGAGAAGGGGTGACACAGTATCACCAGGGATGGGGTGGAGGTGACCGCTCCTCTTTTCAGAACACATGGACATAAAATACCTTGACATTGGCACTTGAGTGTAAAATGGGCTACATAAAATAAATGGTGGGTTTAAAGACAGTAGATGGTCTCAGTTGAGACCACTTGTTCGGCACGGCCTGTTCATGGATAGTCAGGGCACAAATGGCAGCCCAAAATGTAAACACACACAGCGCAGATGGTTACTGGTCGGTATTGTTTAGGGTGGTGTGTGTTTATCTCTGTGTCATGTTTCCCCTGTTTGTTTGTGTGTCTGGTTTCATTTGTTAGTCAAATACAGTGTTTTTGTGAAAGTCTTTGTTGTCTTGAGGTGCCAGACTCCAAGCTTGCACATACCCTGCATCTTCCTTTAAAGTGCAGAGAAAGCTGGGCTGTTCGGTCCCTTCGTGGATGTGTAGACTCCATTTCCCAGACACACTTGGACAAGAAGTCTGCCTCCTATAGAAGTCACTGATGTAATGGTTGGTCTTCCTGTGACATTAATCCAGAAGCGGATGCATGTGTTATTGGTGAAGTATAGGTATTGCTGGGTGGTGCTGGGTTGGGTGTTGAGTAATGCGAGGACAGTAGTATGTGTCACCGTTTGGTGACAGTTGTGTGATGAGATTCAGCAAGTGGAGGGGTGTGCTGGTGAATCCCTGCACAATAGTCTATTGCCTTATGATATCAGCTGATTATCATCACTGTTCATGTTGTCTGTTATTTGTACTACTTTAGCCTTTGTAAGTCATCATAGAGAAAAGCAAGTTTGAACTACTTGTAATAATTTACCCATTTATACAGGAGGGTAATTTTACTGTATCAGTTTGGGATAAGTTAAATCAAAATGTAATAGAGCAGGAGATGAGTTTTGATCCTTGTGATGGCTTTAACCAATACACCACTTTGGTACCCAGTATTATTACAATATTAATACCTGACTGCTGCCTTTACCCCCTGGCTCTTTGAGGGTCTTCTGCCCTCCCTTCCAGCACCACTTCCTGCTATTGTGTGTTTACGATTGGAGGAAGTCGCTACATCCCGAATGGCTACTGTCTTGTTCAGGACACAATGCAACTCGCCTCTGTGTCCTTTGTAAGGAATCTTCAAACCCGAGGAGTGGGAGGAGATGTTTACATAACCTCTATACCTTCTACTGATATCTGGTGGTTTATTTAAATGATTGCAGTGGGTGATACTTTGCAATGAATTTTGGGTCAGATAAATATCAAAAAGTAAAGTAGCAACAGTAATCAGTAACCTATTGGTAAATCATTTTGTTTTGAGATATGACTAAGTCGCAATAACAGGTTAATAGTGCATTGTTTACTGGTTAGCTCCTATAAACATCTCAAATGTAATTAGTAGATATAAAAATGCCAAATTTAAGATACACAGAAATTAAAGCAAAGTTAAAATCAATGATCATAAGAACCTCTCCATAAACTCCAATTCCATGTGGATTTCTGACAAATTCATCCCATGAATATGTGAAGTGTACTTCATTAGTGTCTAGTGTTCCTGATCATCACTATTCAAGAACACTAGACACAAATAGTGAACATGGTGTGAAGCAGGTTGGGGTAGTCTCACCCCCCCCCCCCTTTTTTTTTTTTTTTTTGTGCCTCCCATCTTCTAAGGTAAAGCTGTGTTTTGTTGCAGCAGTCAGAGCCCAGTTTCTGCTACAGTGTAAGATAAGTGTCTCATAGGATGACAAGCCTGGAATGCAGCGTATGTGCAGTGTTGGTTCCCCTCCTCCACGGCCCGTGACCATGTGTATGTTGAAACCAGGTAAAAATGAAAGAACTGTGCTTATGTATTTCTGGTGGAATGTCAGGGTTGAGCACATACAGTGTCTGTACAAAGGTTGTTTCCCAAGCTCAGTCAGGTGTTCTGACCCTGTGGGAGTATCCAGTCTTTTGGACAGTGCTGCATTCTGTACATTAAGGATCCTAATGTCCTGTTCAGCCAACCACTAAGGAAAGTAATCAATGACACTGCTGTGCTTTTTAGTTCACTGATTGAACTGATCAATGTATGGCCTAGAAAGAACATGAAATACCCCCCCCCCCCCCGTTGTGATACTGCTGTCCAACCAGCATTATGAACAGCTTTGTCAGCAAAGCTTTGATCACTGCAGGGCATTATGGGACTGTGTAACCCTGAAGAGGCAATTGGCGAATCAGAGTAAAGTTCTGACTGTTCGAATTTTCAAAGCAACAATTGTTCCTTCCTCTGTGAACCGCTCATTGCCGTAACACACGATTGCAGCGAGAGGCCTGCTAACCTCAGTGACGTAACGTGTTGTACTTCCTGTCCCTATAGAGCTGACTGTGGTTGTGACACACTACATTGCTCTGAACTAGATACACACTGTCTTCACTGCTCTTTTCCAGCTATATGTGTATGACATGACGCTCAGGCCACCAGATGGATCAGCTACGGTTCTCATCCTAAAGGAGAAATAAACCTAAAATGTATTTCTTAGGGGTTCAGTATTCTTGAACTGTATTTGTGCTCAGCTTTGATACCCCTGTATGGGTAGGGTCACTGTTTCTTAGTGGGACCCTTTATATGCATACACACATTGCATGCAGGGAAGGAGGAAGATTCGTAAACAGTAAGCGTGGTGGAATACATGCTCCGCCTCTAAATGGCACACACTGCCTCGATTCAGCCTGTTGGTGGGACAGACAGGAAGCTGGCTGTGTGGTTGGCTGGGTTTGTGTTAAGGGGGAGGGGAGGGCTGCTGCAGGGTGGTATATTTAATGTATGCCTACAGACCTGTTTATTGCGAAGTCCTCCTCAGACAAGTTCTCTCTCTCTCAGAATGAATACACCACCTTAACCCCAAGTCTACAGTAGGACCTTTAGCTGCTCAAAAACATCACTTTAGATAGAGCAATGAATTGATGTACAGATACAAAAAAAGCTATATTAACCCCCGATGGAAGCTGAATGCATTTCCAATGAAACATATAATCTACACTGATGTGGAAAAGTAAGGCCTCTCTCAGGAAAACTGCAATTTTGTCTTATTTTGTTTTGAATAAATATTTTGTTTAGCTGAAACCCATTTTGAAGGTAACGTAAAATGTTACACTGATAGCACTAAGCTATTGTTAATTATTTACCCATTTTTACAGCAAGGCAAATTCAGGGTTAGTACCTTGCTCAAAGGTGCTACTATAGGAGTGGAAATTTGCTAAGATGGCAGCTTTAAACTCTGCACCGCCTACAGTCTAAATAAGGACAGAAAGGAATCTGTTGTGTCCATTTCTCATGTTTAGGTTTATCTGTTGTTGGGACTTCGTGTGGACTAAGTGAGAATTAGTTGTATGCTAATATACTGAACCACAGACGTTAAAGAGGATGCAGTTCCTTTTTCACATCCCTGTATTGCATCTCTTGCCCACAGATTGGCTTCCAAAGGTATATTGAGCTCAAGAAGTCCAATGAATTATAAAGAAATGAATTTCTATAAATAATGGATCATTAACTTCATGGCTTAATTATTGGAGTGAGATTAGTCATTCTGAAATAGTTACTGGATTCACATTTTGCATTTTTGTTTGTATTGTTTTCCCACCATGAGCAAATCGTAACCCAAGCTGAGTAAATATCTGGGTAGTTATTATGCTTTGCTTTTTCAGGTATAGTGCCCCTTTTGGGTGTAGTTTCCACTGTTAAGGTCTATAACATGCAGATTTAAATACTGAACAAGAGCAATGAGGAACATTGTGATGCCTCTATGTGGCATGGTGCACAGTGAAATCCTTGATAACCCTCCGCTGCTTGAAAGCTGCTCTCTCTCTTTGTGAAATTTAGTCAAATATGGTAGACATGCAGGTTGGGAGGTCACCTTTAAGGTGTGGCATAGTGTTCCTGCATCAAAGGACTCAGTTTAGTGCCTGTCTGATCACTTACAGTCACATGGCCATTGACACTGAAAATCACCCATGGGTTAAACTGGTTTTTGGTTGTAGAATAGAAAGACAGACAGAGACCATAGTCCTCACTTGTTTTAGCAACGTGGCAGCAAGTTACAAGGCTGTTAAAAAAAAAAAAAAAAAGAAATGGCTGATTCATGTTCTCTGATTTGCTTTACCTTAAAAACAAGCAGTTAGTGAGGTGTTATTATATTTGTTATATTGACTTTATTATCCAGGCGAATCGGCAACTTTGCATAATGCTTGGCAGCAGAAGGGTAAAAAAAAAAGTGATGGAGTTTCACATTTAAACTCTGTTAGCATCTACTGTCCCGGAGTACTTCCCACACCTTTCCTTCACTCTTGTCTCATTGCCCAAGGTATATTAAGACCTGAACGGTTGTCAGTGGTGTCTTTTCATGAAGTGGGCTTTGCAGTTCACTGGTGCTGATGCTGTACTTATGAATCACACAGTCTGTACTCTGCATCTTTCTTCAGTTTCAATCTATTTTACAGACTACTGCTGCACTGGTGAATGTCATGATAGTTGTTGATTTGATAGAAACTTCTAGATCTTTCTTTTTCTTTCTCTCTCTCCCCTGCTTCTTCAACATCCAGCTTTCATATCCATATACTTTTTTCCGGACTGAGACAGCTTTTTTTTTCACACTTCAGAAGCTTATATTGCTCCTCTGCAATGTATATATTAAAAATCTCCATACATTCTTTATTGTATAAAGGTAGCTTTGTTAGTTAATAAGAACTTTTCAGAAAATTTGAGAGTGATACAGCTGATGGTTACACGATGAGGACTTGGATTGTAATTTGTTACAGTGCGTTTTACAGTGTACACTGTATACTGCTATTTAACTCTTTCAAGGCAGTTGTCAACAAAAGTCGATATACTAAAGGGTTGAAGGTACTTGCCAACAAAAGTCGACAAGATGTTGAGGGCTGCATTCAGTGTTAAAACATTCAACAAATTGCTGCTACACATCAAAACTGGCGAGAAAAAGACCACAGCATTGTAGATGCACAACAATAGTGCAGGTGTGTAAACAGTGGAGCAAAATGCTGAGCGATAGGACTGAGTGCAGAGCAGAGACCACAAATGACAGACTGAGTCCTGCAAATTTCAGAAAGTTGTGCATAGCTTGCTCTCTGAATATCTGGTTGTAGAAACAAGGCAGGTCAGTGACAAACAGGCTGATTGAGGACCACTTTGTAGCCACGTATGAAAATAAAAATACAACCTGATTGTACTGTCTGTAGCAACAGAGTAAAATAACAGTATCACTAATGCAGTACTTATTATAAGCAGTGTGCCTCACATGCAGTTAGTTTCTGAGTGTTATACAATTCAGAATTATTCAGTATAAAGTTGTGAAACATTTTATTTTATTGTATGATTTTCATGTATATAGTTTTCTAATGTATCTTGTGTCATAGGTACAGTTTTAGAACATTTTTATACATTTTACACAATTTAACGTTTTTCATCTAATTTGTAACATTTTTGTGAATGAAAATATTTCCACACTTTCGTAAAATGTGATTTTTACTTAATAGTCAGCCTTTTAAGACATCCAAAAAAAATCCATCTCAAAAATGTTCAACAGTTATGTTTAGGGTGCACTTTGTATACTTTTAGCTACTATTAATGTCAAGGCCAGTATGCTACTGTTACTTCAACCACTGATATGCTAGTAGTGTATTATTTTTAATAAAAACAGGATAAACCCTTACTGAATTAAGCTGCATGTCCAACTGAGTGTACGTGCTCTATCCTGATCAATTTTTCATCAGTCTGCACGAAGTGGCTACCAATAAGATTGTGTGTGGCCTGGTGTATCCATTCAGTCATTATGGTTGCACTGGTAAAATACATGATGCATCTGACTTATTACTTAATCCAGATAATATGGTAATAATACTGAAAATACCATTGATTTAATTTTCCTTCTTTTATCTAATCGATTCATTTGAAAAACCTTTTTTTCCTGCTCTTTCATTGCAGAGTGTCATGATACCAACCAGAGGCTCAGTATACAAATACATGAAACTGGTTCATGTGTCATTGCTGTGGTCCTGGTCTATCAGATTTGAAGATCTCTAAGGATCTGCATTACTTTGTGTTTTAGTTATGACGTTCCAGCAGCACCAGGTCTCAGACTGGGTGCAGTCAACTGGGGAAAGAGTAGCAAACCCAGACATTGGCGCCTCCCCCAGGCCCCTTCGCAGTGCATATTTCTGTCCGCTTGGCGAGTCAATCTGGGGAGGAGAGTCCCTGTCTTCATTAGCGATGAGCTGAAGGTCTCTGGAGACCAAGTGGGTTACCCACTTTTCCTGCATCTAGGTCAGTCCTCTGAGTTGGGGAATGGAGTGGGCGGGGCCTCTTTGAACCTTTACCGAACTGTGTCAATTTGAACCACTTTTTAGGTGGAATTCAGCTCCTTCACTTAATCTGAATATATTGGTTGATGTTTGTATGGGTTTCTCACAGGTGCTCTAGTTTCTTTCCACAATTCAGTTTGGTTTCACATGAATTGATGACTAAATTGCTCATGTTGTCTGTGTCAATCAATGTGCATGTGTCTATGAGATTGCTGTGGGATGGACTGGCATCCCAACCACTGTGTGTACCCTGCCACCTGTGCTCTTGACAAAAACTGCATAATCATGAACCTACACTGAATAAGTGGTTATTGATAATGGATAAGTTGGTTTTTTGGTTTGGATTTGAAGGTTAGGGGCATGATTGGGTGGTACAGTGCATCACAGAGAAAGTTCTTGGCCAAGAGAAAATCAGCATCTGAAAATGGAAACAACGAACACAAAGGCCAATCCATTTTTAACAGATTTTAATTTTAAGAGAATGATTTTGATATAGTGTGTTGTTTGTCACTTTTTTCTTCCAGGAAAATAAAGCAGTAGAATATATGTTTAGTCCACCCAGGCATGACTGATGGACTTTCCTTACTCATTAATGGGTGTTTTTATTCTGTACACACACGCGTGCGATAGACAACTCTGTGTTCCTTAATGTCTTTGAGTTTGCCTTGTTTTCCTGAAGGCCGTCAAGAGATGTGTTGGCATCTAGCAGCTCAGAGTCTAGTATCCTTTAGGTTGTATTGAGTGCCAGTAGTGGTCTAGCCTTCTGCATTAGTCCTTCCTGCAGTTAGTTCACCTACTATGAAACTGTCATGGGGCATACAAGGGGTTAAGGATCTAGGGTCCTTCTGTCCATCTGTCAGCACAGTCTGACACATCCTACTAGGTCATCTGACCTTCCTAACAAGCAGGAAGCTATTCCTACACCAATAAGTAGTTTATATTAACATTTGTGTAGTGCCATCCAGCCAGCAGGAGTGCAGGTAATTATAATTGCTGGTTTGAGGGGATTGCAGGCCATGTGGAAATGGAGGACAGACTCTTAGATGGCTTGGCTGTCTACCATTTGGCTTTTCTGAAAACTCTTGGCTTATATAAGGATTGATGTGTGGTGGAGGTTGCCCATCCAGTTTATCTTAATTTTGCTACTTTCAAGACATTAAGTGTGTTGGTCCTGCTATACAGCTCATGGAATTAGACATGGTTGTTTTTTTGTGTCTGTGGGTGCGTGCACTCACGTGCAAGAGAGAATAGCAGATTCAGCCAGCTGATTGGAGCAGTTTATTGGCATGGGTTCGATTTGCTTGCTTGGCTCTGGAACGTCACAGCAACACTGGACTTCCTGTTTGAGGGAAGGATGGCAGGGCTGACAGATGATGTAGCTAGACAGTTAAAAGGCCTGTCTGTCAGCATTGCAAGGAGGCTGCAGGTTGAAGCATGCATGACTTCATTCACATCCCGGTACAAATGTGGTAAACAGGTGCTACAACTTGGCTGCAGTTGGCCTGTTCCTGTTCCTGTTCCTGTTGTTATTTTTCATTCATTTGTCTGACATTTTCCTCCAGAGTTGCACTAAACTTACTGATTTACTCATTTATACAGAAAGGTAATTTTACTGTATCATTTCAGGGTCAGTGCCTTGGTCAATGGTACCGCAGCAGGAGCAGGGATTTTATCCCAGGTCCTTTGAATGTAACCATTATGCCACCTGTTTCAAGTCATGTGGACACATCTGTCTCCACCGTCCCAGGATATTTTCTGAAGTAACCAGAGCTGGTTGGGGGGTTGGAGTGTGTCTTGAATAGAGGGTGTCGTTGTATAGATATGTGGAATAGAAGCAGATTTGGTTCTAGTGTCCCCAACCAGCTCCTTCTTATTTAGCTGCCAATGTGGAGCCACTCTGGACTTGATGCCCATGGCAAAAACCCCTCTAAAGGCACCAATTTGGAAAGGTATTTTTAGTTTAAAATTTCATATTTGACCCAAATTCCAGAATCGTTTTTATAAATACTCATGTGAAATGGATCACTTTACACTGTCATATATTGGTGTCTTGAGTTTCACACACTTTTTGTCTGTCGTATTATTGGACAAACCCAGACTCAGACACGAGCTGATCAGGCAGTAGAGGGGTGTGGACGGGACATGGCCGGAGTGCTCAACAAGGAAGGGCTTCTTTTTTCAGCAAGTAGTGTCACTGAAATTCTACTGGGGAGGTGCAGGTGGAGGCTAATGAACTTTCATGATTGAGAGACTGCGAGAATCTGGAGAAGAACATCTCACTCCTTTTTAAGAACAAACATGATTCTCAGCTTTGCTAAAGCGTGAGAGAGGGGGGGAAAACACATCCACACATACCAAGTGCTGATGTGTGTAGGCTGAATTTATGGAAGAATCTCTTATTTTGCCATTTGAGAAGCTACACCTCACTGATTGTCCACAAGAAACATGTTGTTCTACATATCATTATTTCACAAGTGACAACAGGACATCTCTGCAAAGACAGAAAAGTTAGTGCATGAAAAAGTTAGTGTTCTAGACACCGGCAGCCAATTATATTTGGTTGCCTGTGATGTGTCAGTGATTCTGGTGCCCTCTTTTGTAACATTTTGTAACATGATGAAGGGATTTATTATGGTGACAGGTGGGTGTGGTTAGAGGCGGAGTCAGGGCTGCCAAGCGGATATTCTATCACGATAAAGAATGTTTGGAATGGGCTTTCCTAGTTGCCTATTGGCGTACTGTCACATTTGAGCAAGGGGGTCTTGTTACGTGGGCATTGTGAGCCCTCTTGCATACCCCTTGAATCTCCTACTGTCTTCACTGTGGCCACACTTGATGTGGTACACAAATGGCTGAATTGTACATCTGTGGTGAGATTTTCAATGAATTCTTGATAGTTCTGCAATATGGATTCTCAAAATGAGTCACATCAACAATATTTGCATAAAAATATTTCAAAATTTCATGTGATTTTGATTTTCTTGATTGATTAGTGATATTTCACATCTGCAGAGGTTGAACCTGAGTTGTGGATTAGGGCTGAGCTACAACTTGGGAGTAATGCTGTCAGCAGCAAAGAGCTTTATAACTGACATGATTCCTGAGAAATAGCCTGTGGTTTCACACACTATCCTAATTCCTCTGCAGCCCTGTAGGCGCCACTGTTCTCTGGGCCTCCTTGCCACAGTTGGTGTTAAGGGTTCTGGGTCTTTGTACATGTGGTTGGTTGCTACTGCGGCACTGGTGGGGGCCTCAGTAGTGTTTCTGGTAAATATTCCAGGTTAAGTAAATAAATTAGGACAGCACCTAATTCTTACTTACCGTTTCCATGAGTCTGAGCTGTTTACACAGCTGATCCTGATATTCATTGTTTACACTGTTGAATTAGAACAGTTTAGTGAGTGTTCATTATGGTCCCAAGCTTGATGTGCTGTACATGACTGCTACTCTTGATGGAAAAGCTGTAGTTATTTGTGAAATGAGGATTAGAAGTAACTTGGGGTGCTCAGACATGCTCAAAGCTCAGATTTTCCGGGTGAACATTGTCCTGTCCAAAACTTGTGTGCAGTTTGCAGGGCTGGTGAGCCATCAGACCACCTGACCAGATGCCAAAGAAACGAGTGTTATGGATCGATGCCAGTTTGAAAAATGGGCCCTGATTGATTAATTCCTGCAAGGCAGACTTCTCTGCTACATCATTATGCAGAATACAGAGGACTCTGTTCTTGAACATTCCCTTTCACGGAAGTGTCTTTGGGCATGTTCTCTGCATAGGACCTTTTCTGCCAAGGGCCAGCAAATTTGGACAGGGATGATAGGTAGTGTCTGCTGTTCTTGATGAAGAATTACATCAGGCCAATGGCTGCAGTGTCCGTGTGTGGGAAGAGTAGCATGACTCAGCCTGTCTCAGAGACGCAGAAAACCTTTTTTTTTTAAATTACTCATGTAACTCGTCTTTCCAGTTTATTGTTCACGTTTGCCACCCTACGAGACAAAGGTTGTTGAAATGGTGTCCTGTTGTAGAGCAAGTCATCCAGTGGGAGGTGTGGTGAAGGTCCGATGCTTTCTGACTTTGCTGTTCTGTTTGTATTCACAGGCACAGATTGCCTTCCTACAAGGTGAGAGGAAGGGCCAGGAGAACCTCAAGAAGGATCTGGTGAGGAGGATTAAGATGCTGGAGTATGCCCTGAAGCAGGAGAGGTGCGAGTCCTACTTCCGCGCTGCATTCCAGATGCACTCTGGGAAATGTGGTTCTTTTGGCAGTTTTATTCTTCATTTTACTCTGATTAAACACTGTGCATTGGAACTGACACCCCACTATACATTAGCTACATCTATCTTTTGCCACCAAACCAAGTGTTTTGTGACTCACAGCTTCAGGTATGAGGATTTTTTTGCGGTCACATGCTGACCTTGATTTGCTGTAATAGTGCCTATATTTGTGAAAAGCAGATCAGCTTTTATTGCAGATTGGTTCTCTCCTCTTTGCTGAGTCACTCTCTCAACAAAAAGAACACAAAGACTGAGGTTGTGGTTGTTGTTACGTGATTGTCATATTTTTTTCTTTATTTGTTCAGCCAGGCATATTTAAAATTCATTTTTATGCCTGCTGTCACCTCTGGCTGTCTATGCTGGGAACTCAAGATTAGATTTTCCTCTATAACCATATTTGTATTTTTCTCCCTGAAGACATTATGTCTGTTTGAATGTGGAAAATTAGTTGAAAAAATCTTAAGAGGGAGAGGTATTCTCTTGGTCAGTATGGGCTTCTCCATAACGGCTGTGTTTTTCTGTGTTCATATTCAAAGGAGAAAAGTCTCTGAAGTTCCTACATCACTCCACACAACCCCAAAGACACACCAGATTTGAGAAATTGGGCCACAGGTCTGTCGGGTTCCCTTTCAGGCCTGGCTGGATTCACAGTGCCCTCCTAGAAGTTGGCATGGGTGTAAACACCCCTAGCGTGGCTGTGAAAGACGCCTTTCATTTGCAGCTTTTACTCTCCGACCCCCCTCTGACAGGCCCATGAAGGGGAGCTGACAGTGGATGGGTGGTACAGTCTGCCTTTGGAAAACTGCTGCTTGCACTTTGTGAAAGTGTCTACCTAGGCCCCAAGGGACAAAGATGGATGAGAGGGTCCTTTTCCACCATACAGTAACCAACCCCCTCTGTGCTGTGGACGGCCTTTTGTGAGGTAGTCCATATTAAAAACTGTCTGCCAACTATGTTTTGGCTCTTCTGTTGTAGTACTGTTGTTGGACTTCAGTAGTGGAAGATGTAGATTAAGGTGGGGCACGCAGCACCACAGTGGATGATTTTTCCTTGATTGGAAAATTTGACCTTAAACATCTTAATTCCACAGTGGTGGTAACCAGCTAAAGAAGGTGCCACAGGTGTGATCATTTCTTGGCTCCCTGTGTGGCCAGCATTTTGCGTTGTCCAGCAGGAACACTTTCCTTGCCAGCATCAGGGATGAAGTGCAGTAATGTGTCTTCCCACCCAGGCCATCACATGTTCCAAGCCCTTTGTTCTGAGCAGAGGTGCAGAATATTTAGAAATGAAACTTTGAGGCACAAAACGGCTTTTTCCCTCAAGTCATGTGCCTTTTCAGTCTTGTCTATGCTCAAATTGCTAATATATATGACCAAATACTTCTTTGTAAATAATTGTCCTGTACAGTTTGTTCTTTCTTTATATTTATTTATAGCATTTTCTTTAAACTTGGTTTCTTTATTGTTACAGAATATCATAATGACCTGGTATATGGAACTACTATGAGGGTTAATGAGCATCCATCTTTTGAAATTGATTCTATACGCAAAGATACTTTACCATTACAGCCATGAAGTCTTAATGCTGAGTGTCATTTATAGAACTGGAAATGGTACAGAGATGCAGAGGCAGCCTGGGAGCTTCAGTGTGGAGGGAGGGGTGATGGGAGTTGGCTGACAATGGACTTCTGAAACCATTTCCTTGTGAAGAGGAGGATTAGCAGAATACTGTTTTATTTTATGCATCACCCCCATTTTGTAAAGACTTTGTTCTTTACAGGAGGCCTTTGAAATGTTAATATAATAAAACACTGTCTTTTTAATCTGTGTACTCTGTTAGTTTCGAAGAGTCATCACAGGAGACTCTCCTCCTCTATAAAAAGCGAGAAACGTCATCCCTAAGCCTGCAGAACAGGCACTGCTGATGTCTCTAGTTGCCTAGCAACATATCCCTCTCTCTCTCTCTCTCTCTCTCTCTCTCTCTCTCTCTCTCTCTCTCTCTCTCTCCCCCCCCCCCCACACACACACATATACTGATACAGGTCATTAAAATCCTAGATGTCACTGAGCACCACTGATTTTAGGAGAGAAACATACCTGCAGAGTGACAGGGTGCTTACAGGTTCTCTCCCACAGCCGACACTTGTCCACACATCAACCTTGCTCATCCATCAGTGCAGTGATGCTGAAATCTTCTCCCTTTCTTCACTGTGTGTACAGTGGTACACTGTTTGGCCTGGTGTCTTGTCTTTGGGATACACACAAGGGGATCTTGATAATGTTTTGCCTCCCCTCGTTTCTCTGTTTCATCATCTTTAGGGCCAAGTACCACAAGCTGAAGTATGGGACAGAGCTCAATCTGGCAGATCTGAAGCCCCCTACCTATAACTCTGGTGAGTAACCACAGTTTGCTGCCCGCTTTATCTTCTTTTAGTGACCACCACTCAGTCATCACTATTGGCCTTCATCTCAGTTTTTTGCACATAGAAGTACAAACTACACTCCTTAACTTACCAACACAGCTGGCAGCAAAAGTCTGCTCATAACATTTATTTTTACAGTTCATAGGACTAGACTGAATATTGTCATTTTTTAATATAAACAATTTTTGAAAAATGTTTTTAAAAATCTGTAAAACACAAATTGTTGAAAATCACTGTTTCAGTATTGGAAGTTTTGCTTGTATAAAACTTTTAGTAGTATAAAATTTAAAAATGGAGATTTCTTAAGGAAGTGTTTGTATATGCCTTCATAAATAACTGCATCTTCCAACATAGCATGTCTGTTTTATTCCTTATCATATTGTGCTGTGTTTTATATGTAACAAGATTCCTATGTTGAAAAATCAATAGAAAAATCACATGCATGATAAACTGGAATAAATGGTCAATCATGTGACCAAATCCTTGTTACTCCTAATAGGCTGGGTGTATGGGTATGAAGTGTGACTCCAGGTAATTTTTACCAGTAAACCACACTCAACAAAATACTTAATAGTGATGTACTTTGATTTATTCACAGATTCTGTAAAGGTCTTTAATATAGATGTAATAATTTCCTAAATACTCCCAATGCCTGATCTGTTTGAGTGTCCATTACTGCCATCTATTGGCTAGGAGGGTAGGTGGTAGGTGGCAACAAACAAGATATAAGTAAAGAAAATTCAGTTAAAAAGAATTCATAACTAAGCTGTTTCCAACAGTGAACCATTGTATATACAGGCTCATCCACAGAGTTAGTCTGGTATTTCCCTAAAATCTTGAAAGGCACTGTGGTCTAAAACTTGCCTGTAACTGGGTCCCACTTGTCTTTTCAGATGATGGTGATGAGAATGAGAATGAGGTACAAGGTTCACTGAACAGTCACTTCTCCTGGAAACAAGGACGCCAGCTTTTGCGGCAGTGAGTACACCCCACAAGGCTATCGATTACCATCCCGTCCTTACTTATTGTTTTCATATTATTTGGCATTTTTACCTGCTTATAGAGGAGTGTATTTTAACTGGAGCGGTTTTGATTAAATGCTGTGTTCAAGCGGTGAACAAGATTTCTCCTTATTTTTGAATGAATGGTTATTCAGGTGTATCTTGACATAGAACCTGTTACAATGACGCTTTTAGTCAATGACTGATATACACAACCCAGATAGCCTGGTTTTCCATTGAACTGCTAGGTAACAAAAATGCCCTAAAACAGATAAACTGAGTCGCTCTCAACATGATGTGCCCAGGTGAATGGTATTCCTGTTACATGACAGGGAAATTATGAAGTGACTAAGCCACACGTGGGTCAGCTCTTGTGTAGAACTGTCCCATGTCTGGGTATCACGCCTTAACCACATGGCCCACTCGCAGTGAGTTCTTGATAATCTGAAGAATTTTGCCTTTATCAGGGCCATAGTGACTTTGCATCAGGGTAACCTGGGCTGTAGATAACATCTGCAACTTGCAAGTGCTGTTTTTAAAAGAAGAAAAGTATCCATTTAGGGATCAGGAAGTTTTAAGTAATTTACAATGTTTAGTTTGTATATTATTTCGCAAAGAAGTATCCATTAGCACTGCTGGGAAATTTTTAATCAATTTAAGTACCTTGCTGAAGGGTACTACAGCCAGAGTGGGAATTTAAACTCAATAAAAATTTATTTTTACATTAAACTGATTGGGTTGTTGGGTCAGGTGTCCTTGAGATGTGCTGTTTATAGTCATCCTTCAAATGGAACATGGCCGTGAATTCTCATCTGTACTGGAGCCCCGTAGCCCTTTCACCGTTAAATTATGGCTAAATCAATTTGTTCTGAAATCCAAAAAACTGAGACCTATCCTGGCAGAGGTCATAACAGCCACCCTGTGATCATATATGAGGAGCTTCCAAAGGCAGTGGATCTTTGTCCTGCTGGGGGGTGTCTTTCCTGCAGACTGGATATGGTTTCTTATAATTCTGTTATTTTATTACACATAACCTCCATACCAACCTCTGAGGTGCCACTGTTAACTTCTGGAGCACAGTTGCTTATGTGAAGAAGATTCCAATGTCAGTACATGTGTACACTGTTGCAGATGCACACAGGAACCTCAGTGATAAGGAAAGAAGTTTCTTGGTTTCCCAGCTCTGCTTTACCAGGCCTTTTCCCTCCACTTATAGCCCTGTTCTGTGAGGTGTGCACTGCTACATCCAGCCACAATATCATCAAAGTAGTATTTTGTCTTCCTGCAACAGCTTTTGAGGGACCTGATGGTATACTCATGGTGTGGCTGTTCACTAGACCTCTGGATGAGCCCCGAATACAGATGAGCAAGAACAAAGTTTAACTTTTGCTCAGAAGATCAGCTGAAGGATCAGTTGTTGCTCTGCTTTAGCTTTACCTGGGCATTTTTGGGTCTCATTTGCTGAGCTCTCCACCCCAGCTTATATCACATCCCACAGTTTGCTGTTCAGCACCATTTTCTTTGATCGTCATTGGTTTTTCCCTGTTGGCCTAACATGCCCTTCACTAAAGTTTGTAATGCCATTAGACCCCTGTCTTGTTGAATATCAGGCTTAATGTTTCATACTCAGCAAAATGCTTCATGATCAGAGGTCCTTGGCCTTTTCCAGGCTATAGACCCCTTTAAGATTCTGAAGAATGATTAGGTCCTCAACTAAAAATGTCCTTGTATAAGATGAGAAAATATTGCTCTGATACTTGATTACATTCACAGTGGTTGATGTGCACTTCAGACTCCCTGAAGGCCTCATCTGAACCCCCAGTGGGTCCACGGATGCCAGGTTAACAACCCCTGGTTTACACATAGTAAGGTTCAAGTTTGGTATTGCAGGCCAACAGGGTACAGTTCTGCTACTAAAGCCCTTTTTGTTTCCCTTCAAGGTACCTGCAAGAAGTGGGCTACACAGATGCTATTTTAGACGTGAAGTCTCAGCGGGTCAAAGCACTCCTGGGCCTAAGCGGTGACCCTGGGGAGAGGATTGGCAGTAGGAACCCAGAGCCCATGGTCAATGGCACAGAGCCTTCCCCAAAGGGCAGCCCCATCAGTGGGTGAGGAACCCCTGCATGGCTCATATGCTTTAACGAGTCATTTCCCCCTAATCACAATTACCGTTTACCTATACTTGTGCCTGTCTCGGCTTGCATTGTCAAGAATGTTCCACCTCTTTCCCTCCTTTGATCTCAGAATCTGTCTCCTATCCCCATATCAAATCAGGAAGCTTGACCAGATGGATCCCTCCTCCTCTGTGCTGGAAGCTTTCAGGTTCATAGAAAGTGCAGCAGCAGAGTTCAGCGATGAAGAGGAGGATGACGATGGTGATAAGAAGGATAAGACAGTCATTTCCTCAGCAACGGTGAGACACATTTGTAATGTAAACTGCCAGCCTACACATATATGGTGCGCACACATGATTGAGTCTTGTGGCCAAAGAGAAAATAACTCCTTCCCCATATGGTTTCTCCTAAAGATTGTGAGGAAGAAACCCTCTTCGTCCTTGTCACCATCTTCTTCCTCTGACACCATTGAAGACCCAGAAGCAGAAAATGCTCTGAAGGGCTTTGACTTTCTATCCAGCCCTGAAGAGATGGATACATCGCCAGATGGCCGGAGCTCTGAGGAAGGCACAGACTGGGGTGAGGTTTGAGGCTTTGAAGAGGGTAGTGGCACAGCCCCTGAGCACACAGCCTCTGTTGATCTGTAGAAGATCAGGAGGAGCTGTTAACCCAGCATCAGGGCAAGTCTAGCTTTACCTTCTAATGATAATCAGAAATAGAAAACAGTACAATATTGTGGTATATGGTGGTGTCCAGTGTCAGGTGAGAGCCTCCAGAAAGAGGCAACTGAATGAAGCAGTGCTTTCCCCCCCACAACTTTAGATAATTATATACATTTTGTCAAACTCTTACTCTCATCACCGAGTTGGAATGTGTTAACTTGCACCCATCTGCAGAGATGTCTATCACTGAGAAACCTCCTGATCCCTATCCATATCCTACTGTCCTCTGTCTTGTTTAGTTTTGCTGATGCAGGGTAATGAGTGCCTGCCTGACTGATGAGTCCTCAGAAAAAATTTTATAAATAGTTATTTGGGTTGAGTTGACCACAGTCTGATTAATTGAATGAAATGGCCTATATTTGAATGCAGAGTGAAGTTTTCAGTGTTTTTATTCATCTACGGAAGTGCTTATTATGCAGGGTAGATTATACTTCCCATTTCACAGCTATTGTGTGGTGCTCAGAGTGCATGATAACTAAAAGTTTGAAACTCCTTAACTGGCTCCTCTCAACCTAAAGGAGCTGGTACTCCTTTCTCTTCCATTTAGTGTGAACTGCACCACTCTGTGGAGCAACACTAGGTATCTTGATCTTTTTATCCCTGCAAAATGGGTAGAACTAGGGGTCATTTATGCCCAAAAAATTCTGAAATTCTATTGAAGCATTTATGTTATGTGTAAATTTATTCATAAATTAAAGTGACGTACAATTTGTTTGTTAAATAAGTCCAGTGCCTGTTTTTGACAATGCACATCACACGGACAGCAATAGCCAAATTCCAACCATGTCCGTTGCCAAAATACACTTAGTCTTGAGATTAAAGCTATAACCAGAACCAGGTTTAGTCAATATGACCCCTCAGTCTTCAAGATTACTTTTTTTTTTGTTTTGTTTATTGTGCACTTGATATTTGACTTGGTATTAGAAGTTGAATATTAAATTGAATATTAATTTTTCTTCTCCCACTGTATTAGTTTTTATAATATTTTTATTAACATTCCAATTGTTTTGTTAAAAGGGAACAATAACTGCAGTAAAAAACGATACAGTGTTAGGAGGGATTACCATAAACCAGAGCCATGTCAATACACAGAGTGCTGGACAGATCAGTCATTACTTTTGGTCATGTGCTGCTCTTAAGAAAAGGTCACTTTCTGGAGAGACCTGCTTACCTCTGGGTAATGCTCATCATTCTCCCAGGCAGCAGGTCTTTATTGTGTAGCAGTGATGTTTAATCACTGCCTTTTGCTATAAGATGTATTGTTCTTAAGCTGTTGCTGAGGGTACAGCCCACTCTGCTTGAAAAATGAACAGAGATAAATAGGAATTATAACTAATACTTTTCTTATTTGATGTTTTTTAATGTTTTGCTCCATTGCTCCATTTTTCTGTGCAATGGCATCTCCCATCCTACGGTAGGTGAGATGCTCATGTCCCTTCTCTTCCTCACCATTGGCCAGTTGCAGTCTGGTGCTGTGATTGGTTATGGTGTTAGTTGCTCTCCTTTGACATCTTCCTGTTTAGAGAGAAACACCTCTGGACTGCTCCTGGGTCAGGCGTGTGAAGTCCATTCCCGTTTCTCCTCTTTTCCCCATCATTTATCTCCGCTTCCTGATCGATTGTACGGCCTCTCGATTTGTCTCCTCTCTTCAGATAAGGAAGAGCCGTATCCCATTTCAGAGGCCTGGGACGTGGATCAGGGCTTGATATCCAAACTCAAGGAGCAGTACAGGAAGGAGCGCAAGGGGAAAAAAGGGGTGAAGAGTAAGTCCCTTATGGTGGCACTGTCTCCCTTTTCTTTCAAATAAAGAAGCACAGGCATTCTCACTCCTTCCCCTTGCGTCCCCTCTCTTCACCCACAGACTGGCTATCTGTCAACTCAAAATCTCGCTGGAATTTTTATTTGCATTGCATCTGTCCTCTACTTTCCATTACTTACTAGTCACATTCTTTTAAAATCAAAATGTTTTCCAGCCCTTTTCCTGACATTTTACCTTTGATCTGTGTTCACTTCTCCTCCTTATGTTTTTCTGCCTTTTTGGTCTGTTATTTTTATTTTTTTTAGCCATATTTGGTGTTTTTTTTTCCAGAGTGATGTTAGGTCTGGTGTGTGCTTGTGTGTGTGCGTGAGAGAGAGAAAGAGAGAGAAAAGGCAAGAGACAGGCTTGTTCCCCCCCCCCCCCCCCAAATCTTTGACTCTGGATCAGGACCATCTCACAAGGCTGAACCCGTTCAGCTCAGCTTTCCCAATATTCTCATTCCTCACACACGTTTGCCACCTCTGACCTCCAGGACCCAACCGCACCAAGCTGCAGGATATGCTGGCCAACCTGAGAGACACTGAGGACCTGCCACCTGCTCAACATGCAGTGACGCCCCCTGTGAGACCCACAACGGGCCGGCTTGGGGAATCTGAAGCTAATCGCGCCGATGAAGGTAGGGCCCCCTTGTTCTGCTATAGTGTCCTAAAAATGTAATGATCATATTTTAACACAACTTTTTTGCAGTTTGTTCCCTGAGAAAAAGTTTTTCAATTTTTAAACTTTCCGTATTGTGTGTGTATAGTTAGCAAACACGTCTGTACGTATATAAAAAGCTTCTTCGATATTCTGAGTTTTGTCTGCATTAGAATAGAAGTAAGAACTCAGAGGTAAGAATTTTATTTTTTTGATTCATTTCTGTAAACTTGTCTGCAGATATTAACTATTTAGTTTTTAAGGTTTACGCAGTCTGTGGGTAACTGTGAGCTTTTTGCAGTTACTTCATTTTCATAAGGAGTCTGGTGTGCTCTGGTATGAATGAATGGTTTTTAATGGTGGATTTGTAATCTGTAGTTGTGGCATCTTCAGTCTGCCAGTGTTAAATGTTCAGGTTCTCCTAGTCAATATAAAATTATGTGTCACAAGCCAGGGTGATGTTGTCTCAAAAGCTCTTGGGCCTATTGTGTGTTCTGCTGTTTATTTCCCTGCAGTAGAGGCCATGACATTCCCTCCCACGACAGGGAAGTCGTTCATCATGAGTGCTGACGAGGCCATGGAGTGCGAGCTGGGCCTTGGGGAGTTGGCTGGCTTGACAGTGGCTAATGAGGCTGATGCCCTTGTCTATGATGTGAGTGGTCTCATCATTCTGCACTTCCAAATGTTCCCAAACAATGTTTCTATCAGACCACCTTAATTTATCTCACTTGCAGTGCTTGCAGTTTATATCTGGTGTTCTTGAACTCATTTTCATTTTAGTGTAGCATAATGCTAACAAAATACTAGTCAAACAAGTATTTTTCCTTTATTACTAGATAGATGTTTATAGAACCTATCCTGTTTATCACTTTAAGGACTTCTATATTTTCTATTGCTTATTTTTTTAATGGTGAAAGTGCCTTTGGATTTGCAAACAAAATTACTTATGGCCAGACTTCCAGTCCCAACTGAGTGTGTAAGCTGAGGCACCTCTGAACATGAACAAATGGAAATGTATCTATTCCTAAACTTCCCAATTGGATGGTCTGCAGAGTGCTTTCCTTGTAAGCACTCTTCCCTAGTGGGGGGGTCTTCAGGAGAGAAAACTTAAGACCAAGTTCCCTTCACATTTATATTCATTCATGTATGCCACTCCTTTGTCCAGTAAGACTTAGTGTCAAGCTGCTTTAGGGTAAGTACTTTGCTCAAAAATGTTGCAGCAGGAGGTAGAGCTTGAACTTGTAACTGCTTGAATTTCAATGCTCCAACCACTATGCTTTTCATATCTGTCCACCCAGGTGACTAACAACAAGGATGCACTGAGGAAGACATGGAACCCAAAGTTCACACTAAGGAGCCACTTTGATGCAATCCGTGGCCTAGCCTTTCACCCTCTAGAGCCCGTCCTAGTAACCGCATCTGAAGACCATACACTCAAGATGTGGAATCTGCAAAAGACTGCTCCAGCCAAGAAGTAAGAGAATCCTACCTCTACCATGGCCTGCTCATTGTTTCCTCTACAGGTCTGAAGGTTTTACAAATCAGGCCATTTAAGTGCTGCCGAGTCTTCAACTCTTCTTGGTTGCATATATCACATATAGAGTTCCTCCTGAAAGTTCTGTCCTCCACTTGTTTCTTTCATTTTGAAAGAGATGTGCCATTAATCACTGTGGTTGAGTTAGTCCACCTAGTTGCTGTTCATCAGACTATCCTGTATGAACACTTTTCATGACCAGAGGAAATGTTAAAGGGTCATATGGTTTGCTGCATCCCAGTCAGAGCATGAATGCCTTTCTTATCTCACAGGAGTGCTTCCTTGGATGTGGAGCCCATCTATACCTTCAGGGCCCACAGGTGAGTTCTCCCAGGAGCATCATTCCAGCAGGCTTTTCACACTGAATCCAAACCCAACTGATCAAGCATGAGACTGGTCTTTCACAAATACCAGCATAAGATTTACTATGAAACCAGTTTTTGGCCACCAAAGCAGTGTATACTGTTTACTTCTGAAACTGCTATTTGTTGCATGCCATCTTATGAATATTGACAAGATAAGAACGCGTAGGCAATTGAGACTCCAAACAGACATTGTGGGAAGGAAGGAAGTGAGCTGACAGCATCTCGGTGGATATTTCTCTGCTCTTTTCTCTGACCTCTCCACACCATGCCTCAGGGGCTCTGTGCTCTGTGTGGTGATGAGCACCTCAGGGGAGCAGTGCTTCAGCGGGGGTGTTGACGGGACCATTCAGAGTTGGAACACCCCCAACCCGAACATTGACCCTTACGACTCCTACGGTACATGCAACCAGCTTTCAAAATATCTGTCTAAAGGTGGTCTTGATAAGTACTGTTTAAATCTGCAAAAGGATAACCAACACGTGTTTCCCTGTAACAGAGCCCTCTGTGCTGCGGGGTGCACTGTGTGGTCACACAGATGCCGTGTGGGGCCTGGTGTACAGCTCAGCGCACCATCGCCTCCTCTCCTGTTCAGCCGATGGTACAGTTAGACTGTGGAATGCTGCGGACACTTCTCCTGCCCTCACTGTCTTCAATGAGAACAAAGGTGAGGCAGAACCTTCACTGGTCAGCATGTGCTCTGCAGGAGGCTAGATCCTCCAGATAGCTTCACCTCTTGTGGATTTTTTTGTTTGAATGCAAATGTTTGAATTCAAGTTCTTCCTCTGCAGAGCTTGGCATCCCCTCATCAGTAGACCTGGTGTGCAGTGACCCAGCCCACATGGTCACCTCTTTCAGCAGCGGTCACACAGGCCTCTTCAATATGGAGACAAACCAGTTGGTCCTCAGTCTGGAGTCTGCAGTTGAGTCAGGTACAGTATCACATGTTGGCTGTAGGCCAGTACTGCATTTGTGGAGCATATTGCACCCCCTCTGTAGTATTCTAAAACAAGTCATCACCAGTAATGGGAGAAGAGACTCATCCTGGTCACTTTCAGTGCACATTCATACATGTAGAGATATTATTTGCTTCATATTTTTTTCTATTTTTAGTGTAAAACTGGCTCATCTTTCTGTCTTACTCCTTCCTGCTCATTTCCTCTCTTGCCTCCCAGGTTTTCCTTGTCGTGTCAACAAAGTCCTGAGTCACCCCACCTTGCCCATCACCATCACGGCACAGGAAGACCGTCATATCAAGTTTTTTGACAACAACACAGGTACCCCCTGGCATCCAGTAGAGGATTGCAGGAACCCTGCATGCTTTTGTCAGCGGCGGGTCTTCTATACTAAAACCAAGTTTCTTAGAAAATGGTGACAGTTGCCATATTTTTGTGCCTGTCCTATACTCTTTGTATAGCATTTACTTATCTTCAGTCATTGAAGGAGTTAACATCTGTCTTCCTTTTTGAGCTGTTTATGTTTTTTCTTGTAGGAAAGCTCATTCACTCCATGGTGGCACATTTGGATGCAGTTACCAGTTTAGCTGTGGACCCTAATGGATTGTACCTTATGTCTGGTAGTAAGTATCTTAACAGACTGAAACTCCTGGTTTCGACCACAGGGTTTAATGCTCCACCTTCTTGCAGGATCTCTAACTTCACAGACCTGAACTGGGTTTAAGTTTTATTGAAATGGGATTAGATGTTTTTTTTTTTTTTGCCACATTTCTGCCTTGTTGCAGCAAA
The DNA here is from genome assembly GCA_018136845.1 of Heterotis niloticus. Lineage (NCBI taxonomy): Eukaryota > Metazoa > Chordata > Actinopteri > Osteoglossiformes > Osteoglossidae > Heterotis > Heterotis niloticus. The sequence continues at coordinate 9,721,188 of CM030889.1, forward strand.
GGGCAACACAGCCAAAGAAGTGGATTGTGCACTAAACATGTTTTTTTTGGACTCTGTTTTTGGCCATATAATCAAATGTGTTCAATTCCTTCCTCACTTTTCTTTTTTTCTTGCTTCTCATAGGCCATGACTGCTCCATCCGTCTGTGGAACCTGGAGAGCAAGACCTGCATCCAAGAGTTCACCGCCCATCGCAAGAAGTTTGACGAGGCTATCCATGATGTAGCATTCCACCCTTCCAGGTGCTACATTGCCAGTGCAGGAGCCGATGCTCTGGCAAAGGTCTTTGTATGATGCAAAGGGCCTGGAAAATGGTGAAGGAATGGGGGTGGGGATTAGACGTTGGGCGATGGCCATCCCCCACAAAACAGCTCTGTCTCCTCTTGACTTTTTGTTTGGGCCAATCCTGAACTGTTCCTGGTCTGAGTCTGGCCCTGGACTGAAGTGGCACGACTGCAGTAGGATAGGAAAGGCTGTGAGGAGAGGGTTTGTCCCCACACCCACCCGCCTCCATCCAGGCCGGCCTGGGTGGGTCTGCTTGGCTTACTCAGAATGGAGGGAACTCTAAGTACCATGGTAAAGCCAGGCATACTCTGTTCAGTAAAGTTAGGCTTTTTACACACAGCGTGAAACTGCTGCCATGTACCCACTTGTGTACACACACACACACACACACACACACACACACACACACACACACACACCACCTCAGGTGATGTTCCTTTTGTGTGCTGCTTCACACCATGTTGGAGGCCCTGACTTCTTTTCCTCTCTTTTGGGTTGTGTGGTGACATGGGACAAATGAGAAGGAAAGGCACACCATGGTTGTTGTGGATACCCCTGACCTCCCTCACTTCTGGGATCCACTTGTCTGGCCTCACTTTTGTTTTTAAATGTAAAGAAAATGTGCCTTTGCTTCAAAAGGGTCTTAAAGACAATGTTATTTTTACCAAAATTTTTTTTTTTTTTTCAGGGTGGCGGGTTGTCCATTTTAACAAAATATTGGATGTAAAATTACAATTGCTCATAATAAACAGAATATATATCCAGTCTTAAGTGATATGCCAAAGTCTGATTTCATTTGGGTGACTGCTGGATGGGGCTATTTTCCAAAGTTGAAAATATGACTGGATGCTCATTGGTTGATGAAGTTTGATGATGAACTGAAGACAAGAATGATCATAGCCCTTGAGCACCTGCATTTTTTAGAGTGGCTTATAAGTCATTGTTCAGAAAAAAAATGGCCTTCATATTTTTTTTCCCAATACACCATCAAAGGGCCCTTACGTAACTCAGACTGTGTAACTCAGCATTGGCTTTAATGGTAAACATCCTTATTTGTTATCAGTATTAATGGCTGAAGCTCTCAGAGGTGCAACATCTTTGTTCGGATCAGTTCACCTCAGTAGCCCACCTTTGCTTTATCTTGTTACATTGGAAGTCCCTGACATAGAAAGGTCTGTTGTTGATTACAAAACAGCCAGAAAGTTATTTATCATGGTTCCTGGTTGTAAATGGTTGAATTACAAATTTTTAAAGATACTAATATTTTCAGGTTCATTTTTAGTAATGGGTTTCTTCGTTTACTTATTTTCTAAAACTTGTTTCTGGCTTTGTGTTTACAAAGTGGCCAGTAGATGGCAGTAAAGAGGCTTTTAGCAAAGATTTTAACAACCTGTGAGTAAATCGAATGACATAAGTTTAACATTGGAGGTCAGAGAAGCAGAGGGTAACCACCACATTATACCCAAAGAAACCTAAGTTCTAATCATATTATGCTGTAGGACCACTTGGCAAGGTACTTTTGTTAAATGTCAGTACTAGGTTTTCAATCAGGATTTTGTCAATTTGTGAGCCTGTCTAAAATTAAAAAAAAAAAATTCACACAAGCATGATAAGAAGAGTCACAGCACCCCTACTTCCAATAATCCTTCTGACCTTGTATTTTTTTGGTTATTGTTTTGATTTTGAACTTCGTTGCCTCTAAATGCTTCCTTGATGTTGGTCAGATAGTTTATATTGGTGATCTTCATTAGCTCTTTACTGTGCCTAAAGCCCTGAAATTCACCATTCAAATTCCTTAGCTCCCTTCTCTTAAGTACAATTCATGTGAACTATCAGGTTGATTTCCATGTCAAAAAAAAAATCCTTGTTGTGCTGTGGTGCCGCTTCTGCTGAGTATTGTTGCACCCCTGGGTCCTGTTTGCCTGTATTCACAGTACACTGATGTTATGGTTTGGATTTACAGTCATAGTTCGATATCTAATGCTTTAAATACTTCAGCATGTCAACCAAACACATCTGTCCAGTTGTTAGTGGCCCTTTCCCCCCTTTCTTCTCTGATGATAGTCCCTTCCTGCCAGATATCAAGACCCACCCCTTGCCACACAACCTGCAAGCCTCTTCCTTCAGCTGAAATGATGTCCTGTGCAGAATGGCAGAATTATCTTTTTTTTTTTTGTAAGGGGTTCTTTTCAGTTACATGTAAAGCATAAGGGTGCAGTCATAAACTAAGGCTGTTTTAACTATTGTGCAAGTTAAAAATGTTAATTTTCTTATGATTTCTTACAATACTGTTTTCCTCCCCACTAAAGACCAGGAGTTTCCTCACTCACGGTACTTCTTGCTAAGCAGTGATGAAGAGCAAGTGATGCTCTTAGTCTTCATCTAGCAGAGCTTTTAGATATGGAAAAGACATGCACAGTGCATATTTTTCAATTATTTTTATTAAAAATTTAAGGAAAATAATGATTAACTTTGAATTTTTGTAAATGACAAGCATATGAACTTTTGTGTATGTACAAATGGAAAATGTAGATGAGTAGTAGTGTGTATATATAAATAAGCTGAGACTAAAAATAAAACTTGTTTTGTGTGAACATTGGGCAACAATTAAGTGGAATAGCATTTAAAAACCCTACCAGATAACAGCTTAACTAAAGCCACACGGTCATCACAGTTCATTCTGAGGGGAAATGGGTGCAGGTGCTCTTTAGCTTGCGCCTCTAATGATTGCCGGTGATGTATGAATTTCACCTTTTAGTTATGGCTTAAACAGCTGTTTGCATGCATATTTAAATGTACATATGTGCAGACAAAAAAAAAAAAATCTGCCCATGTCTGCACTTCCAAACATTTAAAAATCAAAAGGACATTCGTGCAGGCCTTCAAATGCACAAATAACTAGAATTTTGCAGGGAACAATCATCCCCTTCCAAGTCAACTGTAGCTAGAAGTGCTCTTTATTCTTATATTAAAGCTGCCTGCTCTCTCTTAGTTAGTGTTCAGCAAAGCTATGATCTTATAAGGATCCTTCAACAGCACCTAAAGACCGCATCATTCAAACAATGTTTTTCCCCAAAAATCCCAATGAGGATTTCTGATGACTTTTCAGAGGATCCACATATGTAATCTTTACCAGCTTGTAAGAAGTCTCATGTCTGTTAGACGTTTAGGTGTGAGACAACTCACATAGACGGACCCCTTATGGAAACCAAAAAATAAAACCCAACCCTCATCCAGTCGCCCTGACCTTTCCTGCCGAGTCTCCCTTGCTCAGTTCCGTGGCTGTGAGTTGAATTCTTGGCAGATGTTGTGGATGATCTTGGGCACAAACTTGTAGAGGTTGTCAAACTCATCCACAAAGAAGGAGTGTTCCTTGTCTGGGTCCGTGGCGATGTACTCCAGCTCATCCTGTGCCGCCCAGGCAATGCCAATGGAGTAGGCGATGACGCCTGGAAAGGTGAGCAGATGAACTTCTGTCATTTCCTCTATGTTGCAGTTTTGCTTGCATCTACTTAGAAGGTACAACCCTTCTGATAGCTGACCAGTGGACAGGAAGATGATACATTTTGGTAAAATGTTAAATTGAATTAAAAAAAAAATTATAACTGACGTGTTAATTTGAAGGTAATACTGTTAGTAGTACTTTGTCACAGATACAAGAAGCATTTTTTTTTTTTCGCTCCCCCTCTCATGGATCTGGCGCAGATGGTACGACATTTCCATCCTTGGCATACGCTCTCTCCCGCCACCATCGCACAAAACTTGTGGGCGCATGCTGTCAAAACAACTTTCCCACAACCAGGAGTGCATTCTGGCACTTTTATTTCATCTTATATTTACATGACTGATCTAATAAAGTATCTTACAGTGACACTGGTTACTGCTCCACTTTCTGCAGAACTACTGTATGTTTTTTCATGGAGAAAATCATTTCCTGGCCCAGAAGACAATGAAAGTGGTGAGATGCAGGAGTGCACCTGACTTAGCTGTTGTTTATTTATTTATTTTTTTTACAGGCTGTGCATGATATCACAATTTATATAACTTATGTCAGTGATGCATAATAAATATATGTTGAGCTTTTATTCATTAAATAATATATTTTAAACCTATACATTTATTTTCATCCTTCTGATTTGTTTCAAAATTGGACAGATGCAACATTTGATGGGATAGGTAAAGTGTAACATCCTAAAATAAAGGTGTCGGGTGTTATTCAATCTAGGCCACATACCCACCTCCCTAAGCCCCTTCACCCCACAACTTACCAGAACGCTGGATTGCCAGCGCAGGGGCCCGTACGTCGTCGTAGGAGCGCCCATCAGTAATGACTATCATGATTTTGCGTTTGTTGGGCTTGGATTTGCTGAAGAGCTGCTCCGCGGCGAAGGTGATCGCAGCACCCGTGCTCGTCCCACCACTCCAGTAGTTGATGCGCTTGATGGCACCCAACACCGCAGCCTTGGTAGAGTACTGGCCAAAGGCGAACTCGAGCCGCTGCTCGTAGGTATACTGCACGGCGCCGATGCGGGTATCCGTGTCCGAGATCTCGAACTCGCGTGTCACGTTGGCCACAAACTGCAGCACCGTGCGGAAGTTGCCGGTTCCCACGCTGCTGGAGCCATCGATCACGAAGGCGATGTCATTGGCATTCAGGCATGTCTTGCTGCACACCAGGCGGTCCGTGTCGCACACGCGTTTCACCAAGGGCTGCACCACCTTGCGCAGGTTGAACCAGCTGGGCACAGCTAGTGAGAAGAAGCCGCTGGTACGACACACTGCCTGCAGACCAGGGGATGTGTGGGTCCAGTGGTGAGGACACAGATGGAATTCAAACAGAAACATCCTCTTTAATCAGTGCTAAACTCTAGCTTTGAACCTGATAATAATGTGTTTGGTTTAAATGCCAATGTGCCACAGACTTTGCCCTATTAGGGCTGGATTAGTGTTCAGTTGTTTGGTTTTGTAAAATTACAACTTTCATTTTTCCTCTACTTCAGACTCAATGTTAGTCCGAAAGTGTATTCAAAAGTGCTGTTTGTGTAGTCTGAGTCGAAACTCGGGTCATGGGCTGGCCCTACCTGTGCGGTGTCTAGGACACGGTGTGGGTGCATCTCATTACTCCGCTCTGCTCATCTGTACCTTCTCCACAAAGTTGGCTTCCACCACATTATGCCTCTCGCTGTCATCAGGCCCCTCAACTGTCACAAAGAAGATGTTGATGCCAGACTCCCTGGCGAGACGCGATGCCTCCTCCACCCGGTCTGTGGGCCAGCCATCCACAAGCACCACAGCCACATTGGGTGCCCCACCCCGGTTCCCGTTGGCATCAGAGAAGAAGTGCTTGTTGATGTAGGTAAGAGCCTTTCCTGCAGCACCACAAATGGGCAACGTACAGCTTGTTTCACAGCTACTGTATAGACAGATATGTGGTATAAGCTGCCTACGCTTATTTTCAACACATTTTGTCTATGGACTGCACCTTTAGAGCAAATATTTAAAATATTGTAGCTGTTTATATTTCTGCAATTTGTGCCCCTCTCCCCTGTGGACAGACCCATCCCATTTATCTAGATTTACTAGTTTATAAGAGCATCAAAAGTCTGACCATAAGTAAATGACCTCAGGATGTGATATATGCTCATACACACGTGTGTGTACACACCAAGAATTCTGGGATTCAAGACATATTTTTTGCATTTAGAAAAAATGCTGCAATGTGTTATGCAGATTCTGATTTTTCCTGGTTAAAATTTGAGCAAAAGGATTGTGACTGTCTTCCAAACTGTACCGCGGAACAAATTAAAACTCAAACCACAAGAAATGATCCAGACTCCCACCTTACAGGTGCATTTTCGGCAACGAATCAGATTTTGATATTGGAGGAAGGCTATGTTTCATGTAACCGCGTCCAAGCAGCGCTGCAATCGCTCACCCACATTGGAGAGCCCCCCCTTCTGGACAATCTTCTCTATTGCAGGTTTCAGGTCCTGAGAGCTGGTGTGAGACTTCAGGCCGAACTCAGTCACAGGGTCGTCTCTGCGGACAATTACACGTGTTTGTATGAGGGACCTAATGTGGTCCTCCGTGTGTCAGTCATCCACTGGTTCCTAAGTCATGCCTCAGTACTCGTGTAATGCACTGAATCGATCCTCTGTATGTTCACAGTGGGGACAGGAAGTGATATTTACGGTAACATTACCCTACACCCTATTACCCTTACAGTCTGCTGAGTGTTTGGTTTAATTCCCTCTAAGTGTTTTAGACAGAATAGTATTCTGTGGACTTGAAGGAAGGTTACAGGACCTGAGTGACAGCAGCGGCCAGCAATACCCGTATTGGATGATGCCCATCATGGGCCCGGCTACACCCACGTTGATGATCTGCGACACCTCAGCCAGGAAGTCCTTTTGGATCTTGAAACGACGCTTCCCAATGCTCCAGCTGCCATCCATCAGGAAGGCAATGTCCACTTTGCAGTCTGCAGACATGTAGCCCAAACATCACCACAGGAGGTGGGTGGGATCATTGGCAGTTATGTGGTTATATCATGTCAGTAGAACACAGAAAGGTAAGATCTTCCTCCATTCTCTGGTACCTACTTGGGTTTCCCTGTGAGATGGGCTCGGGAACCCTGATGAGTGAGTCTTGCTCACGTGTGCCAATTCCTGGGAGGCGGGAATATCAGAGTCAGCCAACCTCCAGCTGTTGTAGGTTCAGTTCTCCCTTTCTGACTACACAAGGGTCATGTTAAAATTTGTTGGATATGACAGGTTACTGTGGTCATGTTCAAATGACCCCGAACACAAACAGGCCCCAACCATCTTACCTGAGTCAAAAGGATTAACTTCTGGCTTCCAAGTGTCAACTGCCTCAACTGTATAGAAAATAATGTAAAGGTGATGTGTTGTTCTAGATTAGTGGCAAAAAAATTAAAATGAGCCCCCCCCCCAACAGAAGGACACCACTTGTATGGTGAAGCTGTACTGTAGTGAAGTTAAATGAATGAATGAGAACTTTTGCTGATTCTAAAGAGCAACATCTCAGGTTTTATATCAAAACTTGTTTGCCAAGTTTTTCTCTATTGAGGCCAGGCAGTCTGGTTTAGAAGCTGTAGAAATCTGCAGACAAGCACCTTAGTCATGGCACTAAGCCCACTCTGGTTCAAGAATCTGAGTCTTAACTGTAAGTTCCTTCAGACGAAGCCACCGATTAGCTGTGCTTCACGAAATGGAGAGTTGACCGAGGCCTGGGAAGACTTGGGGTGGGACATTGGGCACAGCCTCCCGGGACCTACCTGTGATTTGGGTCTCATCAGCAAGGGTCTTCCTGCTGTTGTCTGGCTCCCCTGATCTGGATGCTGAAAATGCGTAACCAAGCAGTAAGGAAATGTGCAATCACAGTGCCACCTGAGGTCACCCAGACCCCCGCAGACCAAAAAACATGGCTGGCAGTGCTTGACTCCCAACCATCTGTCTGGTCTAACTGAGAATCACTTTAAATCGCACAACTCTGTGTTTTATTTGTGTGGGTGTGTCCTAAATAGCTGCTCCAAACTGATCCAAAACAGGCACGCTTTAATTTAGATGCTTCGACAGTCTTGCAAGCAAACATGCACTGCATGCCCTGTAATCTTCGAAAAATAAAAATAAAAATGCCTAACAGATTCCAGTTAGTGTCTTGTCACTGGTCCATACGCGGTTTCTTCCTCAGATCTCAAGACACGTAGTTTGGTTGCTGGTATCAGAAATGGACAAAATGCTAGAACAGTCAGTCCACAACATACTGTGGTTTTGCTGTCATACTTGGGCTTGAGCGGATTAAGCCGGCTTGACACACTACAATGATTCACACATTTATACAGCAGGGTAAATTTTACTGTATCGATTCTGTAAGTACTTTGACAGAGAGTTGCAGTAGGAGTGAGAATCTGAACCCAGTTGTAACCACTAAGCCACCTGTTGCCCTTTCTTTAAAGCGGTTCTGGTGTTTCTGGTGTGCTTTTTTATGACAGTTTCTGTGTTGTTAAGTTCTGTTCTTTTCAGGTTTTGCTGAGATCCATCAATAAAATCTGCCTCTGTCGCAGGCTCTACATACCATGTAAATCAGCCACAAATACTCAGAACGATGTTTCCTGCTTCGAAACAACCCAACCACAACCAACCTGCCTGAAACTTTTCCCTCAAATGAAACAAAAGCTCACTTACTATGGTGTCCGAAGTTAAATCGCCAGTTGTCAAACTCAGACAGGTCGGGTCTGTGGTTCTGTACTGGAGGAAAATAGCATGTAATTCAGTAAGCAGCAAGCAAGGCTGTCCTGGTGCATCCTGGGAAGATGCTCAAGGACATTTTCATAGCTGTGGTTGGTCATTCACAAAGCCAGCCAGCCAACCACACGGGGCAAAGTTCAACTCATTTTACCACATCCTGACGTCTCGTATTTGGTTGCAGTCATTGCTTTTTTCCTCCAAAAAAGATGACTGTGCATCTTACCTATGTTTCCCTGTAGCCGAGGAACTGGACACTTAAACCTATACAAGGTATTCAGGTTCCCCCACATCAAAGCCATGCAACGATGGGCCAACCTTCATCAGGAGGGGTGACCTCCAGCAAGCTTGCATCTCTCTTTCCACCTTACCTGCAGTCACCTGCGCCTCTGGCTGGGTCCAGGTGTACCCCGAGTCTGGAGTACCATGATTAAGGTCTGAACATCGAGAAGGAAGGGACAGAAAGATCGGCAGTCAGAGCTCAGTGCAAGTGGTTATCCCCCATTTATGTGAGTTTTACCCTAATTTTAGTTTCATGTTATTAATGTGTAGTGTTTCAGTGTTCTTAGCTGAAAGCGCAGGGTGTGCAGTAGCCTACAGACTGTAGGATTGGTGCCTGACAATTTTTACAGTTTGGCTAAATTATGCAGATATTTTCTAAAAGTTTTAATATTGGTTGCATACATGAAATAACCTTGTTTAGACATGTGTTTATGTTCGGTTTTATCGCCCAGTTCACCAGGCTTCGAGATTCAGCAAGGTGTGGACACGTGCAGTGCTTTTCAGTTTCACGTGATACCTGTCGGCCATCGCGGGGCAGCAAACTGGTCGCGGTGCAGGTATGAGGAGGGCGGCCATTCCCTCCTCGAGAAAGCTGCATGGGAAATCACAGAGCTGCTTTCTGATGCAAAAGACTTAAGGAGAAGCAAACGGTCAAAGCTATTGCTGCAGCTGGCACCAGCAAGCCACCTCGCAGATCAGGGCCACTCAACATTGGTCCAAATTGCTGGAGCCACAGCCCAAAAGATTTCCCCAGCTCTCTAAGTCAAATTATTCATTTTGATAAAACATAACTGTCAGTGTTTGGTGCAAATTCTTCAAATACTGTTGGTGCCAGCACAGGACATGATGGGCTCTGCTGTAGAGGAATATGAGGCCTGACTACTGCATGCTTGTCGCAAAATAGAGAGCAGGCAGGCTGAAAAAGTCAGGTCATAGAAGGATCAACTTGCAGATCTGAGATGATCTACAGTCAGCATCAGGTTGCTTTGTTTTTAATTCCCTCTATTCGTCACAAACTCAGTATTGGGAGCTGTAGCTGAAGATGTGAGGATCATCCATGTGTCAGCATGAAACAAATTTTTTGGTACTCTTCTGTGTGGTGCCTGCAGACCCCCTGTGGGACTCTGACAGCAGTTAAATCCATCTGAATGGCCTAAATCAAACATGCTCAAGACCTGTTTACACAGCGTCTACCCAAGTTCAGTGTTCAGGGCCACGGAAGAACAGCAATGTTTCAGATGCTCTCAGCTGAAATCAAAATGTCCACCTAGGGGATGTGTAGGTATGAAAGTGGCAGCCAACAAAAAGCAGAAATAACACTGAAAGGACAAATGAGAGGCTCAGTGACCCTGAAATGCTGGATGGCCCTGGCATCACAGAGGAACCAGGGGGTGCAAACGGCTGACTCCCTCATCAACACGGTGCCAACCACTGAACCGTGCTTGTGTTGACTGCAGGGCCAGCGGTGGTGCTGGTGGTCGCCCATGGGATGCAGGGCATGGGAGCCTCGGCTGCCGAGCGGAGTATATACAACGGGACGGGGGGAGAGAGTCGGCAGGCGCCAGTCTCAAGCCTCCCAAACAGACATGTTGTTAAACAGGCAAGGACAGTCATCATGGTGACATTGAAGTTCCCACCGTTGGTGCTATCCTTGTTTTTGGGATTATTTTTTTCTTTTTCCACTGATGATGCAAAAAAAGTGGAGAAAATCACCTAACCCAGCTGATCATAGCAGGTAGGCTGATGGATTAAATGTTTCAGATTGTTATTTTTATGTTTGACAACCATTTAAATTTGGCTACATTTACACTTTTTTTTTTTTTTACATAAACAAAGGATCTAAAATAATGCTAACAGTCCCATCCCCTGACATTTGGACACCCTGTCTTTATTTCCTGAGAGGACTAAAACCACATTTCTCATCTGACCATGGGAGGTCAAGGCTTTAATCTTCACCAGAGCTGCTGAGCTCCAACCCTGCAAGCTCCAGCATTCACAGTTACCAGACACAGAAACCTCAGTGCCTCACTGCAAAACCTTCAGACTGCATTTTTGCCATGGCTTAGTCTGGTCTTGTTTACATGTCTCTGTTTAGGTCCATACCCTTGGTATCACTGTAGCTATGGTGGGCTGGCACACCTGGACTGTAGATACTTACCGGGGTTTGACTGAAGCACATGCTGGCTCCTTTCCGTGTGGAACGGCTGCCCTCGAGGGCTGTAGGCTAAAGCAGAGCAGAAATGATGCAGGCTCACACTTTCCCAAGGCAAAGCAGCTAAGGGTGGGGCATAAACTTTCATTCCCTCTCCTTGTAACAAAACAAATGGTGGTTGATGTTAAGAATTTAATTGACAGTTTCCTGATCCTAGCCCTTCTGCAGTTCTTGGAAAGAACATGCTTTGAGCATTACTGGAGGCCTTTTGTCTTATCACTGAGCTGCTTGCTTCTTACACTCAAAACCCCACAGGTCTCTATATTGGCCTGTATTCTCCATGAATCGTGGCCTGTTTTCTTTGGCTAAGTATGAGGGAACAGGAGAGAGAGGCTGACCTGGGCCAGAGAGAGAGCCAGACAGCCTCCTCAGTGGAGATCCCACATCCTGCCTGCGCATACCTGAACAGGTACAGAGGATATATCAGGTGTGGTGAGAGAGCAGGACCACTGCCAGCTGCCAGGGGTAGGAAAGTTCGGTCATACATGGTGATCAGACCACGTCTGTGCCGGTGCTGCATCGATTTTCCTTCCTAAGCTTTGTAAACATTCCATTCATTGCCCCAGAAAAACAAAACTGAAGCTTTGATACACTAAAAATACCTTCACAATAGTTGGTAAAGCCATTTTTTGACAGACTGCCAGTCAAGGATGCATGCTAGTTGCCTATCTAGGTAGCTGCCTTTTGTAGAAACGGTCAAGATGAACATCACCACCAGCCCACCTCTGAGGGATTGAAATCAATAATTTGATCATAGAAGGAAAATATTAATCTGACACTGACTCAGCTTTATGGTCCCTGCGGCTTGGAATTTTTTCTGTATCTATTGCTTAGATAGAGAAAAAGCAGCAGGGTCCATGTGGGGCTGCAGAACAGTACCGGTTCAATCTGGAGTCGAAAAAGGTCCAGGTCCTCTGCCCTGGCAGCTGGCTTGCATGAACATCTTGCAAGCAGCTGTGCACATACAGTGTGGGACACCATGCGGGAGAAAAGGATGGGATAGGTGGGGATGGGGGTGACACGGCGGTGGTGCGCATTGCAGCACAGAAGGAAGCACAAGAACAAATAGCAGCTTCGCCTGTGGAGACTGATGGGGTGAGACCCTTTCCCCAGGACCAGATCAGGCTGAACATCTCTCACCAGGAAGACAGAAGCATGAATTCCCTGGGTGGGTGTGGGGTGGGAGTCTGCTTGAAGCAGACCTGCTTCTGAATGCTTGGGGGACAGTTTTAGGGCTGGTTAGTCACTATTTTTGGGACATCGTGCTGTACTAATTGAGCGCTACCAAGCAAAACATCGCTCTTGGACACACCTTGCATTGGGCCCTCTCCCTGACCGTCCTTTGCCTGCCCCAAAGCCAATGTCGGAAAGGAAATAGTCAGCAGGTTTATAAACTACTGAGGCCATGTTAGACAGAAGTCATGATCACCTTTCTCGGCATTCTTAATAACCTTAAAAAATGTTTTGCTGAAACATTACAGACCTTAGAGACATTTTTAAGGAGCAGGGCTTGTTTAAAATGTAGATCCTGAATGGAGAGCAGTAAAATAATTTCTAAGCAGTTTGTGATTTTTTTTTTTTTTTTGTTGTGAAAAGATAATTTTGTAAATGTTCTATTTTGTTCCAAGAAATGTTGGAATGGAGTGGAATCTATAATCAAGACAGAAACAGAAGACCAGAAGTCATGTGCTCATACTTTAAACCCGCATGAATGTGTTCTTCTTGTTTGTTCATTTCCTTTGTACCACCCTGTCAGGTGTATCTACAAAGCAGCTACGTCCTGATAGATGTGAATGTACCAAGGAGCAGCTAACCAACCTGGGCAAAGACCATACTGTTCACACCAAATCCCAGCTATGGACCCATCACCACGCTGACAACCCATCACCCAGCAATGGACCCATCACCCTTGCTGTCACCCCCCAAGTTCTGACAGATCAAGCTGGACTTACTAGCTCTAGTGTTGGCTGCCAGTGAGGCAAGGTAGGGGTGACTGCTGCCTGGATTGAAGGACACAGAGTTGCATTTCAGAAATATGGACTCCATCCATCTCAATGGCTTTGGGATGACCACAAAAGCTTTGTGGACCAACCCTTTGTCTCACCACTATGTTCACTGACATACAGCGTTTAGCACCCAACTGGATCCAAGGCTAGACGGCTCACTGAGAAGCAGCAGATAAGACACCGCTACAGTGGCTCATACTGCTGTCCAAAAACAATAGCAAAGTCTTCCAAAAAAAGATGGATCTAGAAGTTTGCTGGACACAGTGCATTGACTATGGCTGTTGTATGCAGCGAACACACAGTAAACACTGCTGCATTGGCCAGTTATCTGCTCCTCTTTGCCAGCATCAAGAAAGGTGTGTTTGGAGGACCCACCTGTTTCTCTGACTTTGTGGACTGCGACACGTGGTTTGGCTCTGGTGGTTGTTGGGGGCAGTTGGGTTGTGGTCAATGGTGTTGTAGAAGATGTAGTGGTGGTGGTGGTTGTGGTGAGGGAAGTAGGAAGTGTTGTGGACATCAGCAGTGATGAAGGTAGCAGAGTAGTGACCACAGTGTTCTTGGCTTCACTGAGACCTGTGACAAGGAGGATGGATGAGAAGATGGTTGAAATGGCTTTTGCTGTAACTCCCTCTTCTTGCAGCCTGGCCTTGAAACCAATTTGGCCCACACACCGCCTTTTGGTTGATACCACTGAACCTCTTACTCACCTGCTTTCTCCAGACTGGATGGATATGTCACACCCTTCTTTGGTCTGCCCACTGACATGGAGGAAAAACACAGCAGAATTTGCCCTGTGATTTCAGAACCTTATGATATCCAGCTCGGAGAGGTTGCTGAGGACACAAAGGGTGCTCTGCACAGGTAGTGTAGTCCTGGGCCTGAGATGTGATTTATCAACTAGACTTGATTCTGCAAAACACTGAGGTTAAAGAGTAGAACTATGAGCTATGCCAGTGCTTTTGGCTACTAAATATCCAAGGTTGTTGCAGACAGGCCTTACCAGAGACTATGAAGGACTCCCTCCACTTGGGCAGAGAGAGGGACCGCACGCCATTGGAGAAACTGCCCTTGTAGGCAGACTGTCCAGTCATTTTTGTCACTATCACCTTCCCTCCACTGTTGGTGATGATCCCTCTGCAAAAACGTCATCACCATTGTGCTCAAAAACCTCAGAAAGGGCTGTAACTGGCTTCAGCACTTCTCTCAAGTCTTCGATACCACGGACTAACTCTCAGACTGTGACCTGATGTCCTGCCACCATTTTGGGAGGAAGTTTGAGTTTCACCTAAGGCCAAAGCTCCCCGTTGTCAGACCCAGGCTCACCCATGGATGGCAGCGTTGCAGATACTGGAGATGGAAGCGAAGATTTGTGTGCCATACACTGGCTCCTTTGTCTCTCTGCAGTGCACCGGGCACTTGACAATGAACTCCGGCAGGTTGATCTTTCCAGCCCTCACACTGCATTCTATGGAGGGCACCACTGGCAAGGGGAAAGCAGAAGTGGAGTGACTGTTGAGGGCTCTGCAGAATATCTCTATAGGCCTCCTTATGACATTTGTCTGAAGTGAATGCCAACACCACAAGTATTGTTCACTAACCTTGTTTTGGCTTCTTGCTTTTCTGTTCATTTGGCTTCGCTTCTCCACTGCCAGTGAGAAGCAGCACTGAAGCAACAGAGGAAGAACACAAGTCAAAGGGCCATTACACACCTGTCTCTCTGCAGGGTTGAGCGTTGCAGGTGCATTCATGAAAAGATTTACTCTTTGACGGCTGTTTATACTATAAATACAGGCTGTTCAAACCTTACGCTATAATAGATTTTCAAAGCTTGTCTCAGTCTGTGCTCTTATCACTGCATAATGAGTGTTTCTGTTCCTTTAGTGTTCCTTTTCTCCATCCACCCCCCCATCTGCTTTCTCCTTTTCCCTGCTTTTCACAGCAGCTTGGCTATTCAGTAAGAATAAAGTGGCCCAACATCACAAATGGATAAGCAACGTGGAGGTGCGATACAAAACATTTTGTCATCGGATGGATTTATGTGTTAGTCAGTGGGATTGGCGAAGGGGTAAGGACAGCAAGACTAAACCGCAAACATGACGGCACTTCAGTGAGCGAGAGGCCATCTCCAAGAAGTCCATTGTGTTGCTCTGTTTGTTGTCTCCCGCATCACTGTGGGTTGCTGGAGATCCTACCAACACACGCGGTGAGAAGCGGAGCTGCCTGCATCACAGGAGGTCAGTCTGGTCCAGTAGCTCAGCTGGTGGTGCGACTCCGCGGTCGTCAGTCACACCTGCTGAAAGACGTGGGCCACATATCAGCACCTGTGCAGACACTTTTCTCCAAGGTGACAACACTCTTAGGTTTGCACACTAAGCTAGCCACATAATTTATACAGCAAGGTATGTTTTACTGTGTTCAGGGTAAGCACCTTGTTCAGATTACAGGTGAATTTCAAGGAGACGACTTTGACCGCTTCTCCACCTGCTGAACTTAGTCTGCTACAGGTGTTTCGGTATCCCCCTACGTACAAGCGTAATGCATTGCTGGGAGTCGACTTGTAAGGTAAAATCTCAGTTGGAGACATCATTACCTTTGTGGAATAAAAAATTATATTTCTGCTGTGTTTAACACATTGCAGCGCATACGTGACCGTTTCCTGCATTCTCCGTGAATGTGACAACTTGCTTTACGTGTCGACCACTCGGTGTTAAGAAAACTGGCAACCTGATTTACATACAAACCCCTCAGATTCTGTAGGCTCTCTGGAAGTTTCTTTGATGTGCATTTCCTCACCCTGAGCCCTGCACATAAGCCTTGCCCTATATAAACTGTTTTGCCCCTTTTTCAAAAAGAAATATGCTGACCTGCTGTACTAAGACAACTAATAAAGGCATTTGTTTAACTTCTCGGCTGTTTAATTCCACAACACCATGACAGTAGGAACGGCACTTGCTGCTTATGAACATGAAAAATAAGCTTGATATTTGCTCATAACTTGGTAGAAGGTAGAGAGTCAAAGACTTGCATGTTGAGGGATTCCTTCACTGGTTTCTTATTTTACTGGGTGGTGATGTCAATCGACAGTGGCTAAATTTACCACATAATCCCTGCCATACTTGAGCTTCTGACACCTGCGTATATTCAAACACGAACATTTTGCATTGTACATGGCGACATTTGCAAGTCCACAGAGGCTGAAGAAGTCTTTAGAGATGAAAAGTGCAGTTAAATAGCAAAAACTAAAGCTGACTGGCAGAACAATGTCCAGCACAGGTGAATTCGTGATGTTTCCTGTGCATGCCACACACTTTGTGCAGTAGTAATTTTACAAGCACTTTGGAGTGTGAGAAACAAACATCTGCTTGGTTCCTTTTCTTCAGTTGTTTTTAACCACAGTTTGCACCACAGTCTATCATTGATCTGTGGTTGCATTTGTATCAAAAGCACAAGTCAACAAAATGGGAGTTCTGTGTTTAAGCTGAGGTCAACCCCCAGATGGTGTTTCTCACCAAATCAAGGAATATCCAGCTCTCCAACTGCTTCTTCCTAATGTTCTTTCCCTCCAGGGAAGCAGAGAACTCCTGGAGATACATTTTCTGGGCGTCTACATCACCTTCTGAAATGACCTGCAGATTGACTTCTCTGTTTGCTCCAATAAACCTCCTGAGACTGGAGAAGAAGAGCAGACAGGGCTGTGTTGACTGTGCTGTTTCTCAGGTGGCATCCTGGCTCCACACGCTACCCCATGGATTCACTCTGGAACTCCTGACAGTCAACAGCCCACCTCCCTTTCCTCCATGCTGTGTTTCCGCAGCAGCTTCTCTCCCTCCTCCACTGATCTAAGCACTTGGACAAGCTGAAACACATGCAGCCCCTCACATCAGGACCTGCATCTTGAGTGCCTGTTCTGGGTAAATTCCACACAAAGGGGCTCTTTGCCAAAAATTTCTCATGACTCCAGCACCACAGCACCGGGTTCTTTTCTTCCTTCTTTAAACTAAAAACCTGCCCTTCGTTCATTTTGCTAAACTATGGGGCCGTGTTACAGGGACGGACCTGGGAGTTTTTTTGAGATTGTTGGGGTCTACAGTTCTGTTGTTCATGGGCAGAGGAAGATCATGAAAAGCAGTGTTACTGCTGCTTCTGTTCAGGTGGTTCCCCATATGTGAGTCTTCTTGGACATCCAGTCCTACTGCAATTATTTATTCATTTACCTGACCCTTTCCTCAAAAGCAACTCACAATTTGCACAGTAAGCTACTTACACTAGTAAATCTGGGTCATTTTTACTATATAACTTTAGGGTATGTGCCTGCATCAAGGCAGGAGGTGAAATTCAAACCTGAAACCGTTGAAATGCACAGCGCTGCTCTAACCATGACACCACCTTTTGTCCGCTTTGTTCATTGCAGTTCAGAAGCACAAACTAGAGACCGTGGGCCACAGGTGAATGAAGATCTTACAATAACTTTGTGAACAACCAGAAACTTCCTGCAGATACAGAACTAGCATCTTTGATCTGCATTCAGAGGAAAGTGTCTCTACCAGGTAGTTAACTGCTGTTTGGCAGCAGATCCAAGGTTGTAAGGACTGCATACATTTGTCTTTTTTAATCACGATTTTTACAAAATTTGCATTCCTACTGTACAAGTTCACTGGAGCATTAAGAAATTGGTCATAAATCAGTGAGCACCGTAGGTGTGTGTCAGGGAAGCGGTGCCTGTGGCTGGGCTGGTGCTCAACACCTGGCATGTTGCTGCGGGCAGCATCTCGCGTTCATGTCCTCTTTGCCTGGAAGGCCTTTTATCTGTGAACTCATGTTCTCTTGATAAAACTGAGCCAAACAACTGGGCTGCAGCCACCTGTGGTTCAGCAATGGAGTTCAAAAAAGCACAGTGGTACCGATCTCCTAAAATATCTAAAACTCAGCATTTTGCAGCTTCTACAGCTGCAACTCCCTTTTGCAAAAAACCTCGAAATCATCAGTTGCTGTAAGCCGTTTGTTAGCTTGCTGACGTGTCATTTCCAACCCAAACGGTTCCAAAATGATTGCAAAAAATGCCAATATTCAGTGTGAGGTAGAGGCTTGAGTCTGAAGAAAATACCTGGACCTGAAGGTGGCTTTTCCCACCTTGTCAGCTTTTGACTTCTCCCTTCTGGAAAATAACAGTGAGGAGCCAAACAGCAAGCCACAAAGGTAGCTTTTTCCTTCAAACGGCATCCCTTGTCAACCTCTGAGGTGGACTTTGTCGTCCACATCCACGCTTGGATGGACCCTGAGATACAACCGTTAGCAACCAGCTGTGTAACCCAGGTGTACTGCCCACCATCTGTAAGTGGCTGTACTGAACTGTTTGCTCTTTGCTTATTATTTATTTATTTATTGCACCATCTTCAAGATTTGCTCTGCATGGTTATCCCACTTCTCAGATGTTCTTCTGTGTGTTGAATGTATCTGAAAGAACACATGATAGCATTATCTCCTATAGTGTGATACTGCGATCCTGGTACCATGCAACCAGATGGATGGAGTCAACCACAGTGACAGTGGGCAAATCACTTTACACCTGAAAGACACGATGTTCTGGGGAAATTTTAAACATGTGGCCACCAAGAATCAACTCAGTGGCCCTTAACAACAACTCTGCCTATTGTTTTACACTTTTTGTAGGAAAAATAAACAAGGAATTATGAGCTCTAAAGTGCGGTTGGCAAAAACCTCAGATGAAAAGTCCCTATGCTGTCAGGTGCTGGGTCACAGCCATGATTCCATTATGACCTGCTGGAGTTCTGCAGGATGGGTGGTGCCACAGTGTCAACTGACACCCATGTGTGGCTTGAGACCCTCAGGCACCTGGAGCTCACTTTGTTTCAAGAATAGTTTGGTCTTCAAAGACAGACCAGCAGCCATTTGGGGAAAGTTGTCAGGTTTTCACTCAGACTCCACCTCCACCTCCTCCTGCTCCATGACATCCTGAAATTAGCAGGATGAGGTGCTGGAGATGAGAATGCTGGAGGAGATGGAAACACCAAACAAACCTGGTGAACATGGAAAAAATCCAGGGAGACGCTATGAAAATGTCCTCTGTAGAGTCACATTTAACCATGACTGGAAGGTTGTGAAGAAGTTCAAAGGGGAAAGCAGACAAGTCCGGACAAGGGGGTGGAACATGACGCTACGTTGTTTCCATTGTCTCCTGCAGCCAAGTTCACAGGGAGCTGCTGCTTCACCAAAATGCCCGAGCCTCCATGTCCTCTTGTGGACTATAGGTCTGGTCAAAACCCCTTGGATCCCCATGTCTCCAAGGGCCCTTTGGACAGTTGAGACGTATGGACCCTTTTGGAGGACATTTAGCTGAGTTTCTGTGATGAATCCATTACCAGTTGTTGGAAATAAACTGAAACACATTTTGTTACCGTTCTTCTAGGATTCCGATCCTTTCGATCTGATCCAATTTCAGTTAAGTAGTTACTTAAAACTCCGACACTGACGCTCCTCTCGCGTGTATTCCCACCCTGAGGCTGCGGGTTCGAATCCCGGTTGGTTTTCGCAGCTCGGCTACTGTCCTGGCAAAAGACCGCAAAGTGGCGACCAGCTCGGCGAAAGCGCACGGCTCCGCGTTGTATTTGACACCGTTAAACTGAGATTTAGCGGCGCGTTCCCCAGATGCTGTTTATACCGTATGAACATATTTACATGTCAACGACATTTTATAATAGTAATAATGCTATAATATTAATTGTGATAATGATAATAAAAAGGAGACCAAGTGCAAGAGCCCGTTTCTGTCCGGCACAGACGCGTATTTACGCACAGACGAAATAAAGAGAAAAACAGATGGAAACTTACTGTCGGTGCCGGCTGCGTTCCTTCGCGATCCGGGAGTGGAAAACGGTGTAAAACGGGGTAAAAGTGTGCAGAGCGGCCGCAGCGCCCGACGTTCTGGAGTGTAAAACCGCAGTGAGGAGCGAGCGAACAGAGACCAAGAGCAGGAGGATCTACAGCAGCATCAGCGCTCGGTCTGAGACTCACAGAGGCGCCCAGACTCACATAGACTCACACTGAGGTGGTCGGGGTGGGATTTTGGCCACAGGTAGTGGAGCTGATCTCCTCACACTCAGTGTTTACTCGAGTCCTCAAATCTCCTGGCTTTCATGCTTGGTCACTTATTTTACTGCCCATCCTGGGGTCACTCAATGGAGATTATTGCTCTTACTGATGGTGGGTTTCTAAAACACACCATGATTTTCTCTTCGTAACAATTTTTTCCATTTGTATAGAAGAAGAGAAGAAGTATAGCAGAGTAATTTCTACCGCATCAATTCAGAGTAAAAACCCTCCCTCATCAAGGGGACTACAGGAGATGGGATTGCAGCTGTGGTCAAACTGCTGCTCCTGGACCGCTCTGGGGTTCTGTGTGTCGTCATTCAAACATCCCTCACTTAGACACATAATAGAGGCAGAACACAGACAAACAAAGGCATCTCCTACTTCACTGGGAGAAGCGTGACATCTTTACTGAAAGAATTTGCATCTCTCACAGCAACACCATCTTCTTGCTGGTCATGAAGGAAAATGAGCAAAAACACCATGTTTTAAAAGTCCAGTTGTTTCCTTCATTAATATATTAAACTATAAGAATATATATGTACATGTTAAAAAGTCTTTAAAGCCGATCGCTCTCAAATTCAGGCGTTTCTGAGGGCAAGGGTGGAGGGATAAAGAAGATGTGGTTGTTAACTGGGGGAGGGGTGAGGGGCTGGCGTTTTGGCTCAGACCCTAAATCTGGTATCGGGTTCAGCTGTTCTTGCGAACCGCGGTACTTCTCTTTGTGGCGTCGGCCGGGCAGCGCCGCTGAATCTCCTTTGAGTTTGAGGTGGCGGAAGCGCTTGAGGCGGACGGTGTCGTTGGCCTCGCGGAAGCAGGGCAGCAGCATGCACACATCCCTGCGGAACTTGGGGCTCATGCCAAAATAGATAAGCGGGTTGTAAAAGCTGGCAGACTTGGCAACCAAGCGTGTGAAGATGCTGGTGAGGCTGGGCACGTGAAAGCCCCAAGCTGACCACATGGAGACAACTGCGTAGGGTGACCAGGCTAGGATGAAGGCTGTGCAGATGACAATGGAAACCTAGAACAAAAATCCGAATGAGTTGAGATGTTTTTCTCCTAAGGTGATGCGTGGGGGTTGAAAGGTCAAGGGGAAGTTTAATCAGGCTACTTCAAGAAGTTCCTTCAAATGACATGTCTGTAGCTGAAACAATGTCTTTACTTATGTGACCCTTACAAAGCTTCCACAGCGGTCTGCTGAAGAATGTGCAGCCACTTACCCTGGTGACATCCTTCTCCACCTTCCTCTGCCTGCTGCTCAAGTAACCTTCAGTTATGTTGTTGCTTTTCTTCACAATGTTGATGATGGACACGTAGGAGAAGAGCATCACCAGCACCGGAATGAAGAAGCAGCAAATGAGGATGGAGATGATGTAGGACTTGTAGATGGTGGAGTAGGTGGCCCTGGCCCAGTCCACCTCGCAGGTCCCGTACCCCCGGTCTGCAGGGACACAGCAGTGGAAACTTGGCATAGCCTTCTCCGTGGTGCTGTCTCATATTTATGCGACATCACATATCTGCTCTGAGAAGCAGAGCAGGAGGCCCAAGAATGGAGAAAGTGACGTTGCCCTTTGACACCAGACGGTGTCACCCTGAGGGCTCCCTGTGCTCTGACCTGTATAGCTGCCCCAGCCCAGCAGTGGAGTCCCTGACCAGAAGACCGCAGTAACCCAGATGAAGACCAGGCAAGTGAGGATGCTCTTCTTGTTGATGCTGTGGGCTTCAGAAAAACAGAATAAAATTAAAAACAAAGCTGCATTCACTGCAAGTGACCGGTGATGTTGTTAATTAAAGTATAATATTTAAAATATCTTTTTAGTGTTTTTGGGGGGTCAACCATGTCTTCTGTTAAGGAAGTCACTAATGATTCAGAAATCAGCATTCATTCCTTTCATAACTGTGCTATGTGGGCTGCTTCAGTAGTTGTGTGAAAGGGTTTTGTTATTTGCTGACTGGTTTGGAAAGTGTGGAGGTGTTGCCCACCCCAGCAGCAGCGAGTTCCCTCTTGGGAACAGGGACATCCCTGCGTGCGGCACTTATGGGGAACACAAACATGCTGCATTTCTGTTTGGCTGCAAATGTCAGATGGTGATGTTTTGTAAACAAAAGGCTTCTCTCGGGTTCCCGTAAGGAATTTCAGTTGCTGAAACTACTTAGTTTCCTCCATTTGTGTACTTGTTCGGATGCATAATAACTAGTCACATAAATGATTTTATTTCTCTTTTTAGATTAAGGCCACTAAGTATGATCAACCAAATTAAGGGGAAAATAGAATAAGCTCTCTAAACGCCATCAGATCTGACTTAGCCCAGCCTGAGCCAATATATTTTTTTAGCTACTTAAACCCCTACCAGCAATAGTCATTGGCAAAGATTTACAAAGATACTTCCTGCTTCCGTCTAACCAAATTGCTGAAGACCTCCAGAGAAGTCTGAACGGCTGTCAAAGCTGTACTCCTCAAACGGAGAAAGTTTGGGAAAGCGATGAAGGTACCTAGGAGTGGCCATCCTGCCAAAATCTTTCCACAAAGTTGTATTCATTAATGAGCTCTTAAAGAAGACCAGAACAACATCTACTGAATTGCAGGCTTTTCTTCTTTCATCTCAAGTAGTGTTTCAGTGTCTCAGCAATAAGAAAGAAATGGGATACATCAGTGTACAGTGTTTATAGTTTGCCCTAAAGCACCCTGATGTCCCTCAGGACTTGAGGAAGAAAGTTCTGCGGACTGATGAATCAAAGTTAGAACTTTTTGAAAGTCCCTGTTGGAGATGGTGAAAACCAAATATGACTTTTCATATTTGGACAGTTTCAAGTGAGAACTGTCTACCAGCAGTCAAGCTTGTTAGTTGCAGTGTATGAGTCTCTGCTCGGCAGCTACAGGGATTGTTTATTTGCAGTCATAGTAGCTAAATGTGTTACTACCAGTTACCAACTGAGAAGCAGCAGTTACTTTTCCACACCTATGACTGGGCACTCGATTATCATCCAAACCATGGAAATCGTACACAAAGAACCCTGGTGAAGCTCAGGACTCCATTCACCTGCTCCTATGGCTGATAGAAAATCTCAAATTTAATGTTAAGCTTCAAAAACAGGACAAATTGAATAAGGCCATGCTTTTCCATAGCACTGTGTGTATTCTTCATACTGAAAATATTTGTTTTTGCATGCACTGTGGTAGACCCTTGGCAGAAACCAACTTGCTGGCTTTGGAAATTCCACAGTTACTCCAAAGTCTGACAGTCTATGATATCTCATTTGTAAGGATTTCTCTTGTCTCTAAATTTGACTGAGCAGGCCTTTTTCGGGTGTTTATTATATTCCCATAAACAGCTATTCTTCTTTGTGTTGTTCCATGCCAGGGTTATAATCAGACTCTGTGGGCAGTGTCATTCTGAGACTTCTTTCTGATGGAAGCCAGTTAAACATGGCCTTCAGCAATGCAGTGCAGCATTGAGGGTGTGATTTTGTGGTACTTGTATTCACTAGGCATTACAGACTCTACAATGGCTCATCTTCATGAAGAAGCTCTTTGATCACAGTGACAGCTTTCATTTTCTTAGAGGTCGGCTGCTGCTGAAGATGGATTGATGAGATGGAACATCTCCAGATAATTGCTAGGATTGACACCTCCTGAAAGTGCTGCTGTACTGAGAAGATTTCTAATGTTCGGTTACATGCTGTAAATCTGCCATCCAGCTGTTAAACCAAATTTTCCAGATGACGGTGAATGGTCAGGGTGCCTGAAATAGGAATTACTCAGCACAGACTGCAGCCACAGCGGCTCCTAAAACACTGACTTAAGAGCAAAGTGGGGACCACAAATCTCTTAAGAACTCAAAAACCAAGTTTAGCCTAACAGTCTGTTAATAAAAGCTCAACAGTAAACATGTCACTCAGTTTATTTACATGTATAGATCAGCAAAAATCTTGGATTTAGGTGTAATAAATGAAAAAAATACCTTATAAGACTTTAGACTAATAGTTTTGTAAATTTGAGCTGTATAGACATCAACATTTATCCCTATAAATAAACATACATACAATTCTGTTTGCTTCTGATAACCAAATGTCAATAAGATGTAACCCACTGCTGGTGTGTACTGTGCTATCCCAGTGATGGCACTCGATCTTACCTCGTACCGGGTGGCATCCTTTGATGTACCTGGTGATGCTGATAATGGTCAAGGTGTTAATGCTGGCTAGGCCAAACAGCAGTGTGAGGAAGCCATCCACCTAGCAACCACAGATAAGGTAGTCAGAGATCTGGGGACAGGCCTACAGGTGATTCAACATACGGGAAGGGGACCGCAGTCTCTGTCATTCAGGACAGTTGCAGGGTCACAGCTGCAACAGTGATCCGTAGTCAAACAAACACCCTTGGGATTTTTGCAGCCAGAGAGGAGCTGCTACCTGCTGCAGCGCAACACAGCCCAGGACTCATATGGACAAGCCTGTGGTTGGGAATCTTAGTTCAAACACTGGGTGAAGCACACTGAGCAATCATTCAGGCCCATCCTACTCCTGATCTACCCTAGGACAAAGACCATTTCTGATATGATTTGGAGTCGAGTCCCTTCACAGCATTCCCTCCTCAGCTCCTGCACATCCCTCCTGAGGAAGAGTAACCAGACTTGACCAGATGCCCATCCCCACAACCAGTCTTACAGCATTGAGCAGCATTGATCTGAAGAAGTTGGTTTGATTCTCCAAGAAGAGGTGACCAAAGCGATGATTTGAGCTGTTAAAATTCCTAGCACTACAGTAAATTCCACTGCCGGTCAAATGTCCTGTTAATGGACCTGGTTTTAGGTCAAGGCCTGGAGCAGCTCATGGTCACACATGAACCCTCAGCCATCTTTCTGATTGGCCACAGGCAAGGAATGTGGATATTTAGATAACTCCGACTTTATAGTGTTAAAGGTGTAATTTACAAATCCAAATATATAACTTATTAAATGTGCTTTTAGAACCAAGAGAAATATGACTTTCACATAACTTCTCTTTTATTTACATTTTTTTTTGGCAGGATTCTCCTGCAGTGATTGACCACGCCAGAGTCCATTTATCTGCTTCTCATTTCCTTTCAGGATTTATGGCTTTCCGGATGGGGGAATGAAGACTCAATTCATGTTCGTGCACTGGGAGTTGTGTTGCTCTTGAGTCTTGGAGTCGACCCACGTGTACCTGCTCATGTCCCGTCACGCCATTGCTGTAATCTCTTAATGCGTCTCACATGCCCGTCCAGGCCCTGGGAATGCAGCTCGGTCAGGCTGACATATCTTCTTTTCTGCATATTTGGGGGAGGAGGGGAGAATAATGCCCCACACGTCCACAACTACCTGGGGCACAACAAGGGGCCAGCATTGCAGAGAAGTGAGCTCATCTCCAGAGCCTGAAGCAAAGGTGTGCCCCAGTCCGAAAACCACCAGGTGAAGGGTTCCTCATACTGGGTCTGTGCTTCCGAGAGGATGTAGGGAGAGTGCAGGAGGGCCGGTAGGAACAGGAATCCATTTTTTATACGGTTCTTCACTATTGGTGGTAAGACACCCTCCATGACAACTTCCAAAGACTGAAACATCCCACCCCTTTCCTCATTTAACTGGAACAGTAAATAGAGATGGACATCTCTTGCAGGTTTCAGATTGTAATATGCGTGAGATAGACAGAGAAGTAAAGAAGTGGCAAGACAGCTGGAAAAGTCTAGCCAGTGGTCAGAGGTGATGCCATGCTTATAGACGCTGCTTTCCATTTGAAGGACCCAGGTTTGAATCCCACCTCCTGCTCTTGTACCCTCGATCTGTATAAATTGGTAAATCACTGCAAGGAGCTCTGCGCTACGTCAGTTGCTTTCAAGAAAAGTGTCAGATAAGCACGAATCCTCTGTATCTTTAGCAAACAAGACACTATTCCTAAGCCCCTAATTGGCCCCAGAGATCAGGCTATGTGGATCTCAGCTGATTTGCCACCGCAAAATGAATCTGTGAAATCTCCATGTTTCATTGGTCTCCTCCTGAACTACAAATCTGTCTGAGCTTCAGCTCACATGGGCGTACATCACATTACTGCAAGAAACGTCCGGCATTCAGAATGGGCTCACACATCAGGTTATGCCACCGTGCTTCCAGTATATTTCCTGGAGGCCATGTGGAGACCTCACCCCCACTGAAGCCCACTAATCTGATTACAGAAGAACCCATCAACACATGTGGGTCTCCACTATAATCTCTTAAATCATTATAAGCCGCCCTTATTGTGCTGGCCCTGCTCCCACAGTGACCATTTGGTGGAATAAACACAATTTAGTGAAATTACTACGTGAGCAAACAGCGTAGCTCCTCCCTTGGCCACCTGTAGATAGGATCTTAATGGATTTCTAAGAGTGGATTTAGCAGAACAAGACTACTTGGCATTTTTACAAAGAAGGATTTAGCTCACTGTGTTGTGAACTGTTACTCTTCAAGTAGTTAGACTAGTAATGTAGTTAAATAACATTTGTTTGGATATTTAACTAGTTAGTTTGGGGTAGTCGTTTCACTCCTGCTGCAGCACCTGCAAGCATGGTGTTTGAGCTGACATAGTAAAAATTACCTTGCTATATCCATCTATAGTTACTGCTCATCCATCTTTAAAAAAGCTTATGCACTGTATATAAACCTGGGAACTAGAACAACCTGGTGCAGGCATTGTTCAGTAAGTTAATCTCTGATATTTTATCCCCCAGGTTTGAACCCTTCGGTTTGCAGCACCACACCTGACACGTCCAGATCGATGTGATCAGAAATCCGTCATCGTGGAAGATGTTGAAGATCTCCAGGATGCCACGTGAGTAGCCAAACACAGAGATGCTGGCGTCAGAGATGGCCAAGTTGAAGGTCAGGTAATCTGTGGGCTGGAGAGACGCCCTTTGCTTGTAGAGGACGAAGATCACAATGCTGTTTCCGAACCATGAGAGCCAGCCTGCGGGGGACATGTAAATGCGTACAGTGCTCATGTCTGCCAGACTCATATCACAGATAATCTCCAGGTTTCCACATTTCTATCTGATCGTTTCATTTTTTGACTTTCTTGTCCTAGTCTGACCCCCCAAGAGGACTCTGAAAACAGACTTTCGCCTAACCTAACACATCCTGGGTGGGAATACCTGGTCACACCAGCCAGCAGAACACGGTCGCGTCCGGTAGCCAAACTCTCAATAATAATGAAATCCTTTAATTAGTTAACTGGCTAAGTCTAGAGCTGGACTGCAATGAGGTCAAACTTAGTGAGACAAGAACACCTGGTGACACTTGGGACTACTTGACGGATTACCATGCTGAAAGCAAAGCAGCAGCAAGAATAACAGCAGGAAAACATTGACATACCCAGCTTCTTAGCTATGTAACACTGTAAAGCAGACAGGATTGTAAATTTTGAAAGCTACAGGATGGCTTTTGGATGTATTTGTAATCTTAGTCAAGCACCGTGAAGGGAAAGCGCTCGATACTTTGATCTTCTGCAAAAGGGATGGTGGTCTCCCTCCCTCTTGATATTCAAAGCCAACATTTTCCAGTTATCCTATATTCAGTAACTTGTGTTTATAAACAAACGTGAATTTTTAGTGCACAATTTATAGCAAGGAATTATAAATTACACAATAGCTTGGCAAGTTGTTTGCATATTTCAACAAATAAAGGCTATACCCACCTAGTATGAGCAGGTATGCACCGATGAGAGTCTCTCCTTGTTCAGACAGAGGGGGGTCTTTGTTAAAAAGGCTGGTGTTTGTCTTCCATGGCACATTGACCATGCGGAGAGAATCCCTCAGAGACATTGCTGGTCTCTAACAGCTCCTACCACTTTTCATAGCCATTTGGGCATGTGGATGCTGGAAGGTTCTGCTAATGCTGTGTCTAAACTGGATGTCTCTCCATTCGCTGCCTGCAACAGGATGACGCGAATGTCTCTAATCCAGTTTTTTTTGTCACGAAGATAATCCAGGAGGAGACCGGAACTTGAAGGAATTTGAAGACTCCTAGAGTGCAGGGTTTAAGAGGTACATCCTGAGGTGTACTCAGTCAGGCAAAGCTAACCTGACCTAACCTGAGCGGTTCTGACCATGTTGGGCTCTCAGTGAGGTACTACAAATTTATGTACAACACCTATAAAAATAAACAAAAATAAGTAAACAGAAGTTCACTGAGAATAGCAAAGTCCAGGTAAAATGGTATCTATTTACAACATGCAAATGCACTACATAAATTACAAATGTACAAGTTAGATTTCATAATATTAGAAAGTTTTTTGAGCATTGCTATCACATGTATTCAGAAAACTGTCCATTTATTTTAGAAAACCACCAAAAAACCCATCCCCTCTTTGTACTTTCCATTTTATTTGTTCATTTTATTGCTTTTATATTTATTTTTTTTCATTAGTGCGCAAACACATGTCCCCTCCAGTCAAGGCCAATTTTTGAGTAAATCCTTAGAGATTATCAGGTTGCACCACATACTGTACAAGAGTCAACAGCAGAAATGGTTCAGTGAACCGTTTAATGGACCATTTAGTTGGGAAGAATGTGCTGGAATAACAGTACTGAGTGTACAAAAGGCAAGAGGACTGACCACCTCTTCCAAATTCTTTTAAAGACAATCAAAATGTCTTTAGGTTAACAGCTTTGGTGAAAATTACTGTAACATTAAAAAAAGTTTTTTAGTCATGCATTCATGTAAATAGCAATCACACAATTATTTTTTGAGAGCATCTAGGGCAAACATGGACTCTTCTGAAGTAAAGGTGCTGGTGGAGATTTATAGGGACCCTGCAGGCAGCCAGGAAGACAAAGAGCTGGATGCTGGATCAAATCATGCCAGAAATGTCATTAGATGGTGAGACTGAGGTTATCACATGCTGAACTTCTCACGAGAAGGTCAAATTCTCTCAAAAAGATGGGAATTGTTGAAGAGGATGAGCTGCAGCTAGATAGATGGACTCAACCGCATCGACAATGAACACATCCCCTTAAAAAATATTCAGAATCTGAATCCATCACGGAGAAGACAAATAAACTCTTTTGACTCTTTGACTCTTTGAGAAGTAGACCTTCATCCAAGTCTCTTACTGTAGTACAAAGTACAGCTTGTTTGTCTGATACCATCGTGTTGCTGGTTCACATCCTTCAAGTAACTGCCTACAGAATTCATGTTTGCATGCACAGATAACCAAAGCAGATGATACAGGACACATGTATACAGCTGTCATGAGATCTGGTGAGAATTGGCTTAAAAGGAAATGGGTTTGAGACACTTCTTGAATGTTGGGAGGAATTCAGCAGCTCTGAGGGACAGAGGGAGCTTGTTCCAATACCTCGCAGCCAAAAACAAAGGCCAGCAGACTTTCCATTTTCATCTCACTTGAACTGAGGTGACTCAGCTTTCAGTATAACCTTCTGAAACCCGTCTCTCTCTCCCTCCAGCTGTAGGGCCCTGCAGGACTGAGTCTCTTTCATTTCCAAAGCCGCCAGACAGGGGGTGTCTGCACCAGTTATCTTCTCGAAAGGAAGAGCTAGAAAACCCCAGTTCAGACCCCCCGCAGTGCAAGGGGATTGGAGTGAGAATTTGAGAACAAGGGGTACAATGTCCCCTGCCATGGCCAAGGGCAGGAGCAGCCCAACCTCACAATTCAATCCGTGCGCTTTTCCCGAAACGACTGAATCAATCATTTTCGGAAACACGAGTGGTCCGGCCCCCTGGTTGGTAAGATAATAATGTTTGACACGAGCAATGCAGTAGCATAGCAGGTAACATTTGGAAGGGAAACAGCTCTGTGCTGCTGCCCAGCTTGAAAGCTGGAGCACAAGAGGCTTCTGTTTCAAAGCGAACAATGAGCCAGTTGTGGCCCGTTGATAATTGCCACAAAGCGATTAAAGGGAAACAGTTCAACAACAACAGCAAATGTTTCCTTTTAGAAAGTCCGAGGCCCGACCGTGACGGAACGGTCATTTTACCCTCCTAAGAGCTTGTTTTGTATGGCTATAATAAGTCCTCTCTGCTTGCAGCTGGGTTTGGGGCCTGATTTTGCAGCAGGCTTACCTGTTGACACATGGAACTGGACTGCACCATGTGGGGGGGCAGCGGTGTCAGTGACTCTGCCAGTTTAAACCCAGAGAGCAGGACCTGCACATCATCACTGACGTCGGCACATGTTTGTTTACTTTGTTTTTCCTAAATGAGTTTGGAAGTCAACACTCAGCATAAATGTCTCTTTTGTTGTATGAGCAGTAAAGGCTGCTTTGAAGGTCTATGATGTATTTGTGAGCCACCTGGAAAAGAAGGCCAGGTCCAGTCCTGCTGCTGAAACGCTCAAGTGTCATAGAAGATGACCAAAACTGGAACAAAAAATACCACATGAAAACAATTACACCCCTCACCGCTCTCTACATCTCCCTTCCAGCTAACTCCCAACCGCTGTGGCCCTAGGCCGAAAAGCTCTATGGAAACTACCCCCATGGACTGTGATCCTGCTGTGCAACACCCTCACAGTGCTCACCTTGTTTAGAACCCACTGGATGTGAGCAGCTGCCCCTCCTCCCTCACTTCCTGCCTCCCTGCCAAACCACAGCTGAGTGCTGGCATCCAGTGAGAGCCCACTCTGTGGTGCTGAACCCGTGACCCCTCTTTGCTGCTGACACGCTGCAGACACTGTCGCCACTCATCCCAGTGCTGAGCACCCAGTAGAGGACTGGTTCCAGCCCAGGTTCTAACCCTAAAGTGTCATATCATCTCCTAGGATATTCCACCAGCAGCGATCAACTTTTTGCTCCATTCCATTTGAAGTGATACTAGCCTACTGTTTTCTGTGCTGCTGGTTGTAGGGTCAAAGGTGTCATGCTCTGTTTACTGTACTGAGACCATCTTTACTGTGGTGAGAGGTTTTGTGGCAAGAGACACCTGACTATTGTTGTAAAGCTTGAGGTCAGGTGCCACAAGGAGTCAGATTACCGGGCCGGTAACTGTTTGAATCAATGAAGTTGATCTTCCTCAAAGTAAGGTAAACCATGGCATGGGATGGGTTATCTCATCTACACGTGTCTCCACATGTGACTCCGTGGACCCTCCGTGGACATTCCATTGTGAAGAAGAAGAAGAAGAAGAAGAAGAAGAAGAAGAAGAAGAAGAAGAAGACAATGATGATGCTGTTGAAGAAGTTGTGTTCCACTGTGTACAGCAGCTACCACAATCACAATGAAGACAACAAAAAGAAGGTGCTTGTTCCACAGCCACATATGAGCAGCCTTCGTTGCTCAGTGTTTCAGAACATCCCTCCATGGTTCCTCCGGCCACAGTTCATCTTCTCTTCCAGGTTATTGGATATGAATGCATGAATGCAAGCTAGTGCCTGGAAATTAAAGATCCTGTCCCTTCCCCCTTCCTCTGTCCATTTGTTTCTTTGTGAAATCACATTTCCTTCAGAAATCACATCACCAGACCCGATTCCCTCTCTGCTGTCTCATGGAAGATATTCAGAGAATTCACAGAAATTCTGCTGATTGCAGCTCTATGTGATTCGGGATCTAGGGAAGGTTGTTGGGACCACACTTGCTGACCACTGGAGCTGGAGCCAGACCAGGGGTTAAAGGACAGGTTGCACAGGTTAAATGGCATGAACCCAGTGGAGCTACAGAATAAAGCTGTGACTGTGATTTTGCACAGAGTAAAATGCACCAGGCAGCAGAAGAGTCACTGTGGACATAAACAGGAGGGAAAATGTAAGAAATGCCTCTCCCATTCACCTGCTTGCCCCCAAGGCAGAGCCTCCTGGCAGAGGAAAACATAGACACAGGCTCTCTGTGCTGCTTGCCCCCTTCCACCCCCATTGCCCCCATTGCTCCCATCACTAATGCCAGGTAGAATGTATAAAATGGGCTGTTTGTGGTTCTTTCATAATCACGATAACTCTAAATGAGAAAAATTCCCATTTACATTTTTTTCATTTAGCATTAGGTTTTCTCCAAGGCCACGTGCAAATCAGAGAAAGCAAACATATATCAGCAGCTGTGGACTGGACCTGGCCTTCTTTTCCAGGTGGCTCACAAATACATCATAGATCTTCAAAGCAGCCTTTACTGCTCATACAACAAAAGAGACATTGCCAGCTCGTCCATCGCCATTGTTTTTGGTGGATTACATTTCCCAGTAAGTGTATGTACAATTGACAGGGGGTACAGATTTATGGCAGATGGTGTGATGCAAGTTTATGATCAAGGGAGAATGGCGTCTGACAGAGATGGCTTTGACGCCCTTCTTGAATGCTGAAAGGATTCTGAAGAATGCCGGAAGCAGCTCTGAGGGACAGGGGAGCTCCTTCCACCACATCAAAGCCAAAACAGAACCCAACAGCTTTCTACTGTGGATCTCTTGTGAATGGGACCACCAAGCAGCCAGAGGTGCAGGAGCACAGCACTCTTGCTGGGGGAGCGGTCAGGTCCACCATCTTGTAGGCAATAGTAAGAGTGCTGATGTTGACACAGGCAGCTACAGGAAGCAGGAGGCATACAAATAGGTAAAACATGGGAAGAAAGTAAGTCACTTTTCAGTAAAACATCAGATAAATGTAAATAAATACAAATCAGTAGATTTATAAATCTGTGCAATACTCTAGCCTTTCACTCAACTTGTTCTTTACTTGTCCTTATTCATAGTAACAAAATAGACTGCATCTATCACCAATAAACTGACCACTTTTCCCAGACAGGTTGCTGGATAACAAAATCATAAGGGTTGCGTTTCCTGCTGATACCTTTGTCTGCTCTTTAACCTCCTTGCAGGTGGGAGCTCTGCATAAAGGCCTGGTGTCATGTGCATCACGGTCACTGGTTCATGGTATGATCGTGAGGGCTGTCTGCAGACTGCAGAGAAAGCATTCAGAGGCGGAGTGGCACCTGCTGTGTGACCCCTGGCGGTTCAGCCAGTGCGACCGTCATTCACCTAGGACGCTTGAACTGCTGCATGAAATGTGCACTATTTTGGAATGCCTGATTGAAACCGACTGGTCCAACTAGGACATCGGCAGGGGACATATCCGCAGCCTCTAATTTGGGCCAGATCCTGGTGGCAGCGCAAGCCTGCCGATGCAGTCACACAGAGCCACATCACACTGCTGTTTGATCTCATTCAGTCACATCAGACTGAACTGATTAAATGATTCAAATTTCACCGCTGTGTCATTAAAGCAGGAATGCTGTTTTGGGTTCACAGTCTCAGAGGGCAGAAACAGTGTCAACCAGCAGGGGAAAATCTGAACATGTGACAATGCCTGACCAATCTTCTGCTATGGCCTCAAAGACAGTCCCCACTGCGGTTCATATAGCATGCAGCGACCCTCACCTTCTTACGTTCTGCCATCCATACTATATCGGCCTGTCAGGATACAAGCAGTTGAGCTGCAAAAGACACAACTTCTCAGCTTTTTATTAATCACACTTTTCTTGTATATTTCTAGAGCTATACCTGTAGAAATGTGGCTACACTCATCGTGCGCAACCTGTATTTGCGTACCCGTGTGGTGAATGGCAGTAGAGCGGTCTCGAGCAGAGTAGGAGTGTAAGACTTATTTCTACTTGCTGCCACGGTGTTTCTCTGGTGTTCCTGTGTGTCTGCGTGTATAATAAGGGGAGGAACGTTGCATATGCACCCTACATGGGATGAATCAGCCCACATCAGCACCAAATACGAGTTTGTGCAGTCAATGTCCTTTTATGCTCTGTAACTTTAAATTAAGGTTAATTTTAAAGTAGATTAATGTGAATAAAATATAAATTCAAAGGTCTTGCAAAGTATTTTTTGATCATTTCAACAGGCAAGATTTTTACAGAAAGTATTCGGTGAATACTGTATTGCTGTCATTTAATTGACTTGGTGGTGAAGGTGTTGTTGGAGTTACAAACAAAATTATTTTCTACCAGCTTCTTGGTCCAGCTGTGCTTTTTTCACTCTAAAAAAATTGGTTGAGTGTAATAGCAATTACACTATTATATATATACAGCACCAATTCCAGATGGATGTGGGGTCAGACATCGCTAAACTCCACCTGTATTTATGTGACCCTGAGTGGGTTAGAACCTGTAGCGTGAAGGTACGTTTTGGAAGCAGACAGCCCTCAAGGATGAGATTACAAACTAAACCCCCTTGGAAGCCCAGGTCTGGATGTGGTCACAAAATTCCATCCTGTTGGTAGTGTGGTTTTCTGACTGTAACCACATTTGCCACATTAGGAGGCTTCTGCAACAGTGAGTGCCAGCATACAGGAATTATAAGCCAATTTGCTCAGGAAACTTAGGACATCTGTTAAAATATGTTAGATGCTTTCATCACTTGGATGACAGAAGCTGTACGATGCCCTCACAGATGTTAAATTAGCCCTCCAATAAAGTAAGGAGGCACCAGGCTACACTTTAAAATAGCTGTTGATTATATCTTGCAGCTCTGTGGACCAGTTAGAATTTGGATAGGGAGCTGAAAAAATGGTCCCATTCCATTTTATACTGATTCAGATCATGAGCATGCCTGCTTGTTGCTATGGCTCTTTCCTGTTGTTCATCTTCTTGACGTTTGTAGATCTATGTTTAAGTTTCATAGGTGCTCCTCTTCTGAATGAACTATACTTATGTCCCACAAAATATGTGGTTTGCCTAAAGAAATGGGTATAAAGCTGGGAGAAGGAAACAGCAGCTCGATTTCATTCTCTCAGAACGGGGACGCCTTTTCGTGGTCAATCTGGCACACCGCACGAGTGTGTTCAGGAATAAGCTGAGCCAAGAGCGGCACGGTCAGCACGGTGACCCTGTGGAGACCTCTTTCACAGATCACTGAGCCTTAGCCCAGAGGTGAACTGGAAGTGGCAGTTTCAGAATCTCTTGTAAGGTTGCGCATCTGAGGCTTTGGTGGAGGTTGAAGGCCCCATGAACAAATGCTTGGTGGGACATAATGGCTGAATTTCCTTTGGCTGGGCCTTGTAATGCAGGCGTGTGAGGAGCTCCGATGAGCAGTACATTAGCACAAATCAAAAAACAGAGCTTTTTGAACTGTGAATACCTTTGAAAGTAAAACAATTCTAAAGATGAATTTTCATAAGTTATAACTGCAATTAAAATTAATTTTAACATTTTGAAAATATTTTTTGTGAGTTCCTGAGCCCCAAACCTGGCACTCTTTTTTACTTAAAATCTCAATAATTACTCTATAATATTGTTTAAAAATGCAAACAAAATGTTCATACCTGTGACACTCTAGCTTTTTGGAAAGACAAAACACATCAAATAAAACAATGCAAATCAGTTCACGCTCCCCGGAAAATTTAATATGGTTTAGACCTTGATAAGAAACACTATAATGGGTGAAATGGCAAACAAGGGGTGATGGAGGTTGAGAAAACACAGCACAAACCAAACCATAATTGCAAAAAATTGCATGGTTTTGTGCTGCACAGCTGTAGGAGGCATGAAATCCAAATTCCCTCTTTGGAAATGTGAAGAGATGCTTTGTAACCTCTATGAGGTTCTCAGGGTATGAGTGCATTATCACCAGCATGCCTAAATGTGCCCTCTGGGGTGGTGAAGGTGGTGCAGGAGACAGCCTGGCGTGAGATAGGGTAGAAAGGCCAAATCCAGGGGCTGCAGAGCATAAAAGCAGTGCTGACAGAGCACTGCGAGTAGAATTCCCACTTTGCTGGTTCAGAGAATGTTTTTACTTGCACTTTTATGTCAGTATCCCATCCATGCTCAATGTAGCAGCTACAGTTTTTCCGGAAAAAGCTTTGCCACAATTCTTTCAGGGATTTATCGCTGATTCCTAAAAAAAGCTTAAGCACAATTGAATACATGGTCTGCCACTACGTGTATATATGGCTTAATGTGAAACTGTAACCAGTATTGTTTTGATCAGGGTGTAAATTTATCTAATAAATAATTTATTTGACGCAATTTAGACAACAGCTAAATGCCTTTGAATACAGTACAGTACAGCCATTAAGACCCACTAAAACAGCTGATGTTCTACAGACCCACTCCCTACCTGAGTCCCAGTGACTAAACACTGGAAAGAGTAGACGTGGTAGCACCAGATCTTCAGCAACCTTTTGGATGGAATGGAATGGAACCCAAGAACACTCCTCTTCTGCCCTGGGTGCTAGGCAGAAAGGGGATGCCAGAGCTACAGTACAAAGATATGATTATTTTAAAGGCACTTACTGAGTGACAAAATCAGGTGAAAATGAAATAATTACCTGGGCAGTTTAAAGAGGGCCGTCCATGTGCCTGGGTGCATTCCCCCACAAGAGATGTAACATCTGTACAAGTTTTCGAACCGAATGAAAACATACTGGGCCATATGACAACTCTGAGAAGTAGGGTTGCACCAAAAATGTTACATTCATTGGGGAGCAAAGTGCAGAACATGAACAAAACTTCAGTTCAACCAAAGCAACATACAAACGCACCAAGGATATCAAATGCAGCATAACACTTGCTGGCGATGGGCATCCAAATATTAGAAATAAACATATACAATGACCCATTACAGCCACTAAACCATAATTAACAAAAGGCAGAATTAACACAATGTTTATTAAATATTTTTAAATAGCACACAAACACTATGGGGCAAGGGATGATGGGAAGGATCCTTCAGGCCACCACTATAATAAGCACAAGGGAGCAGAGGGGTTGGGGTGCAGGGACAGGACTGCTTGCAGAAAGCAAGGGAGCAAACAGGAGGGTGGACAATGTCCCAGTCCTCCCTGTCTGTGCAGGTGCATTTGTGTGTGTGTGTGTGTGTGTGTGTGTGGGCATGTGCATGTGTGTCTATAAATACTATAAGATAAAATCTGATCTAATTTATTCACTCACTACCTTTCTTAAATGAGGTGGTAAGTAAGCTTATTACTATAAATAATTTTGCCATACAGTGTATTGGATAGTGGGGGGGGACAGAGAAAGGATCCTCCCTGGGTGCCAAATATCTTAGCTACACCCCTGCCTTTGAGGAATGTGACTTTGTGTAGCTGCTTTTAAAGTGGCTGCTTGTTGCTTTCTCTTCTGCACACAACATCTGGCCAGCATACCGCGGCCTGACCACATCCCAGGTCCTTGGGTGGCAGGCATCCCGGCAGGGTGTGTGGCTGGCTGTGGCCCAGGGTCACCGAAATACACTGGGTCCTCCCCAGAGCCAGGCAGACAAGAGAGGGTAAGTCACAGCCCTCTCTAAGGGAATGTACAGTATGTTACTAATCTTGTGCTGTATCTAATGCTGGGTTCAATATAAGGAATAAATCCTGAAATTCCAGCTCTGTTAGGTGGACTTGTGGTCAAGGTTCATTGGGGTTAAAAGCATCCCTTTGGTTTTCTGTCACCCGTACCCAGCACCATCTTGCTTCTCACATGTCTTTGCACACAGTTTTAGCCATAAAAATGTAGCAAAAAAACACGATACATGGCCAAAAGAATGAGGACGTCTTTTTACAACAAATGAGTTTGGCTATTTCAGCCCCACCATTTCTAATAGTTGCACAAATCAAGCACAGAACCCTGCATTCTCCTTAGCCAAACATTTGCAGTAGAATGAGTCGTACCAAAGAGATTGGTGACTTTCAACATGGCGCTTTCACAGGACGACATCTTTCTAATAAATCAGTTTGTTGCCCTGCTAGATCTGTCTTTGTTAACCATTCTTATTGGGAAGTGGAAACATCTTGGAGCAACTATGGCGGTCGGCCACATAAGCTTACAGAACCGGACTGTGGGGGGCTATAGCATGGTGCACGTAATAATGGTCTGTGCTAGTTTGCAACACTCACCACCAAGTTTTAAACTGCTTCTGTGCTCGCCGTGAGCTTCGTGAAGTGGAATTCTGTGGCTGAGCAGCTACATATAAGCCCAAGATCACCATGCACAATGCCAAGCATAGACTGGAGTGGTGCAAAACATATGGGTAGTGCCAGGTATAAAGTTTGGTGGAGGAATAATGGTCTGGGGCTATTTTTCATGGTTTTGTCTCAGCCCCTTAGTTCCAATGAAGGGAAATATGAATCCCACAGCATGCAAACACATTGCAGATAATTATGTGCCTCCAACTTTTGCAGTAAAAAAGTAGAGACACTGAGAAATGTTAGGAAGTCAAAAGAGGAGCCTGTGTGTGTGCATGTGGTTCCTGATAGTTTAGGATTACCTAACACTAACTTGAGACCACATGCAACTGAATTTCCTTTTGCCCGGGTTTTGCAAGAAAACTCAAACCATCTGTGGTTCACAACAGGGAGCTAATGAACCACTGGGTGGAGAGCATTTTACTCAGTTTAGGCTCTCTCGAGTTTAATCTTTTAATCCTCCAGCAAGAGGTCAGAAGTCACGTTATGCAGGGAAGGAAGCCGCCTAGGCTTAAGGAGGTGATAGAAAGGGCGGTGCCACAACCACTGTGCCTTCCAGGAGCAAGGACCCGAAGCAGCTGGGCAGGTGGGTCCACTGAGGCAGCGGGCAGCTCCCATGACAACAGACACAGCTGGGCTTTAGCTGACCTCCAGATCCCTTTAGACTTGCACCTTGTGCCCTGACTTTTCCACCATGTCATGCCAGGTACCAGGAGGAATGAGATAAGGTAGCACTGACAAAGGTCAAAGGTTCATATACCTTAGGGTTACACCTGGAAGATGGAGAGGTGCTGTCACATAATATCTCCACTTTGAGGTCTGACAGATGGAATTACACTGTTGCTTATCCTTTTCCTACCAGAGTTTACCGACCTCCCTTTTCTTCCAAATAATTGCCACTTAACCCTGTTTGTGGAAAATATGGACTTAAATTACACAAGAAAAGAAAACTTTCCTGGAATGAACCTCAGAATAAAAGCTGATCTTTTCTCACAACAGAATGACTTGATTTCCTCACATTCCTCACTGAAGCAGTGCATCATAAAATGTGTTATAAATATAATATATACAGTATATAAACTGTAAATATGATATGATAATACAATTATGACATAAATAAAGGACTCATTTTAAAATGTTGGCCTGTAACCTCATTTAATCATTAATACTATTTTAAAATTAATTATATCTTTAATGTCACTTTATTCACTTATCACTTTATTATCACTCAGTATGAATTTGCTATTATTATCTATAATATATAATAAAAATACGTTAATAATACAGTGAAATGTAGTGTAATAAAAAGATCTAAAGATAGTATTGCTACATTGATGTACTGTAATACCAATGTATTATGGTAAAATTAAATTCATAATAAGTGGAATATTACATCGGAAATGTTACATTAATTATAGCTTTAACTTCAGTAAATTATTATTGTAGTTATCTCTATGTACTTGCTTTATTCATTTATTTATTATCTTTTTTATCTGCTTATTTCAGTTCCTTCATTGTATGCATGTGGTATATTGTATGCTGCAGCTGAAATAAATAACCATTTAGGATTAATACTTTTCTTCATTTGTTCATTGCACCTGTGATATTACAATAATATTGTAGCAACATGTTTGATATTAATGTAATTACACAGCAATTAAACATTAATATTCCTGTAGTAAAACTGTACTTTTATTGTCACTGCAGTTACACTGCTTCACAAACACAGCCTGGACCATATTTATACCTGGACCAGTGTTTCTGGGGTAGACTCTGAACCACCATGACCCTGACAAGGATAAGCAGTTAACAAAAGTGAGTAAGTGGGATGCGGTAACGCTCAACGGAGGAGTCACGCTCCATGCGTGGGACAAATGGGAACTGGATTTAGGGGTGGAGCTTGTCTACGGCTCTTTGCGTGCTCACTCTTCATCTGAAAGCAGAACTGGGCCCAGAGGACTCAATCACTGCCTACAATTGTATTTCAGTGTACAGGGCTGAATTATATTGTCAATTTCACCTTTTGGAATTCTCAACATTTTTCATCATTTCCTGTGGTGGGGCAGGGTAGCGCCTTGGAGGGTCGGGGGTCCTTTCCTGGCAGCCCATCTACATGTGCAGTGCAGTGTCCGCTTTGTGCCGTCTCGCCAGAACATAATTAAGGAGCACAGACCAAGTTTTGTTTGCTCTTGTTTCCCTTTCTGCCTGTTTTATTTCTCTTTTCCCTCCTGTCCTTTCAAAGTGCCCCTTATACGAGACACCGCCTCCATCTCAGTACCTTCTGTTTTACAGTGCAGCGAAAGTAAAGTATTTTCTCCTTTGCAGTTTTCTCTGATTTGTATGTCTTATGACACTAAATTTCAGGTCTTTTTTCACTTTTAATAGAATGTTTTTGCATCATTTTCTCTGTGTGGGATGTCGCAAAATATGAAAAGTAACAGCCCCTTCACTGGCAGCAGCACCTTTAGCCCCTATAACTGCAACTACGTGCTTCCTGTAGCCGATGACTAGGGTCTCAGATCATTGTGGAGGAACTTTGGACCAATCCTCCATGCAGAACTGCTGTAGCTCAGCAAAATTAGCAGGTTTTTGAGCATGAAGACCTTTTTCCAGCTCTTTGGCGCAGCTTCTCAATTGGATTCAGGTCAGTACCCAGGCTGTTCCACACTTCATCAAATTATGTGTTTCATACTGACATTGACTTTTTGCTTGGGATCTTTGTCTTGCTGCACGAGCTAGCTGCACCACCTTTTGGCTGCAGCAAATTTTTGCAGATACAAGGAGGACCTGTGGGACTCCACGGAGACTCCACAGCCAGATGTTTGCCTCCAGTTGTATCTGAGAACCAAAGAGCAGCACAGCCCACCCTGAAAGGCCCAATTCAGCCACTCAGATTCTGTCATTTCTAACTCAGGGATGTTGTCATTTCACACTAAACCCCAAACATCCACAAGCTTTTTTGTGCTGCCTACCCTGATTTACTTACTGTGACTCTTTTTTGACTCGGACTATAGGAAACAAGTTAACAGCTCCTCCAGCTGTAACCAGTCTGTATTACTCTTTTATTTTATATTCATTTATTTTGTTAATGCGTATACATTAATCGACATGTCATTTGCTTGCTTCCAGTTCCACCACTGTTTTGTATGTGTGCTGCCATAATCACGAGCAGTTTCCTTTGGGATTAAAGCTCTGTCTGTCCACTGTGTGTGGTGGAAAGATCAGTGGCTGCGCATCTTCACCGAATGCTGACATGGTGCCCCCCTCTGGGCAACAAGTAGTGCTGCAATCCACAAGGATGTAATTTACTGCTTGGTAGTGCTTAAATTTCACTTTTTTTCCCCAAAGTAATTAAGTTTTAAGTGTAAAGTGAGTGTAAAGTTTTGCTTAAAGGAACTACAATGGGTGCAGGGAGTTGGGCAGTCTTCAGATTGTGTGCTGTCTGTAGTGACACGCACAGATTAGTAATAAATTATAGAACACTGCTCAAAAAAACGAAAGGAACACTTTTTAATCAGAGTATAGCATCAAGTCAATGAAAGTTCTGGGATGTTGATCTGGTCAGTTAAGTAGCAAAGGGGGTTGTTAATCAGTTTCAGCTGCTTTGGTGTTCATAAAATTTACAACAGGTGCACTAGAGGGGCAACAATGAGACGACCCCCAAAAGAGGAATGATTTAACAGGTGGAGGCCACTGACATTTTTCCCTCCTCATCTTTTCTGACTGTTTTTTCACTAGTTTTGCATTTTGCTACGGTCAGTGTCACTACTGGTAGCATAAGGCGATACCTGGACCCTACAGAGGTTGCACAGGTAGTCCAACTTCTCCAGGATGGCACATCAATACGTGCCATTGCCAGAAGGTTTGCGGTGTCTCCTGGAAGAGATTCCAGGAGACAGGCAGTTACTCTAGGAGAGCTGGATAGGGCCGTAGAAGGTCCTTAACCCATCAGCAGGACCGGTATCTGCTCCTTTGGGCAAGGAGGAATAGGATGAGCACTGCCAGAGCCCTACAAAATGACCTCCAGCAGGCCACTGGTGTGAATGTCTCTGACCAAACAATCAGAAACAGACTTCATGAGGGTGGCCTGAGGGCCCGACGTCTTTTAGTGGGCCCTGTGCTCACTGCCCGGCACCGTGGAGCTCGATTGGCATTTGCCATAGAATACCAGAATTGGCAGGTCTGCCACTGGCACCCTGTGCTTTTCACAGATGAGAGCAGGTTCAGCCTGAGCACATGTGACAGATATGAAAGGGTCTGGAGAAGCCGTGGAGAACATTATGCTGCCTGTAACATCGTTCAGCATGACCGGTTTGGTAGTGGGTCAGTGATGGTCTGGGGAGGCATATCCATGGAGGGACGCACAGACCTCTACAGGCTAGACAACAGCAGCTTGACTGCCATTAGGTATCGGGATGAAATCCTTGGACCCATTGTCAGACCCTACGCTGGTGCAGTGGGTCCTGGGTTCCTCCTGGTGCACGACAATGCCTGGCCTGTGGCGAGAGTATGCAGGCAGTTCCTGGAGGATGAAGGAATTGATACCACTGACTGGCCCCCACGCTCGCCTGACCTAAATCCAATAGAA
Source organism: Heterotis niloticus (assembly GCA_018136845.1). NCBI lineage: Eukaryota > Metazoa > Chordata > Actinopteri > Osteoglossiformes > Osteoglossidae > Heterotis > Heterotis niloticus. The sequence continues at coordinate 9,763,835 of CM030889.1, forward strand.
CACCTCTGGGACATTATGTTTCGGGCCATCCGATGCCGGCAGGTTGCACGTCAGACTGTCCAGGAACTCAGTGATGCCCTGGTCCAGATCTGGGAGGAGATCCCCCAGGACACCATCTGTCATCTCATTAGGAGCATGCCCCGATGTTGTCAGGCATGCATACAAGCATGTGGGGGCCATACAAACTACTGAGTACGATTTTGAGCTGCTGCAATGAAATTTCTGCAAAATGGACTAGCCTGCTGCATCATTTTTTCACTTTGATTTTCGGGGTCTTTGAATTCAGCCCTCTGTAGGTTGATAATTTTCATTTCCATCAAACAATGTGGCATCCTTTCATTCCTAACACATTACCCAGTCCATATCAGTATAGATATCCAGCATAATTTTTTTCCCCCCATTGAGATCTGATGTGTTTTCAAAGTGTTCCTTTAATTTTTTTGAGCAGTGTATATATCACCAAACTTGACCAGTTAAAACTTTTTGCATGTAGTACATTTCACCCAACTAGGTATGTGTTTCCAAGCCTTATCTCAAAAACCAAAGTAGAAATTTTCAAGATACTAAGTTGCCTTTTTGATGTTTAATGAAGTTGATGACACAAAAACATCACTTAGGATAAGAAGTACCACTGTCCCAAATCTCAGGTCTGTGACTTGAAAAACCAAGCCACGTGCAAAGAATAACCAAACAGACAGGCAGACAGACTTTATGTATGTAGCTTTTAATAAAATTAATTTAGATAAGCATGTTTAATTTAGCATCCTATCTATAAATACAACACTGTTAAGCTGAGCCTTTCTTTGTTCCATTTATTCAGTTTTGTTCAGATTTGACTTCACATGGTTCGCCCTCCAGACTCAACAAACAAATCTGTGTAGCAGACAATTTTCCATTAGTCAAATATTGTCTGTATTTTATTAATGTCTACTAGAGGGAAATAATCATACTGGTCATGCCAGTTAACTTTAACTCATACTTTGCAAAGGCAGTACAATATGTTTACTGATACAGTGAAACACAGTAGTAGCATCAGGAGATTATTTTAGCTGCAAATTATTATCGCATCTTAATTTTATATTCAGCTTTCTGTTTTCCACATTTTTGCAGAAATAGTACATACAAAAAAGAATTTGTTTTAATTAAATAAGCAAAAGTCAAGCAGCAACACTGCTGACTGGGAAGCTGATCCCTTAAAGCAATGGCCTCCAAAATTCAGTGCTGGTCTAGGTCTCACATCCACAACATGAAAGAAGTAAAATGTTTCCCTCTAGCGACAGAAAGTGCTCTTTTGAGGTTATGAAATATAGCATCAAATGGCAGTCAATGCAACATGACAAAACTGGCGGAGCTATTTCCACCTCTACACCAGGTGGGTGTCAAAGACATGGTCTAGAATCGCTAATTACTAATGCTCTCCATCCTGTGCTGCATGTGTTACACAGCTTTGGTGATCCATGGTGCCTGTGCCACACAGACAATACAGCTGGTCTCTCCTTCATTCCCTAGATATAACTATATAGTGAGGTGTCCTGTCTGCTTCATTACTCTGTCTGTAGTTTTATGCTCCATTCTGACTTTGATTGAAAAGAGGTAAATAAAAACATGTTCTGCTTAATTTCCTCCCTCAAAGGAGGCAATCTTTCAGTCCCAAGCCTGAAGAGGGTGTTGTGTCACAAGCTGGTGGTGTCTCCATACTCGCTGTTCCACCGAATGTACATAGTGAGTGTGTGTGGACTGACACTGCACTTGATTCTCTTCAGTGACTCAGCAAAGTCTGTGAACTTGATGTTTCGCATCTGTGCACAGAGACCAACCAGACAGAGTGCTGAGTTTTCTGACTGCTCCACTGATGTCCACTTAGACCATTAGACCCATTATTATTAGTAACTAATATTTAGCTGACACCTTTGTTCAAGGAGACTTGCAGTATGAGGTTTGTTCACTAAGCTAACACTGATTTACCATTTAAACTAAGACGAGGAAATGACTGTAACCATTATGCCAGCTGCTGCTTTATATAGCAGTCTGATACTTGTACAGCTTTATGAATCTTACTTCATCAATAATGCCAATTATTCAGTGTTAAGTGAAGTACGGATATTTTAAAAAATACTATTCTGCAGAACTGTAACCCTATACAGGCCAACTGCTTGACGATAATAAATGGATGGATAGATGGATGGATAGATCAATGAAACAGAAAACATTAAACTCATCATGCCGTTTTGATCACACCTCTTACCTCACTGGCTGCCATGCTCTTAACTTCCTCTGGATGTAGCTCTGTGTACAAAGAAAAAGTTTAACCAGAGATCCCACAATTGTGCCCCAAAACCTTGCGAATGAGCAGTACCATGGTAACCAGATTCTAACAGGAACAAGTGGGACAACACAAAGAACCCACAGCTCTCACCCAAAGAGTTACACAACTTTCACAGGCACACAGTACCAGAATGTCATTATGCCAAACAAGAGGCCCAAACAGAAGCATCTTGTGCATTCTAGCACTCACCTCTGATTGGTCCAAGGGCAGCATCCTTGGCCAAAGCAGTCAGATCGCTCCCTGAATATCCCTCTGTCATTCTGTCATGAAAGGATGTGAATGATTGTACTGGCATTAATTCTTTAAATTATCTTTCTATAAATTATCAGTAACTGCTTGTCCATTGGACGGCTCTGGTGGTCTGAAGCCCAGCCCAAAAGAACGTGGCATGAGGCACCATACACCCTTCACTATAAGAGACACACTACAATGATGCACATGTGTTTGTGCGATCGTTTGCTACCCTGTTCTTACCACCTGGACCTTCATATACTGCAGACCTTTAATGAGAGTGAAAGGCACAGCTACCAGCTGGTTTGGCTTTTCCAGCACAAATGAAGAGCTACTACTGACAGTGGGCGCCGTGACATTCATGGCCTTCACTCTTATGGACAGAAGGATCTCAGCACCTAAACCAAGTATGGCTAACATGCAGCCAAAGTACTCCATAAAGCCTGTGAGGTTTAAAAATGATTTATATACAGTATACCATACCTACCATGAATACTGTAAATTCTATTATTACTAGGAAAGTAAAGTTTTTATATAGCAGACAAATGACTTAATATCATTTCTTGTTAAAGCAGTTACAGTAACTGATGCTGTTGCATTAAAATTATAATTTCATAAGTGTGTGTGTGTGTATATATACATATATATATATATATATATATATTTTTTTTTTTGTTTATACTTACTGTGACTTTTACATATGTGACCTTCAGACCAGTTCTCAATAACTGTAGCCCTTGGCCAAAAAATGTTGGAAGCCTCTAGATTGACTAGGCTGAGTGGCATTCTGATCTGGAACCTACCTGGCCAACTGGGCCAGCTCGCTCTGACTTAGTGGAGACCCATGTTTTGCCAGGAGGTTCCGCATTAGCCGGAACCGTGTCTGCAGAGAATAACAATCACAATAGTTTCAGGAACCACACAACATCTGCAAATATACTCTGTGTTACTTTACATTTTATGTGCGTACGTGTGTATATATATATGTGTGTGTTGGTATCAAGTACAAATCAAAGGTCTGAGTTCACCTGTTTCAAATTAGATTTGCCTGGGGCCAAAAAACACTGAAACTGAATGTCTGATGCATGTTGTCTTGTTAACTACTACAGTAAGTCAAATATTTGGGTTCAATTAGTGAGTGTTCTTAAGAGAAAGAGAATATGAGCATAGGTGCCTATGTGGCTACCACTGTCCAGAATGGAGGTGGCAGCGTCATGGTATGGGGTTGCAGTAACCATCATAGAGCTGGTGAACTTTGTCAAGTCCGTGACAGTCTCAAACAGCATAAATATAATTTACATTTCTTTTTTGTTTAGTGTTTTTTTTTTTATTGGAGTACCCTGGTCAAGTATACTTCAGGTAGAGGTGGAATATGTACCTAGATCCTTTGATTCCAAACATCACACCTCTAACCACTGCACCACCTGATGCCCCTCATCATAGCATACTTCAGAGGTATTTATTTCCATCACGATTACAGTTAGCTGGACAGTCTTTAATTTTTCAACAAGATACCCCAAATGCAGCAAGAGCTATCTGCCCAAAAAGAAAAGTGAAGGATGACTTAAACTAATGACTTAGACTCAATATGTCATCACTTGTGAAAAAACTTCTTTCCTGCCAGTATACTCAAACTGTTGGCTGGTATTGTAAGTGTGAACGTGTGTGGATGTTGATGTAAGCAGGCATCCACTGATGACAAAGGTGCTAACGTAGTGTCACACACACCTCTTCTGTGGGTAAAGCCACATACACCCTCTTTGCAAACCGTCTGCAGGAGAGAAAGAGAAGAAATGTAAAATCATTTGGACCATTTGACATATTCGAAATCCTCATAAAAGATGATTACTTCAATAACCCCTGTATAATCCTGGTAGCAGAGTGATGTGTGTCAAGTTTGAAAAGCATGGTACCTGAGCACAGCCTCATCCAGTTCCTGTGGTCGGTTAGTGGCACCCATCACCAAAACACGGTCATCGCCTCCAGACTGAACCTGAGACAAAAAAGGACAAGGTCACTGCATGTTTCAGAATTCCTGTTGATTTTCCTGGTGTGCAAATCTAAACATGTAATAAACCTGCTGGTGGTGTAATCAGACACGTGGCTGACAACCAAAAAGACTTGGGATTAAATCTCTCCTCCTGCAGTAGTTCCCTTGATCAAGATATTTACCCTCAATTGATGACCCTGAGTAAAAATGAGCCTGTAGTATAAATGAATAAATCATTGCAAATTTTTATTGTATAAATCTAACATTCTCAATCACATCGCAAAAACATCCAAGAATAAATAATAAATTCCATTCATAAACAGCAATTAAAGAGCACCTACGCTCTTACCCCATCAAACTCGATCAAGAACTCTGTTTTCAGCCGCCGACTGGCATCATGCTCGCCTTCCCTCCTCTCACAGAGCAAACTGTCGATTTCATCTGAGTGGAAAGAAGAGACCATCAGGGACCATTATTACCGCACAGTATTCACGTCAGGCCACACCCAAGCGTGGTGAAACACAAGTCTTACCAATGAAGATGATGGAAGGCTGTAACTCTCTGGCAACAGCAAACAGGGCCCTGACAAGCTTCTCTCCTTCACCAACCTGCAGATGAAGAGTAGCTGTCAGGGATGCACACATCACCTTCTTTATTAATTCAACCTAGAGCCTCAGAACTTTAAGGAGATAAAGTGACATGGCTTGTTGTCTTTCATATTTCACTTACATATTTTGAAGTCAAACTGGCAGCACTGATATTAAAAAATGTTGCATTGGACTCCATGGCGACAGCCTTTGCCTATCCATAAACACAAATGTACTGTAATTAAAACCTCTATTCTATGTTTTTAACATATTTCTACAGCTCTGTAACATTCACAAAAACAGCTATGCAGCTATGACTAAAGGTTTCACATGGGGCCCTACTCACCAGCATAGTTTTCCCATTCCCAGGGGGTCCGAACAAGAGTAGCCCTCGTGCTGGTGCCCTGAGTCCAGTAAAGAGCTGTGAAGAACAACACCACCAGAGACTCAGAAACAAGAGAGACACTTTACCTTCCCACATCAGCTGTCCATGCAATGTTATCCCAAATAAAGAGTATTTGACAATGAAGATAGACCAACTTCCCAACTTACTGCATAAACACAACTGGGACTAGAAATCTGTTTGTATCTCTATTTGTTTGAATTCAAAGTCTCTTTTACTACAAAGTTCCAATCAGCAAAAGGTTAATAAATGTGTTAATTCATTCACTTATTTGGTTCTATAAAAATGTGTAAAAAGAAAATAACATTCAAAATAAACTGGAGAACAAATGCATCACTGAAAATTTGTAACTGGAACATTTGTGACAGGTAGAACTAGAGCATCTTTGATCTTTCAAAAATTTTAAGACCAAATACACTCAAGTGACCTCCGGACGCAGAGCAGGAAGGATGACAATCTCCTGCAGGGCTTGCTTGGCGAGCTCCTGACCGGCCACATCCTCAAAGCGCACACTTGCCCCACTGAAAAAAATCAAAGCTATTAATCAAATAAATGTCTACCTTGAGATCTAGGGATAGCCATTCCCACCAGCACAATTCTATACTCAACCTGTCCACAATCTCATTCAGGATGAGTTTTGCCAGTTCAGGATTCACATTTTTCAAGTTCCTCACTTTCTTCTTCTTGGCCAACAAAGAAACTGCTGGGGTGCTCATGTAACCGTTGCCAGCTTTTGCAGGAGCCTTCAGGAAGAAGAGGAGCTCCATTAAAGTTGTGGACAGACTCAAAGCTGTCCCTAACTGTGGGACAGATTCTTACAGGTAGGTGTTTACCTTGCTATTGGACACCTGAGTGGAAGGATGTACAGGGCGAGAGTTTGAAGGCCCACAGGGGATAGAAGAGTGTTGGTCCTCTAGAAAACTGAAGGCAGAGCTTCTAGGCAGGGGATTTGACTGATGTGAAAGATGGCTACTGTGAGCCAAGGAGTCCATCCTTCTGGAAGCAACCTCATTTTCTGACAGAAACAGCATAAGTCATCACTTCCCAAGCTCATATATTTCACTGAAATTAGAGCAGTATAAGCTGAGTGCTTTTCTCTAACCCACCTAAACGCTCCAAACGTTCTTTGGCCATCAAAAGATTAGAGGACATCTTGGCTTGGAGGCGTTTAACTCTCATATACTGCTCATCTGCAGGATATATTAAAGGTGAGGAAACTGCTTTTATATAGTGCTCTGTGTCACTGCAGTGAAAAGAGCGCTATATAAAAATAAAATTGAATTGTACTGAATTGAAACACATCTTATGTGGGTAAACATGTGCTGCTTACAGCTGGATAACATTTGTGGGTAGAGCTTCCACCTTTAGCTATAAAGGAACCAGGTGTGAATTCCACACTGTTAAAAGCACTTACCATGAATTGCTACAGCAGAAATTAGCCTGCTGCATAAATTAGCAAATTGTTTTAAGCAGCTTAACATTGTCGGTTGCTTTGGAGAAAAAAATTAGCCTAAAAAATACATGCCAAAATGTAAATGTAGACATGAAGGTTTGACAAACTAAAATCTATTTCTTTCTCACACTATTTGGAGTATTTTAGGAGTAAGGGGATGGGACAATCAGCATCACCTCTGCCTGTCACCTTGATAGCAATTCCCTTCTCCATTTCCAAAATGCCCTTCTTGTACCACAAAACTGCCTGTTCCTTCTGACCTGGAGTCAAATGAACAAACATGAATACAGAAAAACAAACAATTAGCATACTGAAAAAATTAGATCAGACAGAAAGTCACATTAAGAATTAACAAATGCAGTTTTAGTCCTGGTCAAATGATCTGCACCCTGATGCGGGAACAGATCCCATCTACACCCCAGCAAGATTTCTGTGCTTTTCCACCTCTGTTCACTTGGTCAAGTCTGTACATTTGTGGTTCTGCCTCTGCTGTGGTGGAATGAGCTCCTTCTGTCTCTCAGAACTGCTGAATCTCTCAGGATCCCATGTCTTTCAGTGTCATTTCTCTTCTGATCTCCCAACAGCTACATAAAAATAAGTCCTGCACCATCTGCTTGTCTGTGTATCTGCTGTTTGATTGTTACTACTATACGCTTATAATATATATAACTACTTGAAGGACGTGAGCCAAAAACATGGTGCATGGAGCTTGGATCATCCAGTTTTTGTGTGTAAAACTCGTTTATCTGTTGTTGTACTTTAGTTACACAGTTACTCTGAAGAAAAAAGTCAAACTGATGAATAAATGTAAATGTAACAAAACTGCTACACACTATTGGAGGGAGGGCAGGATCAACACAGACCACTGTCCTCTCACCTCTTTCATCCTCATCGATCTTCAGGGCCATTAATATCCACTCAAAGGCTTGCTTATGGTGGTTTCGGATTTGCTCCGCTTTCCTATCCTCATATTCCTTGTCCATCAGACCTGCAGCTCTCTTCATGTTGCCCGTCATGGCCAACAAAAGTCAGTGGAGCACATGGGGAGGGTAAACACCAAGCTGCAAAGCAAAGCCACAGAACAGCAAACACACACTATTAGTAAAGATTACACAACCTATAGAAATTGTTCATGTTTACAGAAAGAGTTGTACAACTACTCCTTTAAGAACTCATTCATCTGCTGTCCTTCCATACTTTGACATACTAGTTGATTTTTAAAATAAATTATCCAATAATAATAAATAAAAAATTACAGCCCTCAAGCCTCGCAACAGCAACGTCAGATGCAACAGTTGAACTAATGGGTTTCCCATCAGATGGAAACATGAATGGACTGACAAGGAACCAGCCTGTCTACATCTTCAAACTCATTGCTACCCTACCTCCTTGTGCTGTAGTCAAGCTACAAAGTTTGGAAGATATGGAGATTTTAGAATTTATTTATTTTCTGTTGCAAGTATGAGTGTCAGACCACCTTCATTCAACTCACTTCCACTGTGTTTACAACTCCTGTTTAGTGTTTTCCGGCAGTGGAGATAAAATATGAGGAATATTGCATATTTATGAGTTGAATCAAACTTAGTCTTGACTAGGAATTTGAGGAGTAAATATATTTTTAATTTCAGTTTAAAAATAAGATTAGTTCAAACTGGACTAACAACCAATTTTTACTTACTGAAGCTGTATCAAAAGTTTTCACAAAATGATAACATGCAAATAAACCAACAGACACACAAATAAACTTTTACAGACTGTAACTTCGTGGCAAAAGTGACTTTGGACTTAAGAACAGACTTCCGGTCCCACCATTGTTCATAAGGAGCAAGTGCAATTTTAGCCAACTTACATTAGGTCATTTTCATTGATAGAACACTTGATCAAGTTGACTTATGATATTAGCCTTCTAATGTTAACCTATTCGCGGTGATATAATAATTTATGCAAAAGTGTAATTTTTACTTTTCCAATTCAAGGTAAATAGCACGATCAAGGGCATTACACCCGGTGTGGGGGTCAGCACTAACCACTACGCCACCCACTGCCCCTCTATTGTTAAATTGTTATACCTTATTAAGCTTCTTTAATATTGCCATCACTTTTTACGTGCTAATAAAAAATAATGTATGATATGTTTGATTGTATGTCCATATTATTTTAGAAATTCTTGGTTTACCCTAAAATAACTTAAGCTTCTGTTCTTCGAACAAGAAATCGACGCACCCCAAGTACTTCCGCCTTCAGCTGCAAGTGTATGCAAAAAAAGAAAAACTTCCTGTGTCATCAGCAAGCCAATCATCGTTAACTGAAAAAATATCATTTCCGGTCTCATCTGCAAACCAGTGCCGACTCAGTAGTGTGCGCCAACCAATCAGAATTCAGCATTTGTGCAGCTACAGGTTTGCTTTTTAAACGGAGAACTCGACAGCAGCAATGGCGGATGGTGAATGGATTTTATTTTATTCCGTGTTATCGCATGTCTGTCGTTGTTGTGTCGTTGTAAGAAACTCGTTTTATTTGGCATTGCGCTAAATTACTGCAAGGTTGTTTCAGATTATGTCGCATAACGCTCGATTTGATGCCGTACAATACTAACGTGTCTTTGTTGCGGTTCTCATTTCATACTGTACTACCGTGGCTTAGTCAAATACAGCCTGCAAATCTTTGTTTTGGGAACACGGTTAGAATCTCGCTCAGTCTTTGTGGAATTTATATGCTCTTCGGGCCCCCGCGACTCGGCACTGGCCAAGTAGATGGGAGAACATACCCGTGCTTCATTATAAATTTATTTTGTAGATACAGTAAATAACAGTTTTTGGGCGGCGTGTGGTTACAGCTTTGCAGTCTGAAGGAACCAGGTTGAAATCCCACCTCCTATGCTCTTCTTTACCCCGAATTAATACAGTAAAAATACTTTGCTGTATAAATGGCTAAACCACTTTAAGTAGCTTAGTGTACAATCCTAAACAGAATAAAGAATAGCAGCTATTTTAATTCATTTTAGTACTTTATTATTATTATTATTATTATTATTATTATTATTATTATTATTACCACTGTTCAACTGATGTTTTTGCCCAAGATGTTAACATGGAGCAGAACTTGAACCAGCAGCCTTCATGTTACCAAGCCCTAGCCTCAACCACTAACATACCACCTGCCATCTTAGTTAATGTTTTCTGTTCTTTAAGTTAATACCTGTCTTTCCTGATGTTAGATCACACTAATATGGAGCAAAGCCTGGAAGGACAAGCACCTGTAAGTTTATCCATGCTCTGGTGTCCTTTTTGTTGTTGTTGTTAACCAACCAGTGCTCAGATTTTATTTTTTAGGGTTGCAGAAAGTCAACTTGCTGATATGAGATTGTGAGATGACATGAACTACTGTAACATCTGCATAGTGTTGTAGTGTCCTTTTCTTGTGATGCCCTCAGAGATTATCAGAAAGTGAGCAGTCTGGTACAGAGAAGCTTCCCAAGCAAAAGGTGGATTTACAGTCGTTGCCCACACGGGCCTACTTAGACCAGACCGTTGTGCCAGTTCTTCTGCAGTCTCTCTCTGTTTTGGCCAAGGAGAGGTAAGTACTTGAACTCAGGCAGAAAGTCGTTTTGAATGATTTTGTGGTGCTGGAGTTCACCTGTTTTATTTAATGTTATTAGCTTTTTATTTTAAGGTACTACCTGGTAAGGGCAAGGTGACATTTAAGACAAAAATTCTCTTCCAGACCCGAAAACCCTATTGAATTTTTAGCTGCGCATCTTCTCAAGAACAAGTCACAGTTTGAAGACAGAAGTTAACATGCTGGGAGAGACACAGCTGAGGTCATACTGTGTGTATTTTTTATACCATTGCATTTTTTTATTTTGTGAGTATTCTGTTTGTAAATGCATGTGATTAAAGTAAAACAAGTAATTTTTTGTTTCTGATAAAAGTTGTGAAATTCAAGTCATGTGTAAGTCAACATTGCTAAAAGGAAATATACATTTGTCATGGAATTTTGTCCACTTTTTAAAATGAATACAGGAAAACATGCTTATATTGCATTAATGCTGTTGAACAATGTGGAGCTATGCTGCTTCTGATGAGTTCATTTTCAGATTTGTGTACAGCTACAGCTATGAAATCATGTTCTATTTTTTGTCATACTTTATATTGAAGAATAGTTACTTTGAGAAAGAAAGAAAACACAAAACAGCTTGGTTTCCTTAACCTAATGTTTACTGCTTGTGGCTTGATACCATACATGACAAATTTCACCAGAGGACACTTCATTTGTAACAAGTAAATATTTTGATATATTTTTTCTTAAACTTTCATAGTCCTTTAAATTTGTAACATTAAGCAACAGACCAATAATACTGCAGTTTCTAAGAGCTTCAAACTACAGAAGTCAGAGGTACAGTAGGTATCAGTTTTCACTGTTGGTTCCTGTCTTATTTACAGAGCTTCCTGTCACTTTAATGCACTTCTTCTGCACTATGACTGAAACGTGGTACCTTGTAAATTACCTGTATGAAAGAAGTATTAGAGGCATCGCAGAGAGACAAACCACTTCAGCCACACATTGACGTATCCAGTCATAAAAATATCAGTTTTTGTCTATGATCGCATCCTAATATAGTCATATTAAGACTGATTAAAAAACAACTCTTAGTAAGGTTACAAAAGAACAACTCAATGTACAGGTATGAACAAAATCTGTTGTGCTGTGCATTATGTCCTTAAGCAGCAGTGAGTCCCTGGGTGGTGGTGTCAGATGTAAAACTGGTGAGCAGCGAGACTGTCCATGAAGGGCCGCACCAGGTTGTCCGTGGAAAAGTAGAAAACAAGGCCAAACGTGATGGAGATGGGCAGGGCAGGAAGGGCCTTCTTGAAGATGGCCAGCAGCAGGAGAGTGAGGCAGAGACCCTACAAATGAAAGTCATATTCGGCTTTTAAAAGAAGATATCTTGCATTATTAAATACCCTTCAACTTCTTGTAAAGTTTCTTCTAATACTTCTACATCACTTCTATAGCTTGCTGAATTAAAAACTACTGAAGATGCAAACTTCCTCTTTATGTTTTCTGATTTGTTATGTGGATAATGCCCAAACTACCCATCCTTTGGTGGGTGAACAGCTCAGCAATCAGGACTGTGCTTTGAGTACAGTTGGAGCGCCATCAGATTAAGAATAAATAGTTGATGTGGTCTGAGCCCCTTAATACTACCATGGTGTCTCCTGCAGGAGGTAAACCCAGAACATACAGCTGAGAGGAGGCCTTGAGACAGACAAACAATATTGCCAGTGTGGCCTGGGACCGCATGGGGATCTTCCAGAGTTACCACTGCTACAGAGAGGAAAGTATGATCTATCCTGGATTAAGACGTGGGAGTTAGCAATAAAACAAGTTATGTGGCCCAGGACTCCATGGGAATCTTCCAGAGTTACCACTGCTACAGAGAGGAAAGTATGATCTATCTTGGATTAAGATGTGGGAGTTAGCAACAAAACAAGTTATGTGGCCCAGGACTGCATGGGGATCTTCCAGAGTTACCACTGATACAGAGAGGAAAGTATGATCTATCCTGGATTAAGACGTGGGAGTTAGCAACAAAACAAGTCATGAACAGCCTCCAGGCTCAGGTGCATTTGTAAGATGAGGAGCCAGTCTACTTGTATTCATTCTGAACATCTTGAACTTTTTATTTTTAATGCCATCTTCATCCATAAGGTTTCCTTGTAAAATGATTAAATTAGAAAGCACTAGATACTGGATATGCGCCTCGGTCACTTACAATGAGGATGGCTACGAAGCAGGCCAGAGTAGTGTTCCAGTCTCCTCCCGTGGCTGCAGCTTTCCCCACCAGTACACTGTAGAAGATGAAGTCACCCAGCCCCAGTTTCACTCCTCCTACAGAAAGAAAGCACAGCCCCTCAGTCCTCCAGAATAATCATAATCAAGTTATCATTAGGACAGATAAAATAACTGCAGTACAATAATGTCTGTAATCTGTCCTACTAAGGTCTGAGGACTAGACAGCTTGTGTCTCATGACCACTTACGCTCCTCCTCTTGCTCCTCTTCAGCAGAGTATGCTCTGCTTCTCATGAATGCCTGGTTTTCTGGCTCTTCCTGGTTCCTCTCCAGACCCTCATTGTTACTTTGATGGGCCTCCTCATCTGAGAGACATAAGGCTGCATTCACTGGAGAGAACCAAAGGAAACTGCTTCCACCAGAATGATGTCCACAAAAAACTGCATGAACCACCATATATTTTTAGTATCAACTTACTCAGTTAGGGACACAGTGATCTGTGGGTCAGTATATTTAATACACCTAAAACCTAAAATGTCATTTCTGCATCTAAAACCAAAAGCTGTGTATGAAAATCTGATGTTTTAGAAGATGAGGACTCATATTCTAAAGCAGAATAAAATTAACTTTCTCCAGTTTGTAACTGGAGGCAATAGTTAGCCCACTTGCTCCCTCCGTAAACCCAAAATAATTATAGAAGTGTTTGCGGACCTGTCTCTTGATCTCTTGGCTCAGGAGATGCCGTCTGAGCCATCCCAACCATCCAGATCATGGCAGCTGCAAGGGACAGATCAATGGTGCAGTTAGGTCATTTGACACTTTTCATCCTTCACATTCAGTAATGTTTAACTCTTCAAAAATCCAAACATGGGCCTTGATACTAAAAAACACCTTCTGCAAAGTTGAGAAAAACAGCAACAGAAGAGGGAGATGAGAAGTGACTGCTCAAGACACGCTGCAAGAAAACACCACACTTACAGGAGTATATAAGAGCTGGGAAGATGGGCTCATTGCGTTCCTGAGCTGTCTCTACAAGCATCCTAAGTGGGCCCTTCGGACTCAGCACTGCAATCAGATCTGAACAAAAACAAAAACCTACCTGCTCAAAAAGCTCACATGGTTATAACAACAAATGAAATTCTAGTCCAGTTTACAGTAACATCTTCAGAGACTTAACAGAACTTTTAAAATACAAGACAGAAAAATTCTCAGATTACCATACACAGAGATGGCTCCCAGGATGACCCAAGCAGACCACTCGGGCAAGTACTTGATGAAGACGAGAGCCATTAGAGCACTGATGACAATCAGGTACGCTTGTTGAAGCTGCAAGGGACCCTTCCAATGGATGCAGATCATCCCCACAGCCCCAAAATTCCAGATGATCATCACCAGCGTGGGGTAGTCCATCGCCACATTGTATGTCTTAAACACCTCACTGTAAAGGCACCCGCACATATTCAAAGGAACATATTTCACTACTGAGGTTACTGAGGTTTGAGATGCATTATTGTGAAATGTCACTCATTCAAAGGTTGTGACAAATTGTGAATTACATGTAACTTATCAGGCAGGAGAATAATTACACACCCACGGTATTTATAGAAAAACTTACCCCAAGTACATAAAGCTGAACCAGAAAAGCAACATCAGGGATGAGAGAATCAACCACCCATGAATGAACTGAAGAGGGGGAAAAATAGATAATCAACTGGGAATTGTGTTTTGCCATTTTGTCCTGATGAATTTCTGATCTTGCTTACTGTCTGTCAGTGCTCATCAATGTTCTGATTTATGTCATTTAGACTTGCGTGCTACACTACACACACAAGGGTCCTTAAAGTATCTGTGTGCTGAATATTAAAGCAATTCTGAAATGTGGAGCAATCACACAAATGGCATTAGGAAGAGGGAAAACTGCACTTACACTACCTTTTATTTTATTCATATTTCAAAAATAAAGAGACAAAGGGCTCTCACCTTGTAACAGCGGTACTTGTAAAGCACGACCAAGAAAATGGTCATGACTACAATGACACTGATCATAATGATGGTGTTCAAGACAGAATTGAGAAGTCGTTGGCCCACTGATGGCGTGTCTTCTGTGAAGGGGGTGTAAATCCTGCATACATCACAGTAACAATAGACCATTTATGGCTTTGAAAGAGAAAGTGGACCAGAAAGAACATACATCTGTATGGGTTGTGGATAAATATATGAAACCTACAACTGCTGGCCATTCTTTTCTGTGTAGAAGCTGACAGACTTGATTGTTGCCACGACGACCACCATACACAGCGTCACTGGCACAAACAGCATGATGACATGCTTGGCTCCATACTTCAGGGTCAGTTCCTCATCCTCACTTTCCAGCGCAGGTTCCCTTTCAGCTGTTCCTTGGGCCAGCCTCCGTGAACCACCCTGATCAGTGGTTGGGAGAGGCAGATTTCTATCACTTTCGCATCCTGCCCTATGTAAGAGAGAAGAAAGCAGATGCACGGCCAGATACCCACCTCTTTTGTCTCTGTGTCCGCTGGTCCGGGGAGCGGCGAGTCTTGCGTGTACGTGGCCATGGCTGGACTCTCTGTAGACACCAAGGCTGTTCTCTCATTATAAAACTCCTCTTCGCTGTCGGAGGTATTCATCAATTCAATGTTCAAGAAGACTTCAGGAAGCAGCTTAAACAGGCAGACACCAAACAAGGATTTTGTTTATTACAATGTACCCAAAATGACACATACCATTTTTATACTTTAAATGACAAATAATGAGCCAATAACCAAACGCACGACACTCATCATCTTACTCTTGCATGTTATATGCAAGATGTACATTACTTCTTACCAAAAGCACGCCTGGAGGGGGGGGGGGGGCTGGGTACATCAATAACGTATACAAATTTAACTAATCCCCATTTTGATTCATTTTTCAGTTCATACATTTTAACCAGTAACACAATCGCAGCAAAAAGCCACGTTTAGCAGTAACGATCAACAGATGCTAACGTGACGTAGAACAAAACCCCAGATGGGTACCGTAGTTGAACGTCGATGGATTTCCACCTAACTCACACGTTACTCAGGTAAAGGCGTTAAGAAATGTCCCGACTTGCCTCAGTTATTTACAGCTTCACATTTATAAATCCGACGGCTACGCGACCGAGTGCGCGCAGAAAAGCAGGAAAAGCCGCACACGGAAGTGGCCCGCAGTCAGCTGATCGGGTGAGGAACCACGTGACCTCACAGCATGGCGTCATGTGACACGTCAGGACCGAAGAGATTACGCTACTGTTATCCATTCTGTCCAACAGTACAATATCAGTATACATTATACATAGTACTGTTATATCCTCTGGCTCACATATTAAGCATTTACAATTATAAATATATCAATTATTTAGCACTTATAAATTCTATCGTAATTATAGAAGTGACAGCTACCCATATTCATATACCTTTGAGATGTGTTTACGAAAAACTTAATATTTCTGCATTGGCCAAAATTTAAATGCCTGCTATAAAGTTTCCATACAATGAACTAAATGTTATTGTGTGCGTCTGTTTTGAAACTGTGTTATTTAGCTATGTATTTTGGTTCGCTTCAAAAACCTTTTCTTTCAATGCACTTTTTTCCTGCCTTCTTTAAAAAAGTGACGTCACCACTCCCTTTTCTCTTTGGTCTTTCATCGACCATGGAGACAGAATCAGCCAATCACGAGACTCACTGTTTCTCGCCAAATAAACACGCCCACAAACACAGCAATGAGCCAATCCAGTTAGTGGTCCGCTGTCTCCTCAGCCACTCTCGTTGCAGTTTTTTTTAACCTAAAATTTCGCTTAGCAAATAGGAAGAAAATTATACGTTTTCATCCAATAGGAGCTAATTGTGGTCGCCCAAGCAGGACAGCGGTGCTCTGCCGAACTGAGACCGGCTGACAGTGCGTCTGTGTTTCCCAGTCGGAATCGTTCGGCTCTTTTGTTCTTCTCTACTTGATGTGAAATCCTTTAAATTATTAAGTACAGACTTCCCACTTATTTTCATTTGGTTTTTATTTACTGTTTATTTACACCACGGGCTACGGTATGTCCGATCGAGGGGTGTGCAGGGAGGCAAGCCACGCCGGCAGCTGGTACTCCGCCTCAGGTACTCCGGGGTCCTCGGGGCGCCGAAGGGCGGAAATGGGACGGAAACGGGGCGGAAGTCGCACGGAAATGGAGCGGAAGAAGGGGAAATGGGAAATAAATGGGACATTAACTGCCTGGGCTCCGGGTTTGACTTATTGTGCAGACCGAAGGCAATGAGGCACAGATAGGGCATTAAATGTCTGGAGTTTGGGACATATGATATACACTTTGGACTGTAGTGTGATCTTGTCAAAGGTGCAGAGGGCCAGCAGGTGGTGTAAGGTGCTAATCCTAAAAACTGCACCAGTAAAAATATCCTCCTGCACAAACGGGTAGAATCATTGTGTTAAGTCTATTTGGAGAAAATCATCAGATAATTGAGAAAGTATAAATTATTAGAGGGTATTCCTGGGTTGCAGGCACATTCAGTTACTACATGATGACTATGCTTAAAACTAAATTCAGTTTCTTAAACAGTTCAGGCAAAAAAAAAAAACTTTAGCGTCAATGCTGTGGTGTGTAAAACTTCAGTCTTCATCCCTGCTTCTGTGTCTGTAGGACGGACTCCCATCAAGACTAAAAACCAATGCAGGGTCCAATGCACAGTGTCTGCCTGCTTTCTACCCATGAAGCTGATGCTGAATCTAACCATCTTTAATCTCTCTTTGTCTTTCTTTTGGTTTGCTGAGTGGCATGTGGTTCGGACCCCTCCAGTTTGTGAAAATGGACGTGTGTCCTGGTTAAGCACTGGATAAATCCTGAGCTCCGTGCCAGCTTGTAACTGTTTATTCAGCTCACACAGGCCATTTAAAATAACTTCTGTAGATATCCAACCCCCCAGGAAGCTGGACAATCAGCCTTATCCAGCACATTTAGCTTCAGGCTCCATCAAATGCTGCTACAGCACAAAAAGAAACATGACACTTGGCTTTCCCACTAATGCCACGGCCTGGGCTGCAGGGTCAGTCTACAGTGTGCAGCTGGGTTGTTCTGTCTTTGTCACATTTTCATCTAAAGCTGCATATGGCCTGGGTTTCTGTCCATTTAGGAAGCAGTGATTTGGCAATGAAAATAACTCATCTGGAGCTTATTTCTTGAAATGAAATGCTGGCTTTAATGTAGCTGTGATGCTGCTCTTTGTGCAGAAATTACAAGAAGGTTGACATTCCTGGAATCTTGATTTATTCCCTATGACAGCAAAGGACTCGAATGGATGGGACTTTCTTTTAAGTAGTGTTTTCTCCATCTCAGATCCATTAGCTGCATAGGGTTTTTATATTCAAACTTATCTACCTACCTATTACCTGGAAACTAGGATGTTCTGCAAGCAGGGAAACACTTTGCTGTAGAATGTAATGGGGAAACATGCAAAGCAAAATTCTACTACTGACATTAAAAATGGGGTGGCAAAGTGGTGCTGGTGCCTCTCAGCTCCTGGGCTGTGGGTTAGCGTGTGCCTGAATTTCTTCCAGGTGCTCCAATTTTGCTCCACAATTCAAAGAATTTACAGAAGGTGGATTTTCAGATGGATTTGTGGCTCTAAATGCGTTATAGTGTGTTTTTGTGAACAAGTGTGTGTGTGAGACTGTCCTGTGATGAATTGACATCCCATCCCAAGCATTCCCTGCCTCTATATGCTTCAAGGATAAGCTCTGTACTGCTGCAAGCCTATAATAGACAAGTGATTATTGATAATGAATGAAAAGATGGATGGATGGATAGAAATGAGGAATGTAAACGCATAAAACATGCTGTGTTGACAGGATTGTGTCCTCAAAGGTTGCAGATTGAAATACAAGATTGGCCATCATCACCCTTGAAGCTTCAGTTCAGTTTCTACTGATATTCAACAACAATCTTTAAGTCTCAGATGTTTGCAGTTTTTTTTTTTACAGTGAGTGCCAAAAGTCAGTTTGCTAAATGTCAGCTCTGACGACCGTAGGCAAATGTTTACCACTGACTGTACACAAAAACAATGGTGGTTTCAATACATGCATTTATCCCTTTTGTTTATATATGGACTATTTTAAAGTATTTCTCCCTTGTGTCCGTCTGCTGGACTGCTGCCCTGAAATCAGTCAAACCGTCTGCTATGTTTTTGCAAGTCAGCTCCTCATAAGTCCCAGGGAATGTGTGAGCCTGGGGCCTGGCTCCTAAGAGTCTGATCTGTGCCTGCGGTGTGGAATTCTACAGCTTGTTCTGCCACCAGCCTTGGTGCCTACCAGGTTGTCCACACACAGAGCAAATTGGGCCACATGGAGCTTCTGTGCTCCTGGAACACAACTTGGTCTGCCTTTCCAAGATGCTTTTTTAATGAGATGGCCTCCAGTCTGGTGGATTGCTGTGCTGCTTTCAACCTCACATTTTGTGAGGTCAGGGGTGGTATTGATCGTACGTAGGTAATATGACCAACCAACCCCAGTCCTGTCAAAGTCAGTTCAAGCCACTCCTACATCTGCACAAAGAGCCCTTCAACCTGGCTTTTTCTAACTACTTTAGATGGATTAAAGTGCTCCTTTGGGTTTGTGTGATGGTGGAGCCATTGTGGTCATTGAGTGTGCACTGTTATTTGATTATTTGAAGTTCTGGTGACCCCTATCTCTTCACTGTTCTTTCCTATTCTCATCCTCTATTCTCTGAAACTTAAGCCCCAACTGTCCATCATTATAAATTAATACAGGTTTTATATAATTCAAACTCTATGGTTTTAATACCTATCTGGCTTCAGCATATTTGGTCACAAAACCAACTAAGGGTAGCAGGTGTCGGGTAAGGGGAGAGACACGAACTCCAAAGGCCGCTTGGAGCAGTTGCTTTATGACCTGCATATCTCAGGGAATATGAGTTCTTCTGGCTTCGCTCAAGGCATGACTTCCTCAGCACACTGCAGAAAACAAATATTAAGTGTTATAACACATGCTCCAGTGAAAAAGTGTGAAAAAGACATCAGTCTGAGCCAAACACTTAGTCATGCTGTTCCCACCAGTGCCTGCCTAATTATTTTCATTACATTTGTCTGGTATCGTCACAGTCCCTGAACTAGATTGTTACCTCTCCTTAGTGCTAATGAAATTCTTGAGAGAACTATTTTAAGAAAGGGATCTCACATGCACACGCAGACACACACAGAGGGCCAGTGCCAGACTCTGTGCCTGGAGCTTGTATCCCCACAGCCGAGGAGCCGGGTGGGACAGCCTCAGGATTTTTCAAATGAGTGCTTCTCTCAGAATGGCACTTAAAAGGCAGAAATGGCTTTTGCCAGTGGAGATTGGTGTTTCATTACATCAGGTCAGCCCTTTGCTGCTGTAAAGACAAATCACAAACATTCAAATGTTTAAAACTGTTTTCATCATTCTTTAAAGGGCAGATGAACTTGTGCCGTTTGGATTGCTTTTCTCACCAGTGTTTCTCTGTTCCTCTCTTTTTCCATCTAGGATCCCAGTTGAATATGCAGCTGGAGGCCTGGCTATCTCAGGCCCATTCCACTATTCAACCTGCCCGGGCCATCATAGCACCGTAAGCATTTATATTTATTTATTTAGCCAATATCTTTTTTCCAGAGCACCGCACAGTTGTTAAGTATTTAATCGACTCCTTTCATCTCAGGTGATTTGCAGTGTTAGATGCACTAAAGTTAACCTTAGAATCATTTACCCAACTATACAGCAGAACATGTAACACACACATTTGTATACCATGAGCCATACAGAGTCACAAATCCACCTAAATCGTGTCTTAGGGCTATGGGAGGAAACCCACATAAGCACAAAAAAAAACTGCAAACTCCACACAAATTGAGCCAGGTTCAAATCCACATCAAAACACAGTAAAGCAGCAGTATTAATGGCAAAATTATGATATCAGCCTCCTCCTTGTTGCATGAAAATGGTAATCTTTTCATTTAAATACATAGATATCAGTTTCTTTTACTTTCCCTGGTGCTGCCATGTGCATATCATCATCAGTCACTGCTTTCCTATGTTCACAGGCATGCTGGGTACACCTACTGCGGCGCGTGTGCCGCACATGCCTACAAGCAAGTGGATCCCACGGTTATGTGAGTGTGCCCATGAAACTTTGGACCCTGTTGTAGTTTACAATTACAATGTTTGGTAGATTTGCCCAGAACTGAGTTCTCGTTGAAATTCTGGCCCAGGTTAGTCGGTACTACATTAGATGTATCAGTGTGATTTGAGCAAGACTAGAACACATTGTTCCTGATAGCGCTTAACAGAGTTGACACAGAGCTGTGGAGTGAATAGTCTTTGCTCTTGGGCTTACAAAGACCTATCTGTTCATTTCTTAGTATTACAATGTTCTTTCTCTACCAGGATATGTCTATATGGCCATCACCTCTGGAGTGTATGTCACGTGTTGCCATTGAGAGTGTCTCAGGGTGTCCTCAGAGAACTGCTGTTGTTTTAATGTGGAGTTGTAGTTATTAGGTTTGGCATGGAGGAAGGGGGTCAGTTATAGCTGTCACCTAATAAAAAGGCTTCAAAATTGGGCCCTTTTCGGGGCGAGTGTAGGGTCTCCTTGGGGTAAAATGGCCATTTTATTTGTGTGAAGTTCAGTATCATACTGGAATGGGAACTAATGGTAGTAGAGGCTCACAGTGTCTTTATATTGTTTGTGTGTGTGTGTGTGTGTGTGTGCGTGCGTGCGCGCGCGTGTGTGTGAGTGACAGAGGGGTTTGAACCCATATTCTTCTCCTCCTCTAGACGAAGGGTGTTCATCTTGGGGCCATCGCATCACGTCCCTTTGTCCCGCTGTGCCCTCTCACCAGCCGAGATCTACAGAACGCCACTGTACGATCTGAGAATCGACCAGAAGGGTAGGGCCCTCGTGCTGATCCATACAGCAGCTTCTGCGGCGTTGAGCTTACAGTTCCAGTGACCTTGTAGTATAGAAGTGTTGATGAGGTGGTTAATATACATGCTGGTGCGGTTTGATAAATGAAACTGGCCCACGTTGGGGTAGACAAATGCCGAGATGCAAGGTTTTACTGGGGGGAAGCGAAGGGCAGCCTCAGGGCCTGAAACCCCTGCTGTCACCATGAAACAGAGCCAAGATGTCTTCAGATGCAGCTCTTTTTGCCTTCAGGCATTCAGTGTTACTCCTAGAAAGAATTATGATGCTCTGTCAAAGACTATTTTTTAATTTTCAGTTACCTACCCTTGTTTTGTAGTTTATGCCGATCTCTGGAAGACAGGCATGTTTGAGCGGATGAGTCTACAGACAGATGAAGAGGAACACAGTATCGAGATGCACTTGCCATACACGGCGAAGGCCATGGAGAGGTGGGGCGCTTGGCTTAACGTTGAGAGAAGTATCCAGTGCCCCTTTTTGTTTTGCTTGCTTATCTGTAGTGTGGATAAAATTGTAATTGTTTCTCATCTGTTGTTTTCATTTGTCTGTCATGTGCATGTTTCCTGGTCACGCATGCAAACATTGACCTTTTCTCTGACTCAGCAGGCTCTGCCCTCCTCTAAACCATATGTCATGGTATCAGAATTTTGTCTGGTGGACGTCTCCCAGCTTTACTCATTTAAGTAGATACAGGGATACACTGAAGGAGAAGAGACAACATAGACCAACATGCAGCACCTTCTGGAGCTTCCCTAACACACACATCTTGTTAAGTAAACAATGTCCACTTGTAGCTCACAATTTTCCATCGGTGCTGATGTGAGGAGAGAAAGAGAACAAGAAACCACAGTTATGAAGTATCTACCCAAAATGTTTCCTTTATTTTGCCTTTTTTTATAGACCACATTCTAGTCATGTGCTCTTGCAAAGCCTCTGACCAAGTTCAACAAACCTGTGTCCCAATGTGATTCAGTGAAAAAAAGCAGGAAACTGTCAAATACTGACTGTGACCCCGTGTCTCTTCCTCTGCTTGTCTTGAAAGCCGTAAAGATGAGTTTGCCATTGTTCCCGTGCTGGTGGGTGCTCTGAGTGAGTCCAAAGAGCAGGAGTATGGGAAGCTCCTCAGTAAATACCTGATGGATCCCTGTAACCTGTTTGTAATATCATCCGACTTCTGCCACTGGGGTGAGCGGCCATTGACAGGTTTGCGTATCAGAGTTAAGACAGCTGTGTGTTTGTTTGTATTATTACATCATAAAATGCTAGTTTTTGTTTGCACAACATAGGAAAATATGTTTGGTTTAGATCAATAGGTATCTTTTTCAGATGTTTGTGTTTAAAGTAACACTCATTTTGGCTGTGCATTTAAACTGGCCACATCAGTGATTCCTTAAGCAATAAAATGCGTTATAAATGTCTGATTAAATGTTGTTTTTAGAATGCTCGATTTAATTTTATTTTGCTAGCTTCCTCAGTTCACATATAATTAGATTACAGTAAGGATAACTCCAAAACCCATTACATCTCCATGGTTCCAAGAGGACAGAATAGTTTGCATGTGTTGATGTAATTAAACCCAAAGAACAGGCCGCACTTCACAGACTCAGTGGTGGCATTCATTGTGACTGGGTTTGTTTCCTTACTGAAGGCCAGCGGTTCCGCTACACCTACTATGATGAGACCCAGGGTGAGATATACAGATCCATCGAGCACCTTGATAAAATGGTGAGTCTGTGTTTGCGCTGCAGGTCTGATGAAGCTGAGGAATACCTTAGGTAATGAACACTTGTGTTTGCCATGTTTTCAGATGAACATCTTTCTTATTTTGTCTGTAGTTTCTTCTTCCTGGGCAATCATTTTTCTTCAGAAATGGAGAAAGTCAGTAAAGTAACTGGTTAACTTAATGTTTTTGTGGAAAATACTTGCAGAGAGCTTGGGCATGCCCACTTCAGCCACCTTATTAGATTCACCTGAACATTTACATGTACACTTTGCCTGCTACAGTTAGTGACTCTTAGTATATAAAGCATGTTGACAGGATCAAGAGGTACAACTGTAGTTGGAATGAATATAACAATGGTCTCTATATGTAATATTGATTTTTGAAATGATTTTGTTTCTAGCATGGTGGCAGCTGTGTCAGTCGGTGTCTCACACAGCCACCCTCCTGCGATTTTCATGCATTACAGTGTCTACAGCTTACAGAGAATGGCGCTATAAACAAAAAACATCCACTCGGCACACACAGTAATGAATCCATGAACCCATCCTGCTTGATGTCGGCAGTATAGACTGGTGGTAGGGTTGGTTTTTCATTACAAAACCAAACATTGCTCATGCCACAACGTACCACAGCATTGTTGCGGGCCACTCTGGAGTATTACAGATTGATTGTGCTTTGTCACAAGATGCATACTTTGAGGATGGTTTCAAACACAACAGGTTCTCTACGTTACTCCAGTGGCCTCTCTAGCCAATAGAGCATTTTTTGAATAAGGTAGAACAACAAGTTATCAGAATGAGCATGTCGCCAAAAAAATTTTTAAATGAGTCAAATTGTCAAGCCAGCATGGATCAAGAACCCTGTGGAATGTATCCAGTACATTGTTACTGAGTTCACACTTTTTTGGGGGCAAAAGAGCGTCCTACCAGATAGGAGCTAAGATGCAATAAAGTGGCTATACAGTAACAGGCAGGTGTGTCATGGTGTTGACAGGTTGCCATGGCAATGACAGATGTAACATCACTGTAACCTGCCTGAAACTGGTGGGTCGTGGGAGGGTTTGCAATATTTTCTACCTCAGAGTCCCCTGTTTATTCATATGCTCTCCAGATATAATGGTTGCAAGGGTATATAATTTCTTCTTTCTTGCAGGGTATGGCCATAATCGAACAGTTGGACCCTATATCCTTCAGCAACTACCTAAAGAAGTACCATAATACCATCTGTGGCCGTCATCCCATTGGAGTGCTGCTGAATGTAAGCATTTCTCAGCATTTCAGCCTGAAAAGCACTCAATGAAACACTTAGCGTTTTCTAAAAATTGTTGAGGTTTAGAGGGTGAATGTTAAAAAGTGTATTTCCTGCTCCTTAAATTGCTGCACCACAAATTTTTCAAGATTTTTCTTGGAAAAGGAATTTGCTTTTAATTGCATTTACTTTTCATATCTGTTTTCAAAAATTTCTGTCAATGAGCTAACATGACCTGTATTTACACCGTAGTAAATGAAAAATAGGCGTGTGAGCCACCAGTTCAGTTCAGTTCCTTGGTGTTTACAGTTCACGTCTGGCATTCCTGTGTTAGTGATCAGTAACAAGATGATGAATGTTGCTCATGTTTATGAATTAGTCAGCAACACCAAGTAAGGTTTGTGAAGATGAAGCTTTGTTTTAGTTTCATTTTTAGTTTTTAAATAAATGTGTCATATTGATCATCTTGTTATTGATCACCAACACAGGAATGCCAAACATGAGCTTATAAACACTGCTGATACGTTTCTGGCCCAACTGGTGTTTGCAAGTAAGCACTAGATTACGACAGTGAAGTTGAGCAACATAAAGAATATAAAAAGGCAGGGTGATGCAGTGATTTGTGCTCCTTGGGGTCTCACAAAGATGTATTTGGTGACTCAAGCCAGTAACCGTCCTCAATTTTTCTGACATTGGTATGTATTGTTGCAGGCTGTGTCTGAGCTGCGCAGGAACGGGGCGGACATGAGCTTCTCCTTCCTGAACTATGCCCAGTCCAGCCAGTGCCGCAATTGGCAGGACAGCTCTGTTAGCTATGCGGCAGGGGCCTTGGTGGTCCACTGAGGACCCCTCCAACCCTGCCCACACCGCCAAAGCAGCCCTGGTTCCACCCTGACCTTCGCTGCACCCCTCTCCTAACACCCTACCCCAAAAGCGGAAGCCCCTCTTCAGTAGCCTCCATGCAGCGTGTAATGGGTGAGGAACCGATGCAGCCTTAGACCCCCGATGATCACTCTGTTTCCAGTGGACCTGCAGCCTTTTGGGTGAAACGATGGCTTTGATGCGGGGTAGTTTGGGATGCCATGGATATGGTTTTTACCTTTTTAGTTTGCTGGCAGGGTCCTGGAGCAGGGAAGCGAAATGTGTGTTGCAAACCAATTAAAAACCTTCTATTCACATGTGTGCTTTCTGCAGAAGGACTCATGTGTGCTCTGCTTTAAACAGTAGAATACCTTGTTTTGACGATGTAACCGAGGAAGCAATCAAAGCCATTTGCAGTGGAAGGGGACAAATGTAAGTTCAGTAATACTGCATCTCATTAGAACCCAGAAGAGCTTTGCAGATGACTGTGGCCAGTACCCTGGTAACTGCTAGCGAAGACAGCTGTGGTCTGCATACCAAAAACATCTCTTTTGAACCTTATTCTTGCCATCAAAATTAGCCTTTTTTAACCGTTTTCTTACGTTTTCCTGTTTGCTTGCAATGACTTTATTGTGACTGTTTTGAAGCTGGCACAAACTGGTCAACTGCCCAGTGAGTGGGTTTCTTCTCATCCCTGGCTCTTAATTGTTTTATTGAAGTTAGTACACTGACTCATGTTGTGAGTGGCTGAGTCATACATTTTCAAAAATGGGAACATTTTGGCCATTTTATTTTTGTCTCTCTTTATTGCCTATTTTCTCACATTTCTGTGCATTACCCTCTGAGCTGATAAACAGCAGTAAAGAGTTCCCAAGCCGTAATATGAATGTGGCACGGACTTGATTCACACTTAAATTTGGACAGCGTTTCTGGCTGGCATTTGGTGTCCCGTAGTGTCAGTGATCAATACTAAGGTGAAGACTGCTGCGCGAATCGACAACAGCCACTGAATATTTTGCAAGCACAACCATTTCAATTTCAGTCATTTTAATTTGGTTTTAATTTTCTTGTAACTCGTAAGTTGTCAAAATATTAGTGGTAAAGTTTTTTTTTTTTTTTATCTGCTATAACTGTATTCTGTGAAAAAGTCACAAACCAAAATAACTTGAGGGAGGTTTGCATAATTAGTTTTCCCTTTTTTAAATTTTGAAGCCAAAGTAAAACAAAATGTTCTGGTGCCAGTTTTGTTAAGATGAGGAGCCAGAATGTTTTAGCAGGAAACTGCGCAAAAATGAGGTTCTGGAAGATCATTGTGGTTCTGTAGTAATTACAGTAAATAAAGCGCCTGCACTGAGTTGTGAAACTGAACAGGCTTTGTGCTGCTGCTTCAGGAACAATAGAAAGATTCAAGAAAAGAGTGAATAGCTTGCACATCTGTACCTTTGGCTGCAGTTACACATTTCCTGGGAATTAATACATCTGCAAATTCTTCCAAAAGACCATTATGTCACCCTTGTGCTTCAACTACAGTTGTTCATCCCCCCCCACACACACACTTATCCATTTACTTCTGGCTCTCACACTGGCTGGTGGCATCATGTTCCATTAAGGATGAGTCTGGTTGTGTTTAGAGCTGATATATTTTTGCTTCCAGTATATTGCGTACACAACAGCACAGTGAATGCGTGGGATCCAGAACCCCTGTATGGCAGTGGAAAAGCAAAACTTAATTGCTCTCAAGCAGATTTCTACTATCTCAGGTTCAACTAATCCAGTGTCCCAGTCTGCCCTGCTGATACAATGGCCTATAAAGCTCATTGCATATCTTTCTATACATATACACACTGTACAAAAACAGTAAAATACTAAAAACTTGAATGTCCTCGTGTGTCATTGCTGTGTTGTATGTCTGAACAACTTTTTCATTCCAAGCTCCATGTACACATGGAATGAATCCATATTAATTGCAAACAGTGTTAAAAATGTATCTCACTGTACCGTGGTAACAACAGTTTTAGCAAACACTTGACTGTTGTTCATGAAATTTTATACATTAGAAGGGTTCAATTAGAAATATCCTGACACTGAACTGAAGTAGATTATTCTGCTTGTTGCATGATTCTCAGTGCAAATGAAGGTTTCGGGTTTGTTGTATCTCCACTACAGATGTGCTCCACTAGAGGGAGTAGGGGCATTGATTTGCTCTGGAGTTAAACCAAGTGAAGTGCAGAGGTATCTTGTTGCATAGAAATTTATTAGAAAGGCATGAGGCTATGGTATTGTAGCAGGGACCCTGATGAAAGCATCACCCTGTTCCAGCATCCCAGGCCCAAACATGTTTGAAGGTTGTGTCCCTGGTGATCTGTTATGACCTCAAGGTGTCTAGGGATTGCATGAGCATCATTGGTTTGGATGGGGACCAAAAAAATTAGCAAACAAGATTTTTGGTGTGCAACAGTGATCTACCGTATGTACAGGTTATAGGTGTGATAGATCAAAAATATAAATTATATATTACAAATACATAGACAGATGAGGAAAGGAACAAGGAATAAATCAAAGCCAAACAAAACTGTCTAAAGTATTGAAGACTGTCCTAACTGTCCAAACAAACACAAATGGAAAAGTACAGTTGACCCTCACTCCTAGCCTAGCGAGAACATCCAAAACAAACATACATGTGCAGGTTTGCATCGTGTAATGTTTTTAAATGCCCCCCTAAATCACAGTTATCATCAAGTGTCACCCCACAGGTGACAGAGATCAGACTGGAATGGGGAAAATATGGCTATACAAGCGGAAAAGCACAAGCAAACACAAAATGAGCATAAACAGTCGGGCAAACTAAACACAAGAAGCTAACAGCAGAAAGAGCAGCAAAAGCACAAAAAGAGTCAACACCAGACTGTCTTAGTCCTATGCATGCACAGCCCTTAGGGTTGCACATCCAGTTGCTAGGGACATCCCAGACTGCTTCCCTGAGCTATGTCCTCAGCTAAGTCCCCATGCATAACCTTTTTCACCCTTTGTTGAGACAGATAGAGACAGTCAAGTAACCCCAGGGAAGCAGTGGTTCAGTTCAGAGGTGACAAGCCAGTCCCTGCAAGTGCTGTTCAGTTTGAGTTTATTAAAACATCCTCAAAAGACCACCTGTCTTTGGCTCATCTTGTCCTGAACTGGTGTGTCACAGGGTTCAACTCTGTGTTTGTACATTTTGCAAATTAAGTATGGGAACACAAAATGAGATCTGGCACACAGATGTGGCATGCTAGAGGCATGTAGCCTAGCCTGCTCTTTGTTTATGGCTTTGTTGAGTGTTGCATTTTTTTTCTGTTTGTTTGCCCTTTTAATAAAGAAGCGAAAGTAAAAGTAAGTAATTAAAGAAGCCGAAAAGTTCTCTGCAAGTCATGAGCTTGCAAAGAAACTAAACGTAAAGGTTGCTGTGCCAGCTGGAGACCACATGTTTTCCATTAGAGGACTCATTGAAGGTCAGTTGGATTTACTGATTTCCTTCCTTCTGCTCTGGCTTAAAGTCCTAAGTCTTTATGATGCTCCAAGCTTCTTCTTATCCTTTTGCACGGCAGGAGCACATTAAAACTTGAGGAGATCATACAGACTTCAAACAAATTCAAACCCTTACCGGAATGCACAGCTTGGCTGCTGCTGGGAACCAACATTACTGGGTGCCCTACAGCGCAGTACCACTTATCTACAGTGGTCTTTACCTTCCTTTGCTGATCCTCTGTCCTCTTCCGGACCCACACATCCCACCCCCACCTTGGCTGGCAGATACATTTTGCAGTGACAGATCCCAGCTACATGTTGCTCAATGGAAATGATGCAAGTCTAAAAGTCCCAGTGACATACTCGCTTTGCTCTTCTCTGTTATTTCTTCATCAAAAATAAAATTTTCTCACAGTGAAATAAAGCTACCATCAAATAACCTCCGCAGAGTTTTTAATCTCATCTCTTTCTGCCCCTCATTCAACAACTTCTGCCACCTACACTACTGAAGATTTTTCCTCACTGTTCAAAGGCCAAACGCATGCTCTCACCAAGTTTTCCCACACCCACCTCCTTCATCCATCCATACCAGGACAGCCAGCAAGGTTTCATTCCTAGTGTCAAAAGAATCCAAGTGGGATTTCAAGAAATCCAAGATTGTCCAAGACTGAAATTCTTAGATTAAGATAAACTCAGAGCACAGAACAGGCCCAGAATTATTTATGACTTGCTGTTCTTACTGGTACTGATAATTTGGTAGCACAAGGCTCAGTCGCAAAGACAGCTAATTCAGGAACATTGCTCTTTTATCCTTGCGTAAATTTGTTCTAGATGTTTCTAACATCTAAGCTGCCTGCATAGAATCAGTTTGAGATAGAAGTACCCTTGGAGGACGGATACATCCAATCTACATTGCCAAGCTAAGGACAGACTTGGCGACAGTGGGAATAAGTGTTTTGAATAGTGGTACTGAACTCCACCAACTTTCCTCCTTCTCTCAGCCAATTAAAGAAAGTGGTCACAAACCATACATAGAGCTTAAAGATACATCCAAGGATGCACTGGGACACATCATCGGTGATGTTTCCTGAGGTCATTAGGTGTTTCAGGTGTCACAACATCAGACACCCTCGCTTAGGTGACCCAGCCAGGGTTCATCAGGCCCTGGCTTGTGTCCCAGGAGCACTAACCCACGGTTCGGACCTCCTAATCAAAAGCCACCTAGAGGCTCTCTCTGCAGCCTTAACTTTTTCTTCTTCTTCTTCTTCTTCTTCTTCTTCTTTCGGCCGCTCCCGTTAGGGGTCGCCACAGCGGATCAAAAGCTTCCACTTCCTCCTGTCCTCTGCATCTCTCTCCGTCACCCCCACCACCTGCATGTCCTCCTTCACCACATCCATAAATCTCCTCTTAGGCCTTCCTCTCTTCCTCTTGCCTGGCAGCTCCATCCCTAGCATCCTTCTTCCGATATATCCAGGATCTCTCCTCTGCACATGTCCAAACCAACGCAATCTCGCCTCTCTGACTTTGTCTCCAAACCATCCAACCTGTGCTGACCCTCTAATATACTCATTTCTAATCCTGTCCATCCTCGTCACACCCAATGCAAACCTTAACATCTTTAACTCTGCCACCTCCAGCTCTGCCTCCTGTCTTTTGGTCAGTGCCACCGTCTCCAACCCATAAAGCATAGCTGGTCTCACTACCGTCTTGTAGACCTTCCCTTTCACTCTTGCTGGTACCCTTCTGTCGCAGATCACTCCTGACACTCTTCTCCACCCACTCCACCCTGCCTGCACTCTCTTCTTCACCTCTCTTCCACACTCCCCATTACTCTGGACTGTTGATCCTAAGTATTTAAATTCCCCCACCTTCGCCAACTCTATTCCCTGCATCCTCACCATTCCTCTGTCCTCCCTCTCATTTATGCACATGTATTCTGTCTTAGTCCTACTGACCTTCATTCCTCTTCTCTCTAGAGCATATCGCCACCTCTCCAGGGTCTCTTCAACCTGCTCCCTACTCTCACTACAGATCACAATGTCATCTGCAAACATCATAGTCCACAGTGCCTCCTGTCTGATCTCATCTGTCAACCTGTCCATTACCATTGCAAACAAGAAAGGACTCAAAGCTGATCCTTGATGTAATCCTACCCCCACCCTGAAAGCATCCGTCACTCCTACCGCAGACCTCACCACTGTCACACTGTCCTTGTACATATCCTGTACCACTCTTACATACTTTTCTGGCACCCCCGACTTCCTCATACAATACCACACAGCCCTCTCTAGGTACCCTGGTCATATGCTTAAGTCCACGAAGACACAATGCAACTCCTTCTTACCTTTCTCGTACTTCTCCATCAACACCTCAGATAAACAAACGATCTGTAGTAATTCCTTCGCATGAAGCCATACTGCTGCTCACTAATTGTCACCTCCTCTTAACCTAGCTTTCCACTCACTTCTTTTCCCATAACTTCATGCTATGGTTGACTGCCTTATCCCTCTGTATACTACAGCTCTGCACATCACCTTTATTCTTAAAAATAGGTACCAGTACACTTCTTCTCCACTCCTCAGGCATCATCTTACTTTCCAAGATTCCATTAAACAATCTGGTTAAAAACTCCACTGCCATCTCTCCTAAACACTTCCATAAGCAAGCCCACAGGTATGTCATCTGGGCCAACAGCCTTTCCATTCTTCATCCCTCTTCATAGCTGTCCCTAACTTCCTCCTGCTAATCCATTGCACTCCCCTATTCAGAGTCCCTACATCATCCAGTCTCTCTTGTTCTTCATTCATCAACCCTCAAAGCACTCTTTCCATCTGCTCTAACACACTCTCCCGCTAGATTACATTTCCACATATCCTTTATCACCCTAACCTGTTGCACATCTTTCCCAGCTCGGTCCCTCTGCCTAGCTAACGGGTACAGGTTCCTTTCTCCCTCCTTAGTGTCCAACCTCTCATACAATTCACCATACCTTCTCTTTAGCCTTGGGTTGTTCTCTCTCTCTTGCCCTCCTCATCTCCTTGTACCCCTGTCTACATTCTTTCATCTCTGTCTATCCCACTTCTTCTTCGCTGTACTTCTTCCCTCTGTATACTCTCCTGTACTCTTTCATTCACCAGGTTTCTCCTTTGTCCTCCTTCCTCTGTCCCGATGCCACACCAAGCACCTTTTCTAGCTGTCTCTTACCGCTCTTGCTGAGATGTCCAGCTCACTGGTAACTTTTTCACCGTCACCCAGTGCCTGTCTTAATTCCTCCCTGAACTCCACCTTATAGTTTTCCTTTTCCAACTTCCACCATTTGATCCTTGGTTCTGCCCTCACTCTCCTTCTCTTTTTGATCTCCAATGTCATCCTACAAACCACCATCCTATGCTGCCTAACTACGCTTTCCCCTGCCACCACTTTACAGTCTACAGTCTCCTTCAGTCTGGCCCTCCTGCATAAGATATAGTCCACCTGTGTGCATCTTCCTCCACTCTTGTACGTTACCCTGTGTTCCTCCCTCTTCTTAAAATACGTGTTTACCACAGCCATGTCCATCCTTTTTGCAAAATCCACTATCATCTGACCTTCTGCGTTCCTCTCCTTGACACCATATCTACCCATCACCTCCTCATCTCCTCTGTTTCCTTCCCCAACATGTCCATTGAAATCCGCTCCAATCACCACTCTCTCTCCCTCAGGTACACTCCTCGCCACTTCATCCATATCACTCCAGAATTCTTCTTTCTCATCCATCTCACACCCAGCTTGCGGGGCATATGCACTAACAACATTCAGCATCACACCATCAATTTCCAGTTTCATAACCATCACTCTGTCAGACACTCGCTTCACCTCCAAGACACTCTTTACATACTGTTCCTTCAGGATAATCCCTACCCCGTTTCTCCTCCCATCCACACCATGGTAAAACAGTTTAAAACCCCCTCCGATGCACCTAGCCTTACTCCCCTTCCATTTTGTCTCTTGCACACACAATATATCAACCTTCCTTCTCTCCATCATATCTGCAAGCTCTCTCCCTTTACCAGTCATACTACCAACATTCAAAGTTCCTATCCTCACGTCCACTCTCTTAACCTTCCTCCTCTCCTCCTTCCTCCGGACATGCCTTCCTCCTCTCTTCCTCCTTCTTTGGCCAGCAGTAGCCCAATTTCCGCCAGCACCCTGTCGGCTAGCAGTGCTGGTGGCGGTCGTTGTTAACCCGGGCCTCGACCGATCCGGTTTGGAAATTTCTATTTTTGTCCGCATATTTAGTTTGGCAAAAATTTTTACGCTGGATGCCCTTCCTGACGGAACCCTCTCCATTTCCGGGCTTGGGACTGGCACAAGGACATGCACTAGTTTGTGCATCCCCTTGTGGCTGGATTCTCTGCAGCCTTAACAATGGACTTTATGGCTCTCCGTTTAGCAGCTCTTGTGATGCCAAGCAGGGTGTAGACCTTGCATAACGAACAGCCAGCAAAGCCTCTACACCCCACCTCAACAGGCTCACAGTGAGCATTCCAGCTGCTCCTCCGGTACTGTTCCACCAGCTCCTGGTACTTGGACTGCTTACGCTCATTAGCCTTTTCCTCCTAAGGAACTGTCAGCTCTACTATGAGCACCTCCCTTGAGGAGGCAGATGTTAACATCACGTCTGGCCTCAAGGAAGTTGGTGACACATGGTCCAGGAACTTGAGCTGCCTGCCCAAGTCTACCCGTATTTTCCTCGTATCTCCCAGTCCAACGCGGAGGCAAGCAAACCGGCTGCTAGTCTACACTGTGGCTGAGGCTGCTCTCCCACCCTGACAAAGGTGATGTCCCTCTGGCTGTGGATGATCCTGTTGTTAGCCATGGCTTTAGAGATGACCTCTGCCATTGAGCTGAGAACCTGGTCATGCTGCCAGCGGTAGCGGCCCTCACTAAGGGCTCTTGTATTTTTTTATGTATGACATATGTGTTATTTTTAAACCCAGTTAAAAATGGGTAGAAAAATGTGTCTGGGAACAAGTAATAACTATACTGAAGGAAGATTTTTTTAACTGTAATCATCAGAAGGAAATGTGGTTGTGTTTTAAAATGCTGGTGTAGAACAATCATATGAAGTATGAAGTATGAAGTAAAAGGCCACAGGCAGTATTATTGTCATTTGCTTTGTCATTCTTTGTATTCTCACCAAGAGGAAAAACATGTAGGAAGCCCCCCAATCTCTGTTGGCTAAAACAGGAGCATTGAGCTGAATGGAACGTCATTGGAGTAGATATTTTGCTTAGCATCACAGGGTTGGGAAGTGCTGTTGAGTTATGTTTCCCTCCTAGGCAACTGCTAGCATAGTTTTCCAGGCAAGGAGGAAACAGTAGTGGGTTGCAATTACCTTCTTCCAGCATATTTTTTCCTTAGAGGGATGCAAAGACAGAGGAGAACATATAAACTCCACACTCACTGCTGAACTGGACTTAAAACTCACATCAAGCAAGCATCCCATGAGCTATGAGGCACAAGCTTACCCCAGTACATCACCACATCTCCAGTGCAAAAGACCATACCCACAAATCTACAAACAGAGGATTTACTGAAAACAGGAAGAAGTTGAGAGTAAAACGTGGCCTGGGGCTCATTGATGGACTTTTTTTTATTCATGTGGGACAGCAAACTTAAGGAGACCTCTCAGGTTCACATGTACTTCTGGTTCACATGTAACCATGCATAAAATGCTGTCTACTTAGCTGACATCTTATTACTCTGCTATCTGCTCTACAGTGGGGAATTCACATTTTCTGGGGAAAAAATTGAGTTGCATAACCAAGTTCTGTGTTTGGGCAGAATGTTAACGTCTGTACTAGTGGAGTGGTACAGAACGTCTGATCAAAGTTTTCCAGAGGGATGTGTGTGTCATATAAATGTTTAGATTCCTGACTTCTTAAACATAAAATTTCCATTATTTGTTATGGTAGATGGGATTTTATTATCAGACCTATTAAGTAACAGTTTTGCAGAACCAAGTCTAGGAGGTGCTTTTTCCAGGCAGGCTGTGGATCCTCTACAGCCTGCCTGGAACACATGCAAGGAATTTGGCTTTGGTTTCCAGTTGCTCTCAGTGTACAAAACACAACATAACATACAGTACAAACATACATACTTACATACTTAATAACACACACACACACACACACACACACACACACACACAAATGTACAAAAGATGCATGACGGTGCAGGAGAATAAGAATACATATTAAAATGAAGAATAAATATTATAAGGGAATATTGCACAGACTAACAAACAGCTGTTTAAGTCAAACTCTTCATCACAAAAGACACCTGAGAGAGCAGTGATACTGTGTTTGTCCTTCTGTGTGTCTCGGTGTGCTGGTAGGTGTACTGATATTTACAGTAGAAGCACATAGGTGAGTACCTACAGCAGAAAACTACTGAGCTGGCAGCACTTCTTTGTCTTAAGTAATAAAACAAGGAATTTAATTGACTTCCAGTTGGTTCTGTAGTCAGTCAAGCTGGCAGGACATAGGAAGGAACCTATAGTATCTTATCTACATCTTATAAAAGGGAACAAACTGTGCAATAATGTAGAAACAGTTCAGAGCAGGAAGATTATAAATGCATTATAGCTCCAAACATACAATGATGGTTACTGACCTAAAAGTTTTCCAATACTATTTCACAACTTGTAAACTTAACATGATTTAATAGTTGCTATTATAACAAATCTGTTCCTTAGCATCTGTGTAAATATTGAATTGTCCAGTAAAGCTGATTTTATTATGGGACATCAGAACAACATCAATGACTGCCAGTGGCCACAGATTTAGTGGAGGACTTTCAAATTATAGTTTCAACTTTTCAAGTTATAGGCCAAGCCACCAGCTTTTTTTTTTTTTTTTTGTTAAAATGACCCAGTTGATCAGACAGACATTGATTCTTCTCACAGGATGGCGCTTAAAACTCAGCATCACTGAACTTTATGCCAGGTTTCCATTTTGAAAAACATGGGTTCAAGATGTGGTTCAAAGAAAAGACTAAATGAAGTGCAGATATGCACTAGACTCAGATTTTATAAAGACTAAGACCCGGCTTTCATAAAGTTAACCTCATTAATTCAGAAGTACGTAGTCCTTTGGCATCAGTCTAGTTCATCCCTGACTGCCAAATGTCTGCTTCCCATTATTTTCAATGGTGGAAAAATAAACAAACAAACAAACAAACAAACAAACAAACAAACAAATAAATAAATAAAGCGCTCCTTGCCCAATGTTTCTCACATTCGGAACGCCAGATACCTAAGTAGACAACGCTTAATTTTATCATTAATGTGCGCGTTTATGGTACAGTAAGTACAGTACCGGCCGTTTCTCCTGTTAGCACCGCCGCCGGGGTCCCTGAATCATAGCCGGGAGCTGAGAGTGCGCATGTGCGAGGTTCGGAGCGACACCTCCGTGTGCCGAAACCTTGAATGAAGGGAATCCGTGAACGATGGTAACCCGTCGGGTCCGCGTCTTTGTCGGACATTGCGGCCAGCAAGTTACGTTCAAATTTAAAAAAATAAAATGCGGCCAGTTCGGGCCAAACAAATTTAAGTGGAGGCGACTGAGGAGACACGCATAAAGTTGTAACAGTATACCATACGGTTTATTACACTACATATAGTATTTGTATCATAGTGCACTGTATTTATTTGTTAATTTTTGATTTAGTTAAATTTTCATTCACGCTTCGATTTCTTATGGATAAGATTCAGATTAAAATTCCTTAACAAAAGCTTAAGGTGCGCCCTCAGCACCGCAGTCTAGAAGTCCTTCGGGTGCCGGTTTACGACGGGCTGTCCTCTCTCTAAATTCCAGCTTTGTGAGTAATACAAGGGTCAGTGAAATATCTTGTGCTTTTGCTCCTGGGCACTAAGTGCTGTCTGAGCTCAAAACCCTTTGTGTAAAAACACGTGTCCTGCTAACAACTGGCAAGCAGATACTGCAGCTCTCTCCGCTTTCAGTCTTCAGCAACAGCCTGCCCATCTTGCGCTGAGGCGGAGTCTGTGGCAGATTGCAGATGAAGGGAAAACTGTGCCTTAGGTCCTTCCACAAAGGGGAAACGCTTTGTCTTCATCAACAGAAGATGCATTGTCACATGGATGTGGTACAGTGGGTCAGCTGGGGCTTCATCCTCTTTGGACTGGGGTACCTTTTCAAGCAGAAGAAGACAGAGACCCCCTATGGTCGCTATGTGGACCCCACTGAGCGGGGCAGAATGGTGCCAGCCAGGTTGGCATGGTTTGTCCAGGAGATGCCCTCCTTCTTGGTACCCATGCTTCTGCTGGTCACAGCAGAGCAAAGCTCTTTTGTGGGACGAGTGCTGCTTCTCTGCACCTTCTGCTTGCACTACTTCCAAAGGTAAGATTTGTGGTGAAAGACCTTGTGAACTTAGCTGAGAAATATCTTCATTCACCATATTGGTGTGGCATCAGCTCAGAATGCAGTTCTGCAGGTTTCAGGAACGAAATGTAGTCTTGCCTGCTCTTGAGAGTATAACATATGCAGGAAAACACCGAACATAACTACAGCTGCTTTTGCCTTTTTCTCCACCCAACATTCCTTGACCTAATTTGTATATGCAGAATGCTGGCTTTCAATCCAGTCTGTTGCTAATGGTCCTGACTAATCCATATCCATCTACTTTCTGGCAGGATAATTTGTTTCAGTTGACAGTCCTGATAACAGTTAAAAAAAATTCATATGTCCCGATTTAAGCTGCGTTTCAGCTGGATTTACACGTTCCTGTGATGGTCACGTGTCCCTTAATTCATATTTGATGTGACACAAAACGGACACACATGCCTCAATCTTCAGATTCCTATCAAACACAAAGTGTTAATAAATGTAGGAGGAAAAGATAATATATAGAATAATAGAATTTTTTTTTCTTGCTCCATGGTGATATTATGGAATGCCATTTTACCTTTGAATTTTCAGCTGTTGTGCCTCCTTTTAGTTTTAAGTCTATTTTTTGGAAAAGGAGAATTGGGCCACAGCTGTGAATGATGTAGAAAACAGACGGACCATTTGTAATTTAATCACTGAAGAATTCATGGTGGAATCCACCAAGATATCCATCAGCATTTCCAGTAAATGCAATTCTTGCATGAATGAATACTGTCACTATATTGCTGTTACCTTTTGAAAAACTCTTTTGGTTTTGACAGGGATCAGTGTGCCACCCTAATAAAATACTCCATCCTGGAATAACATCACCTCTCTGCAAAGAAGGGTTCTAGCTTTTAATATTTTTAACAAAACATGCTTAAAGAATTTGATGCTTCAGGTTAGAAATGACACGGACAACACAATGTTAATGCCTTTTGTCTCATCTGACCTGAGGGCCACCCCGTGTTCTGTGTGTTCTTCTACAACTTCCAACATTAAAGCAAACAGTCTGACCACAGTTAAGACGCATGGATCTGAGAGGGCAACGGTCATGTGTAGGAAATGTTAAGGTGTTGGAAAGGAAAATAAATCTCCAGGGAATTGCGTAAATTCCATGTGAAATCAAAACATTAACTGGTCTTAACCACTATGACTGGTGATCCCATTAAAAACCAGCTTGGGCCATGATCAACGTAGACCTCTAGAGCAACTGTGCGAAACCCAAACCTGCAGTTCAGGTAGCATACTAGGTTCTGAGCCAAAGCAAGCTGAGGTTTTGTTTGCTGTATATTTTCCTTCAAGTCCTTTCCCTTTTTTCCCCAGAACGTTCATCTATGCTCTGCTGGTCCATGGCCGGCCATGCCCTCTCCACATCATGACCGCAGCCATCGTATTCTGTACCTGCAACGGCTTTTTTCAGGGTTACTATCTGCTCCACTGTGCCCAGTACGAACAGACCTGGCTGACAGATGTGCGCCTATGGGCCGGTGTGTTATGGGGGACATGGGGTTACCATCAGCAGCTGGATTTTAACCGAAATAAAGAAAGTACAGTCACAAGTGTTGATTAAAGTTATGTAATAAAATATTCCTTACATGAAAATGTAGCTGACCAGAAAACTGTAATTCAAGCTTAATGCAATATTTTTGCTTTCTGCTGCTCAAATAAATGCTGGTTTTGTCATTTTTTTTGGTGAAAGCTGCAAAAATAATCCATCTGGTCCCTCATTTTAACCAGAAAGTAAAGAAGTCATCTTCTTTGTGCTTAAAATGTATTGTACATTTTATTAAAAAATATCTAATTTTCTCTCTGTTTGTAGGGTTGATTTTATTCTATTTTGGAATGGCCATCAACATCCACAGCGATAAAGTTCTGCGGAATCTGAGAAAACCAGGAGAATTTGGCTACAAGATTCCCAGAGGTAGCTTGACATGGAAGATATGATCAGCTAATAGCTGAGGGGCATCCAATCTATCAATGTGTACTGATTGTATGAATGGACTGTGTATTTTATTTTATAAACCTTGATTTCCTCTTACTTTGCCAGGCGGCCTGTTCGAGTACATCTCGGGCGCAAACTTCTTTGGGGAAATTATTGAATGGTTTGGCTATGCCATAGCAACCTGGTCCTTGCCTGCATTTTCCTTTGCCGTTTTCACCATGTGTTCCATTGGACCACGAGCGTACCACCACCACAGGTACCAGACGCCTTTCTGCACCAAACTGTTTAACTGGTGACAATCTTAGATTGTTATTATATTAAAATATTGTGTACATAACATGCAAACTACAATATTTTATGCAGTGACTCATCCATTATCATTAACATTTAATTCTGAGCATGGGAGCTAATGCCAGTTACGCTGTAATGTTGTTTAAAACATTTTAATATATTGCTTATTTAGAACAAAAACAAAGTTCTGTTATGCAGTAAATTCACACACTGATTTGAATCCATTTAGGAAAAATACTCTTGTGAACACGCATATGTAAACATGTCCTCTGCTTGTTTCACAATCCATTAAATATTTGGATAAGTTTGCTTGAACAAAAAAAGCAGTGCTTTAATACACCAAGGGTCTGATGTGGAGCGGAGCCCTTTCATTACGAGAATCCCTGTCCCTGCTCTTCTTATGTAGGTTTTACCAGAAGAACTTCAAAGACTATCCCAAATCCAGGAAATCAGTGATACCCTTTATCTTCTGAGTAATGAAGTTCCTAAAGAGGATCACAAAACGACACCTGTCCAGCACTGAGAGGGTCTGAAGACTGGAGCAGTAGAAGATCACGCAGTGTGATCAGTCGAGGCGTCTTTGCAGAACGTATTG
The DNA here is from genome assembly GCA_018136845.1 of Heterotis niloticus. Classification (NCBI taxonomy): domain Eukaryota; kingdom Metazoa; phylum Chordata; class Actinopteri; order Osteoglossiformes; family Osteoglossidae; genus Heterotis; species Heterotis niloticus. The sequence continues at coordinate 9,804,209 of CM030889.1, forward strand.
CTGAGTCTTGGTGATGATACTGGGACTACACTGGCCAACCCTTTCAGGATGGAATACAATTATACACATTTTATTTTACAAATTACAGTATATTAGATTTATAACTGTATTTATCAGAATCCACAATCATAGCTCTTCTGTAGATTTATGTGTATAGTACAGTAAGTTGGGATGTGCTGTAATAAACCATATTCTGTTCCACAATGGCCCAGCAAAGGCTACTTTTAACCAAGAATTTCTAGAATAGAACTATTAAAAGGCACATTACAACTATCTTGCAGCCTCTGCATACACAGAATATGAAACGCAAAGTGTAGCAGAATCTTAGCCAAACTAAAAAAAACAGACCTAATTTACCATTAAAATAAAACAGTGCAACAAACTTTTCCTGTCAGAGTATGCATTTATTTTAATGGGATTAAGTTACAAATGTAAGTAAATACAATAAACTTCCCAAATGCAACAATGCAGTACAATACTGCCACCCTGTGTCAAATTTGTTAAAACCCTTAGTGTTACGGGAGGGGGGGGGGGGCACACTGTGCCTTTGATTGATTTATTAAGCAGTCACTACTAAACTCAGATCTGACAGGGATGAGAAATAAAAAGCTGTTAATTTTTGTCCTGAATAATATACCTAAGATCCAGTATGAGATTTGCTGTCTCTACAGCAACCTGCAAGGCGTTTAGCTTGGCAGGGAAAGAATCGAGTACGTATGGGTGAGAGACCGTGTCTGTGAGGCGCACTGGTGAGAACGGCTCATGCTCTTTCCCAAGAGGTACCCATTCCGCATTGGATCGACCGCGCATCAAGCCACATCCGCAAGACCTGACCAGCTCTGCCCAGGGCACACCTGCAGGTGGAGCAGCTGGGGTAGACCAGTGGTGGGCATGGCACAAATCCATCAAGCTCAACTTGGCATCAGACTCTAGAGAGCGGGCCACAGCCTCCAGGGAGCGGCAGAATCCCTCCGCAGCCAGCAGATAATCACTGGCGGAACAGCCGAGATCACAGGTGGCCTGGGACACGTCGCTCTTGCTCTGTGTGGGAGGAGGATGGTCATACAGCATTCATTCTTTCTACAAAGTCTGGTCACCAGAAATAATTTCTATCTAGTCAATATTTTTATGTGTTTCAGTTTTTCACAGTCTACAATCCAAACGTCACAATGGGAGTTACTTCCAGCGTGACACAGGAAGGACATTGTACTTTACACTCAAAATAATTCAGATACAATTTGAGAATGCAACTTTGGTGCTACTCCTGGCATTTGAACCCATACCCGCAGTTCCTGAACTGCTATGCTACGTAGCCTCATAATCTAACCTTGTGCCTGATGTAGGCAGCCAGGTGTGTTTCGGTACAACCACCTCCCAGCAATGCGAAGGGCTCCTTCAGCATCTGCCTCAGCACCTGTTCTGCATTCTGACATGCCACCTACAGCCACAATGCAGTTGAAAATAAAGGTGAAAACAGATCTCTAGACACACTTTACATCTGCAATAGTTTTGTTAAAAATCTGGGCACAAAATTGTCACGTTAACCCTCCTTTTCAGTATTTTTCAACCCCAATGCAATACTGCACCCTTTGTAGGTGACTTGTAACTGAGGTGCAGGCAGCGTACCTTGAGCTCATCGAGTGAGGTCTCATTTCTGTGGCAGAGTACCAGCGTGCACACGGCTGGGTCCACTGCAGGCCGGAGATGGAGCATCTCTCTGGAGCTGCAGCAGTGGACCGCAAGGCTCCCTACTCGCCCGTAGCAGCTGGTGGGGACCGGGGCCTGGAAGGTGGCCACTGGCTGAGCACCTGTATCACAGTGGGAATCTCACTGATGTGCAGGGGAACAAACTTCACCCCTTTTGAAATGAGTACTTTTAACAAAATAGTGGTGAGGGTAGGCACAAAACAGGCTTAAAGTTTAGTGCACACAAAAGTGACTTTTTACATGGAGACAAGACATTAGAATATGGCTTGTAAAGTTTCCACACCCTCTTCCCCCTTGTGTAAGTGATGGGACAAGGAAGTTAGTGTTGCTACATTTGTTGGATCCATACCTGTCATCTGGATGAAAGGCTCCATAAGCGCCAAGCCAAGCCTTTCAGCCACGATGACACCGTGTCTCCTCAGGAAGTGCTGCAGGACTGGGTGCACTACCTTCTGACAAGCAACCAGCCGTACTCCATCTACAACCAGCTGCTCACCCAGTTTCAGCAGCTGCTCCAGAACAGCCTCTTCAACAGTAACCTTCCCGTGCACCTCCAGGGGCCCATCCCCTTCTTTCGGCAGGTCCCCTGCCAGGGAAGTACTGAACAGAGCCACCCGGAGATCAGCCCCCAATGCCTCCACATCTTTGGCCTGCAGCTGCTCTGGCATGTCAATCAGCAGCCCCACCAGTGTGGTTGAAGACCTCGGGGGCAGCCCCTCTACAGGATGTGTCACAGTGATTCCAAGATGGACTTGGTCCATATTGGAAGGGGGCACAGTCAGCAGGAATGCCTGCACAACCTGTAGGGCGATGTGCTCGACCTCCACCTGTGTCAGCAAGCAGGCAGGTTTGGTCCTTACCACAGAACGCGCCAGTGTGAGCAGATCATGACTGGTGTCAAACTCCACCCTCACCTTACAACCACAGTCCTCCTGGCCCAGGTAGGTGCCACACTGGCCCACTAGGTGCCTGTACACACTGGCCACCACAGCTGGTTCCACTGTCAGGCTGCGGGATTCTTCTAGGAGTGTGGTGCACAGGACCCCAGTGAACAGGCCACAGTCACCAAAGCGGGAGGTATGGTTGAGGACAGCAGCGGCCAACAACTTCAATACAGGGTGGGACAGCTGGATAGCCTTAAGCAGCACGGAGGAAGTGGAAGTGGTCAGTACGCGGCCCCCCACATCATTGTGGATCTGCTTGAGTCGACCGCAGGGACCAAAACAAGAAAAAAGTATCCGGTGTAGCAGGGCAAGCTTCTGGGAGACCTCGCTGTCCGTTAGAGGAGCAGCTGTGCAGACAGAAGGCTGCTTCTTTGACAGATGAGACATTTTTTTATGCTCAAATATAGTTACACACTAATTTCTAATATAAGAATTCATTTCAAGAAAGAGAGTCTATTTAGAGCCTTTGGTCAGTGAGGCATCAGTCATTTACATTTTTTTGTTTCACCTGAATCTCTGAATGAGCAGAGCTTTTCATTGCTTTCTGCATGAGCCATGTTCCAAAGTGGATGCCGAGGAAGGAGGCAGCCCCCACCCACAGCCAGTTCTTTCTAAACCAGCTTTGGTTCTTCATGGTCACAATCAAGCTCCTAACAGGACTTGGTATCTGGGGGAAGATCTGTAAACAGGACATAAAAGGAAAACATTTAGTTTACAGATGGAAGGGGGGAAAAAAAAAAAAAAAAAAAAAGATTGGCACATTCGGCTAGAAGATGAAAGATGCACAAGATCAAAAATTTTGGAGATGCTACATTTGGAGAAAAACCTTCAACCTAGATTCTCCTGGAAAGGAAATGATGCATTCAGTTAAATGATGTGTCCCCAAATAATGCCCTGACTCAAACAACACTCCTTTGGTCCAATCTAGTCATTCGTTCTCCATTGCAAGAACCTCATCCATACATACAAGTCCTTAAATGGCTGGATTTCTCATTTCCTTTGGTCTCCAAGTCCACTCTGCTGCTTTCAGAGCGACCTCCACATATACAGAATGAGCTCAGTCCCTGGTGGTGCACTGAGTCAATATTAAGTGCTACACCTAACATTTAGCATTAATGTTATCCTTCTTTCAGTGCTAAATAGCAACTACTGAAATTTGGCATAAAGGTGCCAAAGTCTTTTGCAGATGAAGGGGAGGGACACTAGTATTTGTGTATTAGCTTTACTGAACATGCACTTAGAGACACTTTGCTTTTTTCTTGCCACATAATGGGAGGAGATTATGGAAATGAAACACAGAATGGCCATAGCTGTAATAGTGACAGTGGTGGATAAGACAACTGCTGGCCCACTGCCAGTCCACCCCAGCATCCCATGCATTTTAAGGCCAAAAAGTCTTAAAACACAAGAAAAAAAAATACTATGTATAATGAATATATTTTAACATTCATCATGACTTGAATGGTAATACAGTGCCAAAGGTGTGAAAAGCAAATCCTCAGCAGGACCTCCAACCATAAACTGACATGTGCTTTAAAAGATTTTCCTCTTCCTGTGCACCTTATGTCATTCCACCCCCTTTTTTTTAACAACAGTAACAGAATATTTTGTTCCGCTCAGCATTTATTGAAAGGTGCACAAAATGATATTCCATACAGAAATTTTATACACATGCAACACATTACAATTTTGTACAATTGCACTGCAATTGATTGGCTGGTTTCCTTGACTAAAACCTCCAACTCTACTTTCCCTTTCTTTCCTATATGGCCATGCTGTTTCATGGAAGCAAAACAAATGGCAAGCAAGACCTATACTATGCTCCTATATTCAAGGTATTAATCTGCTCCTGGGTTCATTTGCATAACCATTCTTTGCAGGTAAGCAGCAGGATTGGTCACTCCCCCTCCTTAAACTGCAACTTCACACCAACTTGCATTTCTCACAGTAGATCTGGGCCCAGCTGTACATCTTATGACCTTCTGAAGGCCACCTTTTACCTTGCTTATATTAGCTTGTGACTGGGAACATCTTGGACAGGACACCTGTCTATGACAGGACAATCTCTCTCTCTCTCTCTCTCTCTCTCTCTCTCTCTCACACACACACACACACAGAGCCATTTAGGGTCACAAATCCACCTTGAAAACAGAGCACCTAAAGGAAACCCACGTGAACATGGGGCGGACACGCAAACTCCACACAGAAAGGCGCCAAACTAGATAAAAATAAACTATATGGTACGCACAAGGCGAGAGCAGACAGTCTACTTGCGCTGTGACTGCGGGTCCGACGCCACATGGGAGACTATGGCGGGCTCGGAGATGTACGCGTCGTCCTTGAGCTGATGGTTCCTGTGCAGCGCCGGGTGACCCTTCAGGTGAAACCAACTCCAGTGGATGAGGCCCAGACTCGTGCCCATCACGATAAGGACGCGGTACCGCTTCCACACGTTGGCTAGGCCCATGCTGTCGCTGGAACGGAGAGCACAGAAGACGCAGAATTAAAAACGACCCATAGTCCTGTTGGTGAAACGAAAACACACGTAAACAATGTTCCAGTAAACTGAACCCACAGCCTCCCTTTTTCTTGTTGACACCTGTCAAATAAATACGTCTTTTCTAATCTTACAATAAATCTATGACGTTATGCCATCCAACAAACTAAATAATGAATTCCGAGGCGGTGGATGTGAAATAAACACGCACCTCCCTGTCAGTTAAGAATCACCTTGAATCCCATGCGAAGAACCATTTGAGGTCCTTTTTTAGTACGACCCGCCGATTTCCTTTTAAAAATGTAAATTGCTTAATATCGAAAAAGTAATCTAATTTGAGAAAACAACATGTAGCGTATAAAATAGAATTATTATTATATTTAATTCCATTCAGGCATAACACAGTTCAAATAACTTAACATGACAAAGTCTTGCTTCACACCAAGTTTTTTTGTTAGAGGATTTCATTATAACGTTTGACTAAGTATAACGAACAGGAATAGACAAATTCATCGTTTTAAAATTCACGTAGTTTATGTATGTGCACCTTTTTTTGTGATCTCAGGCAGCGAAACGGGCACACGCGGGCATGGGGGTGAGTGGGTCCTTGGAGCCACGTGACAACAGTATAACTCAGACGGCGGCAAACAGTTCGGTTGTACAGGATGCGAAATTAGTTATTTTAAGCAGATAAACCAGTTAAAACTTCATACGTTTTCAAGGGAGGTGGAGAGAAGGGCAGTCAGAGACCTGTCGTTTGCTTCGGTCTAGAAGGTACAAAGGAAATTAGCGGTGAACAGTTTTAAAAGCGGACACCTCAGCGAAACGGTCTTTAGGATTTCCTTGGCGCGCACTCGCTCGCTCGCGACTATAGCCCTGCAACGAACACATCTCTGTCTTTTTTTCTTACACTGTTAAGAGCTACAAATTTTCGAATCTGCTAAGATTGTTTTTTTTTTTTGGAAAGTGCCTGTTTTCTTCACGTTTCTGTTTTTCAACGTTGCCAAGCGAATCTCAGTGTTTATCCTCTGAGCCGGTAGGTGGCAGTAAACGCTACAGCGGAGCACAACACGCTTTCACGCAGTCTTAATTTAAATTCCACCTACAAAAGTCTCATTTCACACCCAGAAATAAACTAGAAAGTGGTTTAAGACATACATAAATGATAGAATACGTGAAAAAGTTAACAAACAAGCAGGAATTTTCCCTAAAACATGTCTCATAGCTTTTATACATTATAGTTAGATTTTTAGTGTTAGGTGCACAGTGTTGGCTCATTATTATCCATTTCACACAGACTGCAATGTTCTTCCAGATACATGTCAAACAGTGCTGTTACTATAAGAACACTTTATAGCATCCAGCCTCTTACACCATCTCCAAGGACCTCTGGACCACCTGGATATCTTAACTGACAGTAATACAAAATGAAAAAGAATGTGCAGTGTATCAAATAGCCACTGTTAAAGCAAGCACATGACTGAGCATCCTGTGCATCAGGTACTTATGGTCATTTGCAATATTTGAATTTGCAAAATTCCAAATAATCACACAGGCTCAAGTTCATATTATGCAGCTTGGGTACCACTGTTTATGTTTTATCCAAAATACACAATTGAAAAGGTGCTAGAACTGACTACACCAGTAAGAAGATTATGAAACAGCTGAAATTAGCAATAAAGTGAGGAACACTGGGCATGAATTACATTTAATATTAGTTTGCAGAGACATTAATTAGTTTAAAACTGTTTTTTTATTTGGTGCAGCCTGAAGTAAATGGCTATAACCTTTTGCAAAGTATTTTTTATTTATTCTACCTATAAGCCAAATGTTAATCCACAACTAAATTCAGGCATGGCATATCATTAAGCTTTCATAAACGACTTGATGGTAACAGTGACTTTGGAGTAGCAATCAAAACAAGTTGAAATTCTCTTTAACAGTTAAGCCAGTGTATTTTAGCTGAAACATTTGCATAAATGTGCTTCTCAGGTTTCTTTGTGTCGTGTGATAGCTGTTAAAGTACATTTTGAAAAACTTTGGGGGGAGGGTTGAAAAATTGAGACATGCAGTGGGCAAAAAAAGTTCCTCACACAATATTTTAGTTTCAAGAAGGTTAATCATTCCAGTGAGTACATGATTGTTTATTCATGCAGCCAAAATTGAAATATTAAAATATATTAAATACACTAAGGTAAACCTTATTTGTTTTTTAACTGGTATTAAAAAAATAATGTTTATAGTAACAGCACTGAAAACTTTTGTCACGTTAAATGTATGCTTTGATATGTATCTGAAATGTCTTTTTACGGGTGAAATATATATTAGTGTGGGCGGGAGGCAATGCACACTGCTCTCAGATTTACAGGGCAGGTTAATATTTACTTCATGTGTTGCCTTCCACCCATTATTTTTTCTGAAATTCCACTTATGCGGTCATGTTTAACTGAGCATTTCATACAAGTACATTTGCTAAGCTCCAGAACTGACATATCCCTACTTGTTTAATTCTGCCTGGCTTCTGTGCCGCAATTTAGCTATTATAGTAGTAAATAGCTTTTAAATGTTTTTATAAGGTTAACTGCTATAAAAGGAGTGTGTGGAAAGTGTTTGCATTTCAACTTGTTTTTACAGTTAAAAATTTATGTTATTCCCAAACACTTGAATCATTTTATATGAAACAAAGTTTCCACTGGTTTTCAATAAGTGTGTAGCAGTTAATACACTGTGCAGTGTTTTGATCATTCCATATTTCATGTTCTCTCACCTGTAAAGTTTCAATAGCAGTGTTTAATGTTCATGCTTTTTCCTCTTTTTTTTGAGGTTATGCCAAAACATCCTTTCCAAGATGTCTGTCAGCAAGTTTGTAATTAAGGTATGTTGTAAGAAAGCAGAAGTTGAGCAATGTCAGTTAGTTTGATTGAAAGGTTAAGTTTTGGTTTGGTTGAATAATAAACATTCAAAGACATTAAATGTTATATGGATTCATGGGGATTTTAACACTACATATATTTTTTTTATTACTGGCTTTCCACTGCAGTCAAGGATGTGGAAATTATAGTTTACCTGATTCTGAACTGTTTGACCTGCTGAAAACAGGCAAACACTTTAGAAGTATTACGGCCAGAACGGAGAGGCTCAGGAGGAACTTTTATCCACAGGCCATAAGACTTCTGAACCTGGACATGCTATCAAAATCTTTCCTACTACAGTCTATAATATACATTGAACTCTCCCCTCATTACATTCAGCTGCCACCATATTTATTTATTTGTGTGTTTGTTTGTTTGTTTGTTTACTTGTGGAATTGTACTTCACACAGTCTCATGTCTGATTCAGGGCACATTTCACTACATGGTATACATGGTAACCGTGTATGTGACAAATAAAATTATTTGATTTGATTTAGTGCTTATACAGGACATTCATTGCAGCATTACTTTTGACTCGTGATTTGTTTAATTAAAGGAATTTTAAAAAAGTAAAATTCTTATAAAAGAATGGAAAGAAATTTGATTTTTGGTACAAAGGTTATTGTGTTGGATTTTTTGTAGAAATTCAACCCCAAGAAGGAAAAATGAACAAAGTATTGTCTAGTATTGTATTCCAGTTTGTCAGTAGGGGGAGATGTTGACTTCAGTTTTTTTTGCCTTCCTTTGCATCACTTAGCAAGAAATCTATGGTTACTTCTTTGAAATAAATTAAAACTGTTAAAAAAACTATTTATCTAATTTAGACAAGGAAGTCAGTGTTTGCAGCATCAATTTAAATGAAAAAAATTCTGCTAAAAGTTTTTATAAATCCTTGTAGCTGGACCAAATGTTTTATTCTTTAAACAACTTCATTTGGTTTTCTCAAATTGTGAGCCATAAAATACAATTAAATACCTGAATCCAGGGCTGTTATTTTTATTCCTTGGCACATCTGCAACTTGCTAAATGAAAGGAGGGGGTAATCGGTCAGAAGAGCAGCCCCACTGACCTCGCGGAGGAAGTCTGTGTTATTTTTTCATTGCTGGGCAGCAGGAAATCTCAGGGGCAAGCAGCCAGCAGTGTGCCTTAGCAAATGTAATTTGCCCGGCATCCCCTGGCCTGTACTGCTGTATGGTCGCATTACTAGAGCGTCTTTTCATTATAACCTAATTATCATTTTATTCCGGAGGTCATATTCCATTTGAAGTGAAAGTGGAGTCACTTCTCATAAATCAAGGGGCCCAGCCAGCCATCGGAGGCTGTTCTGGGTGGGGGAGTGGAAGCCTTGCTTTCTTGGTCCTAAGGAGCCCCACCCTTGTCCCCGATTTTTGCAGAACAGCACATGTAATGCACGTCATATGTTTGTGTTGAACGAAGCGAGAAGCCGCAGGTCCCTCTGTTGCTGTTTAATTTATCAGGGGATCTGGCCCTGGGTTTTGGACATTTGCATTGATATTTTGTGGTTTCTATGTTAATGGGATATGTGACTTTCAGATGGGATGATGGCCCTGAGTACTGCACAGGATCCCCACCCCCATTCACCCTATTGTGGTTCCCAGTGGACAAGCAAAGCTGATGAACATCTCACAGGAAACAATGGAACCAGTTCCTTACATTGACTGTTTACTAAGGAAACACGTACAAATGTGTTTGTACGACGTAGTTGGTGCTGTTATAACATTTACACTGGTGAGTTATCATATTCAGCAGTGCAATGGCAGGACAAGAAACAAAGGAATGCAAAGAGTGGTAAATGCACATTTTCATCTTAGCTTCCTCTTGACAAACCTACTGCAAAAGAATTTTGTATGGTGTAAAAATTTTGTATGACGATGTAGTATGGTGGTATACAGGTCTTGGACTGTAGTTTCAGATCTGGGTTTGGGTCCAACTGTGCCTGTGCAATATTTGAAAGTTTTCCTATGTTCACATAAGTTTCTTTTCACATTTTGAATAATGCAATTGTAAACCATTTTTGTATCCTCATCTACCTTGAAAATCACATGAATGGTCACCTAGGATCAACTTCCCTTTAACTTGTGTAAATTTTTGTTAGATACAGCTTTGCTCTGTGGAAGTTTTTGGTGGACACTGTTGACAGGCAGTTATTTTTATGGCTGCAGTCATGTCAGCAACCTGCATGGGAACGTTTCTATTGGAACACTTTCTTCACCGAAGAAGTGTCCTGATTTGTTGGTGTCAGAGGCCTGCTCTGCCTCCCTGTTGTTGGTGCAGAGTTACCCGGAGTTATTCCTGTCCGATCTTGTAGCAGGAATTCCACTTGTGGGCTGTGCCTCTATTTATTATTAAACTAATTGTCCTCAGGTGTGCTAATATCTTTTGAAGCCTTCCTCTCACAAGCATAAAGTGTATGTTCTTTATGTGTGTTTTAAATATAGCTTTTAAATATGGCTATTCTCCTCACTTTGCACTTCAGTAAAAAAGAGTTTTGACCTCTATGGGAAGAGCCATAGCAAATTAGCAAAGAGTTTAGAGAAAAATGTGAGCTGAAACTATAAGCACCTGGTTTTGCATAGGTTTGAAGTACAGGGAATTTTGTGCATATTTGTAACCCTCTCCCTATCCTTTCCTTCTTTTACCCTCCCTTCCTTCCCTTGCTCTCTTTGTAAATACATTCAGCTGGTTAATGTCAGTCCCAAGGTTAGGTTGCAGGAAGGGGCCCCACTGAGACCCTACCCTCCACCCCATGACCTTGCCAAAAAAATTCCGACCAAGTGCTGGTGGTGACAAAGACCACGGGGAGTTAACAGCTGTCCAGCCTGACAGGGTTGGAGGGGAGATGAGCCAAGGGCGGGAGCAGTTTGGGAACTATCCATGAAGTGGATCAGAATAGAGCTCCCCATGTCTATGGGGATGGACAACTTCTGTATAGCGCTTTCCTGATGTTTATTCTGCTGCAGACTGGTAGCAGCAAACAGATAGCTCACAGGATGGCTTGAAGTCAAAATTTTTCAGTTTGGTGTTTGGTAGGTCAGCCTCCTTGATATGTCTACAAGTAGAGCGTAGAGATACAGTAGAAGAGGGGCTGTGCTTCTCGTGCAAGGAGGCTCAGGTTTTTTACTGAGCATACAGCACGCAAAGGCAACACAATAGTACACAAAGGTGGGGGTATTAAGTAGCACTGTAAGTAGTTTCTGTTCTGCTGTTACACCCTGTGTTACTGTGATAAGTGTTTTCTCTTCAGTGGGGAAGAGAACAAACACTGGTCTTTTTTGGCCTGTGTGAGACAAGGGGTTTTTAAAATGGCTCTCTTTAAAGGACAGGTGTGACACTTGGCAAGTCCTCTTACACAGGACATTCACACAGCAGGGTTGTATGCCTGTCAAGCTGGACTAAACTGGAAAAGCAGGGCACAAACAACAACACGCCTGTATCCTGAGGTCCTGTACTTGTAGCTTTAGGAAGTTAAGGAGGAATTTATAAATGTAAGTACACTACAGAAAATGGAAAATACACACATGACCTTTTCATTTGTTTCCTCTGTCTTGTGTGCAGCGAGGGGTTTCAGGTTAAGGGTGGCCTCCAGCCACAAAGCTATCTTCACAAAGGACTGTCATGCTGCCCATTGAGAGCTACCCATCTGCCTGTGACTGTCTCTGATCTTTATTTTTACCAGAGGTTAGCAGTCATCTCCTGCATCTAATCGTCAATGCTCACAGTGCGTGTCATAAGATGAGTCCTCTTCAATAGAGCCTCTTTCATAGTGCATTAAAATGTGCTGGGAGTTTCTCAAAGAACCTTAGCCGTGGCCTGCAGTTTTACAATTTTAGGTGGTATTGCTGTTGTGTACTTAAGGACCTACAACTCCACGCTTTTGAAATGCTGGGTGTTTTGCATTTATACTGTACTGATTTCCTAGTCAACAGTCCATTTTAATAAGACAAGCTTCCAAGCTTTTGTTCCAATTTCGTGAGCATCCCTTCATGATTTGCCCCCAACCCTCACACAGAGAAGTCTCAAATGTGGGACTTCGAGGGGCTGAGAATATTCCAGCCTTGTACTTTTTGTGGAGGCCCGAGTGATATCCTTTCATGGAACTTTTGTCTTTATGTAAGTGATTGACAAGTCTGACCTTTGCCCTAGGTTTGTGTTCCTTTACCATGGTAATGGCCTCAAACCAAACGACTGGGTCCGCTGATCAGCAGTAGACAGGACTAGACAAAGAAGTGAGGAGGTGTACAGAACTGGCTGTACCGTGAGACATCAGGTTTCGTAGTGAACACACATAAACTTTTAGTCTGAAAACTACTATTAGATACTTTTTTGTTAAAGCTTTGAACAAGGTACTGAATTGTAATTTGTTCATGAAAAAATCCAGTTTCATGAATAAGAACTGCTATTCACTTTGGATAAAAGAATATGCTAAGCAGAAAACAGTAATAGCAATATTAATGGTGTTAAGGCATTTGACACTGCATGTGATGAATATATCTTGTTCTCACCTGTCAAGAGAATGTGGAAACTGGCAGTTCTGGAGGGCTTCATATATTTTAAGTTGTGTTTTATTTCATAGCTTTTATTCTAATTGCATGTTACCTTCACTTTGTCAGTCTACATCACACTTGGATTTGTTGAAACTTATTTCAGTAATGAGAAAACTAACTGACAGAGATCTTTTAGGGTTTTAAAGTCAAACTGCTTTTTTTTTGAAAGTGCTAATGTCCACACTGAGGTTGACTTTTTCACTAGGGGGCACTCTCTACATTGATTCACATTAAGCATGCCTGAGCTCATTTTACCTTTGTTTACAAAAAGGTCACTTAAAAAGATAAGGTAATTTACATACAGTCATTGTTTTAAGAAACCATTGAGGCTGTTAAAGTTTCTTTTGTTTTTTTTCCTCCTTGATTAAGCATAACTGTGATGTCAGTCTGAGCTTATTGTTAAGAAGAGAAACACTTTGCAAAATTTTTTTTCCCCTAACCTCTTCTGCAAAGAAATCTGAGTTCCCGCATACAGTGGAGCAAGGTATTATTCTCTGTGATTTAAGATATTAGTCATCCTGGTCATTAGCCAGCTACCCAGTTTGATCACTGACAAAGGAGAGCAAGGAGTGGTACAGAACAGCTTTGCATAGAATTACTTTACATGAGCAGTATTTTTCAGTTTTTACTGCATCACTTCAGGGTAAATATCTCAATTAAGGCTACTACCGCAAGAAGTGGAATACAAATATGGGTTGTGTACCTGCAGGGTGGCTGATCTAACCACTGTGCCACCTGTTGCCCATGATAGCAGACATTCCATCTTGCTCTTAGAAGGTGATGGAATAGACAGTGTTTGATGAAGATGCCTACTCCTTCTGCATTTTCTGAATTGGCCTGTTGCCATTCACACGAGCGTGTTATTAGGAATATGATGGGGGGGGGGGGGTAGAGCTGGAGTGAGAAGGGAGGTGGCCGTGTCACCCAGAAGTGTAAATCACCAGCTGGGGAGGAGAGGGAGGCAGCATGGCACTGTGCCAGAGCATGATGTTGAACAATGAGCTCTTGCTAAAGCACACTGGTTTAATTCTTTTTCTCACGTCATCCTATAGCTATGCCTGTGCTGGACTATGGCTATAGGATAGCCCTGCTCAGGTGTTCCCTTCTGCCCATTGTACCCTCATCATCCTGTAGAGGGAGCTTTTAAAAGATGATCCTATGCAGCTGGTGGTCTTCACTCATGAATAATGCTTACTGCTGGAAAGAAGGTTTACATGAGGCTAATATGTGCTTTCCTACTGTGAACTGATTTACACTGCTGTGCATGGCACCGTTAAGGTAGTTTGAAAGATAGGTCTGTAACTTAAGTATCTGTGGCCTTTTTGGCTTTGACTTTCTAGTGACTTACTGATGACACTGACTAGGAGGGCTCCAAGGATCCAGACTTTGAATAGCTTATTCCAGCATTTAGGTAGTACTCCCTCCTTCCCAGTGACCATGTGACCACTTAAGCACTCTGCTTTCAGGATCCGTCAGACTCGCACTCCCATGTTAGTTCTGGAATAATGAGAAAACACATGCATGGGCACACTCTCAGTGTGAGGTCTATCCATGTGCCTGCTGTCTGCAGTACTTTGCATCTGTGGCTATACTCATGTACAAATGTGCACACACGTACACAGACTAAAGTGATGGGTTCTCAACACAATGTCCAAAATCCATCCAAGTTTTTTTTTTTTTTTTTTTTTTAGCGTACACAGAATTGTTGAGTTTCACTTTTTATGGGAGGAATGGCAGTGTGGGGGAGTGGATGGGTGTGGGGTGATGGGGGAATCTTGCTGTCAATCACTCCCTGTGGTTTCCTTTGTTGTCTCATGGCCGCACGCTTTGTGGTAACCTGTGTCTGCCACCCTTTTGTCTGGCAGTGTGGGAACTTTGCCGTCCTGGTGGATCTTCAGGTCTTGGCCATGGGCTCCACTCAGGACTCCAGCCATTGCCCCGAGAAGTACAAGGAGGTATGATTGAGGGTCTGGGGGAGGGGCTGTCCATTTCAAAGGAGAGAAGAGCTGCAGGGAGGGTCCGAGGCCAACCCCAGCGATACTTCCACATCTGCAATTCCATTGTTGGAAAAAAGAAAATCCTAGCCTCCCTACCCCCTAGTGTTATAGACTCTGCAGAGGACTCTGAAGAGAATGTGGGACTCTTGATGTCAAAAGAGACTGTGCCCCCTGTGAGGTGGCCACCCTGTGTTCCCAAGCAAAGCAGGTCCTGTCTCAGCAGGCACTTGCCAGGATGTCAAGCATCATCATATACACTGAAACGCTCCAGCACAGTAATATTATGAAGCTTTAATGGTCACAGTGGCTGAGTATATCGATTTGGTCTTACAATTTAATGGCATATTGACAAATCCAATTTGCAACAGAGATTTATTAGTATATTTAAATTGCAAAACAGTGCTTATGAAAAATCAAAAGAGAAAGTCCTTGTGGTCTTTTCATCCATGAAAATAACAGTTATTAAAGATGATTAACACCCAGTGTTATAGCAGCATATGCCATTAACCAATTTTTATATACTTAAAAGTAAGATCATAATGAAAATAATTGTGATGACATTTATCTGAAGAACCTTCTTTCAGTCACAATTTGGAAGTAAAAAGTAAGTGTTCAAACCATGATAATGAGTTTTAAATACTGTTATTGTCAAGCTTGTAGACAATAGTCAGCAGTTACACTCTGTCTTTTCAATCTTGTGGATGAAAACAGTTGCTCAGATCTTATTTATGTGCCTGGAATCCATCAGCAGGTGGTGTAGTGGTTTAATTCACCAGCTATGAATCTCACTGGCTGTAATACTCTTCAGCAAATTACTTTCCCTAAATTGCTCCACTAAAATTATCCGGGTTTATAAATGGGTAAATAACTATAAATAACATTGTAAGCTGCTTTGAAAAAAAAATGTTAGCTAAATAAATACATGCAAATGTGACATTGGGATTTACATCTCAGCAGGCTGTCTTGTTCAGGGTTGTTTGAGATTATGAGATAAAGGCTTGTGCTATCTGAAAATTCACTGTGATATGTTTTCAGATTTGGATAACAAGCAGTGCCTGCGTACAGTTATCAGATGCTCTCCAAAAAACAATTATAGCATTTTCAAATATTGAACTGAAATATTGAAAGTGAAAGCATTACTCATCTGCATTTCTTAAGACTTCCACTGGCCACAAACCTGCTTTGTAATGTTTAAATTGTTATCCATATAGTACAAATTGCTCAGGTAAAACATAACTACTTAAAAGTGAGCATAAACGAGAGTGGTGGTTTCTCAGATCAGCTGCACGTTAAATTAACAATGAACAGCCGTTACCTGGACAATGTTTTTACAGTAATACCTTTCCCTGTGTGCTTTCCAGAAAGTGGGTGTCCTGGTTCGGGAGACAGTGGATGAAAGGGTCAGACAGTTCCAGGAGCATAGGCACCAGAAAGGGCCACAGAAGCACAGGAAAGAATTGAGTCCTGCCAGTCCTTTGATCATCAAAGGTAAGGCTACTGTAAATGTTTTATTCTTTTCATTTCTGCTTTGTGGCTATTATCATTTATTGTTATTATTTACATATTTTTGTTTAGTGTCATGTAAATCATTTAATGTTACTGTTATATAAATGATCAGAACTATAACATTTACCTAGTAATAGATTTCAGTTAAACAATTCTGGTCATACATCTATATCAGAGTGCTGAAGAGGTTATAAGACCCATGCTGATAGCTGAACTTGCAACCAGTTGGTCTAAAGTTCATAGTTAATACCATCTATTGTCTAGTTGCTGTTGTAAATTATGCACAGTCCTCTGAAAAACAATTTTTTAGGTTTCCCGAGCAGCAGTGCACTCTGTTTGTACAGTATTTCACATGTGTACGTGTTCTGTTTTTATTTGCAGTAGAATAGGATGTATTTGTTTTCAGTGAGACAGGATAATACGTGTAGGAGTTTAATCACTCAGAAAACATGGGAGGGGGAGGCTCTCTTAATAACACTTCTCTTGCAAAATATTAATGTTTAATTTTGACACCAATTACTGTGGTTTTTTGTGCACGTACCAACAGGGAGGTGTAAGCTCCTGTGAATTACTCGCTTCTGACACTGATCTCCCAAGTGGTAGACAGGAAAACACCGGGCCCCAGAACGAGTGTATGATGAATGCCCTGTTTGAGTGGCCTAGGGCTGGTTGCCATCTTCATCTGGCCTCTGATCAGGCTCTAGCCAACAGATTGAGCCCTTGTTGAGCCTTGGGGAATGTGTTGTTCTCTCAAAAGAGTTGGATACTTCTTGGATTTAGCCAGAGAACAAGGCTAGTCCCACTGCTCTGTGTGTGTGTGTGTGTGTGTGTGTGTGTGTGTGTGCGCGCGCGCGCGCTTACATAAGCTCCCTAAGCAATGAGTAGGTGGGAAATGGAGGAAAGCAGAAACAGCTGAGACCAGGTTGCCACAAAGCCAAGGTGTGGTTGAGCTGTCTGCTTCTGGGCTTTGTATGGCATAGGCTGGCTCCCACAGACTGTAGTGAAGGCATCCTACCACACCCTTCACAGGCTCAGCAGTGGATCAGTATGTTACCACCTCACAGAATGACCTGCCTGTTATGTGCATCACTGCAGAGGAGGTGGAGGAGGTTCACTGATGCAGGTGGTACTTAGTGGCAGGCAAATGGAGCTTACTCACCTGCTGCATGGAACGAAGGCGTTTACAGTGGTGTGAGATTACAGAGCAGCCATATATGCCCTGTCCTACCACGCCCCTCAACAGCCCAGCACCCAGACCAGGGAGTGACTCAAGCCTGTGCAGCCTTTGTAGTTTATTATTTAAGCCCCTCTTTGCTTGCCTTTGGCCATAAATCACAGCATGGGGTGACCGAGGGGGCTGACTATACAGGCTGGAGGGCACATGGGGTGTCAAATTCTCCCCTGTCACCTGAGATGCTGCCAGCAGCGAGTGAGGTGATTTACGGTGTGTCAAACCACATGCTGACGCCACGCCGCCCAGCATGCTGAGGATACAGGAGTGAGGGGTGCTCTGTGTAATCCATTCTCCATGACTGGATTGCTGTGAGCGCTCCTGGGCCTTATAATGTTACTGAGGGAACCCCCTACACACACACACACACACACCTGTGTCTCTGTGACATCTCACTGGGTTAGGACCACAAAGCCCATCTCGTCTCCCCCCCACCAGTCTGACAAGAAGGCAGACAAGGTCATCAACTAATGTGCGGAATTCCGGAGGGGAGCCACTGGAGGACTAGTCTGTGATCAAATGTATCAGACAGTTCCTCATGCCCAGTTTAGACTTTCAGCTTCTGCTGGAATGCCTTCATGTTGACTAAATTGCTGGTTTATTAAACTGCAATGTCTTCTACTCTAGCTACCTCACCTTACCAAATTGGCTACTACGCACCCCTTATTTGCATTCATTGGAGTTGCAATTTAGAGTGCAGTACTACTACTGAAGGAGCAGGGTAATAATACAGAGGTCTCTGTCTGATTGCTAAGAAGTCACAGTTTCTACAGAAGCAGCTCTGTTTAACTTTTCTCCTGGTGTCCCCCACAGGCAGGGGGGCAGCAGGGCAGAAGTAAAGTTGTAGGGCCTATACTTCTGTGGAGGCCACTTTTAGGTACATTGCTATCTTCCACTGGTGTACCTAGCAATGTAAATGTCACCAAGTATCACAGAGGATTGTCATGAGAACACGTGTACACTATATGCAGTGTTCTGTTAATGCTGAAACTGTCTATTGTTATGGATATACTTGTTAGATTGCTTTAGTAGGTAATGTGTAATAGTGTTTGACGCCTTAAGGAGGACGGAATTTTTAATTGCATCTGTCACTGATGGTTAAGCAGGAGACTCCCTTCCCTGTTTTTTGTATGACAAATCTAGATTCATGGGCATTTCAACTGTGTTTGGTGGATATCAGGTTGAGGTTACAGATATTTGGAGGCTAAAAGGTCATCTGCCAAACTTGGAAGAAGTAGAACCAAGTTGTTCAGGACAAGTGCACCACTGTGATTCCAACTGCTGCTTTCCCAGCCATGAGCCATTTTAAAATCAAATCTCTACCATGGTGTCTGTGCAGATGTGTGCAGCGAGGTTGTCAGAATCAGGCCAGTGTAAATGGCAGCCAGCTCTCCATTCTCAGCTGCAGGGGCTGGTCTCCAATTTTTATCACCCCCCCCCCCATTTTTCAAACAGCAAGTTACTTGAGAATTCATGATTGGCTCAATGTGATTTGATTTATTTGTATTTTGGGAGAAGCAGAGTGTTTCCCACAGAGCTCCTTGGCTCAACACTCAGGAGTGTGTGCTTGGCCCAAGGCGGTTCTGAAGTATTGTATAGACTCTAATGTCACCCATGTTTACAAAAAGGATCTAATTAAGGATGAATAATGAAACAGCAGCGTGCCATGTTCTCAGCGCCCCCCTGCTCCCACCAAAAGCCTTGCAGATTGCAAATTTACGTGTACAGCTTTAACAGTAAATGGAGTGGGCTGTGTGTGTGCATGCACGTGTGTGAGATTGAGGTGTGGGTCTCAACATGTCGAGTTGCAGCCAGGCTCCATTTTCATTCTGGCAGCCCTGCAGCCAGCTGGGGGCTCATACGGCGTGCCAGCTGCCCTGAGGGAGCTGACGGACAGGAAGCTTCAGTGAGCCGGGACTTCTTATTTACACACAGAGCTGTCGTCCCCCCACAGCACCTCACCTCATAAACACTCCGATGTAGGCTTGGGGCCTGTTGGGGGTGTGCCCATATTTGTTTTCTTTTAACTGGAGTTTTTTTTTTTGTCTTTTTCTCAGAAGTGATATTTACTGTGCCCTTAACATAAGCTGCATGTATCTGGCTTCCGAAATGTAAGCTGAGAAACCCTTTAAACCCAGATTTGGTTGAAATGCCATCTACAAGCTGGCAGAACACTTGTACAGCCAAACATGAGAACAGCCTGCTCCTCTCCATGCAGTTGTTGATTTTCTGTTTCTCACCAGTCATGATGCCACTTCAACCTCCACAAAAAAACATCTATAAGACAAGAACAAGGGTGTCCAACCTTTTTTGGCCAATCAGTGTGAATTGGTTTGAGGGTCACGTGTTTAAAAAAAAAAAAAAAAAACACATATGTGTGTGTGTGTGTTTATATATATATATATATATATATATATGTGTGTGTGTGTGTGTTTATATATATATGTGTGTGTTTGTTTTTTTATATATATATATATATATATATATATGGTAAGTGAGATCTGAATCTTAAAAGTCTAAATTTAAAAAAAAAAAAAAGGTTATTGAAGTGTGTATGTTAAAGAGTATGTCTAAGGGTATTATCAAGTAATTCAAATGAATTTATAGTATATATCGAATGTATAACATATTACTGATTTTACAAATATCCTTTATGCCCATGTAACTTTACAAATATAAGTATCCTACATTGCATGAAAGGGCAAACCCCATCTTAGATGCCCCTGGTCTAGATGTAAGGACCTGCAGGTGCACCGTGGACATAGGTGGCGAATGCCAGAGCTCATTATGAGGCGGTTTGAAAACCCTGCCTTTCGGAAGCTTTTTCCCAGGCTCCCAGAAGAGTGGTCACTAATAGCCGTGGGAGAGGACCCCCGAGGGACTGCTCAGCATGGCGCAGACTCCACTTGGCAGCCCTCATGCACAAGTTTTAAGCCCCGCTGGCTCCGGCTGCTGTGGAAAAAACAAGGCCCACTGGACAGTCATGCTGTGTAGAATGTGTTCATGAGGATCCACTCTGCTGAAGAATGCGGGGGATACCAAGAAGAGCCAGCAGATGAGCCAGGCTTCCTGACGACCACTTGTGTCCATGATCACTGACATCCTGCACCCCAAGTGCTGGGATATTTTCTGATTTGGAATAAACTTTACATCCCATCCTGCTTGGGTTAAATTTCAAAGGCCTGGGAACTGTAGAGCATGGAAATCAGAGCATGGAACTGCCCTAACATAACTGCTCTGCTGCCTCCCCTCGTTTCCTGTGCTCTCCCTTCTCAAGCAATGCCAGCTCAGTCTCCTGAATGTTCGGCCCGTTAAGTTTCTGTGAAGTTTCTACCAGGCCTCTATTTTATGCCTGCACTCCTGCTGTGGACCAACTGATTTGGACTGGTAAACAGGTGGACAAAGGTCCACGGAAGAAATATTGGGTGTGTTCTGTGGAAATCAGTGGAACCAAGGGCAGGTGTATTATTCGCTACCTTTCTCTTGAAAGTGATACCCTTCTATGTTACAACCCCAACCCTTACTCAAGCCATACCCTCAAGGCAATCTCAAAGCTGCCACACTCCAGATGTGTTTGTATGGGATTTCACAATGCGCCTGCTCCTTTTTCGAAGGGTCAAATGTCCTCCACTACGCTGGTGTACAGGAAGTAGTGTTGGTATAGCCACTGGTGCAGCTCTGCGAGACGGATGTCAGATAGGTCTGTCCACAAAACTCTATAATGGATAGTTGTACCATTTTTGTCTTTAACATTCAGTTTTTACTACAACACACACACACACACACACACACACACACACACACACACACACATGTTCTGCTCTTTATGATCAACATAAGCTTCTAAGGACACAGCCACAACATTATCCACCACTGTCACACCACACTCTTTACATGTAATTAGAGCTGAAAAAAATACAAAATAGCATAAGCACTGATATATTCATGTGACTGCTTTGCTTGCCACAGTCTGGTCAGGAACATATCATATGTTTCCATGAACCCAGGCAAACTATTTCATTTGACCGAGCACTTACTGCAGGGTTTGCTAAATTGTTTTGGAAGTTTCAAATGTTTTTAGTTCCCTTTTTGGCAGGCAGGCAGGCACGGAGGGGAAAGCTAAGAGATGCCTGGAAAGCAAAAGCCATGTGTTTGTTTGCGTTAGTTTAGGATGACTGTATTTAGTAAAGGCAGGTGCCTCTACACGGATGTGTACATTAGCCACACTGCTATGGCTCACGTGTAAATTTTCTGGCTTCTTGTACAAACCAGGCTCCTGATCTATAGTAACTCTTGATGTGGCCTGATTTAACTTGGTGATTATTCACAGAATGTTCAGCCAGTTCTTGCATTGTTGTGAAGGAAGTAGGCCTTGGACCTGTCTTTTGTGTCTTGTGTCTCCTTTGTTTCTTATATTACAGTTCTGTGATGCTGAGAAGATGTGTCTTCAGGACACCAGTGTTGCATTCTTAGCTATGTCTAATGTCTAATCAGTTGGTTTAGAATGAACTTTGTGTTTGTGGTGAGTTATTCAGTGTTACAGCTCTGATGGAAATGAATCAAGAGCCTCTTTGTAAACCCTTTAACAAACATAAAATTTAATAGTGTTGCACATAAGCAAGCTGAGAGCAAACATTTTCTAATACATAATTCATCCTTAAATGTTCTTATTTATTTCACATGGTCAGTTTTGTTTTTTAAATTGCAAAGCATGAAAGAACCTATATTCTCATTTCATTTGAAAGTTCTGGGACTTAATAGCTTTTAATTTTATGTTTGCTGCGAAGAAGGCTTTTGCATTGTATGTATGCTTTTAAACCTTTTTAAGCACTCATTTACCACTTTGGGTTCTTTTCCTTGTCAGACTAAAGTCTAGTTCAGCTGTTGTGCGTAGATGAAATCACGGTGATGCCATTTGCTTTACTCGGACCTCTGTGTCTTGTGTGAAACCTCTGTCAGAATGCCTTATCATTCTCTCTTTGGCATATGACCTGCTTCTGCAAGCATATGGAAGTCTTCTAGGTTTTTTTTTATCTACAGGGGGAGCAGTGTTTCATATACCCATCAAGTTCTCCCCTCTGGACCATTACAAATTCTCTTCTTGCCCACCTGGTTGGGCTGTGACACCATGCTGGCACACATTAACACAGGTTTTTTTTAAATATACTTATCTCCAAGGAGGTGGCTTAAATGTAAAAATTGAATACTCCTGTACAAATATTGTTTCAAGTGGACATAGCAGAATGATAAGGTGTCCTGAAGTTAAAACTACAAGTATGATGTTCTTCCAGGAAAGTCTGTTAGCTTCTTACATGTGGTCTCCCTTAACACCCGCTCCCCACCCCCCGACCTCCACCCAGAGAAGAAGAAAAAAGAATGAAATGCTATTGTCAACTTCAAAAGCGGCAGACAGGCACTGTTCCCAGGCGCTTTTCCCAGGCACTGATAGAATGTGTTGCTGTCCATTGCAAGGCCGGTTAAGCTGAAAGGGTCCTAGAAGGACTGGTCAGTATGCCACACTGAAGCGACATGCTTGGACTTGGTCTCAAAGTGCATTTCGGAAGAGATCTTGGTAAACATGTGGCTCTGTGTTAACCACATGCTGCTTGGGCATGGTCAGTTACACACCCACATAAAGATATGCTTGGGCTGGACTCCATCGCTCTCCCAGACTAATGTAAAACTGGAGAGAAGCACATGGAATGTTTTCTATTATGCTCATGGTTGGAACTCCATATGAATCATGCACACTTGGTGAAACTCTCAGTGTGGTCAGCTTTTTCCCCCTCTTCTTTGTTCTTTGCAGATTACCTTGAGAAGTGACTAATGTGACGTAACAGTTGCCTTTGTTTGAAAGAAAGACGTGAATTGTGCTGGCTTGTGACAAGCAAGAAAAAAGGGCATCTGGCTGTTCTTTTATCACAAATTCTTTGGCCTTTTATGGAGGTTTTTTTTTTGTTTTTTCTTTCTGCAATTATTTTCATGCGAAGTGATGGAAAAACAGGGCACACACCCAGTGAGAGTGAAGAACAGAAGGTAAAGATGATTAAGTTTATTAATGATGGGAAGACTTCCAGGGACAGAATATATATCTAATGTTAGTTTATATATCATAACTGTCAATAATTGGTTTTTCTGTTCATGCTTTTCCCTATCGCATGAACTTATTTAAGGTTACCAGTATGTTGTCACAACACTGTTGCATTTGATGTCAGATCCGCTGATCCATATTCATTGCAAAGCAGTGGAGGGTTTCTTTCAAAGCAAGGGTCTTGAAAGAGTTCCTCTTGAGTTTCTGCATCTTGAGTGGCGCCTGATTTGTTTTTTTAATGTTGTGGCACACAGTTTAGCAACAAGAACCCAGTTTTCTGCCAAGGAAGGTCCAACAAAATGTGAGACATAAACATAAATGGTGCTCGGCAACAGGACTTGGCACATGACCAGTGTCAACTCGAAAACTGCAAGATTTGTAGGGTTTGAACATCAGCTGATGTCTCAACTTGTGTTTTTTGGGGGTTCCCAGTCCTCTTTTCCAGACGTCTTCGACAGCTTTGTCCTGAGAGTTGGCATGACTTTGCCACCAGGGAGGAGACACAAATACCTCTGGAAAGTCGTTCTTCTCAACTAATGGACTAAATCGAAGCTTTTAAAACCACACAAGTTTGTCTGCAGTGAAATATGCTAGTTTCCCAGTCTTTTCACTTTCCAGAAATGGGTATGAAAATAAGACATAGGCATTGCCCATTGCTCTTAAATGTTAGTTTGTTTTTCAGGCATTTTATGAAATGGTATATAGCACCTTGCCTTCTTGCTGTAGCTTTGAACTTACACAGCAGCAAGTGCAATGAGCACTGGTAGCTGTGTGTGCATTTCAACATATGCAGGGCATTTAAATAGCTTGCATTTCCCCGAAAAAGGTACCTGATGGTGGACTAATAAGGGTTCTCAACACATTAAATCTTTTTTACCCTGAGAATGGGGGTTGTTTAAAAGCAGAAATCAAAACCCTTGAAGCACTTTGTCCTTCTCCTGCCCTGTGTGATACTTCCTGATCCTTCTTTGGACCACTGGAAAGATTTTCCTCATACCTAGCAGTACCCGACCTGGAGGGTGCAAAGAGCCTGTGAGTGTAACTGTCAGAGCCAGTCAATCAGGTCTGTCAGGACTTCATAAAGGACTGTTCCCATGATAGTTTTGCTTCTATGAGCTTCAAAAAATATTTACCATGTCAATTTAGTATCTTGGTAACAAGACCTTCAGTTTCATGGCTGACGGCTTTTTCTGTTACCACTCATATCTTCAAGTTGCTCATTTTTATGGATTTGTTAAGAGTAAATTTGAAACTTGTATGTAATGCTTTGTCTGATGATAGTTACAGCGCAACAGTGCCAGTAAAAGAGTTATGTCAGGAAATGGAAATGTAACCAAGACAAAAGAGCTAGCAGACTCACTGCATTATTGAACCAGTAAAACAGTTAGAGGACATGGAAGCGGGGGAGGGTGGAGGATAGGAACCATCAGGTAATGGCCAAAGGGCTTAACTGTCTACCTTTCACAGCTTTGTGGTTTTAGACACCTTAATGGCATGTTATTACATGAAGAATCTGAGCCCTCTTCTTTTTGAAGTAATTTACAATAAGCCTGCTGTTTGCTTTGTACTCCAGATGACTTCAGCTTGCATGGGAAAAGTGGAGACTGTGATTTGCATGCAACCTTTTGAACAGCTTGATCATCATCAGGAAAGGGGGGTGGCAATGTCCAAAGGATTGCACACATTTCCGGTGAACAGCCAGGCTGTTTTTACCCTGACAAATATAGATTTTTAAACATAGTATTAAGTATTCGGTTATTTAAAGCCTCAAAAGGTTTTTGAACGTTGCCAAATAGATTCCGGGATTTTACCATCAAAAGGAAAAATTTAAACCATTTCAATTGAGGCCTGATGCGTGATGATTTCTTGGCATCTAGAGGATTTTAAAAATCATGTTAGTTGCACATGCCAACATCTTAAGTTTGCACTGGCAGCTGAGTTTCTAGTACGCTTCCATCACTGAGAGCTGAGAGGTGAACTCTTTGCTGCTTTTCCTTTGGATGTCAAATAAGATCAGATTCAATGCATGATTTCTCTTCCACAAATAAAGAGGAAATAGTGGTAAAGGACCTCCACTTAATGGGTAAATGCCTCTCCCAATTCAGTATGAACAGACTATATATAGTTATTTTTAAATGTTTGAAACAAAACTTTATAAATTGGAGTATCTATATAATTGTACTCCTTCTGTGAGAATAATTAAGTATAAAATACAAGCCTGCCATCAGAAGGTGGAAAGGGGATATGTAGACCCTTTGTGAGACTGACAAAACAGTAACATCCCTCCTCGGGTCTTTGGTTTGTCCCTGTTATTAGAGGTCCTTTGCTTAGCCAGCTACCCTGTCACTTTTCTAAAATTTCTTGATTTTATTATTGTTGGTTTGACTTCTGGTTGACTCACTGTCAATCTGCATCGAAAGGCTCTTCCTACTCCCGCAGGAGCAACAAGCAGCTTGGCAGTGGAATTAATGGGATGCACAACACCACCTGCTGGAGTGCTCTCAGAGCAGGTATAATAAGGCATGTTCATAACTTGTCTCACCAACTGTTGTGCAGGCTTGGACCAGCCAGGCGGAGCCGTGTTGCCATTCTCACAGGAGTACCAAATGATCTGCATTATTAAGGGATTGAAAATGACTTGAGAAACTCCAAAGTTAGTCTAAGGACAGGCAGGATCACAAGTTTGCGTATAATCTGACTTTCTTGCCAGTCAGAATATCCACAAAGCAGAAAAGAATGAGGGAGGAACATCAAATAAAAATGATATATACAATTATAGGTATATGTTTTATTATGTAATCTGTCTATTTGAAAATTAGCTTTTTGACTCTTGAAAATGTGTACCCAACACTATTCAAATTGAGAACCTGCTCTTCCAAATCTGCTCTGAAAAAAATTCAGTGTGCACTAGAGAAAATGTTTAAGTTGTGCCAGGTGTGGGCAAGAATATATAGTCTTGAAATGAGACCGTGTTGCTTCAAGAGAGTGGGGTGCTATGGGAAGTGAATGCAGCTCCAATGACGTTTTTATTGGCCATTTTGGGTGTGTTACTCAGTTGACTGGGAGGCAGTAGACCAATTAGTTTTAAAAGTTGCATGAATGGTTTTTGTGATTTGCGTTTACATTTGACAGAAATTGTACAGTTATGAAGTTGTTTGCAATAAAGAAAACATGCTAAGTTGGTCCCTTCTTCAGTTCATTGCTAACCCTTCGGGGACTTGTAGAAGTGGGAACTACCCTAGAGCAGTCATTAGTATGTAAGCAATGTAGTATGTACGTTTTTAGTGTAAAACTTTCCTGGGATCTACAGTCGGAAACAAGTCATGAAAGGTAGCAAGAGTGTGCTGCAGTTGTAACAGCTGTTCTCATGATAAGTTCATGTCTTGTGTTCAAACATGTTGTACATTATTGTTTTCATCTTCCCCACATTATTAAGTGATAATGCCTAACCAAATAGTGGATAAGTGTGTGAGGAAATCCTTGGGGGATTGAGCTATTGTATAGCTGTTTGTCTGTTTTAGTGATATTTGGAGAGATTGGTTTGGAGGGACTTTGGATAGGCAGCAAATGTGTTATTTCCCATTGAAAATAAGAGAATATTGTCCTCTACTATCTGAAAATTTGCTGCCTATCTAAATATGTTTTCTGTAATGGATTAAATTTGGATAATGATTAATATATGTACTGATCTGTTCTGTCATTTTTTTAAAACTGACTCACAACTCATTCTGTTTCTTTGGATGCTTTGCTTGGCCTGTGTGGAGTGGTTGCCTTAACAGTTCTTCTGTTGTTGTTGTTTTGACATTTGGTACAGCCAGAGTTGTGGCAGACAACACAAGCCCCAAATGCCAAAAGATAAAACTATGCCAACACACAATAATACACACCCAATCCATTTATCAACATTTCAATGTCTTCTTTTCCTTTTTTTATTTGTTCTTTCTTCCTCACATGGTTGGTAATTGAGCTGTAGCTCAGCTGATGTTTTTCACTGTAGAACCTTCCGGAAACCACTGGATGCTACACTTTCTTTGTATGGTAGCTGGACTATGTAAAAAGTGTTTGTATCCGTTACAGAGCAGTAGAGGTTGCCTCTCTGAATGCTGTGTGTGTGTTCCAGTTTTTCAAGATGAGGGCTAGGGAGTCCCCCCTGTTTCTACTGTCTATCTCTTGCCCCCACCTTCTCCCCACCGCTGCCCATTGGCCCTTATCTCTATATTTTGTTTGGCAGGGGAGAAACTTCATCTGGCGGTCTATTTCCTGAAGCGGCACATCAACCTGAGGTGTGTTATGAGGCGACAACATGGAGGTACGTGGCTGTCATGTCAAGTAGAACATATAAAGTGGTCACGTGAGCTCATCTGTCATCTCTTTTCCATGTGTATGCTGTACAGGTTGTCTGCAGCGTGCTGCTATGTATCTCCTGAGAGTGCACACTTCTCTAGAAGCTCTCAGATTGGACATTTTTGCTTAATACTAACACAGAAGAGTATTTGTGTCTAGACTTATGGAACACACCCCTCTATAGATACACTGCATACTCTCTAGGCTCTCTGTAGACTCCCTTTCCATAGATTAAAAACTTAAGAAATAATGTCTATGATGTGTATGATATTTCTTATTTTCATTTTTCCATCTCATTTGCAACAATGATTAATATGTTCTTTTAACATGTTAAAAAAAAGATGCCTGAAGGATATTTAATAACTTCTAGTTGAATTTCAAATTTCATGTATACGTACATTCTTACGGTTCACTTTAATAGCCCTGAAATCTTGTAGAAATTATATGGTTGTAGGCTGCACATGTACACCAAACTTTGTGTAGCTATGGATAAAAACTTTATTGATCCTGAAGGATTTTGTAGTTTCAATGGGAAGTATTACACAAAGTGCTGAGTTTCATACTTTGGTGATTTAAAAAACAAAACGACACTCAGTTTTATACTCCATAGAGCTAAAGCTTTTAGTCCAACTCCAGTGCATCTCAGCCTCAATTTGTTGCAACCTTTTTTACAGTATATGTTGTAAGTATATTACAGCATATATTGTACTATTGTAAGTTATTTTAGTAACTAGTATCTTCAGTGTCAATTCATAAATTCAAGGAAATGTTAATATAATATGACTGCCAATTAAATTCCAGTAATTAAAAATTTGTATGTTTTTCTTTGTGATATTTGTCATTTATGTAACTTCTTTGTCCAATGTTATACATATAAAAAAGACAATATATAATTGTGTTGTATAGAGATTGCAGATTGTACTGACGGAGCTGTCTAGAAGGCCTAGGGCTGTGAGAAACATTCTGGAGGCCCAGGATCCTATGAAACAAAGTGTGTAACTTTTATTTTGTCCATGCCAGTAGCTATAGTGACCATCACACTCTCATTTACTCCATTCCTTTGACTTTCTTAAGTCTGGTGTGAAGAGTTGACTTCTTAAAAAATGTAGTGTTTTTTACAGATAGAGCATAGAAAATAAACAGCTTAGCTGTATTCCAAGAGCTGGCCTGTTAATAGCAGGAAAAAGCCGAGTAACAGCTCAGTATGTATTTACAGTACCAAGGGACGTTTTCTGGGATGGAGTAGGTTAAACTGGAATACATTATAAAGTGAGGTTTGTTTTTATTGTTTTGTATCAAGGGAAACCTGCCCATTTGAGGCATTTACTTAAAGCTAACTGCTGCCATTAACTGTACAGCTCAAACTGTTGCTGAATGCAGCTATAAAAGAAACACTTATTTAAGTTGATTGCTGAGCTGAGGTTCCTTAGGGAGTGCACTTACATGAGTACACACACAATGTGCATGTAAGCAAGAAAAGTTAAAACATTACAGAGCTTTTTGTTCAAATGTTTTATTTTCTTTTGAGAAAATTGTATTGATGGCTGCTGAATACCCACTCAAGATATACAGGGCAGCATGTAGTAAAAAAGAGAAAGTTATTTCCTTGCAGTCTTAAGGACCTGGCTTTGAATCCCTGCCATAGTTTGCTTTATCAAGGACCTTACTGTGAATTGATAGTCAAAAATACCCAGGTGTATAAATGGGTAAATCATTGTAAGTAGCTTAGTGTACTGACCTCAGACTGTAAGTCACTTTGGAAGAAGGTGTCTAACAGTTGAAAAAGTAAAAATGTAAGGTGATGTGAGTGGCAGTTGGACACTGACTTGTTTAATATTGGTTTTTGTTGCAGCTTCTTCTCCCATCTTCCCAAACCTGCGTGTGTTTCCAGAACGCTTAGTGGTGTGTGCAAGTCTGCCAGCACATGAGGAGCAATTAACAGAAAACGGGAACCTAGTTGAGGTGAGACAAGATTGTAATCCCGTTTCGTCCTTTGGTAGTGAGGTATCGCTCCTTAATCTGATTTCGCTATGAAATTCTGTATAGATTTGAGACATCATGACTAGAGAACCTATGCATTCTTATACAAAAATCCATCCATCCATTATCAGTAACCGCTTGTATAGTCCAGGGTCACTGTGCCTATTCCAGAAGCAGAGGGCAAAAGACTGGGTCCAAGTTAGATGGGTTGTCAGTTCATCACAGGCAATCAAATACACTCATTCACACACATTCTCACACCAATGCATTTCAGAATCATCAGTCAACCTAACACATTTTTGGACCACGGGAGGAAAACAAATCACCTACAGCAAACCCACATGAACATGGGGAGAGCATGTAAACTCCACACATACTGAGCCTCATTCAAACCCAAAGCCCGGGAGCTGTGAAGCGCCAGTGCTACCTGCTGTACCTCCATGCTGCCATTGCCTTAAACATACTTTTCTAATTTTTTTTTGCTTATCAGTATTGTGGCTTTACAGGTTTGACTGGAAGAACCAGTAAATGGTTTGAAGAACCTAGTAATTAAAGCAGTGATTTTAATGTCTAAGAAAACCCTAATTATTGCTTCACATACTGTATGATAAAGTTGTTATCTTTTGGACGTTGTACTTATTCAGTCCATTCCTGTTTAAGCAGTTTTATTAATTTGATCTGGATACTGAACATAAACTGTTGAAGGGTGAGAGTAGAGCCGGAGCTGCTGTGTGCGGTATGGTAACTGCTGAAGGTGTTAAAATACGTCACCAACATTAGCTCTGTAGTCATGAATTAGGTAAGATGCAAAGTTAGTTTCTGGCGAACTTGTCTGATGCTGTCGCCAGGTTTGAATGCAGATCCGATATCACGCACTACTGCATGCTGGGAATTCAAGGGGCAGATGGCGCCTCTGCTTTCTTGTATGTAAATGTTTGAGAGAGAGAGAGAGAGAGAGAGAGACTTGAATTTGGGTTCTAGAATAGGTGCCACTTGATCAGTCAGGTTTCACAGACTGGCAGTGTGCTCTCACTCACAGTCCCAGTGGCGTCCTGAGCCACAGCGTTGGCATCCCATTTGTGGGCTGCACTCGTGTCCTCAGAACGGCCTGGCTGAACCCGCCTGTACTCCAGATGAGGGGAGAGGAGGTTTCTTGCCTTGGAACAGACATCAAGGACATCAACTCTGACAATCCCATGATCAGCACTGGTGCTTCTCACTGCAAGGCATTCTCTTTTGTTTCCTTTGAGCTTTTTCTTTCTCTCTTTGGCCATCAATGAAAGAAAAAATTGTAATATTTTTAGCATGCTATAGTCGCCAGTGAAAAGTTCAGATTGTGTAACCAGTTTTCCAGCCGGAGCCGTAGCTTTCTCCTAACTTTTCCTTTTCTCAGGATGTGGTTTTGTTCTCGTTGTTTGAGCTGGGGACGGCAAGGCGGGGTAGGGGGCTGTGGCAAGGCTCCCTCCAGCACAGTCTTGCTGGTGGTTTGCTGTGGAGGGAGACCAGACAAGTATGCTGGGGTGCCTCACATGACAAAACAATTACTTGTTTACCTCGTTCATTTTGTTCTAATTTGTCAGAAGGTTTTTAATCCAGTTAGGAGAGCAGAATTGGAAACAAGGAGTGCAGTGGAGCGGAATGCCTCCCACTCCAACGCCAAGCCGTATTGCTGTAATATGAATAATGATGGGTCACGGGCACATTTGCTCTCCTTTGGCAGAGCTGAATGAGACATCTCTCAGGGTGTGATGGCCTGATTCATTCAAAAAGAGGTTTAATAGCACTTTCTGGTTTCAGTCCAAATTGAATTTTAATGTTGTTGGAGGGTTAGGTTGTGAAAGGATGACAGTGACACTACTGCCAGTAGCTACAGCCAATTTCACTTCTAGTTCTTTAGTATATTTTGTTTTTCATGTGGGCAGAAGTGTTTGTCACATCCTGAATGGTGGTGCATAACATGGGATTTTTTGAAGGCTTTTTTGCTTTCTAAAGGGAAACGAATCTACTAGGAAATGGGCAGTTAGTAAATGATCGTAAAAACACCATGGAAATAACACATAATGCACCCAAATTCCAGTAATGTGTCCAAATTCAGTGAAATTAACTTTGTCTGATATCATGTTCAAATATGCATGGATCAGCATTCCTGCCCACAGGGTGGAGGTGGGCCCCAGTGGTGTGGGGTTTGTGGCCTGTGGTTGCTCCTGCTCTGAGAGAATGAGGGCTGGAGGTAGAGGGTGTGCTTACTTAGCAGGCTGCTCCCGCACTGCCAGTGAAACGGACACATTTTAGACTGTTTGTGAAGTGCTCTTCCCCAGTTACCAGCTTGGATATTTGTACTGTAGTTCCTCTCTGGAGTTCCCCCACCCTTCCCTCTGATTATCGTTACTGTGTTTCCTCATGCCAAGCCAGTACTAGTCATACTTCCCTCTTGCTTCTGCTCCTCTTCCTCACCTTCTTCTGACTAAAAAACATGTGGAGCAATGCAAAATGATGCTTCCAAAGAGCCCTCCATGCAGCTTCAGATCATCATACAGCTTTTGCCTCCCAGACTTTCTTTCTCAGTCAGGGTTCACCCTCAAATTGTAGGGTCAGGCCTTGGGCCTCAGGCTTGAAACTGAATGCTCTTGCTCATAAGGATCACGATGACGGGTACTCTGGGGAAGGACACAGGATGGTTTGTATGGGGCTTGCCTGCGAGCTGAAGGAAACACAACATATTTATTGTATGGATTCAAGGGTGTTTTAGGTAAAGGACATTTTCTCAGGTGTCAAGTAGTATATAGCAGGAATTTAAAGTTAAATTACTGAAATTTAACTTTTCCTGGCTACTTGTTCACTAGGTCATCCAATAAGTTTACATTTAAGATGTACATTTACATTTTCTCCAAAACAAGAAACAACTTGGCGTAAACAAAGGCACATCAACAAAAGTTGGTCTCTAGACACAGAAGCAGGATACTGATGCCACCATTTTACTGATTCACATCCTTAAAGTGGCTGCCTTTAGAAGTGACATTCAAACAGCAAATACATACATAACCATAACAGATGCTGTTGGACTCATTTACGTAGCTGACTGGAGATCAAGCGGGAAATGGATTTGAGACCCTTCTTCAATGCTGGTAGGGATTCATAATTGCTGGGAGAGGGGGGTTCATTGTGTCACATCAGAGTCACAAATGATAACCGGCAAGTTCTCAGTTTTTGACCCATGTGAGTGGGACCACCAAAGAGAGGTTGAGGTGCACAGTGCATTTCCGGGACTGTAAAGAGTGACCAGGCCCTCTAGATATCAGGGTGTATTTAAAATCTTTTTATGGTACTTTTGGCCTTCTAAGTTTCTCTTGCTTTTGTGAATAAATATGTAAATGTTTGGTGGTTATGGAAACTAAAAACACTTTTTCATGGTGGAAATGGGTGTGCAACAAATGAGTGTGAAGAGGGAAAATTAATATAGTGCATCTCTGGTTTTGTTCTCTTATTTCTCACCTCTGATACTCATTGGTCTTTAATGTGCTATTGGCTTTCTCAAGATGTCTTGGGTTCCTTGTATGATGAGAACCTTCTTGAATGCTCACAGTAGCCAGGTAACACAGGTAACTGCTTTTAAATAAATGATGAGCGCGACAAAGTGCAGTTATCAAGACAAAGTGAGAAAATGTGAATAAAGTGTCAGTTTCACTGGTAGTTTCCCTGCGACTCTGAATCCTTACAGTTGGTTTTTGGCCCATTTTTATGGTCTGTTGTGGACTATTTTTGCAGCTTTGGAGAGTTCAGATCACCAGTTCCCACAGCTCTCAGAGCCTGACTCATTTTCTTGATGTTAATTGTTTAGTTTTCAAAATAAACTGTCGTCCTCTCAGGGTGTGGTGCTGAGGGAAGGAATTACTGTACCTCACAGCCCTTCATGATGTTGTTTTTAAACTCTCAAGCTAGTTTGTTTTGAGCAGTCCCTCAGATGCGGTCATCACCAACCCTTAACCCTGCCCCACGGGGTCCACTTCCCAACAGCAGGCAGTCCCACACACATGCACATACACACACACTCGAAAGGGTAAACTTGGGGACGGCGCCCCCTTCTGCTGGGCTTTCTAGCAGCTGTGCCCCCAGTGTATTCCAGTATTTGTGGGCACGTCTCGCCATTCTGTGGCCAGGAGGTGTGTTTTTGTGGCTTTTTGCTGTTTTTCTCTCTTACCCACATTCCCACCAGCCACAGCGCTGCCTTGGTGTCTGTAACTGCTAACTTTCCCTTTACCTCGGAGTACTGAACACATTTCTTCTTTGTGTTGCACAGATTCCTCTATAGGTTTCAACTTCGTCATGTTCTCATCTCTCTTTTTTTAAAAATTGTAACAAAATCCTTGTAAAATTAAGATTACATGACTTGCCTCTGATCTGCTTGCCCTTTGTTCAGATGGAGGGAACGAGTGAGAAAGGAAAGGTCATAAAATCATGTCTGTAGCCACCTGTTTTTGTGAGCAGACTCTGGGAACTGGGAACGAAAGCTGAAAAGCAAAACAAGACAAAAAAAAAAGCTCAGTGATTTTTGGAACGATCTGCAGTCACAGGATCCAGAGCCGTAGTATTTGGTGAATCTGTTTAATAAGACAAGCAAGCGCAGGCTGGAATGTTCTGTACTCTTCAAAACACTTTTTATCCACCGTTGACAAAACCAAAATTAACGTATTAATATCGGCTCTGTTTCCCAGACCACTAGCTTGCACTCCATCATGTAACCGTGTCGGTTCATGGCCTAATGATAACTTTTCAGACTCCTCCACGGCTCTCTGTGGTGAGCTTAGCCACAAGACTTCGGTACTGGTCAGTAAGAGTTGGTGCAGAGGCACAGCTGTCTCCTCTACCTGCTCTGACTCGGTGGTGGTCAGTGGCTGCTGGAACCCATACTGTGACCTGTCTGCCTCCACTTAACATTTTTATTATTTTGTTCCTCGTCTGCTTGTGTGCATGAATTTGGTTGAACTCATTTTCTGCACTGGCTGAGAACTCCCCTTCCTTTGTAATTGCTGCACTCAGTTAACTTATGCTGTTGTGTCACTGTGTTGAAAAGCGAATTTCACTTTAATTTTTAATAGGTCTTTTGTTTTCACTGTGGTTCCTTGCAAAAAAACCTTCCCTTTTAAAATTGCCGTTAAAACAGTCTTAGAATTTGCATATTTAAAAAAAGAAATTTACGTCTTTCAGTAATTACAATTCCAGTGTTATTGTCAGGCATTATCCAAATGGGGTGGCACTGAAACCAGGTCAAAAGGGACACTGTGGCAGGACATTTTACATAAAATACCTTATCCTGAAAGCCTATAATGCAATAAGTCCAAAGAGTGTGTAATACTTTTTTCTCTGGTGTTATATTTCTATAACCTGGCAGCGACACTGTTTTTGAGCTAAAGGTTTCCAAAGGAAACTAAGGATAACTTTTGCTTACATAATTGCTGTTTTTCTTTTCAAGATGGTGGAGTGCACACAAAGCAAGTCAAAGTATTTTGCCAGACCCTACGAAAGTGGAGACCCATTAAACAGCTCGACAGTAACAAAGAGGAACGCCCTTCAGAAGATGTGAGTATGATCATTCTGTGTCAGGGAAAAAGATGACGGCTCCCACTCTGTGTCCTGTCATTAAAACTGTTCGTCACTCGACAGTGTCAAGCAGGCCCATGATCAGCAGCACAACGAGGCTCATGGACATGAAGACCCAAGGGGAGGGCCAGTCACCAGTGCTGCTATGCCAAATGGGACTGGATTCAAAGAGGACAAACAACTGCTCCACTTGGGGGTGCCTGAGCCCTGTGTTCAGAAGTTGAGTACAGAGGGAATGAATGATCAATGCGAGACCTTGACTTTCTTACCAGAGCATGGAGGGGCAGCCACAGTTTGCGGGAC
Organism: Heterotis niloticus; assembly: GCA_018136845.1. NCBI lineage: Eukaryota > Metazoa > Chordata > Actinopteri > Osteoglossiformes > Osteoglossidae > Heterotis > Heterotis niloticus. Next base: position 9,839,884 of record CM030889.1, read on the forward strand.
CCCCGGACCTGCCCCTGCGTCACCCCTGAGCTGTGAGTCAGCACCGACACTAGCAGTGCTCAGCCAGAGGAAGGGCAAGAGGGGAAGGAGCAGCTCTCAGGAAGATGGGGAGGGTGCCAAGAGAGCGTGCCCTGGATGGTGTCCAGTCTCCCCTGGTGAGGTAATAATGAAAACACACTTTGCTGAGTCCCTCACACAGGCGTCCACAGCCCTGCCTCCGCTGGCATCCAAGCCATGTTTTGCGGCCCAATCCAAGCTGGAAGGGGAGCAGCTTACTACGGGAAAATCGGGCCTGAAAGCCCCCATGGAAGAGAACAGCATGGATCAGGCAGACCAGACAGGGTTGACCGTATGTGCGAACGGGCCAACTGTGAAGCTTTCGCTCTCCTGTTCATCTGTTAGCTCTACAGTCTCTCACAGAAAGGCAGGAGAGGAGAACGTGCCCAGAAAATCCAAATTAAGACGAGTGAAGAAGACCTGAGTGCAGGGGGTGCTGGTGGGTGTTGGGGACAGGCATGCAGGATGCCTGACGCCACAGAGATGTGTGGGGCTTAAGTAGATATCCTTATAAGATTTTTTGAATTGCTGGAGTTCAGGGTCCTCCTGGCCTTTGGCTCTAGGAGGTCTCTATCTGGATCTCTGAGGTTTCTCCTGCCACTTTCCCTGCTGTGGAAATCATCTGGGGATCTGGTCTCTTCTCCAAGTGATTTCCGAGGATCCTGCCTCAGTGTGTCTCTGAGGCCAGCTCCTTGGACTTTAACAGTCAACCAAAACTGCAGTTGTCACTTTCTAACCACTAAACTACAGTTGCCATGGAGATTTAAAAATAACACTAAAGAGTAGGTGCGACAAGATCCGGGCCATTCAGACTAAGAGTTTGTGAATACATGGAACTTACATCTGCCTACAATGCATGTTCAATTTAATTCATACGCTTTGAATGGGCGCTCATTTATACAAAATACACTGAATGGAAGAAACCGGGTAGTTCTGCTTTTGGGCCGGTGGGGGGTATTGTCACGGCCGACCTTCCTCAGCGCCAAGGACTGGGTCTATTCTGCACCGAGCAGACCACCCACAGACGACTCCAGCACGCTGCTCGGAGCTCATTCGCTACCCATCTGTACCGGAGCTTTGAAAACACTGCATTTCCCACACCTCATTTGTTATTTCTTCTAGAGAAAAAAATACTTCTAGTTTTAATAAAGGGTTTTTATGTTACTCTAAAAGTCTCCTTGGCCCAGTGAGGTAAGGAGTTAAAGATCTTCAGTCATTTGGGGTACATCAATAATCTCCCTCACATACTATGGTAAATAAATGCACTGTTAATGTTTGTTTGTGAAAGCTGCAGACAGATGAATGGATGTCCATTTATACCAAAAGGTAAATTTCCACAACCAGATTTCTCTAAAATAAAAATTGTTTTTCCCAGACAAAGACTACATGAATATTTGAAAAAGCTGCAGTTTCATTGTTCTTTGTCCATCCCCAAAGCAGACCTGAACCAATGTAAGCAGTTAGTGGTTTGACCAAAAATGTCAACTGGAAACCACAGTGTTCTGGGCACAAATTTATACATGAAATTCCAGTGACCAATCCCTCATTATTTATCAGGACTCAAAGCAAAAGGTCAGTCTTACTGCTTTTTGAATTTAAAGGAATTATTTTTTTGGGTGGGGAAGAAGCCAGCTATGGTAACATGAAGACTCTGGTCCTCTTTAATCGTGTGCGTTTATTCGCCCGAGGTTTTGCTGTGGTGCAACATCCCCCAGTGTTCCTGGCTGAGAGACAAGTGCTATGCTGCCACCTCTGCCTCCATTCCCCAGCGAGACGCAGGAGGACGGGATGCAGAGCAGCTAAAGTTATTCGCGTGAGGTAATGCTGGTAGAAGAATAGGAGGAGAGGTGGGTAAAGGCCACTGCGTGAGAAGAGTGGATGGAATAAGTAGGATTTCAAAAGCACTTCCAAATTCTTGACAATTTTCTAGAATTCCTCTGAACTGCAGCCCAGTCCTGAGATGGCACAGGGAGACAGCAGCCCCTTCGGCGGTGCTCTGCGTAATCCTAAAATGAGCCTAGTAAGCTTGCCTCTTCAGGGGCCCCCCTCTTATCTGATTCAGTCCTTATCGAACACGAGATGAGCTGGGGGATTTAGTGAAAGCAGCCACTGGTTTGTTAACACCAAACTGCAGGCTTGTGGAAGTTCACTGCTGAAACATGGGCCAGTCTTCTGGTGCCTGATAGGAGGAGATGATGGTCCTAACAAAAGCATCTTCGCCGGCTTGCTGTACATTCTTTTCTGTCACCAAAGTTTTGCTGGCCTGGATTTTACTAGAATGTTTTTCCTTTTCCTTTAATAATAACTTAATACTAAATTTTCTAAAATCCAACAAAACAGACATGACAAGACCTGGTAAAAACCACTGGCGCTCCTGTTTTTGCAAGCTGTATAAATCCTAGCAAACGCTGTTGCATAGACCTCACGCTGTTTGTCTGCAAAGACGACAAGCCATTCCCACGCAGGTTTCCCGTGTGTACCGCTCCTCTAAACACTCTCACGTGTTTGGGTAAACTGAGGCCGCACAAAGGGATTCCGAGCGCCAAACAAAAGCGGCTACCGTCGCTGGCTTCACGAGACACGTCAGCCGCTCATTTATGCAGTCGGGGCCTCCGTCCGTTAAAAAAAAAAATTAAAAAAAATAAAAATATCCACTGCGAAGTTCAATCCTCTTTTCATACAAAATATTTAATAAATATGTCTTTCAACAACAACAAAAAAAAAATTGCCAGGAACAACACCTCTAAAGGAGAGCCATTCTCAAGTTTAACACTAACGTCAAAGTACACAAAGTCTCTGTAATGTCATGGGTTAATGAATGACCTTAACATGTGTTTCAAAGCCTCAAAAAATGTGCACAGCAAAAGCACAAATTCCTGTATAATAAGGCAGTGTGTATTTTGGAGTTGTCTACATTGTTCCCAGATGCCTTCCTACTCTTCAAGTATTCAGAGACTAGCTTATTACATTATGCTAATTAGAGCGTTGTAATTATGAACACATCTGCCTCTTGTACTGTACTGTCTTGTACTGTATTTGCCTTCCTTTCCTCTCTGTAGTCATCCTGCCTTTAATATTTTTTTTCCTCTGTGACAGATAATCATTACATCAAATTTGTCCCAAGTGTTTTTGCTTTTGCGACAAGTGAAATGCTCGCTATTCTGTTTCGTAAAACCCAAAGCAGCAAGATTTTCCTATCCTTTCCCTCTGTCTTTTTCTCTCACGTGCCTTAAGTACTTACAAAAAAATACCTGGCAAAAAAAAAAAAGAAAAACAATGGTTTTGAAATTGTTACATCTGACAGTGTACAAAAAAAAAAAAAAACATGGTTTTTCAGGCACAAAAATGCCCATTCTATTTGTTAAAAAATAAACTATTTTTTTCTAGAGCACTTCAAAATTTGGCATTTATGAAACACGAAACAAAATTTTCATCAAAAATAAAGTCATAAGCTCACAAAGCTATCAAAACCTTCAAATCTAGACAATACATTTAAATAAAAAGGAATGGTATTTTAAGGCTCTTGATTATTAAGTTAATAAATCAAATATACACAGTGATTAATTAAAAAATGTACATTATCTATACAGTGTTCTAAATTGACACTTTAAATTCTTCATTTTGACAGCAACTGCTGACATCGACCCAGCCCTCCCCAAAAATTAAAATTAAAAATAAATAATAAACTTTCTTTTGATGGTTGTTGTGGTATAGAGCTGCAAAGGCACTTTTCTGATACAGAACTAGTTGTACACCAACCACATTGAGCCCATATATATTAAACTGTACGTTCTGTTTAATTTTTTTTTTCAGCATTACTTAAGAAAATAACACTTAAGACTATTTGTACTGACTTTGCAAAGCTTCTGACCCAGCGTGTACAAGGTGAAGAATGATTTACAAAAGGGCTCTGGAACTAGTTTTGCATAGACGTGGAGCGCAGCATCTGCTCTTCCAGCCAACCACAGCCACTATCATTGCCAGTGTAAGCCAGCTTGTCCGAACTTAAATTAACACAGAGATCCTATGTAAATAACAACCTTTGCATCAAAATATGACAACGGTTTAAGAAGTACAAACTTGTAGCGTTCCATCAAGAGCTCGGTTGCATTGCAACCCAAATGTCCTGCTATACAATGTACTCCAGTCGGTTTAAGCTCTGTGCTGTCTCCAAGTCTCTGTTGTCCTGTTTGTTTGTCCAGTTTGCATGTTTGCTGGGAGAGCCATGTGTCATTTTGTCCTCCCTGTCCACCAGGGTGTACGCTGGCTGCTTGGCGAACCTGGCTCTCTGTAGGTGCTTCTCCATGTCTTCCTCCTCCACCTCAGAGTTTTGTGTCCTGATTTTGGCAATGATGGAGTTCTTCCCTTCGTATTCGTTGATGCTGGGTGTGCTGTTGCCCGTGTGCTTCTCAATGGGGTTCTTGATCTGGTTGAGCTGCTCTCGCACGTTGTTGGTAGTGTTGTCCTCTGAGGTGGATGCTGCGGAGGTGGCACCGTGGCTGCTCTGCTTGCGGCGCCGACGTACACACCACAGCGCGCCAACTAGTGCCAAGACCCAGATCACGATGAATACAGAGCTCAACAGGGGCACCAGGTAGTCTGATGGAGAGACCGGAGGAAAGGCGGTTGAGCGGGTTAACCGTGCTCTGTGTGCCTTTAAATACAACCTGCACAATTTGACACCTAACAACCGGACGTTTGGGGCTCAGCATCTCACTTAATTGCTCCCGTTCACATGTAAAATTGGCTCCAACTCTTAACAAAAACCCTTTTCCATAGTCATGCTATGCTATTGATTTCTTACTGCAGCTACATAAAACAGGCTGGCCTGTGAACCCCGAGAAAATCTGCAGCTGTAAAATTTTGTCATGCAAATCCATGAACCCCATTTGGGTAAAAATCCCTGAGCACATCACCTGCCCTAGAACCTGAGCAGTCAAGCTGTAGTTTCACCCCCCCCCCACCCCCACTCCCACTGCTATAAATGACAAGGAAGCACAAAATTATTCTCACCAATAATGGAAGTGAAAAGTTAACAAATGTTTGACCACAAGACCATAGTGCAGTATATTTGGAATAATTATGCAGTGGCACGTTGACTGTTGCTATGGAGAGCTGGGAATGGGATTCTTCTCTGACAAACTCCATCCTAAATGCAACAGTTGTACTTTTCCATCGCATTCAATATTCCCTGCTTTGGAGATGACAGCTCAGTGCAGAAACTGGTGTCAATCCTGGGGCTCCGGGCTTGGAGCTGAGTACTTTGTGGGTTCATGCCAATCCAGGCCTCCTAGTCAGCTCTCCCCCCACCCCCATCCTGGGGTGGAACGTGTCTCACTCGCAGGCCTGTAAGCCAAAGTCTTGTAAAACTCAACGCTATTTGAATACATCTTCAAAGCCCCCCCCCCTTACCAGTTTTGATCAGGGGTGGTCTCTGATGCACACGCACTCCCTCTATAGCCGCCACAATGGTGTTGTTTCCATTGCCCTTGCTGATGAGGTCGAAAATCTTGATGGTTTCCATGGGAACCTTGTCCAGCCTCTGGTCCTCCATAGACTGAAATGACAGGGTTAATTGATTGAGAAAACTCACAGAGATTAAGTTTATATTCCTCATAATGTAGAAGAACTGACATTTGCAGTTTGCTGTAAGAGAGTAACAGGACGAGCACATACTATGGCCATGTGGATCTCGTTATTAGCACTTGGCGATGGTTCACAAGTCATGAACACCGAATACTCTGTGGAGAGGTTCTTCATCATGTACAAGTGTCTCAGCTCATTGCAGATGTGCTCGATTGTTAGGCCCTGGAAACAAGAGAAGGAGACCTGCTTTGTGAAGGCTTCCAAAACCTACACTCTCATGCCACACACAGTTGGTACACACCCTGGTCTTTTAAGAGCAGAACCACAACCCTGCATCTGTGTTACTGGAAGATAAGCTTGAAGTAGCGATACTTTGCATTTCCGGCGGTCATTGTCAATTTCAGATTCATACAGTAAAACGGTACATTTTTGACTTGAAACGTAAATGATGGATGTGTCTTGAGAAGACCGTTTGGTGTGAGAAGGGAGCATAGCACCAGTTTTTCAACCCACTGAATAGCTTTTCTGTGCTTTCCAAAATAAATGTCGCTTTCTGAAAAAGGCATCCGCTAAAAGAATAAATTTAAATCTGCGATTTGGGACCTGATGCAGTTCCAGTTTTTCTGCTACCATTTCATAGACTCTGTGTGACTCATACACAGGGAATGATATACTGTATGCAAATAATTCAGCCAGGTACTGTTATCTGGACACCGTTATATTTCCGGGAATGCGGCCTGCTTCATCCTTGCTTTGCGATGCAGCCCTGTGTGGAGTATCTCTCTACGCTATAGGCTTAGATCGAAGAATCGACACCATCATACATCTTGTGAAAGCCTACTGGGAGCAAACACTGTGCTGGCTTCAACATGACTCAGTGTGACTGCCTTCTCCCTGAAACAGCTTACCTGCTGCATGCTCTCCTTGTTGAAGGTGAAGGTTATGTATTCGCAGCTGTTGTCCAGGAAGTTGGTGCTCAGGTGGCACTGGGTCTGGACAGGTGGCAGGTCCAACGGCCTGCACTCGCCCAGTCCAAAACAGGGCTTCACAAAGCAGTGCTCTTCCTTGATGGGTGTGCAGGACTGCCCCGTGGGACACTCCCCACGGCCTTTACTGTTTGTCTGGCAAGACTTGGGCCCGCACCACATCTGCCGAATGCATATCGCAGACTCAGATAGCGGTACAACATGCGCTTGCACAAAAACATTGCAAAAATCTTGCTGCCATATTGCGGGCAAAGAAAGGGAAGGGTCCGTACATTTGTGCATGTGACCTTCCCGTTGTGACACTGGCAGGTGTTGCAGTCTTCATCCCAAATGGTGCCGTCAGACATAACACGGCCATTGGTGATACAAGGACGTCTTGTCACTGCAACGCAAGTGGGTGGGGTTTTTTTTTGTTTGTTTTTTTTTTTAAATTGAGGTCAAATACTGCCTGCTGTGATTTCCATTGGGCTTCCCCTCCACCCACCCCTTGGATGGACACTAAGACCACAGCCCATACCTTCCTGACATGTGGGCCCCGCCCTCCCAGGCGGACAAAGGCAGTGGAAGCCGTTGATCTCGTCCACGCAGGTGGAGCCGAAGGCGCAGGGAGAGGACTGGCACTCATTGATATCTGGAGGGGAAGCATGGAAAGCTGCCATCAGCAACATGGTTTTCCTCTCTAACACAAACAAGTGACAGTATAAACGTGGCCCAATTTGTCCTGGAACCCCTGATAACCGACCATGAGCACAAATAAGCAGATTGTTCAACGTTGTAACATGAAAAGTGTAAATGCTTTTTTGGGGCCCCTCCATCACTCGTAATTAAACACTTACGGAGAAAGGCAGGAAAACCCCCTTCTGCTAACACTTTGTCCTCTGAGGGGAGTTAGGATTTCCAGCTCACCAGCGAAAGACAATGTAGTCGTAGGTACATAAGCGTATTCTTACAGTAGCAGGACCACAGCACATGCCTTAAATATACAAAGTGGAAATTATGAGGGGTGCAGGGTGGGTGGATGGGGGGCGGCCTTTAATCGCAGTCAATGACAGCTTGGTGGCCAGCTCTTGAACTTGCTGTTCTTCAGAGATCAAGACCTTCAGAATTAAATCGACTAAGCCCTCTTTGGTAACCCAGCTTTTTTTTTTTTTTTTTTTTTTTTTTTTTTAAATTTTATTTGACGGTTTCAACCCCCCCTCCACTCCACCCCACCCCACCCAGCATGGGGCTCTGGCAAAGGCTTTGAAGTGGGGGAGTCACTAAGAGAAGAGGGTAAAACTCACTTATGCGGCAGTCTGGACCTGCAAAGCCAGCGGCGCATTCGCACCGGTACCAGTTATCCCCATCCATGCAGGTCCCACTGTTGTAGCTGGAGAGAACCACGAGGTTAGCATTAGTCTTAAGGTCAGCTGCAGGTCAGCTCGGTCACTCACGCTCGTTCACATAAAAGCCATAATCGTGGTTTCTACAAGCATATTTAAAATACTGCATTTCTGAAGTCATGACAGTGTAATTGTTTATTATGCCATTTCTCACAAGCTGTGACAACTTCTCTGAGAAGGAGAAAGGGAGGGGGAAGGAGAAGAAAGTGAGGAGGAGGGGGAGGGACGGAGCTGTTTACCAGAGTATGATTCAACAGAAACTTCAGAGGGACTTACCAGGGATGTGGATTGCAGTCATTGGTATCTGTAAGACAAAGTGTTTTTTTTTTTAAATTTTATTATTATAAGTTGACACATGTAAGGCGGTCAGAAACCAAAACAAAAGCATGCCTGAGCTTGACTTGTGTAGGCGGAACCCCCCCCCCCCCAGGCCTCAGCTGTGCCTTGAGGCTCAGTGCTGCTCGCACAGCCCTGTCTACAAGGTACCACCTCCTTGCTTGTTGTTGCTGACGGGGCGGGGGTGGAATGCGGGGGGGGGGGGAGATGTTTATTTTTCAGGGGGGGGGGGGGGGGGGGGGGGGGGGGGGGGGGGTGGGGGGGGGGGGGGGGAGCATGATACGACAGCATGTGGCGACCATGTAGTGCTAGAACAGCTAGACCCGACCCCTACTCACTCTGTGTGCAGGTGGGGCCTTCCCAGCCCTCCTTGCAGACGCAGGTGAAGGAGTCACCACTAACCACGCAGGTACCCCCGTTCTCGCAGGGGTTGGGCAGACAGCTGCTGTTGGTGGCTGTGAAGTGAGACACAGACTGTCGGGCAACTACCACTGTCATATGACAACTGCAGCCCCTCACCCCTCCCCACGGGTGCAGCGGGAGAATGTAACTGCTTTCGTAAATGTGTGGATTTGAACAGATAATCCCCGAGGTCAGCAGATTACTGTCAGCGATGACATGTGAAGCGCAGGTGGCGTTCAGGAAGTGCGGTTCTTGACGTGCCATTAGTTAGCTCACCTATGTTACAGGTTGTGCCCTCCCAGCCAGACGAGCACGTGCATTTGAAGGAGTCCCCTTCATCATAGCACGTTCCTCCATTGTTGCAGGTGGCTGCGTCACACTGGCTCTCACCTGCAGAAGGACAACTGTCATTCTATCCTACAAAAGTGTGACAGGCCTAATACACCCTCATGTACTATGGCGTTGCCGTTATGTTGACAGAGATGCATCTCGTTCTCTCTCTCACACACACACACAAACACGTGTACGATAGCCACACAGACGGCATACTTACGGGAGTGGCAGGTCTTTCCCTTCCACCCGTTCTCGCACTCGCAGTAGAAGTCGTTCACCAGGTCCCTGCATGTGCCCCTGTTATGACACGGGTTTGTGCTGCAGTCGTTGATGTCTGGCAGGGCGGGACAATAAATGGTGAAAAGAGCAATTCCAGCGTTGTAAAGTCAAGCAGGACAAATAAAGAGATGCAGACGCACTGATCTCGCAGTGGGGTCCCTCCCAGCCGTCCGCGCAGATGCACTGGTACACGCTGACCTTGTCGATGCACGTGCCACCGTTCCGGCACGGGTTGCTCTCGCAGTCGTTGATGTCTGCATGGAAGGGAAATGGTCACGCCAACATGTCGGCCAAGGTGCTCCGCATTTTTATAGTGGTGATGTGGCAGCTTGTGGGCGGTTACACAATTGGCCTGGTTTATAATAAATGGACACGCTGGCAACAAATACCATGTTTTACCATTTGAGAGCTGTAGGCTTGGAAATAACTTTAAATGTTTAAGATGATTCACTTTTTTTCCTGACACTTCCTTACCAAATCTGTATTTATAATAAAACGTGATTTGGCAAGTAAATCACTTTAAATTTTTGTGTTCCTCTGCCATTTTTTAATTCTATGAAATAAGCTGCTGGTATGTGTACATGGTTCTTGAACTCAGTGTCTGACTTCCACTTCCTGTTGGTATGATTTGCGTTGAACAGCTTCAGGTGTGGACAGACCAAGGACGCATCCGTCTCAGCTTTGAAAACTGAGACAAGCTGCACCCTTGGCAGCCCCACCTCCCTCCCACAAGGATCCCAGCTATGTGAAAAGTCCTTCACCAGCCAAAAACACTGATGCACAAGCAGGTTAACATCAGAGTCTAACAGTCACCAAGGGCAGGCTAAAGGGCTGCCTGGACTCACGCTCAGGGTTGCAGCGATCAGTTTGGATCATTTCATGGCCACGGGGCCTGCGTGACCTACGCTGCACCGAAAGGCCTCTAGTCTCAAGGGTGTTGGGTACGCAGTTGTCAGGATTTCTAATGCAGAGCTTCCCACAGTAAAGGGTGTCTTGTGAAATTGCTTCCAAGTTAATACTGATGCTCACTCTCGTGGCAGTAGGTCCCGGTGAAGCCTTCCTGGCACTCGCATGTGAACTGTCCTCCGGCCTGGCTGCGGCAGCGGCCATGCGGGCCGCACACATTGGACGAGATGTAGCGCACCCCCTCCGGTGTGCTGTTGGAGGCCACAGCCACCGTGCAGCTGTCAATCACTGTAGAGAGAAGACGGGAACAATTCAGACATCTGAGGTAAAACAGCGATCAGATACTGCATGCATGGAGACGTGTGAGAGAGTAAAGAGAAACTGCACAAAGAAACAGACAAAACTGCACGAAAACAGGAGTGGCATTTGGCACTGCATTTAGAGGTGCAGGACCCAGATTCAAATCTGACCTGTAGCACTTCCCTCATTTAAGGTATTTAAATCATCAATAAATCACTGTAAGTGGCTGAATATAATAAGCTGCTTTGGGAAAAGTGTCAGCTGACTAAATGTAAATGTAGGAACGCAGCATGGGCACAACGCGACACACCTGAAGTTGAGTAAACAAACCTCCCGCACTATTGTCTAACTTAGGAGGACGTTTTGCTTCAAGCCATGTAACTGAATGTGCACCGATTGAGTCCTCGATGACTTTAACAAGAAGGTTAAAAAGAATGTGGTTTACTGCAGAAAATACTGCAAAAAATGTTTTGTCCCACATGAGTCCACGAGGGGTGGCCTGCTTTGTCACTAATCCAGATTGAAAGGTTTCCCCTCGGCCTCTTTTCTCCTTCTTGTCTAATCTAGAAAGGGGAGGGTCATGTCTTTTTACTACACATGAAGCAGCAGCCACTTCCAAGGAGAGGGGAGAAAAGCTGTTATCTTGCTCTGTGGTTGGTCTGGCCTCCAGTCTCTCCAGCACCACATGGAGGGGGAAGCCCACCAAGCCACCAGCAGGAGGAACACACACCGAGCAGCTAACAGGTCACCGCATTTCTGGGGGTGTTGTAGTGGAGGGGTGGGGACAGGGGACAAAAAGAAAAGTAGGGATGTGTTTTAGGCAGGGGGCTGAGGGGGCAGGGCTCCTGTCAAGAAGAGTTTGGCAACGGAGCCTGAAAACTCGAAACAAATACTTGAACCTTTCCAGTGGTAATGAGGCCGCTGGGGGGAACTGGGGGAAGGAGGGAGGGGATCTGGAAATGAGGCTGCGATCACAACATCATTACAGTCCTGCACTCGCCGGTCCTCTTACAGGCAGCTCCGCAAAGGGAAAGACAGACCTCTGCATGGAAAAGGCAGGTGGCAGACTTACCCTGACAGGAAGTGGTCCGGCAGTGGTCCTTCAGGTGCGAACAGTTCTTGCCTTCGTAATCCTCTGGGCACTTGCAGAAGTAGTCAGTGGCCAGGTTGAAACACTGCGCTCCACTGTGGCATGGGTTCGGCTCGCAGTAGTCTATGTCCAGCTGGAAGAGGGCAGTAGAAATTCGGGAATTCAGCATAACACACTCACTACTTGCAGTGACCCTGTGCACGGTACAGTGAGGTCCTGTAAGGAGATGCAATTAGTTCATCAATAGTTAAATTCACACGCTGCATAATAAATATTTGCTAGATATTAAAAATCAAAAATAAACTCATCATATAAAATTTGAATACATGTTGGACTGTCTTTTCTTATTCAGTTAACAGCATTCTAAATCATGCAAGTTTCTGCAAATATCTCAAAATTAAATAAAGAAAATTCTCAGACACATTTTTCCAATGTGACATAATGCTAAGCTACTTAATGCTGATTCAGCTGGCTAGTTTTGCTATACCAAGTTCCTCAGGGGTACTACAGCAGGAAGGAGGATTCAAACTCAGCTCCCGTGCAGTCAAAGGATTTGCTCTAACCCCTGCGCTACCAGAGGTCTTGGTACAAAAGCTTCATCATGAATTATCCTTTTATTTCCAAATACATTAGTGAAAATTACCTTGGATGAATGGGCAAACAAAAAAAAAGAAAGAGCTGAACAACAATAGGAATGAGGCTGGAAAGCATATATTGTAAGATGGATATGGGTGCAAGTGTCACCTGACAGAGGTTGCCCGAGAAACCAGCTGGGCATAGGCACTGAAAGCTGTTGACCCTGTCCTGACAGCGTCCTCCGTTGAGACAGGGACTGCTGGCACACTCGTCGGTGTCTGTCTCACAGTGCTCCCCAGTGAAGCCAGGCGGACACACGCAGCGGTAGCCGTTTATCAGGTCCTGGAGTGAAGTGGAGCAGCAAGATGGCCGAGCAGAAGGGTTAAATACCACAAAGTGCAGCGGCGTTGAAAAAGTAGAGAAGGGGGGGGAGAAAAAAAAAAGTGTGTGGGGGGGACGTCAAACATCACGAACAACACAATTCCAAAATAATTAAGAAGAATTTTCCTGGCAGTGACACAGGACAGGACTGTTTATGGTAACTCAATCTCCTGCAGCCAAGTAGACCTCCCCCATTCCCTCTTCTTCCACTCGCTCTCCCTTTCCCTTTGTACCCCCTGCCAGAGAAACTCTGACTTGCGCATGTTTCAACCTATGACATGTGTTACTGTTTGCTTTCCCCCCTCCCGTTTTAAAAACAGCAAACAGAGTTATTCCATTTTTGGCTGAATGTAAACACACACACACACACACACACACACACACACACACACAGTGAAGAAAGGCACTTACCCTGCAAGACCCTCCATTCTGACACTGTCCTTGGCAGTCATTAATATCTATGGAGCAGAAAGTGATTCATGTGTCATGTCTGTCACTCACAGCAAGGCCATACCCCCCAGTGCTCAGATCAGCTTTGTAAGCTGTATTTGCAAGGCCTTGATAATTTCACATTTCACATTTCCTGCTATGCTTCCCTTGCGATAACATCTCTTCGAAGGGTGAGAAAGGTGAAGCAGTTGCTCAAGCGGGTGGCACAAATTCTCACAATTGTTGGAGCCGCCGTTATCAGGAGGTTGGCTGCGGCCCGGTCAGAGGTTCGTTCCAGATAGGACCACTCCCTCTCGGAAAACATCGACTCCTTGGCTCAATAGTGGATCTTATTCTGGACCCTTTAAACTTCCCAACTTTCACCCGGTCTCCACTTACTGATATCACAGTTCTGTCCTGTCCAGCCTGGGAGGCACTCGCAAAAGTATCCGCCAATCAGGTTGCGGCAGGAGTTGGCGTTGACGCAGGGTTTGCCATCACACTCGTTGGCATCTGTGGGAAAGAAGAGAAAGAGGAAATATCCAGAATCAGTGACTGTTCACACACAGGTTGGTGGTGTGCATTTGAGCTTGACGCTGCACCAAACCCTACTGTTGGGGAAGACAGCAGGTGATTCCAGGACAGTTTGTTTCGGAATGACCCTACAGTGCACTGCATTGCAATTTTTTTAATACATTTTCCAGAATGTTCATCCATCAATTATCGCGAACCGCTTGCGTGTCCTGGACAGGGTTGCGGCGGTCCACAGCCTTTCCTGGAATTATTGGACAGCAGGCTATGAAACTACCCCTGGATGGGATGTTAGTCCGTCACAGGGTGGCCACAGAAGTACACACTGAGGACAATTTAGAGCGACCAATTAACTTTAAACGCATGTTGGATTGTGGGAAGAGCACCACTGGCCGAGCCACCGTGCCACCCATAAAGCAATTTATTTAAATAATTAAATTGCATCAAGATTCTTAGAAATTTTTCTCATTCAGCAAAACAAAATCTTGTCAAAAAACATTTTGATATTTAAAGTGATGCAAGTTAACATTTTAATAAAACGTTCTATTTTTTACAATAGGATCACTACACAGGCAATGAAGTGATGGCAGAGGCTGCAGGTTTAGTCGCTGAACAGAGGCACTCATGTTCTCTCTTCACACAATTCAGTCCACAGCAGTGAGAAAAGGGAAGAAGAGGCTCTGGACAGCTCTTTCCTCATGAGCTCATTCCTTGGTGCAGGGAATCCTGTTAGGAAACCTTCCCACCTTTCCCACAGGAACCCTGAGCACAGGCCTGCTTCCTGTTACAGAGCCTGTCCTCCTCATTGCTGACAGCTCTTCTCCAGGATCACTTGGCTTGCAGTGCAGAGGGAGCACTCACCAATCAGGCAGGTCTTCCCAGTCCACTGTGGGGGGCAGCTGCACCTGAAACCGTTGAGCAGGTCATGGCAAGTACCTCCGTGGCTGCAGGGGTTCAGCTCGCAATCATCCACATCTGACAGGGAAGAGGAAGGAGTGATGCAGAAGAAAACAGCTGGCCAACTGGTGGTGTTGTGACCAACAGATGACTTGGGATCAGAAAGACTTTGGTTTGGTTCCAAGAAGGGAGCTGCTATCGACACTCTGCTGCACTGTTGTATGTTGTTTATTTCAACAGACAACTAAACAAACAGCAAGCACTGCAAGGGGCCTGGGGGTCTTACTGATTGTGCAGGAGGAGCCTTTCCACCCAGGCGCACACTGGCACTCGAACCCTTGGCTGGTCTCTGTGCAGCTCCCGCCATTGGAACAGGGGTTGGAGAGGCAAGCATGCTCCGCTGGTGGAAGATGAAAAATACTCAAAGTTCAGACTCACGGTTCTTAACCAAACAGAGGAGGCACCCAAGCTTCACCTTCCCGCTCCCACACAGTTGCACAGCAGACCACCCTGGTGATCTGAGAGCCCGGCCTGCACAGATCGCGTCTCTTTCCCATTAGCCTCATGCCAACTCACAGAGCCAGGAAATTATCTTTCATGCTAAGTTGACCTGACCAATGCACCGTGACTCTATCTGATGGCCCTCTCCTCTCTTGAGAGAAGCGGAGGGAGGGAAGTGTAGGGCAGGGGCCCACAAAGCCCACCTCTCTCCCTGCATTCACAAGAAATTCCTGTTGAAACCATGTAATGATTTACGTTGTTGAAATGAACCTCTGGGCAGCGGTGGGTAGATGCCAGCAGAAGGTTCCAGCATGGGATCCTGTTTGCCATTATCCTACATGGCCGACAGCAGGCTTATGTCGTCTCACCGAACCGCTTTCCTACGGATGGCAAATGCGACAGATGCGAAACACCAGCAAACCCGTCAGCCCCCAGTGCTGTACGGTTCATCCTAATTTGGCAGACCTCAATTTCTGATTTTATGGGCTGTTGCACAAATATTGCAGGAAAAAAAACAAAAAAAAATCTAAAATATTGAAAAAAACCAAATTTTAAGCATAATTTAAGGGAAGTATAAAGATTTAAGCAATTTTTAGCTTAATTAATAACTTCATTAATTCCTTATTGTTAATCACTTAATCCTGAGCAGGGTCTCGACATTCGGAACCTGTCCCAGAGTCACCGGGTTCTATGAAACTACTCCTGGGAGGGGGGCAGGTCCATCAAAACATCTTCATTAATGCCTAACATAATTTTGTAAACAATTTTAATACTGTGTCTTGAAAAAGAACCACCCAACTCTCTGTTAGTTTCACGAAGGCAGCAAAGTACCCATAATCCCCTTGTGGCAGCATTCTGATCCAGTTAGATCTGTGCCTGATTCGCCACTTTATACATGAAATCCAGTGTGTGTGTGTGTTTGTGGTTCACTTGCAGTACTGATTTAATTTATTATTACGTGTTCATTACACTGGGTTATAAAAGTGTTACTATCGTGCAGAGTGCAGTACTGTAGTGTGTTGTGTCGTGTTAAAAAATATTAAATTTAAATTATGGTGCCAGTCTATGCATCCAGACACTTCCTCCCCACACAGTCTGGAAACTAGAGGACTGAATATACCTTTAAATGGGAGAAGCTGTACTTCACAGCCAGTTGATGATGGATAAGTCCTGTCCTATCTGCCTGTCCATCAGCCTACTTCAAGGCCATTTCACAAGATCATACCAGCAGGTTGTGAGAGTTACCCTCAATTAATCATCCCTGCTACACCTGACTCAACCATGGCCTACAAACTTGGTCAGGTGTGCTGTTCTTTAGCTTTCACAATGACGCATGAGAAGCCAGATCGGCAGTATGAATTCAGAGCTGATCGATGTCAATGTACATTTTACATTACAATTACATTTATTTATTTTTATGGCTCTGTTCTTCAAACCAAGATCTAGAATTTATATACTTATTTTGCCTATTTATACAACACAGTAAATTTTACTGTTTCAGCTCAGTATTAATACCAAGGGTACTGCACCAAAGTACTTGCTGCCCTGTAATTGGGGCAGGACAGTGTAAAAAATAATAAAATAAAAAAGCATCAATAGTACGCACACCTGCACACAAAATTAGGCCATGCTGTATTATGTTGTACGAAAAGTTTGAAAAGTAAATTTGTGTTGCAGGATGTGCAGTTCACAAGACCTCAAGCAAGAGGGTACAGCCAGTAGTTGCAGACCCAACAGGAATCCACAGGAGAAGCACCCAGGTAGAGGTACCTACCCTTCTCACAGTTTACTCCGGAGTAGCCCTCAGGGCAGGAGCACTTGTACTTGTCAGGCCCTGTGTTGCTGCAGGTACCCCCATTCAGGCAGGGCTGATGAGTCCCACAGTAGTTCAGATCTAGGAGTAAAAGAAAGAAAAACTGGAAATTAAAACTGTTGGGTATGAGGACAGTGGGTTCTTCCAATACAGTTCATCCTCGCTTGACTGCACCTTGGGTGACCATTACTGATAAAGTCAGACAATCCAGTCCATTACAGCACTATTTCTCAAAACAACTAAAAAAAAAAAAAACTAAGAAAAATTCAGCAAAGTTGAACACAAATTGTAAAAATAACCATTCATATAATAGAAGTGCATTTACATACATAACACTTCTAATAACATAAAAATAATTAAGATGGGGGTAGGTGGTGCCTTTCCAGCATAAATGAATACCATGAAAGCCATCTTCCAACATGGCACTATGATCATTAGTAATTTTTTAAAATTGAGGCACACCATTGCGGTATTGCATCTACCTTCATCTGAGTACTTTTCTCCAAAGCAATTTAAAATGATTTACGCTGCTGTAGAGCAGGTTCATTTTTTACCATATCAAGTCAAGGTAGACACCTTACAGGATTTAAACCCGGTTTCTTCAAACCCAAAGGTGCCAGCCTTAACCACTGCACCACCATGTGAATTAGTACACATGTCCATTTTTGTCTTATTTTGTTACACTGTGTATTTTATTAAAACACTTCTAGAGTAGCAAGATATCAAAAAATCATAGAGTGCAAATATCATGTCAAAATCATTCATATGACCAGATGCCTCCTCCAGTTAGTCTGGTCATGCAACAATGAGCTCATAACATTTTATGGTGTGTGGGGGGTTTCCAAAGAGGTTGTTACCTTTGTCACACAGTTGTCCCCCCCAGTTGGTGTCACAGAGGCACTGCCAGGGCTCCACGCAGGTGCCGTGCACGCAACCTGGATGCGGGATACACTTGTCGCAGTACTGACCCTGCCAGCCATACGAACACCTACGCAAAAGAGCAGACAAACATTTTGCTTTCACGTGCCAGGTGTACAACACCTCCAACTGCTCCACAAATACTCTTTCGCTGGCCTGCCACAACAGAGCTGCTTTTCATAAAACACACAAGCTGAAGTAGCCTTTTCTTTTGGAAACCCTTCACGAAAATTTTGTGCACAGCAGCCAATCCACAGCAATCACAGAGAATGAAAAAGCAAAGTTTGTCTGCCAAAAGGAGAGGAGCACAGGTTCCAATAAGGAAAAATAATAATTTGGGGGGGGGGGGGGTGTTTATCAAGGAAATTCTACCAAACCACACAGCAATCTGACCTTTACGATACATTTTATTATGCGGCTAATAACGTAGTCAATAAACTGTAATATAATGATGTGCTTTGATGTGAAAAGCACAGGACGTCAGGAAAAGGCCATCCCTGTTGAGGCTTGCATTGTGCACAACAGTAGTTCCAGCTGGAATGCCTAAAAGTCAGGCAAAAATCTCATGTTGTTTAACTGTTTAATACTAACTCAGCATAACAAAAACAAGGACTAGGACTTCCACTGAAGTGCATGAGGGGCTTGCATTAGCATGAGGCTAGCGAAAGCGAATGGGTTACAAAATCAACTCGGCACTATGATTAAAGAGGCCTTCTTGAAACCAGCCAGTAAATGGGAATATCCAGAGGAGCAATTTCCGGTCAGCGGTTATACGAATGTATATTGCTGGCTTCTTTAAGTAATAATTTTTTGGGAGCACCAAAAAGCTGTTGGCTTATGCCCCATTTGAGAAATGTGGGTTTAGTTTATTTCATTGCGTTAAGCTTTTAAAGATTTGTCTTGGACGCTTTTGTGATGCGGATCATCCCTGATGCGATGATTTTAACCCGGTGGCATCAGAGAAGGTCTGTTAACCCTTTGAACTTCAGATTTGCCAGGTTTTGCCGAGATTGACAGTCTGTCCCGTTTTCAACACACTTCCATCACTGTGCCCAGGAAAACAAAAAGAAATGCGTCAAAAAAAAAAAAAAAAAAAAAACCCGACCCAAAACCACGCTCTTGTACGGACCAGCCCAGCAATTCAACAGCAGTGAGGGTGTTTTCTCGTGAGAGAACCGGCAGCCACCTCTTGGAGGGCGTTGACTCACAAGCAGCTCCAGTCTTGTCTTGCAGGAGCTGGCTTTCAAGGGGCTGACAAGTCCTCACTTGGGGTGTGGAGGGGACTTGCGTCAAAAAGGCCTCCGAGATGGGGATGATCTAAGTGACTCCACCTGGGGCACTAACATGGCATTGGAGGATCTGGGTTGAGGTCTGGTCTACGAGGTAGGGCTGGGCATGTGGTGTTGGTAGTATCCAAGGCTTCTGTGTAGTCATCGTATGGTGCCATGGGAAAACTGCACCTTATGTAAATACGTGACAACTTAGCTTGTCTGGACAGTGTGCAGAGAGCACACCTGAGAAGAAAAGCCAGCATTAATCCAGTCGCATTTAAAGAAAATCACTGCTTCCATACGGTTCTGCGTAAGCAGCACAGCACTGGACTTTGGAAAAGGTGCCCATTTCTGTGTGACAATCACTTGTACTGATGGACCACCGTGGAACTGAACTTCGGCTAACCAAGAGCACCACATTAAGGTCTAGATAATGAGTTTAAGATGTACATAATGAGTTTGTCTGCTTAAACTGGCGTCTTGACCCTGACCATCTGGTTAAGCGACAGCAACAAAAAACCTGGAAAAAACTAATACCTAAAGAATACTGAAGTATAATATCAAAATTTACAAATCTGCTTCTTCTTACACCCTTGAGCGTGGTCTTCAGCTAACAACATCGCTGCTCAGAGAGGATCCAGGCAGCTCTGGATTCCGTTGGGTCTTGGCCAGGAGGGGAGAGACATCAAAGCCAGCATGGAGAACACTGACTCCTGTCCATGTCTTCTGGCGGGATTTAGCCCATGCCATTAAGGTCTCAGCACCCTGGGGTCTGGCGTGCATGAGGGACGCGGGGGGGTTCGCACTAATCCAGCTCCCATACGCGAGCCGTGTTCATTGAGCCATGAGGTATGGAGTGGCAACACCAAAAAAACACCCTCCCCCTTTCTCATGCCCACATTACACCCAGAACCTCGCAGTTCTAGAGGAAGGAGCATTAGCTTACAGACAGACCCTTCATGTGCTGCTGTTAACTCTTTTTTTGCAATTACACTTTTGACAGAAACAGGGAAACAAGTAGTGAAAAAGTAGCAGGTGGTGAAAGCTCAGGAAAGAAATGAGTCTCAAAGAGAAGGGTTTTGAAATGTCCCTGCTTCCCCTCCCCAAGGTGGGCACAGACTTACGTGCACTTTCCTGGCTGTTTGCAGAATCCGTGCTCTGCGCTGCAGCCTTGGCTGCAGATAGCTGGGTCGGCGGGTGGAGATCAAGAAGAGAAAAGAGACAGACACACAAGAGTCAGCATGTTGTCACCCACCCCCCCTCATCTCCTTGTGGGAATGTCCTAATCTCCTACCAGCACAGTAATCCTACAAAATCCAAGATTTATCTGTGCTCTGCCATCATTCCTGTCAGAGACGGACCAGGGGTAGGTGGTGCCTTTCCAGCCTAAATCCACCAATTCACCCACTGACAATAGGCTCTTGCACTGCAGGCAGCGCATGGAAAATGTGTCTATGTCTGGCCTTCATGTCACAGTGAGGTCAGGAGGTCAGATGGCAGCGTGTGTTCAAAAGCTCAGTACAATCCCCCTGTTCCCACCTCTAAATGCAGCCTATGTTGAATTTTTAACACACCCCCCCTTTCTTAAAATTAATTAAAACGGCGTAGGTGAGCCAGGCTGCAATGCTAAACAGTGTTGCAATGAAAGCGAGCCTCTGTACCTGTGTTGCAATCGGGCCCGGACCAGCCCTCCAAGCAGGTCTTGTTGCCGTTTTGGTCACAAGTGTAGTGTCCGAAAAACTCGTCCCGTGGCCTGCAGAACTTGTTGCACCCAAAGCCGTAGTAGTGCTCATCACAGGTGACGCGGATCTGGTACTCGAACTGGGCCACGGGCCCGTTGTGCTTCTGCATCTGCCACTGGGCACTGGGGTTGATCATGCCTGAGTGGACCGACTTCTCGATGACCTCTCCCCCGGAACCTGGGGGGTTTGAGGGGAGACAGTATGACCTCAGACAAGTTGCACGGTTGTCATGGACACATGGACTTACACTCTGGCTCATGTGGGAGTCCAAATGTTTATTTTAAAAAAATTAAGGTTGAGCTTAAAGACCCCCTCTCCCACAACAGCTTTCAGATATTACTGTTTCCAAGATTCCACCACCCTGTACCATGATTCCATGTCCTAAATTTAAAGTCAAAAACCGCAGTTACCGTAAATTACAGAACAACAAAAATCACCTTGTCTCAAGCTGCCAGATCTCTGCAAGATCAACTGGCTATGCGGCCGTAACCCCCTTTCCAAAACCACTTCCCAAAGTGCACTTATCTCGCATCCTCCCTTTCAGCAGCACTGGACATAATCCCACCCCTCCTCCCCTCCCACACATGTTCTGGCCCCTTACTGCACCCAGACAGGCCCTGGAATCTTCTCTGGACCGCCGCAGTGGAGAGGGCTGGACACTGGGGTAGGGTCAGTGGGCCTAGTGGGGCCCGCATCCCCAGCTCTTCCGTAAGCTTCTCCACGTGAGCCAATGCAGACAATCCAAACAAATCAAGGGCCTTGAAAGCTGTTGCCCCGCAACCCCCCACCCACCATCGTGCTCCCCCAAATTTGAAGGTTTGCCTTCCTCAAAGGTGCCGAGGAACAGGAAAGGGACACTTCATGCAGCACCTTCACAAAATGGGAAAGATTAAGCAACAATATTTCACGCTGGTCTGGAATCCAGAGCTCCTGTGTGGTATTTCACTGGCGGGCTGCAGTGTGCAGCTGATGTGAGGTGGCATGGTGCTACTACCTGCTGCTGCGGCCGTTTGGCTGCAGGGTGAAGACGTGTCATAAAACAGAGAGAATATTTCAGGCCTTCCAAAGAGATGGCCAAACAGGGAGCAAACGGCAGCTCCCTGTACCAAGAGGAGAACGCAGCGGGCGCTGGATCCAGACCAGTCTCAGCAGTCGAAATGTAGCACGGAGGAGACACTTTGCACACTAACTATAATGCCTACAGCTAGACAAAGCCAAACCTCGAGCCCGATGGGAAGGTTTCGCAACCCCATGACGTTATCCTGTCAGCAGAAGAGGTAATAAAGCGTTGTGTGAACAGAGGAATAAACAGAGCAGATGACAACATGGCAGTGCTGTAACAGGGCTTCCTAGTGAAACTGTACTTTGCTACTAGCACTTTGGTTACCTTCTTGATGGCTCTAGCCAGAGGGCTGCATTTGCTTGTGTCCTCAGTGTGGCACCGAGGTGCCGTTGTCAAAATGAAGGTGTACAGTCAATATTTGACAAATCCACAACACACTTTTATCTTTATTGACAGGGAAGCAAGGCTGGGACAGAAAGAAAAGAACTTCGACCTCAACATAACCCGCAGCGTCCCTTTCCCCACACGCTTTAACTTTGGAGTGGCAACATAGTGCAGCCCCTAGACCTACACGTGGGAGTGACAGACGCTGGGTTTGGCAAGCAGGAGTGGCTGTTGCTGTGCGTTGGCACTTTTCACACCCAGGGCCTAATGGCCCCTCTGGGGAGGTGTGAGAAACGGGGGGGAGCACACCAGTACTGTACAGTATACACACCTCCCCAACGGAGTACACTGGACCAACAGAGACTCCTACTGCCTTCCCTCAATGGGCTTTCGTACAGGGCCCGGTGCAATCAGTGTAAATGGAGTTGGACAGTGGGTGGGGCAGAGGGTAGACCTGGACTCTGCACGCCAAGGACTTGGGCTCAAATCACACCTCCTGCTGTAATACACTTGGTCAAGATTCTTACCCTGGGTTGATATAGTAAATGTTACCCAGCTATATGGATAAATGGATAAATCATTGTAAGTTTCTTTGGAGAAAAGTGTCAGATGAAGGAATATAACTGCAATGCAGAACAAAACACAAAAATGTAGACATTCATAGACAGAAGAGATCAAAGATATCCGCTGCAGTTACATTCCACCTCTCAGGATGCTGGACCCACAAAGCTGAGCAGCACCGGAGGGCAAGGCAGCATACGCGTTGTGGTGTGGACGGCTGACAACACAGGTCACCGTCCACATGCGAACCCGTGCTTCAACAGATCAGATGGCACTATTGCGTGACCCTGGCTCACACCTGCCATTGGTCATCAAGCATATAAAAACATTTTCATAGGCATACGACTCCCTTGCCCCCCCCCAGGACTATCCGGCCGGAGCAAGCGTTGCTTCGCCCAGACAGGACCACCTGTCAGCACGTTCTCCACACTGGCAACAGGCATTGTTTCCAGGGGGAGGATCGGAAAAATAAACTTCCATTTCGGGACTTCATTGGAGCAGCTCTGTTGCCCTTTCCCTTCTCACCCCTCTACACCCTGAGTTGTCTCCGAGGCCCCGAAATGAGCTGATAATTCCGCCAAGAGAAAACGTCTGGATTCCTGCTTTGGCATCCCTGCTACAAACACACTGAATTCTCCATGCACACTAATCGTTTACAGGAGGATCAGTGCCCCAGTTGCCTGGATGGGGGTGCGTGAGTGAAATACGTTATGCGATATGAAGCCCAAGCAAAGAAGGGAGGTGGGGGAGTTTTGGGAACGATACTCACTGCCGCCACTGGTGCTGTTGTTGAGGTCCAAGGCTTCCACTATTAATGTGTAGGCCCTCTGTGGAAGACACAAGAACACAGGTCAGTCAGTGTAGGAAACAAAGCAATAAATCTTATTAAAAATGTATTGTTTTTATCCATGATACATTTTCTAGTTTGCCATGAAAACGGTGCCATTCTGCCATCCGCCCATAAACGCCCTGCAGCATCAGTAGATACGTATATGCTCGAAAATTCAGAGTAGAGAAGTTTCAGCTGACAAAATGATTGTTCCATCCCTTCGCAAATCAGTAGTGTCAAAATGATGGATCTGTGCTACTCCAGAGATTATAAACATGGTAAACAAGCCCTGATCTTATCTGACAGCAAACAGCAGGGATCTGCAGCTTTATTTATTCCAGAGGTCACAGTGAATAGTGATGGCTTTATTGACATTAACGGTTACATTTTGTCAAGAAACAATGACTGTAGCTGTGCATCAATGTTCATTAATGTGCCCTTTGCTGGGGGGGAAGGGGTTCACTCCTAGCTCTGTCTTCCCCAGTAGGCTCCCAGACCTCTCCTCCTTGCAGATGCTAAGAGCTGCACTCTTCATGGTGGTAACTCATTATTGTTTAAAACTTCCGACATTCCTCTTCTCCCACAGTTCGGTCCACCTCCCTACACGCAGGAACCAAAAGAAATGGGTTTTTATTAAAGCATGTTATTCTGTGTGTGTGTGTGCGTGTGAGAGAGAGAGAGAGAGAGAGAGAGAGAGAGAGAAATGAATGTAGGCTGATGCCGTGTATGAGATTCTGGTTGCGGTCCAGCCTCAGCAGGTCAGGACTCTGGAGGTGCTGTTTATCTCACTCCCTCTTTGAAATGCTTTGTCCCTCCTTGAGCCACTGAAGCTCTCAACAGTATCGTGTTTCTGAAGACAGCAAGCCGAGAGGGACGATGCGGGGAATTGCTGCTCTGGTGCGCAAACGGAAAAGTCTGCCGCAATGCCCACTTGATCCCCTCATGACACCTACTTGACGTGGTTGCTGCGAATGCCCTAGAGCCTTCCAGAAGGCTCCAGAAGAGGACTATGCTGTGGCGATGCTTCAGGACCCTTCTCCATATCAGCCTTCAGCTCCCTTTAGCTCTTCCTGTACTCTTTGCGCAACCAACCACCTTTACCCCTTTCTCCCTTCTGTCCTCAACACACCTTTCAGTGAGCAGGAAAACTGTATCGTGCAGGTCTCAGCTGTACTCTCTCTGCACTGCACACCAGAAAAAAAACCTGGCACGAAAAAGTTCCCAAAAAGATAAACACCTGCCAGGTGCTAACACATCTCTCCCTCATGTGGTCATGCCTCTGTGGCACAGTTCAGATCGCTGTGGCTCAGGCATTCGGATCTGGAAGGGAGCCCAGGCATGCACACATTGCACCCTCATCGAAGGAAGCCATGGATTCGCTCACCGATAGCTGTGGGAAACCCCTTCAAATAAAAGCAAATGCGGACAAGCTGGGACACTTGGGACAGCTGCTCTTATCCAGAAGGCGTCATCGGGAAGTCCGCCCGGTGTGTTCTGTGCCCCTTCGCTGATTTAAATAAATACGCTTCACAAATTTAAGATCGGTTAAAATTTTCGTTGGACGTGAATGCCGATAACGTTCAAAATGTCCATTAAAAACGCATTCCCTCGGCCCGACAGGCAGATACATAAAGGAAACTGAGTAAGTAAGTGCAGAATGCACGGCAGGTTGTTCCAATTAATCTCACTCCATAATTCACCATGTGGTTATCAGCACTGATGACCTTTCACCCCCAGGTCCGTTTTTCCCATGGCCACCGCTGACCCCTTCTCCTCTTTGAAAACGTATTCCTCGGCGCCTGGCGGAGCCGTGCGCGTCCTTATCGCTTCAGACCCAAACGTCTCTGTCCGGTGATCTAATAAAGACTAACGGGGCTTTCGGCTGCCGCCATCGGTCAGCGCTGCCCGCTGGCGAACGCTAAACAATTTCACTGTTTTCCCATTTGCCAGCCAACTTTGGTGGAAAAACAGCAGTCAGAATCAATCAATGGAAAAGCGTTCTGTCAGTTCCTGTCTTAGAATAGCCCCCGAGCCAAGAGTACACAAACATTCCTTGGCCGAAAACGGACATCTCACTCATCTCCAGCGGTCAGCTACAATAAACAGACATATTTAAACACATACCATTAGTCTTAATAAAACACAAGCGGGACTCGCACCATAATTGCAGTGCAACTCCCGCCTTCAAGCAGCGTTTGCAGATCCAGTTCCAGACCTGAGTCCCAGACAGTGTTTAAGCTGTGTTGCTGAGCAGCGCCCTGACTTCTTCTACCTGAACAATTGAGTTTATGGAGGAAAGGGCATTTCCACAGATCCTCATAGGGACCACTGTGGCGTGATGAGAAGGACCCCCTCCCTGTGCTTTGTTTTCCTACAGGATGTGTGCCCAAGCAGAGCTTCTAGTGATGTGCACATACCCCCCCCCCCCCAACAGCACCCATCCTTTTGATGGTTCACGGCAGAACCCAAATAACATTCTTCTAACTCTGTCAGGCATTTTTCTGGCAACATACACAAAACTATCAATCCATCACTTGAGGGCAGACTCTAAAATGTTTAAAATACTGTTTTCATTCATTAACATTGTGATGCTTCCTATTGAAAACATCTGGTATCATTCCTTAGTATTCTGGGGTGTTACTTTGACAACACGCTGAGTCATCCTCCTCTGCAGGTTCTCCTTCACTCATCTATCCATCCATTCAGCCATAACCGTGCTCCAATGTCTGCAGACCACTACCTTTCCTGCAGTCCAAAACTCAGACCACACAGGTAATCTTCCCCACCCTCTCTGAGGGCAGGAATCAGCACTTGAGTTGCCACATTAGAGAGGGATTTTGAGAAGCAAACATCACTGTTTTCATCAGTGCACAAGAAATTGTGCCTTCGGGCTGTGAAGCTATGTGGACCACCTGACCATCCCATCCTGGGCCTCCGTTAGTGGTGACCGTGTGGGACGAGGACCTGAGAACAACTTATCTAACAAACTGTGGACAGCTCTGCCTTGCTAACCTGGACTTACCAGACATATTGGTGCGTTGAAAGCTGCCAATGAAATAAGCAGAAATAAGCTTGAACTGCAGACTTTCTGGGGATCCATCTCTGCTAAGCCTACTGCAGTTTCCTGCTGCTTGCCCCATGCAAGCAAGAATTATTTCTGGATGGCACTCATTCTGCTTTGTAATCCTCACCACTGTCAGCCTGTGCATGCCATTGTTCCTGGCTAATATTAGCCATGACCGCTCCTGTCTGGGTGAGCAGGCTGCAACAGTCTCAAAACCAGGAGTGTGAACTGGGGAGAGCCAGACAAAACCACCCCAAAGCCCCAGCCCACCGCAGTAGCGAGATGCTTCTTGTGTTTGTACTTGCTGCATTTTATTGTATTGATAACTGCATTTTATAAACCCGATTATTGTGGAACTGAACCTGCTTTGAGAGTTGGCTGGAACACTTGCCACCAGGAGCAAGGTTAAGAGAAGGGAATGCCTCGAGTTCAGTGAAGCAATGCCTTTAAAAAAAAAACAAACCTCAACAAGAAGCCTTTCTGATATAAACCAGACAAGGTTGATGGGGGTAATTCATATTTTTATAATCTCAGACCAGCCGGGTCTCTTCCCTGCCTCGGTGTCCGATAGCAGCCGGTCCATCCCTACCCTGCAAACGCAAAGCGCAAATCACGACCATTCGTTCAGGCCGAGATGCACAGATACATCACAGGGGGGCACACGCATTTTGCTGACTAATCTAATGTTTAACCCAAAATAACCTCAAACACGTGACCATGTGCCAGTTGAAAACACAAAACAGAGTAAAATAAAACTGGGGGGGTGGCTGCAGCCGAACTACTAAATCATAGAAAACAGACAAAATTCAAAGCTACGTAAACATCGCACTAAATTAATATTAAAAACGTCTCGCTTGCCAAAACCCTTAAACTGTTGAGTAATGTAGGTGAGGTGTTTGGGTTCTGTGCTGTTCCCACAGAGCGCTGCTCTGCCCATCCAAAACTGCAAACAGGCACTTCTTATTAAACAAAGATGGTGGTTTATAAAATATATATATATATAGATATAAAATAATAACCCCAAATAATTTTACAGAAAAGTAGCCCTTAACTCAAATGAGCCACAGGATAAGAACAGCAGCAGCACCCAAGCTGCTTGGCAGTTTTTCACCTCTGTGCCTTGGATGGTCCATGATCAGGAGAACACATATTCTCTCCATCTCCCCTCAAACAAGAGTGGAGGGCCCCATGCAACCGCCTCCTTGTTTCCCAACCACCAGGACGTTACTGCCATAATCCATCCAACCCCTCCATATGCAGTAACCCCCTTACTCACATTTTTCCTACTCATTCTCTGGCAGGAAAATAAACCAACTAAACTGATTGCAATGTTCACAGCGGATTAGAAAAAGCTTTAAATGAACCTTCCCACCGCTGTAATGCTCGTATCAACTAGCAACAGACTATCTCGACTACAGTCCATCCCCACCAGACCCATGTTTCCCAGGAACCAGCACCTGTTGTTTGACCCAACACTACACAATTAATGTTTAGTTCTGTATATTGGTGGAAGGCAGTAGGTGGCATAGTGCTTCTAGCCCAGGTCTGAATCCCACTCCCACTATTGTACCTTTGACTAAGGTACTAACCCTGAACTAATGCGGTAGAAATTACCCTGCTGTGTAAATGGGTGCATCAGTGTGAATACCTTCACGCTGAGAGTTGCTTTGGCAAAAAAAAATTGTCAGGCAAATGTAAATGCTTCATGTTAATCTGGTAATCCATGTGATTCTCATAGACACATTGGGAGGAAGGAAAGTGGTTTATTTCCAGTGTATTCTTTATGGGATGACTGACCATTACCTGCACAGGACCAGTCGGCACCCATAATCCTGTTCTATCCGGTACAATTTGATGGCAAATTCTCAAGTTCAAATATTAAACAGCAGTTTAATGACAAGGTCTGATCAACTGGGACTTTCAGGCATAGACTCTGAAAAGTGACAAATTTAAAACCAATTACTGTGGACACTATAGTCCCCAACAAGGTTCCGGTGGCAGGGCAGGGGTCAGTTAATCCCCTCAATGGTGGCATCGTGTAATTAATCAGTCTGGGCGATAACTGTCGAGGTAAAGTGCGGCCTTCAAATAAATGTTTTCAAACCTTTTCACTCGAGCCACAACATGGGATGCAGGAACCGCTGATGCATGATCTCAGGTCAACTGTGTGGTAGGAGAATGGGAGAGTCACATCCTCCCAGATCTCATAAACTACATGTCGGGTGGCCTCCGTCTTTTTGGTTAAGGAGAGTCAAGGTAACTGTGTTCCAGGCTCCGCTTCACACCGTTTCCAGGGATTCATTCTGCAGGTTACAGTGTCAAGGTGCACGTCTGGGTGGTGCTTAGTGCCCCGGCACATTAACCACACACAGTAGATAAGCCAGGTGTTTTATTGCCCTTATTGCTTTCATCACGGAAATCAAACACATTGCTGCACCAGTACCTCATATCAGAGCCAACACAACAAAAGCAATGAAACTCCCGTCTCCAGAAACACGACACGCTGTGTGAGATGGGTGTCAGGAAACTCACCTGACATCTCACCGTCTCACACCATACTGTGTGTTATCAGCATAGGCTCCATACCCCGCTACAGGTATGACCTGTGTTACAGGTGTCAGACATTCATGCCACCATTTCACGTGCTGTCATACCCCCCAGCGTTCAAGCAAGCCTGCGTGTAGCTCCTTCCCGTACGATGCAAATAAAGCTGTTGTGCCAAGCTGAGCTGCATGTTATCTGCCTGCATTTTCATTTCTATATGTGAACACGGTTGATCCATGCATTCGTAGTCGTCAGATTTGCTTATCGGGCTTTACAGTACTTTCTTATTATCTTCTGTTGTGTCCTGTGTTAAGTATGAGTCAATTTCCTTGCAGGGATTAATAAAGTTAATCCTATCCTATCGTATTCTACGAGCAGACGTCAGGTAACAGGGTGTAAAAATGGCCCGGACAATCCAACATATCACAATATCATTTTTAACAAAAATTAATTATTTAAATAAAAAGTCACATTTTCCACTACTACTGAACTGATTTACTTGTATAAAACTAATAATATAAAATAATATAAAAATATTTTATTATAAATTCACATTTTGTAAGGAAGTATTGTACATGCTGCACCATCTTCCAGCATGGCATGTGTCTAATTTAATATCTTGTCATATTATGCCATGTTTTGCTGAAATAAATTTCATTTTATTTACTTATACCAAGAGCACTACATAACAAAATTGTTTTTTTTTTTTGTTTTTGTTTTAAATTGTGTATATGATTAATTGCGATGACTGGACCCCCCCCCCAAATTAGTCCGGTCATGCGAGGATGAATTGTATATACAGTATACTTGTGCAGAGTTAATGTTTAACATTATAAAAACTATGGAATGTTCAGAGTGTTTGGTTCAAAACAATGAGATGTCTTAAGTTAATGATAAGGAACGTCAGAAGGGTTGTTTCACCACTGTCCCCCACACTTATTAACTGGGGGGGGGGGTGTTACTGATGATTTGACCTCCAGTGTCCCACAGTTCTCACACTGTTTTTATTGTGCATGCCTTTTCCGGGAACACACCACACACACACAGCTGTGGGCACCAGTACTGGTGAAGGGTGCTCACTGTGTGTGTGTGAGAATTCCCAAAGCACAGTTACACGTACAGGACTCTTGTTCAAGTTTAACAGAATAATTTAGCTACTATTGAACATCCAAATCTGTTCCAAATGACTAAATAAAGAGCACACAACTGCCACAGCAAGATCCTCCAGATCATCCTGACCTTCCCCAGAGATCAAGTGGAGATCAGGGTCAAACTGATAGACACACACGGCCAGGCTGCTTGGCACCATCAACCAGCTGCCTAAGTTGCAGCACCTATTTAAACACCATAACACCTGTGCCTTGTTTTAAAACCTGACCACCCGGAGTGGGTGTCCATGTTCTACTCTGATATGCATTAAAACCTCACGGTGCTCATAGCTCAGCAGGACAGGTAAAGGTACACTCCACTCACAGGCCACGCAAAGCTGAAGGGCATCACGATCCTCGACTTCTCGTTCCGCACTGAGGTCTTCAAAGAAAAGGAATTCCCGCCGATGACGGGCGTGGACCCCGAGCCGAAGTTGCAGGGTCCTGCTGCCGACACCCTCATCTGGTACTCCTTCAGACACACTCGGAAGAAGGTCTCACATGATCCCCTCGAGCAGCTGCCTCGCTCTGGCCCATCCCGCACATCCCGCGAGCCGCCACAGCACCCGCCTCCCTGCAGCTCTCCGTTCACGTTCTGCATGGACACGACCCGGAACTCGAAGTGTCCCGTTGCTTCCAACACCTGTGAGGAAAACAAGCGGTCCAGTGAATACCTGGGCGACCCGTCACAGCTCAGCACAAAGCCAGAACACCTTTAAACAGGACATCCTCCAAAGTGCAGTTCCAACATTAAAATGTAGAAACGCGAGTGCATAACAGGAGACACGAGTGTACATTAGCATGCAGAATGGACTTGCTTACTTTATACTTACATAAACACACGCTAAGGATACAGTTAAAGATGTTCAAACATGCAAATATTTCCGGTTTATTCCTTTTTAATGGTAAATTACCCTAACCCAATCAACAGAGGGCAGTAGAGAGCACTCAACGGACGCAAGTGCTGGAGTTGCTTAATTCAACTCACTTTCACTGTGTTTACAGCTCTTGAATGTTGGGGATCAGTAACAACGTGAGGAACAACGCACCTGTTCACGGGTGAACTGGTAGAAATCCCACACTCGGGTGGATGCTTAAAACGCCTCGCAAAGTATTTTTATTTCCACGTTTTCTGACTACAGCAAATACTTTTATAGAGCGCAGCTCACAAATACGTTGAGGGCGCCTTTATTTTAAGCCGTTATTATCCGCGACTAAAGTGATACACAAGAATTTGCTAACATAAACGACAAATCGCGAGCAGATTTCAGGTCCCAGCTGTCACCCTAAACTGCCGCTGTGCAGAATACACACTGCTACGCTGCGTTTCAATAAAAAAAAAATACACATAAGATTGTGCTCAAATACAAAACGCGCAGTCTGCTTGCAAACACGGAACAGCCGGACGCACTGCGCTGAGCGAAATGACAGCGCGTCAGAAACACAAATCGCGCACCGAGGCTCGCCGTTAAGCGCCCAACACACACGGTTGTACGGCGGGAGGACGCACACACGGGTCAGGTACCTCGGTCCGTAAGCACAGTAAAAACACGTGCACGGAGAGAGCCGCAAGGACCGCGCTCCGTCTGGCCACCATGCCTCCTGCGTGGGTCCGCCGCCGCCGCTGCCGCGCTCTCTCCTCTCGGTCCGCTCGTGTGGCGCCGCTCCGCCGCTCCCCCGCTTTCGCACGTGCACGGCTGCAGAAGCGCCCGCTCCCTCAGCGCATCGCGGGCCCGCCGCGCGCAGCCCGCCCGGCTCTCGTCCCCCCGGCTCCCGTGAGCGCGCGCGACCGGTGGCAACGAGCGACTGTGGCGGAGGTGACGGTCGGTGTGCGCCCGGGCCCCCTTCTTTTTTTTTTTCGTTTTAGTCCCCAAGTTCGCCGCGACACGGCAGAGGCGACAGAGAGTGCAGCGCGCGCGCTCCAAGACAGCGGCGTCCGCTCGCGAGCCACCGTTCCATCTGTGCCGCGAGCCCGGGGAGCCGGGGCGGCGGCGCGTGCCCTCGTTAATATTCAGGAGCTCGGGGGAGGAGGGCAACCGGCCAGGCCCCGCCCCCTTCCTCGACACCCCCACCCCCACGCACACTCGCCCACCGCTTGCGTCGCGCCTCCGGGCTCCGCGCGGTGCTCGCGAAGGCGCTGCGGTGACGCGAAAGTGAGACGAGGGCGACAGTCCTCGCCTTCCTTCGTCATGTCACCATTAAATAAGATTTTTTGTTTTTTTTTGTTTTTTTTAAAAATCCAGTAAAAGTTTACAGCGTGTCTAATGGTAGTTTAAAACACATTTAAACCGAGCCGCTGGGTTTGCGGCGATATGGGCGGGGAAAGCGATACATTTGCTCCCAAACGTCGTTCGCATTTAGAAATGTAATCGCCTCACAGTCAGAAAAAAATCTCTTTTGACAGCTCGTATGTGTTTTTAATTTTTTTTTTTTTTTTTCATGTTTCACGACTGTTAATGGGCATTCACATTTACCGCATTTATTTATGTGGCTCTTTTCTCCAAAGCAACCTGCACTGGGTAATTTTTACTCTGAATGCAAGGTAAGTCCCTTGAACAGTCATATCAGTTTCATACCAACTATACAATTCTGTTCAGAGCAGGTATTTAACTGGCCTTCTTTCTAAATAAAAAATCTTATTAAAAAATGTAACATTAGCAGCTGTTAGCTGTTTAGCTAGACCGGTAAACATTTGAAGGCATGATTTTTATTAGCTTCATTGTGTCTAATAAGTCCATTTCTCCACTCATATAGGGATTAAACACATTAATATAAAGCATTTGCATTTATCTGCTTTATTTTCCCAAAGCAACTTGCACTGATTCACCTATTTATACAGCAGGGTAATATTTACTGTATCAACCATTCTAAGTATCTTTTACAAGGGTAATACAGTAAGTCAGATTCAAACCCATATCCTTTGAATGCTGAAAACACATTAGTACGCTAAACATCTAAATAAAGTAAGTGGTACTGATAAGAATGCAGCTGCAGTTCCAGTGTCTAGCTGCTGTGTGCTTGAGAAGTGGCCGAAGGCTCATGGTCCACTTGCCTTGTCTGGACTCGGGGGCCACCCGCCGCTTCCGGGGCCACTTTGAAAGGCCTTAGAGAAGGGGGCCGCTTCACTGTGAAACAGAGACTTGGGGAACAAAGACCCACGTCCTGATTATCAAATTAGAGCAGCTGCGCAAGGCCAGGAGAGCCCCGTGGGTGCCGGGGGGCGTCGCGGTGGTAATTGGGCGGCATTCGCTCCAAATGAAAGGAGGGCTCCCAGGGGGGTACATGGGATGTTGTTCCTCAGACAGCCCGTGCTCTAAACGTTTAGGGAAAATGCCAATAAAGTTACCCTATTAAGGGCATGGTCTCTGCCGCTGGTGTATAGCGCGGTGAAAAGAAATGAAGATCAAAGGGTGCAACAAAGAATGAACAATTACAGCGAGGAGCCCAGTGTTCGGGAAACCGACCGTAATCCACATAGCGTTGTCAATGCCCTGATTTTGAGAGCCAGGGACTCTTTATTTCAATTAGCTTCTCTTTACCATGCACAGAAAGATTTGACACAGCTACTATTTGACAAAATAATGTTCAGTTTGGGGCTTCTAACAGAATAGCACTACATCACACGGCAGTATCCCCGCAAAAGTACTTTGTGTTTCCTATAACGCAAGCGATATCCCAAGGATGTCTCATGGAAGTTATAAGACCAATTGTGTAAAATATCAAACATGAAATGGAGATTTTTCAGTTATTTCATTTTGCTTTTGCTGAACATGCTTCTGCAAAATGTTCAGCACATACCATGTTTTCCAAGTTGCTCTAATTATACATTCTATAAATGTGGTTTTTATGAAGTACAGAGGCATTTTCCGACACCAGGAAGTCCAAAAAATGTAATATTTTCTACATGTGCCTTTTCCTCATGCTGCTCATATGAGACAGACAGATAGATAGATAGATAGATAGATAGATAGATAGATAGAAATTTCCAGTTTTCTCATCTATTCTGATGAACATTGGTATATATGATCAATGAACAGATTGATTGATTGAGCGATTGATTGATTGATCGATTGATCGATCGATGATCGATCAGTCCTGATGGGAACTGCACAAATACACAGCAGCATAAATGCAACCATGTAGTGATGCAACAGTTAAGTAACAGTATATGGATTTTAAGTGCAATACCCTTTGAACGCAGGCCCTTTTGATACTGATGAACTTTGATACTGATGATAAGAGAAACATTTGGTGGTGGGACACTCTGTGACACACCTTCCATCCTCCCTGGTACTGCACCCTAGTGGTCATGGGAGACCCTTCCACATGGGCACTATCAGGCAAAAATCACCTGCTGATCTACATCTAATTTTTTTCAGTCTCTGGATTGTCATGCTGGCAGTGGGAGCCTC
Organism: Heterotis niloticus; assembly: GCA_018136845.1. Taxonomy (NCBI): domain Eukaryota; kingdom Metazoa; phylum Chordata; class Actinopteri; order Osteoglossiformes; family Osteoglossidae; genus Heterotis; species Heterotis niloticus. The sequence continues at coordinate 9,874,605 of CM030889.1, forward strand.
ACTTGCTTACTCAGCAGATAAGCTTTCTCTTCTGAAACACCTTGTGTCTGCTGCTGATCTATCCTCATTTTCTGTTCACATATGCTCACTGGTACCAGTCCATTTTATAGCAGAAATGTTTGCATTCACACAGTCTGTGGACCTCTGGGTGCTGAATCATTGCCATGTAGATTTGTTCTTCTCTGATGAACATGGGGACCCCCATCGTGGATGCCATCCCCCAAGGCCTGTCATGCTTGTGCTCATGCTGCCCTTCTCATTGGTTCCTCTAACCTCTCAGATGAGTGGCTTCAAATAGACTTTTCTTTACATTACACCTGTTACACTTGGACATGGATCACTTAGAGCTCTCTGCCACGTCGTTCTAAATCACTCAAATGTTACCTGCTCACCCCGGAAAGAGTCTGTAGCTTTGAAGCAGAACTGCAAGCAAAAAAGTTTTTTCCATTGGCAAGTTTGATGCCCTCATCTTTAGTGATCTGTTTCCGTTACACCATGCTTGCCACAATGGCCTGAAAAAACTTGTCAGGTTACTGCTGATATTTATATATTTTCTTCTTTGGCCTTTGACAGTCCTAGATCTGTGCAGATGTTTTCACTTTTTCCCATTTCCATTCTGTCTAGTTTCTTGTTTTCACATCTTCGTTTCTTAATTTTTTTCTTTTTACATCTCTCTCTGTGCTGTTTTTACATCTCAATTTCAGTTCTATCTGTGAGGAAGTAGACTGAAGGAGCACCTGCCTGTTCTTGCTTGAATGACCGTGAGTGTGTTTTTTGTAATTGCCAGGCAGGATTTGGGTGTTTTCCCCTAATAAGGTGTGGGGATGTTTGACTCTTTTTCAACAAAAGTCAGCTTGGGTGCCTGTATCTTGGCAGGAAACCATGGCCACTGTTTGCTTTCACATGACAGCAACTTTGATAGCCACAGCAGTGAAAACATTTAAAGCATTACTGTTGTTTTTTAATGAAAAAGCTTGCAGCTCACCTGAGTGCTCTGCAGTTACAGTATGTTTTACAGCTGTTTCCCTTTGTTTACAGTGCACTGTGTTTATTGAGGTGACCGCAGACATTCGTGAATGTTTTGAAGTTTATCTAGTTGTGACAGCTACCGAAATGGATGTGACACAGAGGGAAAGGTCTCTTTTAAGGTAAGACTTTAACTGCCAGCATTCAGCAAACACTGATTTCACTTTGGAGCTGACTGGAAATACACTGGCACATAATATTTGTGTATTTAGTCCATTTATTTTGAGAGCAAAGAGCTCAAGGCTTTACAGTTATTGTATTAATTTGTTGATATTGAGAGTAGTAATACAATAAAGCTAATGGATCACAAAATGTATGACATAAAGGTAGTTTAACAATAAATTCATCAATATTATTTAATTACAAAATTTTAGCAGAGTTCTTCATAGAATACGAAGGTTTAAAAAATTGAAAACTGTGATTGCTAGTATGAGAAAAGTAAAATTATTCTGTTACGAGAAGACGGTTAATTAGCACTTCTGAAAAACAGTTTCTTCTTACAGGGTCGTAAAGTAAATATGGGAAAGATGAAACGTCAAAGATAGCGATACTCACTGAGCTAAATAATGCAGGTCATAGTTCAGGGTGAAGCTCGAGCTGTAAGCCAGGGACGCCAGCTTGATATTTTCTGCCCATGGGAATGGAAATTGTAAGGCATGCCTGGCTCTCTCAATGGTTTCAAACATTCCCAAAGCAAATGCATCTCGTGTTACGTGCTGGTCTTGAGTGTCCATTTTCTGTGTAATCAGGGTTAATTGGGGTAAGAGTTTTCTGAGACCTCAGGGGACCAGGGACCAGTTGTCCAACTGACATTATACTATACAGACATTCAAGGTCCACCGTAGAGCAATGAATTCCCAAGGGCATCAAACTGATCAGGGTGCGATTGTTCGAGGAGCCCTTGTGCCCAGCAGCCCCTCCTACCTAGTTTTGTTGGCTGTGTCTGGAGGCCCCTGTCTCACTGTGACACAGCATGGCTCACAATGGCTTTTGATGACCTGTGATAACCTAAAATGCCCTGCAGTAGTCAAGGCTGCACTGGAAGGTTTTGATCACAGTTTTTGCTCAAGTGGTAAAGGATTTATTAATCTATATCTTATTGGTTTGTTTTGGTCAGCTGTCTGGGACATCCACCAGTCAGGTGATATGGAGGAAATTTTCTTCTTTATGGAAGGACCTCCTATTTTTATTACCCACAAGTGCTGTGTTCCCTTTGCTGGGGAGTTCACATAACTAAACAGTACTTGGCTAGTGCAAAGGTTCGATTTGACTAACACCCCTCTCGAGATTCACTGCCCCATTCTTGCCACACCCTTTAGGCTTTAAAGTAACCTAATAAGTGTTTATTTACCAGTTGGGTTTGAAAACAGTGAGAAAATGTAAAAAGAATCATTCCAGTGGAAGTGAATTAGCATCAAGTGAGCCATGTCAATGGCTGAAACCCCTTGCTTGCTTGCTTTTCCCTGAGACCGCAGGGAATCACTTATCGCATGGAAAGGGAATTTGTTTTATTTGCTTGATTGTGAAATTATACAACTTGAATTTTTTATGTGTACCACATGGGGCTGATTTCTTGAGCCAATTATATGTTTTTACATAGACCATGAATTATTTCTGTTGCTTGCGCACCATGTTGGGGGACAGTGGGTACTCGCTCTACATATCTGGAGATGATGTAAAGCCTTGGGCCCTTTCTAGACCTAATGACTTGTGGATCAGGTAAAAAGCAGGATCAAGACATTGCTGGATAAAGATACCTTAAAAAATCATGACATAATGATGAGACCTTCAGATTGAAAGTGGTGACTTTTGCTCTGGGTGATATAATAAGACTCCAAGGCAATCTTGTTTACAAACTGGGGAGGCAGACAAACAAAACCTGCTTGATTGCTTAATGTGTGAAATTGCTACTGATAAAGGGTGGTAAAAGTTATTGTGATATTATATGTTGTGCATTTGTATTTCTGTATGTTTTGTAATGAAGGTAAATGTCAATTCTAGGGATTGGGAGAAGCAAGAGTGACAGCAGGTGACAGTGACAGCAAAGGTGACATAATTCAGAGTGACAGCAGTATTTTTGAGAAAGCCTTCCAATGTGCTGTCATACCATTAACACCATGAAAAGTCAAAGTTTGAGGGGCCTGAGGCATTCCTTAAACTCTTGGTCATCACCAAATGTATTCTATATAAGTGGTAAAAGAGCCACTGCCCAGACTCTTGTGGGACTCTGGTGACATCCTAAAAAAAATTTATATGAAGAAAACAGACATGCAGAGAAGATCCCAGGAAGTGCATGGAAATCCCCCTAGTCATCAGATTACTTTTGAATTGGTGTGCCAAGTTGTGGGCATAGGGTTGCTTCATGTTCTTCCCTGAAAAGCCAGCCTCCTGGCTGAAAACTATTGAGAACTGCACACCTGTTAGGGAGATGTGGTAGGGCAGAGACGGGGATGATGGGGAGCTTATGGGGTGTCATATACAAGGTGTCTGGGACAGGCTGCTGATATTGCGTTGGGGGTACTGCAGAATTTAATCCTGTTTAGAGTGTTAATGCGATTATCTTAACTATCAACAAGACATTGTTGGCGTCCTTTGAGGTCCTCTGTGGGGCAGGAGTGCATGAGATTTGGTAGGCCTTCTCTGTCACCCAAACAACCCCCTTTCCCAGTCAACACCTGCCCCCACGAGAGACACATTACACTGTCACTCGTTGGTAGCTGTGGGGATTGACAGTCCTTTGTCATAGAACAATCAGTGCCATCCACCAATCAAATGACCTCAGCCGTTTGCCGTCCGCTCACATTACTGCATGCTACTGAGGCGTACACGAGGGCAGAATCCATTCCTGTTTCACCGGAATGTGGCGGAACTGATTGCATGCTTAATGGGATAGCCCTCCCAGTCCTCGCAGCTCACTCAGCGCTGTCCGTTTTCCAGTTTTTCTAAGTGGACCTCGGAAACCGTAGGCCAGCGGGGGGACCTGCGCCAGTGTTACAGAGGCTGATCAAAGAGCATGCTTAGAGAGCATGGCTGTGGATGACGAGTGGGGGATGGGGGGTGTCGTGTGGTTTCTCTCCTCCTTTCCTGCCAGGGCCACCGTGTCACTGTTTCTGATCTTGACTTGTGCCCAAGACGATCTGAGACAGGAAATGGTTTACGGGTGCGTGCCGGATTGGGCTTTCGAACACTTGCTCGGCTCTCAAGAGTCGCGTGGTCCGCAGAGGCCTCACACAAAAACAAGCCAGAGAAAAACAGCAGAGCAACAAGGCGGATGAGAAAAAAAGACAGATAATTTGTTTATCTTCCTTTCTCTGTTACTGTTTAAATAGCTCTGCAGTTGTTTGACATTTTGTGTTGAAATAACACAACAGGTTTTAATGTTCTGAGAGGGACAATGAAGCATCCAAGCAAAGAGCTTCATCTTTTGTCGTATTTCTTTAATGATAAGAGTTGGCCTCTTTCCCCATTTCGCAAAGGAATCAGCTGGATTGTGTCGAGTGGACACTGAATTATCACTGTATGACTGAGAAAATAAACATGGAGTTTCTCTGGGCAAAATGGCAATCCTTGGACATACCCTGCACATTATAGACTGTCAGTGGACATGCAAGGAGGAGATCACAGTTCAGCAGCTGCTGGTATCATCTGCACGAGTGGCAGTCGAAGGAGGATGCATCCCGTGGGAGAAGCCTGAGCTTTCAGACTGGCTTCAGTGGGAAAAGGGGGGGGTTGTTGGCACTGATGCAGGCCAGGCGACTCATTGTAAGCCCATCGGCATGCGGGATGGGAGACATTGCTGGGGAGCATCCCTGGAGCTGTGGGCCTATCTTCAAGGAGGAGGAGAAGACACTCTTTGTTTACTAGTGAGGAATGTTTCAGAACATTTCCCTGACTGTAATGACAAGATTTTCAAAACACACGTGTATTTGTGGTCCTCTCTCCTCACAGTCACCAGCATTTATTTTAAGCAGTTGCTAAGGAATTCAGAACAGGCATTTTCTTTATTGTGTTATTTGCTGAGGCTGGGCATTGATCAATGTGGGCAGTAGGGACTTGACAGCAAGACCAGCTGATGCTTGACATCTATGTAATATTGCTTTGTTGTTTTTGTCACTCCTTTTCCCTCAGATTTTGCTGAGGCCATCTGTGCAGACAGGACACCCACCCAGCTTGCTACAGGCAGATATCCCAGTGTGCATTCTTGGAGCCTCCTTTCATTTCATTGTACAAACTGCAGACTTGGCCAGTTGATACAACAAGCTTGAAGTCAAGCATTTTTCACAATCCCACCCACAGCCCTATAGGCACCTGTTGATGTGAGTAAGAAGGGTAAAAAAGCCTCGACTGTATCACCCACCCAGTGGACCTTTAGCCAGATTATATTACATGGACTTCCTTTTTACAGATGGTAGGGAGTGGAACTGCTGTCCCTACCGCAGTGTTCACAGCGACTCACCAGTGCCCACTGGGAATGTTATTTTCACTGGCATCTCTGTGTCTTTTAGTTGCTTGTTTTGTGGATGTACAAGGCTTTGAGGGATAAATGGAGATGGCTTGGATTTTTTATGAGTGCGTGCACCCTGCTGTGCAAACACTGGAGTCCATTCTGCCTCCAGTGCCAGGTCAGGCTGGACGCCTCTCTTGAGCTGGTTGAGACTCGCATCCATAACGTGATGTGCCGATTGACAGAAATGCCGTTGCATGCTAAGCCAGCAGAAGCATACCCTTTGAACAGGCTACGGTGAGACAGCAGTGGAAACATTACAACACACTGTAGCACTGTGGCCAACCAGCCCCATGAGAACCCAAGACCTGCTGGGTGGTTTACGATGAATTGGTGGGATGGACTACACAAGTTCTGCCATGGGACACACAGCGAGCAAAAACTGTGATCAAAACTCCCGCTTAAATCCTCAACAACTTTCAACACTGAAGTCTGTCAGCAGCTAACTGGGTGTGGTTCACTTTCACAGTCCATGTTATTTTTAGGGTCTTCTAACCCAAAATTCAAACAATTTATTATTATTATTATTATTATTATTATTATTATTATTATTATTATTATTATTATTATTATTATTACACATCTAGTGGCATAGTTTTGAGGTTGTGTTATATAGTCTGTAGCAGAGCAGACAGTCTGACCATCTAGCTGGTCCAGTGTAGCTCCTTGACTCTCTTCCCATGTTTAGTCAGCAGCAACGTTTCACAAGGACTGAAAAATGTTAAATTAATAAGAGTAAGTGAAAGGCAGGGAAAAAAGCAGTGAGACACTAGGTCCCCAGAGAGGGGTGACCATCTCTGAGAATAGGCTTGCTTCATCTAGATAAGTGCTGTCTGTATAAGCTGACCATAAAGGATTGTGTTGGCGAAGCACTGTGGGAAAACTGCGGGCTTCTGGTGCCTTCTCTACACATGCAGGTCAGCTGGGACAGTGGGGGAAGGAAGAGTGCCGTCACGGTGGCATTGCATGCTTCTCGCAATACGGGCTGTGCAACGAGTTCCTTCGGCCTTCAGCTGTGGGCTGCCAGTGTGCTCAGCAACAGGCTATGGCAGGGCACATCGCTTACTTATCAGCCTTCATCTTAAAACAACTTGAGTCCCACGGGCTCTGTCTGCCCCCCCACCACCATGGGAACTGAGTGTCGTGGCTCAGCCTTGCATTCTCCCTACCATGAGACTGACAGGCATTGGTACGCAGTGCAGTTCTGTAGCCAGCGGCACAAACATCCACTGTGTTCCCATGCAGTCTCTTGTTTAATTTATAGTATTCATATTTTTGGTTGATTTAATAATGTTCCTGATGAATTTTTTAGCTGTTAAAGTTCCCAAAGAGTTAGATTTGTCCAAAGCAACTTGCACAGGTTGCATTTTTTACATTTATACTGAAGCTAATTTCAATTAGCACCTTCCAAAAGGGTGCAACCTCAGGCAGTCATACATGTACTTGACAGATCAACCTTTGGATGATTTGTCCAGTTTTACGCATTATGTTGGGAAGAAACAGTGTCCATGAGTGTTCCCTTGTTCTGTTCCCAGGAACCCCCTTCTGCAGGTGGGGCCTCCCCATGATACACCACGAGTGCCTAGGTGTGCAGAAAGTCTCTGATTCTTGAATCCCTGTCTTCTACCCCTCACAATCCTGTCCCCCCATAATTTCATTTCTCACACTCCTGACCCCCTCCGCAGTTGACCAGATTTACAGATGTGTGGCAGAGGACAGCTCTGGTTATCTAATTGTCGCCCATTTTGTGTGCAGTTCTTCCAGTTTGATTATTCAGCAAATTGCCTTGTCTGTTTGCTTAAAGAGCAAAGTCCAAGTTGAAGGAGATTCAACAAGCAAAGCCAGAGCAGGTTACTCCAATGAGGTTTGGGGATGAAGCATCTGAGGTTAGTTTGTGAGTTTATTAAGGGATTTAGTAGTGAGCACCTTAGCCTACCCAAAACTTGGACTTCTTGCAGTCTTTGTGGCAACTTTGTGAGACATGAAAGGTTGGCTATGAAATGTCAGACAAACCAGTTTTCTTCTGACATGTTTACACTGGAGTTAAACAGCCGAAGACCAGCGCCAAGCAACTCTTAAGCCGTGAGTGGCTAAAATTAGCCCCCTGTCGCAAGGTCCTCAAGCCCAGCGTTCCCTCACCCAAGCGTGCTGGCGGCAGCAATCCAGCATAACACAGTGGCGTGAATGAAGATGTTGGTAGCGGTCCCATGAGGGCCAACGGCTGGCTAATATGTGTAAAACTGACTATCAAATTTATGACGTGTAAAATGAGGCTCGACCGTGGTTCTATTTTTGTTCCTTACTTGTGGGGAGCTTTTACCAGGGGAGGATGGAGTTCACACAACTGTGAGAGGAGGCTATGCTGGACGCAGTGTGTTAGTGTTGTTTTCCGGGAGCTCAGGCCATTTCACTGCACAAGAAGACTCAAACATATTATGAGGCAAAAGTTGCTCCAAGTGAAAATATTGATACTGGCAGCCCATCCGAAGGTTTTGACGTTGGTGACGTTGCATTTTTTTCCATGACACTCTGATGATTGTTTCCAAATGCACCCATCACTTTGAATAAATCTACACCAGACCTTCTGCTTTGCAGGAAAGTAAACAGAAAATCTCCCAGTTGCTTTGACGCTGGTACCAATGCATGTTTTGGGGTAGCAGTTTGGTGAAGGGCAGATTTACCAAATGTGCTTGCTACCCAGGACAATTCCTCATGTTAGACACACCCAGGACCATCTTTCACCGCTTAAAATGTCATTTTTAGGTATTCAACATATTATTCCTCCCTAAAGAGTCTAATTCCTGTGAAAGACAGTGCAAGGCTTCTGTGTGTGGCTTCTTTCACAGTGTCACAGTTGTTATTGGTGCCTGAGCTGCTTTGGTTCACATGTCCCAGCTGGTTTCAGCCCAATGAGTAGCCAAGTGGTCCAGTAAAGACAGAACACTTCACCAAGCAGCCCAATAAGATGAAGGAGACCCCTATTTGGGAATTTGGCAGTGTGGAATGCATTTTAGCTGGTTAGTCCTCGGCACTTCAGGCTGGATCTTGACACAAGTCTTGTCTCATCTTCCTCCAAGTGCATAATCTTAACAAGACGCGTCAGTAAATGGACTAATAAATAAAGCATGGGGCCTGCAGGCTGCCTTCTTTGCCTGCATTTGCAAAGTGCTTGTTGAAAGCTGTGGGCCTCTTCCCAGAGCTCGGAATTACGATCGGGCCCATTGCTGGGATGACGAAAGGGGAACAATTTATAGGTTAATCTATTTTTTTTTTTTTTTTATAGTGAAAGTCAGAAAAAATGCAGGTCTGTTTATTCCAAAATGGACTTCTTATCTTGGTTGTTTAGCTAACCTCCATTCTGCCTCTATGGATTTTCTCAGTTCCTGGGTGCGCTGTTAATCCCAACATCTGGACAGTTTCCCAATTTAGAACTACTGGTTATTAGAAGAGGTTCCCAGTCACCTTTAGTGTTTGTAACTGGTTCATATGAGACAAGTGCACTGTAATGATGCAATGCATAAAAGTCCTTCCTGCATTAGAGAGAGCTAAGCTGTGTTGCTGCATCCTACCATGTGAGTTATGTAAAAAGATGTGGATAAGAGCAGTTTACAGTGCTTGCATGTATTAAATAAGAAAGCAGAAACTATGCTGTTTAACAATGTGGAGTAGTAGGTTCAGCCAGAAGGTTCAAATCTTACGCCAAACATTCCTGTAGCACCTCTGAGAAAGGTATTTACCCAGAATTACTCCAATAAAACACCCAGAAAATAGGGTAATTCTCTTTTGATAAAAAAAGCACCAACTAAGCAACAAAATACTATTAATAATAAAGTGGTAGATCAGGAAGTTTATAGAGACATTTTTCACATCTCATGAAGGATCCTCAGTAAAGCATGGATCCTGCAGAAGTTGTGCTGTCCCTCAGGGCATTCGGGGACACGCATTGATGACTTTGGCCCATTCCCATCCGTTCGGTATTAAACTGCAACCCTTGGGCCCCTCTGCACACAATAAATTTTAATTATGATGATTCCTCCCCCCTCCTCTTCCTCAGCTGGGACTGGGTTTTTATGGTGACTGCATGGATGAGGATTAGGGCCTGAACGTGCGCACTCTTCATTCTCATTGCGCTCCGGGACACGGACCAAAACCCAGACTTCACAAAGAAAATGTTTACTTTGTGTGCGCTTTGGAAAAATGTATTTCCTTTAAAAAAGACCATTGGCAGGAAAAATAAACAGACTTGATTTATAATCCTGAAATATGCATGCCCCTTAATTGAATACCAAATGTGGCCGCAGACCAGTAGCGAACTGACATCATTACTCGGCAATCAGTCAGGGAGGAACAGGCCAATAGGAAACGGAGAATAAAAGGCAGCAACGTAAAGGTCACTATGACAACACTGCCCATTATTTGAGTTTGTTTTAAAAAGCCAATCAAAAAATGTAATAAGCTGCTTCGGGATAATATATGTATTTTTATTATAATTTAACACATTAGTCATGTCAATTGGGTGGGAGAATTTCTGTCACAACGAGTGGGACAAAGTGTCCCTCAGCACCGCAGCATTTTTCTCTGCCTTTATGTGTCTTTGGGCATTTGCATGCATGTGATTGGTGTCCCGTTCCTCAAGGACACCTTCTTGTAAGATGGGTGATGTTTTTTTGATGGCAGAGTTTGAAAATGTATGGGAATCCCTGTGGCGACAGCTTTGGTGGTAGTGTGTACAATGACAACTTCCAGACATAACGTGTACCCTGTTCCACCACCTTGGGATTATTTTTTTTGTTATTTCTTAAACTGATTTTTTTTTTAATAATTATGATTTTTTTTTAACCCAATGCCAGACAATCCTTTAGACTTTTCAAACACAGAATGCAGAATATGGAGGGGAGCAGCTATGAAACTGGCATGTTCCTAGCCAGCCTCCTGTTAATAATCTTCTAAAACCTATTGAAATAATTATTTCAATTGTTGTTAAACTGGTTCACAGAAACCCTCCTTAGATGTTGCTGTGCTACATTTGAGATGCATCCTGCCACATTTGACTTGTCCTCCAAACAACCATGACTGTCATGAGATGTGAGTGTTTGTTTCTTATAGTGTTTTTGTGTGTTTGTTTCCGGTGCTCATATTCCTCATGTAAATAAGGGTTTGTGACTGTCCTGCTCAAGATGAGCTGCTATAATGTGCTGCAGCAGACTTATACTTCAATATTTTCATTTTTATGAAGCAAAATTATTTTATATACCAGTGATTTAAAATAAATATCAACAAAAAATCTAAATTAGAACATATCATTTCTTATGTACATTATTTCTTTCCAGAATTTACAGTAAACATTGCCAGTCACCATGTTTAGTTATCAATGGATTTCCACATATTAAGGTTCGAGGGTTACTTTATTGTCATTCTGTCCTTGAACAGATGTACAAGAGGGAACAAAATGTGTTTTCTCCTGGACCGTCTGCACAATACACTATACAGACATGGTTGCAGAGGACAACACAGAAAATGCATGAGACAGAAATGGTTATAAAGCGCTGTTATGGAAAGAAAGGTGATGTGATGGTGCAGCAAGTAGAAGCGCTGCCTCAGTGCCTGGGCTGTTTGGGTGTGGGCTGGAATTCCATCTGAGTGGAATATAAATATTCTACTTTAGTTACTTGTCCATAGTGTATGCCAATGTGAGCATGTGTGGCCACCCTGAAATCAATCAATCGCTAGACAGACAGACAGACAGACAGAGTTTATTGGCTCTGGAGGAAATTGCCTGAGGCTATAGCACCACATATACAAAAAACAGTAACAGAGGACACTGGAATAACAGAATTGTGTGGTGCATTAATATCCAGTAAATAGCGCAAAAAAGACAGTGGATGAAAAAAAATTAAAAGTGAAAAGTAGTGCTGATAGATTAAATTCACTTAATGGGAAGTAAGAGGTTGGTACCACCAAAACTAAGCTTGATAGCTCTCCTCATGCAGATATGTATCAAACCTTGTGTTTCATTTGCTGTTTTATTCTTTCTTCACATCTAAATGATCATTTGGGAAAAAGTGTGCTTCCATATCAGAGTGACAGACACGAAAACCAGTGAGATCTGCATCTGTAGATGATGTGATCACTGTGCCAGAGGTGTGTGAAAAGGATGAGCAGGGACAGATGGAGCAGAGCTCCCAAAGCTTGCAGTCAAAGTTTCCTCCATGTGACAACTGCCCCATAACAAATAGTTGTGTTCCAGACAGGGTTAATGATATTTTTTTAAGAGCAAATCACTGCAGAAAAAGAGATTATTGCAGCCTCTATGTCTGGTGCAGTTAGAATAAACATTTTTTTGGAATGAATTCAGATGTGTTGTTTGTTTCCCATTTATCTCTACATCTTATACAAACAGAAACTGTCTGTGAATACATCTTAAAACTGTGCTCACTCTCTCTCTTTCGCTTTCTCTCTCTCTCTCTCTCTCGCTCACTCACTCACACACACACACACACACACACACACACACACACACATAAAAACTGTCTGACCCTGTAATCATAACTGTGTGGTGGATATGCTTTAAGGGGGTTATTGTCATGTAGCTAAAATGTAGATCCCAGGCACTGAAGGAATTTGCAATTTGGGCCAATAGTGATTTCGCATGAAGGGGCAAGTCTGCTGCTAACTCAGCAAAAAGAAAGAAAAAACTCTTCTTTTGCTTGTCAAAAAGGGAGAATGCCTCAGCAAATGTGAGCTGAATGGACAGAAGCGGTACTGACAACATGTGGGAACAGCACTGTGCTTTATTCAATAAGCAGCAGTCCATGGCATAGACAATGTTCCATAATGGGGTGAAGCATAGCCCGTGAGCAGTGAAACAGCGTCCTCCCCTGATTTATGTGCAGGCCTCTGAGGTGATGAACTGTTTTTGGTTATTTTTATTGCCCACTGTATTTTTTTGAATTTCAACTGGAGGGAAATGTGTACAATTTCATAGCTTGCTCATAGTTTAGTTTGTCTGTGCCTTTTCTCACTGACATGCAAAATCTTCAGTGTCTAGATACACAGAAGATTTTGAGGGCACCAGGTGCACCACGGCAGATTTCAAAATGAGAACTTTTTCTGGTAGAATCATATTAAGGTAATTATTGTCAAGAAACAATGGACCAAATGCTGGAGTAGTTTGCTGTGATAAATACTGTAGCTCTTTTGACCATATCCTTCCTACAGTGCACAGTGAACTTTAACCTGTTTAATGTTATACTGGTTTTATATAGTGGTATACCTAGCTGAAGTACCTTTGGCCAAGGTACTTACCATGAACTAAAATAGAAAGAAAAAAAAAAAATTCTGTATAAATGGACAAATCATGGTAATTCTGAGAAAAATGTCAATGCAAAGTGTATAATAATAACATAATAATGTCTAATAGTGTAAGGTGTGAACATGGCTGCAGCAACTTTGATGGAAGAAGCTGACAGCTGTGCTTATTTCATTGATCAATAAAAGTTAATTTGACTATGGTTACTGTCTAAAGCATTATTTCCGGGGTAGGAAAAAACTAGCTAAGTCTTGACTGCCAGTTTATTGACTCCGTGAGGCTTCATGCTTCTGTCTCCCGCAGAAAGCTAGGGTCTAACAGAACCATTGTGATGTGCAAATTTTTTGCCGCTTCACTGTGTTTTTTAGCAAGGCTACCAGATTGATCTTGGGTCCGAGCCTCTGGCATACGATGTGAATGGAAAAAATCAGCAGCAGGGTGCATCCTGGCCTTTCAGGGATCGCGGCAAATTAGATGTTGCGGGTCTGTAAACACTGGGAGCCGATCTGAGGGCATCACGTCGGTAGCACTGCCTTCCATATGGACTGCGACCCAACTTGCCCTACGTCTGTTTGCGGTTCCCACTGATTGTTCCGCTCAGCAATGGGTGTAGGTAAAACTGTGGTCCTGACCGTGGCCCTGCAGCTTCTCATGTGTGACAGGGGACTGTCAGAATGACAACACTACTTACGTGTGATGCTGAGTCAGCACTATCAAGTGGATGACTGGCTGGACCCCCCACAGTCCCACAGTTCCACCTGCCTTCTGTCAAGAACATGTTTGTCTGCCATTAGCCCATTAGCTTATTAACTTCTAGAAAACAGAACATCTTTCAGCAAAGAATGATAATGATTGTAATTATAAATAATCACAATGGATAATTACAAAAGTTGCGGCAGTTACTTTCACCTGTGTCCAGATCCTGACATGCCCTACAGCTTCCTACAATGCTGATGCTTTATGGATCTTGTCATGTGTCATTTGCTGCCCGATGTTGCCATACCACAGTGAGAGCCAAGTCCTGTGAAGCTTTCACTCATTTAACAGATTGTGCAGGTCCCTGCGGGTAGGAGGACCAAGCCCACTGCTTATGTCACTGGGCTGGAAGCCCTGTGTCCCAGGCCTGCCTGTACAGGCTGTAGGAGTAATGCTGGGCCTCAGTGAAACAATTAAGGTTCTGTACTGCACCCTTTCTGATCTCTGTTTCTGGCTCTCAAAACTCTTGGACCACCACAGTGTTACCATGGTGCAGATGGACCCAAGTCCTGGAGATGTACTGTCCAGGTCCAGTGTAGTATGAGATAGATCATCCCAATGGTCCTTTCTCAGTTGACTTTGATTGTTGAGGTCTGGACCCTCAGCTACCCATTTACTCCATTCCATCTAGTAGTGCAGAAGACAGGTCTGCATCAGAGCAGCATCCTCAGGCCTCACAGGTCCCAGCAAAAATGCAGCAAATTATCATATTTTTCTTTCTCAGACTCTTCCACACCCCTGTCCGTTGTGTGTTTGGAAAATGACTCAGTGCACAGCAATGAGCTTGCACTAGAGAAAATGGATTTTTGGGTTTGGTGTATGACAAGAAGAAAAGATGAAATAACGGTGTATCTGCTTTCTGGAGGACTTCAAAGCTTGGGCTTGCTGTATCAAAGGGCCGATGGCAGTGCACGCAGGCTCTCCTGCCCTCTGGAGACATATTTAATGTCTAATAGTCATGATGCCAGAGAGGGGCAACCACTACAGGAATGGCAGATAAAGGGTGCTGAAACAGCATTGTGGAGCCATGCAGTGAGTGATAACTCCATGTGAGTGACAGCCTGTTAACCCCATATTGTAGAATTTATGTCACCTTTTCGGCACTTTCATCTCCCTTTATTCGTTCTGTGTGCCTGCAAATTGATATGATTTTGCTAGTAGAAAAGAAATTTGGAGGCTTCTGACAAAATGAGATGCTGCAAAGTCCATCTTTAGTCTGTTTTCAGTGGAGGATCACACGAGTGTATAGAATTGGCATATAGAACTGAGCTAGTTATTAGGATAGACTTGGGTCTGAAAGATATGGGTTTTGAGGTCCTTCTTGAGTGTTAAAAGGGATTCAGCAGCTCTGAGGGAGAGAGGGAACTTGTTCCAGTACATTAGGGTCAAAACCAAGAAGTGATGGGCTTTCAATTTTAGAGCCTTTACCCTGTGAGGGCAGCCATTAGGAAAAACAGAAGTGGAGGAGCACAGCACTTTTTTGGCAGCGCAGGGAGTGAACAGGTTCTGTAAGTATCAGCGTGTAGATCTTTTGACTGTATTGCAGGCTGTGTCCAGAGTACCGTGTAACTTGTACTATGTACCTTACTAAATGGTCCTGCAGCCAAACAGAGGTACACTAGGTTGTAAGGTGATGGCTGCGGCCCTGATTCTCCCGCTCAGGACTGAAGGGGTCAGATTACAGTGCAGGAATACAGCATTGTGGGCTGAAACCATCGTCCCGGCACCTGGTCTGTGCTAGCTGGGTGCTGCTCTGTAGGATCCCCATAAGTGAAAGCGATGTGAGTGAGAAAGGTGCAACGCCCTGGGCTGGACGCAGGCCTTAGAGCTGGTCTCGCCCTTTGAATGTCTTTGGAGAGGGGCCGCTATTTGCACAGCTGATTCCTGTTTTCTAAGCGGTGGGACCAGGTCCTGTTTGCTTTCAGAGACGATGCTGTTGTTCCAGTTGGCATTCTCATTTGTTCCGCTCGGGAGAAAAAGTTGTTCTTGTGGGACAGAGAGATTCCTTCACTCTGTTTGCTGATGTCTTACTGCATCCTATGGTTCAAGACACCAGGTTTCCTATGAAAATCTTGTCATCTACTTAGAATATATTTGTCTTTGTCTTGTTTTTCTTGAGACCTTAATCTTTCCAGCTCTGTATTTGGTTGTTATAAAGATTTGCATACAAATACCAACATTTTAATGAATGCGTTTCCTGCTCAGTGTGTTTATTTGTTTCTTTGCTTTTCTGACACTTTGTCTACAAGATGACATAGAATGTGAGGTTGGTACAAAAAGTGACACTGGTTTAGCCGTTGATATAGGAGAAACGGTTCTGAGGAAGTACTCTCCTAATGGGAAGGCTGTGACTGACCACAACAGTACCAGCTTGTTGATGCAGAATGGATACTTGTTAAATGAAGATGTTGTGATATTAATTGACATAGTTTTTAAGACTAGAATTTAAATGAAAAATTAATATTTCTGTTTAGTAAAACACGAGGAAGACACTTGCAGCATTGGATAGTAATTTGTGTTTTGTCTGCAGAGGTCCGCTGAAGATCTAACCTCTTGACTGAAGCAGCATGAGGATCTTCAACAGTTTACCCTCCTTATTAGAAACCAGACAGCCTGCTTGTGTTCTGACGTAAACGGAGATTGATGAATAAATCACTCAGATGCACATGACATGGGCAAGAATGAGTTTCTTTCCGATAAAAGTTCCTTATAAGATGAGAATGTAAAACTGTCACATTGAAAGCAGTTGTTAATCAAGTGGGGGAAACAAACAAGTGGGGGGGTGAGGCTGGGTGGAATTGTTTGCTGGCTTGCTGCGGTGCCATGACTCGCGCCCAATTCTCCCCCCCAATGGGGGTCGGCGTCACCACTCATTGCAAGCTGGCGGCCCGTGAGGGAATGGGAGTCAATCGAGAATTACAAACAATTAGCCAGTAAATCAGTGGCCAGCTTGCATTCTCAGACTGTGTGTGAACGTCTGCATGTTTTGCGCCTTTGTGTGTTTTTTATGATGCATACTGTACTTATTTATTGGATACGGAGCACTGGTTTGAGGAGACCCCTTTGTGTGGAGTTCTTGGCGACAGCGTGCCAAGAGGATGCTGTCAATACGTTAGCACTTTAGAGCATGTTTGCAGCAGCGTGTGTGTGAAATGACGCAGGCTCACCAACACGGTCACACGTAGCCCTGAGTTTGCCTAGTGTTCCATTCTTAAACTAAATGAGCTTGAACTCATTATCCATTCACATTGACCGGTGATGAGTTGGTGGAGCGTTTTGTTAAATCCAACTCTTGCTCTGGTTTGCTTGTTCAGGATATTGACTGTGAATTCATACAGTGAAAAATATTCTGCTGTATAAATGGGTAGATGATTGTAGAATTGCTCATCTAACATTGCATGTTGGGTTGGACAAGGAACCCAGGTTAATATTAATAATAATATAAATATCAGTGAAACTTCTTTTTGTTTGCGTCTTTGTTTGCCTTGCTTGCTAAAACTTGTTTAAATCCTGGAGCTATCTGTCATGGATTAGGGACTCTTTATCGAAATATGGTGCAGAGATGGAATCTCATGTTAATGTTAACTTTCGCCTTCGAGCATTTTGAGCCATGCCAGATTCATTGAAATGTGGGTGTTTTCACAGCCTGGTAGTTAATTGTCTGTGATGTGTGTGCACACAGGCATTGGTATTACTTGCATAGCCTCCAAAACATAATTTCCGAAAAAAAAAAAAAAACGAAGACATGCACATCCCATCCTTCTCAGGTATCTCACATTACTCAAATATTCCAGAATAGGGGCTTAAAATAGAAAATATATGTACTCATATATATTAGATGAGTTGAGTGCCTTAACTTAACTGTTCCTACTCTGTAATTTTGAGCAGCAGTGAACATTGCCAACTGCAGAGCTGTGTTGCACCTTTTCTTCAGCTCTCTAATTTGGAATGTGATATGTTTTGCTTTTACGTTCTTCCAAGGTAATGTTTCACATCTTGGCACCTCGTCCAAGCATGATGGTACCTCATTACATCTGTGCTGCGGGAGTTTAAGAGGCACGTTGGTTCAAAACGATAAGGTAAGAGCTGTATTTATGACTGTGTTTATGTGGCCCACTCTTCTTTTACACCTTCTCTTCAGCAGTTTATTTCGAGTGATTATTTCAGTGCTGTTGTGTGAGGGAGACTCACCCTTTTGGGTTGTGTAACACAGTTTGGCAGGGGAGTGTCTGCTGTTGCGTTGGAGGAGGGTGAAGTGGCCATTGGGGGTGTTTTTCCGTGGGGTGGAAAATGGAGGCATAGACCACAAGGAGCACTCTTTGGTCCACTTCCAAGCTCTTTCTTCTAGGAAGTGATACTGGGGAGTAAGGATACAAACAACAAAGTCCAAAAGCAGCTTCTTCCTTTTTAGCCTCTGAGGAACACATTATAATCCAAATCCACACTTGAATGGACGTTATGATGCTACTGTTGGCATTCAGCTCTAAACTCATTTGATGCAGCTGAAATTTGCCCCGGGTCATGAGTGTAGCGTGTGAAAAAAACAATCTTCATTTCAAGTGCTTCCTCTCACCCCTGCCCCTCGAAGTGCAGTAAACAGTTTTTCTTCAAAAATTACTTTTATATGATTATCCCACCTCTTTGATGTTTTTCTTTATGTTTATGGTGTCTGAAGGAGCACCGCTTTGTCAAATTTCCAGTATGTGCAAATGTATTTGGTCACTGAAACCTTATCTCATTGTTAGCGTACCCCTGGCAGCCTGGAGCAAGACATGCCCATTTTGGCTCTGTTCCGTAGCTGTATGAGCTTGGCAGGTTCCTTCTGTTTTGGGCATTAAACAATCCTCCCTTCAAGAAAGCAATGTTACTATGCTATTACACAGTGAAGTAGGTGTGGTAAAGCCATGACCTGGTCAGGTTTTCTGTGCCAACTAAATGAAACACAAACACTAATGAAGTGGTGGCACTTACGGAGCTGAGGAGCTAGAGATGCTTGGAGAGCATCTGAAAGCCCCACGTGTCTGCAGAAAGTGAGCGAGACAAACAAACAAACTTCATTTCAAGTGTTGGTTCCAGTTCATGATGGATGAAAGGAGGTGCAGCTGCCCCTCAATGTGCATGCAGCCCTGCAGGGTTTACATCCCACCCTAACCCAGGACCAGGGCCTCATGCTGGTGCCCTACAATTGTCTGTCCACCTGCCTCTTACTACACCAGCCTTGAGGTTTGGAGGTGGTCACTATCCCTACACACAGAACAAGGACGCTTATTTTAGTATTAATAAAAAAACATAGACGATCAATAGACACTAATGACCAGGAGCTCATTCGTTTATGTGCTGCATCAGCTTATTTGCCCCCCTCCCCATCACCTTCCTGCCAGGAAGCAGAGATCTGCACATCTGCTCACCCAACCCAGGCAATCACATGGTCATACACAGGGGCTTCAGAAGCACCGCTCGCTGCTGGAGGTATTTGGCCTTTCATGGTACATGTGTAACAGCATCGTGAGAG
Source organism: Heterotis niloticus (assembly GCA_018136845.1). NCBI lineage: Eukaryota > Metazoa > Chordata > Actinopteri > Osteoglossiformes > Osteoglossidae > Heterotis > Heterotis niloticus. Next base: position 9,893,712 of record CM030889.1, read on the forward strand.
CAGCAGAGGAGATCTATCTTCAGAAGCTTTGAGTCCAGTGTTCTAATGGCCATAGTGCTCTCTGCTTGTATTCAGCAAGGATGCGCCATGATTTACCACAGTAATGCACGAAACTTAATGTTTTGACAGCTTCCATTGTGCTGTACTCTTCAAATTAGAATAATCTGAGTGGGGCCTGACAGCAGGTTCAGACACGAGTTCAAATCCAACTCAAATATGTTTGAAGTTTTCGTATTCTCCTCATATTTGTGTGGATTTCCACCAAATACTACGGTTTCTGCTCACAGTCCCAAGCCATGTGTTTCAGGTGGATTGGTAACTCTTAATTGCCCTTAAAGTGTATGTAAGTGAATGAATGTATTACACTGCTTTGTTGCCCAGATGGGTCCCTAAATGTGACGTGAGGCTCGTGTCTGCACCATGACTCCATAATAGCCAGTCCTTAAACTGGTTTACAAATAGACTAGGGACTGGGATTCCTTGGACAGAGGCAAACATGGTGTGACAGATGGACCTGCTCTCAGGTTTGCTTAAACCAAGAGGGTAAACAGGAAACTGGAGCCTCCCAGGCCTGAGGTCCTCCAAGGTTTTTGTGTGAGGAATGATCGTGAGGAGTGTGGGTGGTGCCCAGGGGGCAGAGAGCCAGCGTCGGCACCCGCTAATGACCCTGGAGACTAACAGTCCTTCCCAAGCTGGTGTCCCTCCGTCAGTTACTCCATGATTAGAGCCCCCACTACCCCCTTATGCCCAAGCGTCGTTTGATCTCCACGGCGATCCGTTGACTCGGTGAAATGGAGACGGAGCACTTGTCAAAACCTTGTCAGGAGACAATCTGTAACCCATTTCACAGACCTTCGCTTTTTTCTCCACCTCTCTCCTTTCATACCGTGCCAGTCGTGCAGGAAGAGAGGTGCAAGTGCTATTTATTAGAAATCGTCTCAATGACTCTGAACCCATCCTGACAAATATTAAGACTTAATAAATACCTTTTTATTGCCTCCTCACCAGTTTTAACACAACTGCTGGCAACATTTCTGTGTAAGACTGCAGAATATCAGAATAGTTATAGCAAAGATGTATATACAATATGTCCATCATCAAACTGTCAGTGCATCCATTGTCATTGACCATTTTATCCTTGTCTGGGTTATAGAGGTAAAAAAAATATATATATATATAGAGAGAGAGAGAGAGAGTGTAGTGTATATAAGCAAACACACACACACAGTTGGTCAATTTCATAAGACAGTCTCAGGCTTTAGGTTTTGTTTTTCATTTCTTCGTGACTCATGAGACTTCTTGGACCTTTTCTGGCATGGAATCTGCCCAGACTTTTGGATAGAAAATATCATAATTCCCTTGACTTACAATGATGTCCGAACAATGGCGATGCTCACAGCCTCAAAGCAGTGGGTTACATGGGCTTCCTTCATAGCAAAATGTTGGCTGCTGAACAATTGTCCCATTGAAGGGGACGAGAATGGCGCCGACCTCGGGGGTTACGGCAAGAGGAAAGGAACGTAGCCAGCCGGCCTGCTCAAACCATGACCGTTTGCGCATTCAGAACTTGGTTATCAAGGCAGTTCATCTACTTGTTGAGGCAAGAATGAGCAATTGTGGCGTGCAGACGTCAGAACTTCCCTATCGCAGTTACCAGCATCAGTCTTGATGGACGGCATCCTCTAAGACGATTGGTTAATCTGTGTAGGTAAACCTCCCAAACTTGGACTGTTAGGTGGACTCATGTCTCTTTGCTTTGTGGTGAATGTGTGCAACCCCCTCTATACAGACTGGGCTGCAAAACTCAAATTGCTTGTCAGAAATGGACATTGTCCCCTTGAGCAATGCTCTCAAAGGCATCGGCAAATATTAGAATACGTGGACGGTTGAAACTGCGAAGTCGCAATCTCTGCAAATCATGCCAGAGGACTGAATGTGGTGAGCAAAGAAGGGCTGCAGATTGAATGTCAACCGCTGGCACTGATTCTGCGTCACCGCCTTCGTGCCCAGATGAATTCCTCCGTCTTTAAGACGCTCACTGAGTCCAGAGGTGCTGACAGAGACAGAACCAAAGTGCTCAGTCTCATGTCAGCTCCATCCCTGCTGGAGCTCCATGGAACCCCATGGTTGCAGCTCAGCAACGTTTCTCAGTGCTGACACCACTTTCTGGAGCTCTTGAGTAACACAAGGGAACCACTAACCATTAGCGCACGTGCACGCGCGCACATACAAAAACATGCTCCACGGCCTCTGTTTCAGTGATTTCTGGTGCCGGTTTTCCTTTTTCGGGTGGCTTTTGACACTCATTTTCCATTCTCCACACATTGGCTCATTAGTGGCCAGTTTATTTGAAGAAGTGCTGTGTGCTCAGAGCGGGTGTTTATTTCATGATTCCACGGCTAGTGTTGGACAGGTCGTCTTGGTATGTGGGGGTGGCTGGGGTGTTCGTCCAGGAAATGGCAACCACTTATTAAAGTCTAGACGCAACATAAAACCGGGCAAATTGTCACAGCTTGCCCTCGCGGATGCTGAAGAGGAGCAGCGAGTATCTGTCGAAATATGTGAAGTTCTGCGTTTGTGGGTTTGTGCATACAAATACCCCAACAAAACACTTGTTTAGAAGCAGTGGTCATATATTCATCTGAAACTTGTGTCACGGCTCTTCTTTTCACAGCCATTTTTCAAGAATCGTCCCCATAGCTTTATGCTTTCAGGGTTAAGCGAGAGAGGCTTCTAATACAGCAAAACACTGAAATGTATGACTGCCCCGTTTATTTCAGGGGAAGATGCTGCTCAGCAGCGCTTGTGGTCAAACAGACCATTGCTGCCATCTCGCCGGCTTCCCTTCAACTTGCTCCCTAATTCCACAGGCAGTCTGAGGAATGATGGGTTGTATACATTTGAACTAGCAAGACTGGATCAGCCTAGAAGTTATACATAAGTACAGGTCAACATTTGCAGTTACATGAGATGTTGAGTGTTACCTTGGTTTTAAAGGGGTAGTAGAGGGTATAGTGGTTAGATCTGCAACCTTGCACTCAGAAGAACCAAGGTTTAAACCCTACCTCCTGCAGTATTCATTTTGAGCAAAGTATTTACCCTGAACTGATGCAGTTTAAACTACCCAGCTGTATAAACTAGTGAATAAATATAAATGGCTTAACATTGTAAGTTGCTTTAGGGAAAATTGTCAGCTAAATGAAAATGTAAGGTTTATATGAGAATCTTTCTGTTATATGATATACATAATATGTTTTTTTATATATATAATAATGAGTCTACATTTAAAGGAAACATGTTGTCATCAGCCTGAGTTATATTCGTACCACGGTGAATTTCTGGCTGTTGCTCATCTAGGTCACTTGAATTGTTTGACAGACTCAACAGTACTGTTGACGTAGCCAGTTCTCCCTGGGGAATGGTCCTTCACTGCGAGACAGAAAGGAGCGATTGAGCCGAAAAGACAATGGGAAGATGGATTTGCTTTAACAGCCACGGATGGACCTTGTCAAATATTGCGCAAAATGATACTCTTTAATTTCAAAATCCTTCTTTTAAACGGCCATTCTGTCTGAAAATGCTTCTTCATGAATAGATTTTTTGTAACATGAAGATTTCCTCGTGGAGATGCCAAAAAGTGCCTGCTGTTTGTAAGGGGACCTGACCTGCAGTATTCTAAGATTACAAGCTATATTTATTGTCACAGCAACTCAATATTTTGAAGGCTTTGCTTAAGCGACTGTAATGTGAACTTTTTAATAGGTACTTGGGTTGAATTAAAGCCTCACCTTCCTGGTTTCATGTCTAGTTGGATTTATCCTCTCTGTGTCACACACCTAAAGGGTGGTGTAGAACATTTATGCAGTACAATGACTTATTTTTTATCCGCCAACTGGATGGTGGTCGTCCGCCAGTGAACGATAAAGTGTACATGGCTATTAATTTCTCATCGTACAGTTTTAGTGTAGTAATGTCAAAACAATGTATTCTGCTCAAGCGACAATGTGAAGGCTTGATCTTGGGTGCTAAAATCTCATGTAAATATATTTATTTTTTAATAAAAACCAGAAAAAGAGCTATGTTCATCTTCTTAATGTCTAATGAAAGGATGTTAAACATTTTCTAAATAATTTTTAGTGATTTGGCTTTTCACTCGCTCCTTATATTTTTGTCAATATTACCACCACAGTTACAGTACATTCAGTCTTTGCCTTCAGTGATTTTATTATGTGCGGTATTTAATGCTGGTTTCCTTTTTGTTCTCTGTATGCTCAGTAATTCATATATTATTACCTGTAGCATGTTCTAGAAACTGTTTTCATCACTTTCTCGATGTAGTCTCATATGTTGCTCAAATTAAACGTTTTTACTTACAGTAGTTTTAGAGGATCATTACTTTGGCAGTTCTTTAGCTGTAGTACATTCTTTTGGGAAAGGTGTAGCAACAGATTCCTTCTTTCTTGCTTGTGTCTCGGTGTGAGTGTTGTCTCACGATGCAGCTCTGCTGTCCACCCAGAGGGTGTTGTGTGAGTGTGTGGTGTAGGCGGGGGGGACACACAAAGCCTGCCTGCTTCCCGGCGCAGCCCCCTGTCCCTGGGCCCTGAAGCCTGGCCACTCATCAAATGGCCCAGCACTCGCAGAGGAATGTGCAATTATGCAGCGGCCCCCTTTGATCCCCGTTTCCCATCGGAGGCAAACTGTCCTCAGAGCGCGCGGTGCACTGCTTTGCCGGCCCTTCTCCTGCGGGCAGCAGCTCTTTCATGTGCAGCCCTCTGGAGTTGCTGGCCTCTCCGCCTGAAAGTGAGCTCCATCCTCAAGGGTCACCAAGACTAGAGGGGGCAGAGAGAGGAAAAGGATGGCTGCTCATTGTGTGTGTGTGTGTGTGTGTGTGTGTGTGTGTGTGTGTGTGTGTGTGTGTGTGTAAGCATGCATCTTTCACCTTGATTCTTACCACATGCTCCAGTGGGTTATCTGGGATCTGGGCTCTGAGCAATAACTGCCATTGCCCTTAGATTTGCTCAGGAGCTTTATAGACCTCTTCCTCTTGTCTTCTTTTTGGTTCATTATTTATTTGTAATTTGTTACCCAAGCAAGTATTTGACCAGTAGTGTTTTACTGGAGTAATACAGTCTAACAACCTTGTTCAAGGGTGCTGCAGCAGAAGCAGGGAGTGTGCTTGGCCCATAAATAAATATATATGTATGTATGTATGTATAGGGGTCACAGCAACATAGAGACAGAAAGAGCACAAATAAACAGAAATATATGCACATACATAAGTTAAGGGCAGTTAGTTATAGTATTTCAAAGTTTTTATTATTTGATGCTATCTAGGTGGATCTAAAAGCATGTCTAGGGATTTTGAAATTCATGTGGATCATCACGATCAAGTGGTAATTTTTATAGCAGAAGAAGTGGTCATTCACGCTATCATTATAAAGTCCATTTTCCAAAGTTTGCATTTACTTATCTGATGCTTTTCATCAAAGCAATTTACTCATCTGTGCAACTTGGTCATTTTCTTTAGACCAGAATATTTCCTTCAGCAGCACTACAGCAGGAGGTGGTGTGTGTTGCTCTACTTGCTGTATCACATATTCACCTCCTTCAAATAGACAAAGACTGCGTTCTACTCCCAGTTACCTGTGCTGATAACTGGTCCCATTGCCAGCTCACCTGGAAAGGTCTCCCAGATACAGTCTGTCTCACTGGACTCATTCCCCAGGCTGCATTCTGTGATCTTATGTGGAGACATGATTTTGTACTGTTCGTTGCTAGAGGTTGACACAATTTCCCAAAGTGGGATTTCTGGGTTCTGTTTAAGACCTATTTTTGTTTTTGTTTTGAAGGAATTATATTAGGTCAGCTATTGGACGATGCTGAAAGCTGAACTGTAATTCCACTCTGAGTCCGGAAAGCAAACATCATTTCTCTGCCGGCGGGTTCTGTGAAATTTCGACTGGAATTCCTTCTTCAGTGTTGTTTCTTTGTCCTTCGTTTGTGAGGGAATGAAGTCAATCCAATCCAATTACAGGACATTCCTAAACAAATCTTCATACCGCACAGATTTCAGTCAAAATGCCCGCAAAGAAATCTGCCCTAACCGCATCTTTTTTCATGAGCAAAAGTCTTCAAACAAAAATCAGATAAATGCATCTTATCTTGGCCAAGACACATAAACGTATCAAAGGAAAAAGCAAGGTACGGTAATTCTGAGAAAGTTCCTGAATTCTGGGGTTGTACAGGAGATGGAAAGAATTCTTTTTTTTGGGGGGGGGAAATCAGAAACAATAGTCCCATTGTTGGTGAAATTTTAAAGGGGTAGTAAAATGTAAGATGAGGTACTTGCCCTGTTTAGCTGTGATTTGTACTTGCGAGAGCATTCAGATTGATGTTGAAGCCAATTTAAGAACATCTTTCAACATCCTGCCAAGGCTACCTGGAGGGGATGCTGCAGGTTTGCGATAGCTGTGTTTTTATTATTCATGAGCTGCTGCTCCATAGCTTTTCAGACTGACCATCTGCACTATCTTGTCTATTCTGGCATTTAAAAAGTGATGTCATCCTAAAATAATAGGGGGAAATTCAGCTGTTCCAGGAGAACTACTTCAGGCTACAATTCACAAAGCACCATCGTTGCCTCTGGAAATAATTTGTGCCTGAAATGAATGCAAAATCAGTGCGACCCAGCTAAACTTTGCAAAAGCTGAGAGTATTAGTTGTTTATCGGTGATGACAAGCGTTTTTTAAAATGTCATTAAATTTCACGGTGAAGGGAGTCCCCATCTTTGTCTCCTGTTTCAACAAAAGACGCAGCCTGAATGAGACATGGCAGAAGGGTTATTGACGTGATGCTGGCAGAGGCCACAAGGGCGGTGCCGGCAGACGGTGACCATGGTTTGCTAGTTCAGCTCTGCCAACATCCATGAAAGCCCCTTGCCTCCAACTCTGCTGACCCCAGAGAACAGAACATTCCTTGCGAGCTCAATACAGTCTGGGCCCCTACCCTTCTCCAGCAGAACCAGAAATGTTCTGCAACCAGGACCCCTGCTTGGGAGGTGTGGCCTGCAGAGGCACCATAAGAGGTGGGACTGTTAGTTTCCAAAGTTCCATTTTAAGACCATTAAGACACCCTTGATGTGCATGTAGCCAGCTGTCCTGCCAGGATCCTAGTCCACTAGACCTCAACTTATTTAATTTTTTAAAGGAGAACTTGTTAAAAATCTAGGAATATAGAATTATGCTGTAATGTCTGTCAGGCTCTCCATTAATAGGATCGTTCCCCTGCCAGAAATGTTTAAAAAGCAGTCCAGCAGCTCAAGGTAGAAGTTAAATATACAGGTTGATCCCATTTAAGGGCTTCATTCATTCCTAAAAACGCTGTGCAAATCACAATTACGTGCAGGGATCCTATTTTACATCATTTGAAATGGGAAAATAATACTGCATTCCAAACCCATCTGAAAACCTCAGACCAAATTCCACAAATATCATTAAAGCACTGTAAAACACCTTGTGACAACATATCACAGTGCAGTGCAGCTCACAAGACATCTGTTACCTTCTTTACCTTTTTCACAGGCTTTTCTATGTTTCTGGCCCCCATTTTGCTAGACTACACTTTATTTTTTGTGCAAACAAAGCAATCTTGAGACATGAAACTGTAGGGCTACAGCAAGCTATGCCCCTTACTAGTTGTTGTACTCCACAGTACTAAGGCGTAAGGCAGTTTGCTACAGGAAAAAGATAACTGTCATGACACAGGAACTTAGAATTTCTTGACTTTTTTCAGATTAATTTCTACCACTGTGCTGTGGATCTGTGTTATAGCAGGATGTCTACAGGAGGTAGCATTAAAAGTTTAGCTGCATGCAATTTATAGTGAAATTGCATATACCAGGCTGCATATACTGGGGTTTATCTGTAGTTACTTCATGATCTTTTGGGATTTTTTAGGATTCCTGTCAATTCCTTACCTACAGACCTTCACTTACTTGCACTATTTGGCCAAAACCCATGGGGATTGATATGGAGTCCCCCCCCCTTTGGTGCTATAACAGTCTCCACTGTTCTGGGAAGGCTTTCCACCAGATTTTGGGAATTTGTGCCCATTCGGCCACAAGAACATCAGTGAGGTCAGGCGGGAAGGCCTGGTTTGCAGTCAGTGTTCCAGTTCATCCCAAAGATGTTCAGTGGGGTTGAGGTCAGGGTTCTACGCAGCCACTCAAATTCTTCCATACCAACCTGGGCAAACCACATGTTTATGGAGCTCACTTTGTGCACGGGGGGCACAGTCATGCTGGATCAGGAAAGGAGCTTCCCCTAACTGTGCCCACAAAGCTGGAAGCACACAATTGTCTAGAATGTGTTTGTATGTTGTGTGGGTGTGGCTGAAACAGCTCAACTCAGTCATTATAGGGGGCGTCCACATACTTTTGGCCATGTAATATACTTCAGCCGCAGATCTTCACTTATTAACGATCACTTACTGACCTTTACTTTAAGACCTTCACTTATAGACCTGAAATCATAGACCTTTTCTTACAGACACGCATGTATAAACCGTCACTTTAAGACCTTCGGTTATAGACACTTGCTTATAAACAGTTGCTTATTGACCTTCTGAGCACTTACATTAGACTATTTATGTGGACATTCCTCAGAAAAGGCATGAGCACGGCCTGCCACGGGAACATATCCTCAGACTTGCTCCTGAACATCTAAATGCTGATACTGTCAACATTTTTGCTGCTCAGTAAAGAAAGAAGTGGAATGAAAAGAGATCACAGTGAAATAATAAGCACACATACCTCCTCGCCCATTCCCTCTTATCAGCTGCCTGGGGCGTAACTTAAGAAACCAAACTGGTATTTAGACTTTTGATTTCATCACCCCCAGAAGATTAAGATACTGTTTATATAAAGTCTATTAAGCATTGCCAAACCTTGCAAGAATACAGCCTCCTTATATGAAGTTGCACCATAGATGGTCCCCAGGAGCTGTGGGGACTGATGGCTCCCGTTGACCTGGGGATGAGTTGAGGACAAACCACTTTGGGGTTCAAATGACACAACACATTTATCTGTTGGACCATCAGGTCTCTAGAGCTGATGCTCTTCAATTCTGAGGACCTGGGTGTTTAAACCCAACTCCTACTCTAATACCTTTGATCCAGATACTGATCCTGAGTTGATTCAGTATAAATTACCCCGCTGTACAAATGAATAAATCAGTGTAACTTGGATACACAGACTACCCCTAACAGCCACAGTGTTCAGCAGTTCCCTTTTTGTGCTAGGATGTACTGCTTTTTTGCTAATAACTTTACATATTTATCTCTGTTTTGTTAGTCTAAGTAGGTATGCATACGTGTCCTTGCGACAAGAGTACACAAACTAAGGAATTTAGGCTTTGTTTCAGTTTATTCAAAAGCTTTTGAGTAGGAAAAGTTGGACCAGGCCATGTCTTTGGTTCTCAGTCTCTCACTCCAGGGGATGTCCTCTAACTGTGGATAGAAGGTAAATAGGGGCATCGTGGCAACTCAGTATATGACACAGGGCTGACATGGGGTCTAGTTTGTTTATCACGGTGTGGGCGTGTACAAAGATCCAAAGATGGCATAAAGAGTCCTGTGTGTGTTCTGCAACCCCCCCCCCCCCAGACACAGTCACGTGTGTACAGTGCATATGCATATGATGTTTACTGTATGTTGCTGCAACTGAGTGGCATTTCCTTGTGAGAGTTATCCAGTTTCATCCATTTGTTCATTTGTTCATTCAGCTCATCCCTGTACTGTAAATCATTTGGGAGTAAAAGAATGAGCTAAAAGGATTAAAGTGAATGTAAACCATAGGTTGAGGCAAAGTTTGACCTGTTTTACCCCATCTCTGCTAAAGCTAGCGTACAAGGCCAAAAGATGATTTAAAGGGCCAGTACAAGGTTGCAACTGCAGCACATCTTGTTATATAAACGCGTAACCTCTTGTTCTTGTCAGCGGTGGCATTTGCCATTGCAACTTGACCCCTGGGACTTGGCGAGTGTGGAGTTGGCGGCCAGCGAAAAGGGTTATGTGTTCTCACTGTTGTTCGGCAGTCCCCCCCCCGCGCAATTGCGCTTCTTATTAATCACAGAGGGCTGTGGCAGGAACAACAGCCAGCCTCTCTTTTTGTTGGACGCTGCTGCAGGGCCTTTATCTCGAGCGCTTGGGAACGGCATATTTGCGCAGCCTCTGATTAATGGCTCTTGTCGCGAATTAGACAGAAGAGAGCAATATGCTCAGCGCCCCTCCCTCCCTCTTCCACGCTGTTGTTTGCGCTGCTGGACCCGCTTCCTGGCTGGAAATCAAAGCAAAAATAAATATTCGCAGATATTATCTGCCCATTTTTTGGGGGGACTGGAGATTATCATGTAGGAAGCTGTCTCCACATGCGAGAGGGCAACTCGGACACATTCATTTGTGTGATTTGCGCCGAGATGCTTTTACACAAAAACTTGCAAGTCACCCTTGTACACAGATACTGAAGCAGCTGAGATTTAAGTGCCTTCTTAAGGGTTACGACAACAGGTCCCGTGGCGAGATTTTAAGCAGCTCTAAGTATGGTAATGAGTGAGAGATCAGCAAAAAAGACCCCCCCGAAGCTTCCTGTAGGGGTCATTTTAATGATAGATCTGTCGTGTACTGTATTTACTCTGCCTTGTGCTCCAATCCTGCTGGTGTAGAAACAGTGTGAAATATAAGATAGTGGAATCGTGTCTGCTGCATGGTTCCACAAGTACATGTGAGGACACTGAGGGCGGCACTGATTCTCCGCTCTGATGTTCTCCCATAACCAAGAAGCCGGTTTATTAATATTTTAGCATTAATGTTTATGAGGACAACACTGGCTCTGCTGTCCGATCTTATAAACAAGATGATAGTTTTAATGCGCAACGCAGCACAGCAGAACCGTGTCAAGCAATGAGCACAATGAGAATGTGCACATGTACATATTTACAGGGAAACACAGCAAAGGAAGAAGCATTCCAGTATTTAGTGGGAGTTGCTGTGTGTAAGAAGCTCCAAAGTGGCCAACTCCTCCAAAACTGGTCATTCTGATCATGCTGGTCAACTTTATTTGAAGAAAGAACACCTAATCGGTGAAGTGAACCAGGTTAAATTTCAATTAAACTAGATTTCATAGCCTAGTGCCCAGTATTTAGACCACCTCAATTCTGACCAGGATTAATGGGTTATGTAAGTTCCCACGCAAATGGGACCCACCTACCGGCCTCTGACCCACTGGATCAGCTGACCCACGTGGGTATAAAAGTGGCTGAGTCGACCCACGCCAGCGTGGGACCTCCACTATAGTCCGTGACGTTATCTTGCCTTGCCTTTGTGTATTTTAGTTTCTCCCGATTAAATCACTGTGCGTTCGCACCCCCTGTCCCGTGTTTCCCTTCCGCATCTGGGTCCTATACCTTGTTGCCGATCGGGTTCCTGACAGGTTAATGATCATGGAAAAATGAATGAACTATTAAATTTAACTTTTATTCATTTGGTGACAGCCAGTGAATTATTAAACTATGTAGCTACAAGTTTTGTTAAAAAAAAAGTAACTCCTCTCAGTCTGCAAGTTATCAGAAATCATTTTTAATGGCATGTATGAATAAACAGCAAGTTCATTTCATTACGTAGTCTTGCGCCAACTCAAAAATCAAGCCTTTGCTGGAGTTATTTTCTCCTTTGCTTGACAAAATCATCGTGCTTTGGTCTGCTCGTATTTGGCGTACATTCGCCACACAGGTATCTCTGCAAGTAGCTTCAGCAGAGGAGGTCCCAAGCCTTTCTCCTCACTCTGTCTGGATAAAACGCATCAGCTAGATAAAGGAAGGTGTTGGAGAAGCAAAACAGGGGTGTCTAATGGACAGATGAGTGAGTATGGGAAGTGGGTGTACTTTGATCCCACTATTACAAGGTGATAAGGCAGCAGGGCACAAGGTGTCTCCTTCCAGCAAGAAACAACATTTAGTTTCTCCATCGTCCTCTGTAGGTTTGAGCGTCTGTACAGTCAGCCCAGCTTTTTAGTCTCATTAACCTCCGGTGTGGATGGGCCTCTGCCTTGAGGAGCACCTACCAGGCTTGGAAAGCTTTCCGATTTTGGGGGAGGTGCCCTCCACGACCCCAGCTAGGACATCCTGACACATCTGCTCCTGAGAAACCTAAGGAGACCGACAGCCCAGATAAAGAGCAGCTGGTCCAGCAGACGGATTTGTCCTGAGGGTCACATCTGTTAACAACTCCAGTGGACCCAGAGGACTCGTGCAATATGGCTGCAGACACATCCAGCAATCTGGAGTTGTAAAATAGACGTTTTCATGCTGCGCTCGAGAAACGGTTGCCAGGAAGATTGTCTTTAGCAGAACATCCGTCATCTTTCCTTGGGATGAGCAGATTTCTAGAAAAGTAAAACAGAAGGTATGGGATCAGTCAGTCTTCCCTTCGAGAAGGATGTGCAGCTCAAGGACACCGGGGCTGTTTTCTCTGTGCACCCTGTTAAGTGACTTGACTTCATAGCTGTTTGTGTTGTACTTACTTCATAGCTGTTTGTGTTGTATTTTTAACCCAGGGATTATAACAATTGTGTTTACCGCCTCTTTCAGGCTGTACAGCGCTGGGAAGATGAGGGAAACCGCATGTGTTAAGATCTGCAGTAAATTCTAGCACTTCATACAATGCAAATAAGATCAGCTGTCAGACAAAGGAATACAAGCACCTGACACAAGCGGCTCCTGTTTGTGGACTGAATGTACCACAGGGAATCATACCACGGGGGTCTGTCTTGGGACAAAGTCAGAATCCCACACGCGCAAACACTTTCCCCCTGTCTTGCAGGCCGCACACACAACCCTTGAGCCTTTTGTGAAAATGGAAACAGAAAAGGAAGTCGGCAGACGGCGATGCAGGCGACGTGCATATAAATGTGGTATTGTGCAGATGCAGGCAGTGGAACTCATTACCACCCAGTCCTAGGCCTGTGTCTGTCCCTCGCTGGCTGCCAGGAGGGGAAACACCTCCAGGATGCCATGGAAATATCATTGCGGTGGTGCAGGTGGGGATCAAGAGGGGGCATCTGTGCTGAGAACATCTAATCCCGGGAACATTGCTTCATTTGACGGGTTTCACTTTTGACACAGCTGCTCTACTGATATGTCCCACTCCTCACTGTGAGCTTTAACACCCAGTGACCATCCCAGAGGAAGCGCTGAGGAGGAGAAGCAGTTAGGCAGGGTTATGGGGGGGGGGTGCGGGGCTTGCTCTCTGAACCACAGCTGATCTGGGTTTCCTCCACCGACACCCCTTCCCCCCACTCCGTGACCTGATATTTTAGGCAAAATGCCTAAGAAGACGAAAGCAGCCCAGAGGTTGTTTATTATCATTTTCTTAAGGACATAAAAAGTCATTTTAAATATTTTTTAAGTTGCTCTGGTTTAGATAAGCACATTACAGTGGGCAGCTCCTGGGCTAGGATTTGAACCCACCTCAGTCTTTGTGGAGTTTGCATGTTTTCCCTGTGTTCACATGGGTTTCCTCTGGGTTCTCTGGTTTCTCCCCATAGTCCAGATTTGGCCCAAAGTGATGACTCTAAATGGCCCTTTGTGTTTGTGTGTGTGGGAGAGAATGAATAAGTGTGTGATTGCCCTGTGACAGACCTTGCCCAGGGTGTACCTTGTCTTGAGCTCTGTGCTTCCTGTGTAGACTGTCGACCATCCTGTCCCTGCGCTGAAAAACGGTTGTCCGTAGCGAGTGAGACGCCTCTTCTGAGCATAAATTATCTCCACTTCCAAAAACCTGTCAGTGAGATGCAATCCTTGGGCTTCATCTTCTGATTAGGTATTTTCCATCATGTTCATATTTTGGTGGGGCAGCAATTTCGGGAATTTTTCTTTTCCTTCAGTGTGCTCTGTGGTCCCGGGCTTACTGAATCCTGGTACGTAAGGTGGTGTAGTGGAGGTCCACACTGTTTAGTTCAGGAGATTAGCAAGAGAAATGGATACAGCGCTACATTTTTTTATTGTGGCTTTGCAGGGAGGGGAAAGAACCTCTCAAACCCTGCACCCTCTGCCAAAATCCTAATTGCACTTTTGTTTCTAAATAAATAAAAATTCTTTCCAAACACACTGGTCTGTGTGAAAGGGGATGGGTTTTATGGAACTCAGATGTGACTCTCGGCGACGGCGACAGCGGATCGACAGTGCCAGAGGAGGGAATGGGGTCTTGGAGCCTCTGGAGAATCTGCGTGTGTGTGTGTGTAATAACAGAGTGGTGGTCAGACATGGTCATATTCTGTGTATTCCTTCTCTGACTTCACTGCTGTGCTTTCTTAACCTGGACATTAGCGCTATGTAAACACAGCCAATGCGAGGACGCCCAGATACGTCCAGAGGAAAAACCATAAGGCAGCAGCACGCTGGGGGGCTTCAAACACAGGCTGCTACGCTAAGCGCAAATTACAAAGGGCCACTGATTTTAAAGAATACCGTACGATTGCCGTGGAAATGGCTGAATAATGAATTAAAGGTATGAGCAAGCCGTCTTGAGCTTTCGGCTGCGTCCACCCGCTTTGTCTCCCTCTTTCTTGTGTGCCAGTCAGACGTTTAATAACCATCCAGGTACTGTATAATAACAGCGTGCGGCGCTCTGTCGGCGTTTGTCTGCCTTTGTGTGGGCATGTGGACGGTCCCTCACACCTTTCCTCACGCTCCACTGTGTCGGCGGGAGGGACGCCGGTTCTGTCTCTTTGGACTGTTAACTCATTGGCTATGGAAACACAAGATGCTGTTTATTTTCCAAAGCACTTTATTTCTTCACTTTATGCAGACGGTTCATTCTCGCTTTGTTGGTGGGAACAAAAAATAAAATTAAAAAAAAAAAAAAAAAACTATCTATAGAAGATTCTGGAATGTTTTAATTGCAATAATTATCATGCAGGCCTATGTTTGTGTAATTATAAGCTTGTTGCCATCAATATGGGTGCATTGTATCTGTCCTGTAGGCAGGCTGTTATTAACACAGGCCTGGGAAACACAGGCGGTGTCGAACCCCCCCCGTTTTTCGATGGTCCCCCGGATTCTTGAAGTTGGTGAATATTGATGGCAGACCCAACAGGGCTGGGAACGGGTTCTTTGACGGCCCTCGCTGCCTCCCAGCCCGAGTCTTCATGTCCTATGCGATTCGGGAAACAATTAACTTGCCTGTTTTCAACAAATGTTTGCAATAATGACTCCACAGAACTGTTTTATGACTCAGGCTGGTTTGCGTTAGGGCTTTGGGTCGCAGCGTCTTCGATCTCTCGAGCTTCGCTTTGTTTTGCTTTGCGTTTTGTGTGAAGATGAAGATGTATGCCGACACAATTTGGGTCATTCGCTCGCGTCGAGCGTTGGCGTCAGGAGTGGGGTCTTCACCCCCTCCCACACCCGGCTCCCAGGCGCTAATCGAACTTGGAGCTGCTCCTCCTTTGCATCCTCGAATTGGGGTCCCGTTGCCGCTCTCCTGTTTTTGCAGTTCCCGTCTGCAGGCTGGTAGGGTTGGGCGCCGTTCGCCCGAGGCAAAACACGGGTGGGAGAGAATGTCAGAGGAAAAGAAAGAATATGAAGGAAAAAAGGAGGGAGGGAAAACAAGTAGCGCAGACAGACTACAAGAAGATATAAAATATCTAATTGCAGTCAAATGCCCTGAAAACACTGTGTAGGCGTCCAGATTCTGCTAAGAGTGCCATTTTTCCATTCAAATAAAAAAGCAATGAATTAAATAAAGAAATGAAAACGCACAAAGTGTGAGACAAGCGCTTCGCTTTTAGTGTCAGAGCAGCATCTTCAAGTAGGAGTGGCAGTGTGACAGACAATACGGTGAACTATTGACCTCTGGAGTCCCCGGGTCGGCCGGTTTTGGTCCCACCATCACCTCCTAATTGTTTTATTGGACAGGAAGTCACTTCACTTGGGGGGTCAGTTACAAATTGAAAGGTAACTTGAACCTGAGCCCTGTGGCCCTCAAGTACTGAAGCTCACCCAGAGAGGAGCTCACAGCCCGAGGTAGGAAAGTGTGTGTGTGTGTGTGTGTGTGTGTGTGTGTGTGTGTGTGTGTGTGTGTGTGTGTGTGTGTGTGTGTATTGTCTTTGATCAGCTTGCTGTGTGTTCCTGGCTCAGTTTCACCCCAGAGCAATACCGTTTCCTCCTAACCGAAAACCCAGTTACGTACGAACCCCAATTATGCTGTTAGTGGACGCAAACATCTGCAACGATTCCCAAACGTTCCTTTGCTGGCAGGCAGGAGAAGACCGTTTTTCGGAGGATTCAGAGGAGTCAAAGGTCACTACTGTGACTCCACCACCCCTTCCTAAGGGTTGTGAATCCCTAATGAGCTGCTTTTTATTACTGCTTTCTGTTGCCTTTAACACGGTATTTGATGGGACTGCATTAGAATTCGCTTGGACACATTTGGGGAAAAAAAAGAGAAATTAATTTGGTGTTAATTTAACTTTCAGATCCGTGCCAGAAGTGGAATCGGACCAGCAGCTGGAAAACTGGCCGAGTCTCATTTAGCTGGAGTGGTACTGCCTGATGCATAAAGTTAGGTAATGTGGTAAACACCAGAATGAAGAAAAGGCGGTGGAGAAAGGAGACGACGGAGACATGGAGTGAGAGAGGGAGCGAGAGAGATGGAATGAGACTAGAAAGAAAGGTGAAACTGAGACACAGACGTGAAGTAAAGAGGCTGTTTTCACTGCAAACACTGTAATTCTATGTATTAACCAACATTCTCCTTTCAGCTGGTAAAAATGACTTTTCCTCCTTTTCTACATGTTGCAAGAACACATAAAATTGAGATGTAAAGACTAGAGCTGTGTTACGGCCAACAGTGTGGAAATAGTGGTGGTTTGGCTGAAGGTCACCTCTTTTGTTATTTCGTTATTTTTTTTTCCCCTTTTTTAAGCTGGAACGAAGAGGACCTGAGGGAGACCATAAATCACAGTTGTGGCCCACGGAACTGACAGGTGAGGCATCCAATCAGAGGCTCCGAAGGTCCTCCCGAGGTGAACAACAGCAGCTGAAAAATGGTGGTGAGAAGAAAAGGGGAAGCTGTTGTCTGTTTGGAGGGGTTTTTTTTGCAGTGAATGAGGGCGCACATGCAGGCAACCTGCTGAACATTGTCTTTCCCTCATCCACCAAGTGAGCAGTAGTTTGGTATAGCAGGAAGTGAAAAGTAAAGAGGTGTCTGCTGATGTGAGGTTGGCCCGCATGCCTGCCACAGAAATCCAGGGGCAGTGCTGCTGTTTCTCTGAGAGCTTTCAACTGTCAGGACCTGATATAGCACAGTGGCCTCCTTCAGATATGATGCAGTCAGGGTAACCTATGATCTGCTGTCACACCCATCAGTCAAGCAGCATGTTTAACAACTCATGGAAGTTACGATCTGAAAATGGCAAATAATTTCTATAAACGATTATGATTGTTCCTATTATTTATATTAACTTGAGGAATTTTTGTGCTTATACAGTATCTCTCTCCGCTGGCCTCCTGCTGCTGCCAATATCAAGTTTAAGATTGTTTAAGGCCTACAAGATGGTCAAAGGATCTGCACCCTGATACCTACAGGGGTCGATCACTCCTTACGGCCCAGGAAGACCACCTTTGACTACTTGGTGGTTCCACTCGCAAGATGTCCAAAAGTTGGTAGGTTCTCAGTTTTGTCCCCAACATGGCCGAATGAGCTCTCTATGTCCTTCAGAATTCCTCCCAGCATTCATGAAGGGTCTCAAACCCATCTCTCACAGACTCATTTCGCTCCGGATCTCCTGACAGCTACATGAATGAGTCAAACACCATCTGCTGTGATTATCTATGAATTTGCTGTTTGAATGTCACTCCTAACAGCAACACGGTGGTATCAGACAAACAAGCTGTGCTTTGATCCCCCTGTGTCTGACACTCTACATCTGTCATTGATGCACTTTTGTTTATTTTCATGTCACATTGAAGAAAAGCATCTGGTAAAGGAATAAAAGTAAATGCTGTTTCTTAAAGCAATTCACGCCATTACTTTCAGTTTCACTAGGGCTCCTCTTCTTTCCTGAACCACTACACCACCTGCTGTCTTGCTTGACCTTCAGCCCAGCCGCTGTACTCTGGGTGAGTGTTTGTGTATAGTGCGGGTGAAAGTGAAATAAGCATTACCCACAGCCAGGCACTGGTTTTTCCAGTGAAGTGTTCTCCAAAAACTGCACTGGCCATTCAAGGAACAGGCGGCTCCTGTTGCTGTGAGCTGCAACCCCTGGGGCGTTTTTTTTTTTTGGAGGGGGGCATGACGACCCCATGGCGTCTTGAAGAATGGACAGAAACACGAGTCTGGAGCTGCTTAAATGGCCTTTGTTGGCAGATACCAAGGAAACACCCTTTTCCCTCTGTTGAGCTGAATGTGTGCACAGAAAAAAGAGAGTGAGATCACCGACTTACTTGTCCTGACAAAATGTGTTATGGGGATAAAAGTTATGTTTAGTCACTCCGACATAATGAATGGCCAGGCTGTTGAAATGGAACCGAAGCACTAAACCTGTCAAAAAGCATGTCGCCTACTGCTGTACATGTTTGACATTGGACACGGTGACACTGCTAGCGATCTCTTCATTGCTGAAGATGGAATATTCCACTGCCCTTCACAAAGGCTCTGCCCCATCCCAGGAGTCGCATTGCTTGGTCCCATTTGAGCTTACTTAACTTAAAATGATCATAAATGGTATTACATTTTACAAAATACTAAAAAGTAGTCAAAATAATACATAAAGAGGGTTAAAATTACTCATCATTTACGTGGTGCTCAACTCTCCATCATGTCCTTGCTAAGAATTGAGGACCTTTACTGTATCTAGAAGGAAGCTCATAATGAGTCTGACATTTAGGGAGGGGAGTGTTTATTTTTGCAGACATGTGCCAAGGTGCTGGAACAAAGTACTGCAGGCCTTCCATGGTCTTCCTCTGTCCGAATTCACACCCAGGCCACCAATGAACTTGGCACAAGATGTTATCGTCCCTTCCGCAAGGGAGGGATTCCTTAGGGCCAAACTTCAAACTGGAAAAATTTAGCTTTCTATAAAACCGCCAGCATGCGGCATGCCAAATGCACTGGGCCCTTTTAGAGAGTTGTATTACTCTTCTCTCCAAAAACCAGAAGGTGATTCATGCACTTCAAACAGTTTTCTGTCTCAGTCATTTAAATCAGGAGCCCAAAATGCAGTCCTGAAAAGCTCCGGTCCAAGTGAAAATCTTGCACATGGATGTGAAGTTCTTGATTTTAGTAAAGTGGCGTCACTGTTCAATTCGTGATCAGAAATGGTGGTGCTGGTGCGTAAGGCTGCTCACGGCGTGTCATAGCACCCGTGAAGTTTTCAGTCCAGCACTGGGGTGGGGCCCTGATGCATCGACGATTTCAGGTATGATTCCTTCCTGTTTGCTCTAACTTGCTTTTCTTTCGTGCTGTCATACAAGTCATAACTTGGATCTGGTGTGGTCTGGTGCCTGCGGATGCCTGAATTACATCATGGTTGAACAGGTGAGTGGGAAGGTAGCATACCTGTGACTTCCTGCAATTGTTTGTTATTTAGCACTCTACCCCATGATGGCCTTTCAAATCCTCCCAACAGTGACATCAGAGATGTGCTTTGCAAGGCTGTACATCGAACCCCATACATTGCATAGATCAAGGCATAACCATGATGTCAGTACAGCCATGTTGGTTTCCATGGAGGTTATCTACCCTCTCCACTGCAAACTATCAAGCGCATTAGACCCACAGTCATATTTGGTGTTGGTGGGTGGTGCAGGAGTTAATAACACCAGCTGAGTCATGTACAAGGGCAAAACTTGCTCCTTCTTCCCTTAATGGCCACATAGAATGCCATGAAGCTGGGTTTTTCCTGCACCTTTGTTACCTGCCAGGCCCGATCCAGGTGTATGATTATATATGCCCAGGACAGGATGATACAAGCATGTCACTTTTCTCACAGTTTCCTGGCTTAGCAGCCTTTTTTTTTCCCTCCTTTATCGGTTCATTTTAGATCAGGGCATCAGCAGACTTCCTTGCTTTGACTTTGCTTTATTTTATTGCCACATATCCCAAAGGAAACTGCATGGGGTTACGACAGCACACATACAATTGACACAAGACACCAGCGCAGGACACAGGACTCAGTGTGAAACCGGACAGCATATCTGCAGACAAAGAAAGGAAGAGCAGCTCTGAGAGTCCGACTGGACAAGTCACCCCAGTGAAAGTCCTCGGAGATGTTACCACACTGTGAGCGATGTTGCATTCCTTCTCTTTATACCGCCAAACTGAATTTATTTATTTGATCCTATTTCCTGCATTCAATGCCTCAGTAAATAAATACGAAATGGGTGCAGTATAAAATGCGAACGACTGAAGGAAGTTTGCAGAAGTGCATCTAATGCTGTCAATCATTTTGGACAATGGTGTCACCTGAATGGGAAATGGTATTCATTGGGCATTGCTTTTTAGAGAAAAGCATCTGTTAAATGAGTAAAAGCAAATGTAAGTTATAAGAAGGCTCTTCGTCAGTGGTTTTACTCTCTGAGCTTTGCCAGTGTCTCTGCTCATTTTTATCCGGAGTTTCCAGGCTAATTTGACTCCCACACAACCGGTGTCTCTAAATAGGAAGGAGAAGGAGACCTCTCTATGGAAAGCCAGTTACCCATGCCACCAGCAGAATGTGTAGTTAATGTCAGGGCATGCCCTGCCTGTTGATCCCCCTTGCCTGCACTTCCTTTGGACCAAAGCCTGAGGTTGGGGTCATCCGGACTCAGCCCCTTGTTCTGTTTGGGGTCTTATAGCCTGAAGCTGTCTGACAAGCCCAGGCATGAACACAATTGGTTTCCAGCTCCCCCAACACTGAATGTCCACCTCTCGTGTTCACGGCCATCTAACAGCAGCGATGTGGGTAGTTGGGTCTGGTACCCACGACTATTAAGTAGGATTCCACCTCACAGCCTCTAATCACTGCTGAAGAAACCCAGCTAGCCCTTTAGGGAACATCTGGCCATTTGCCTTTAAACAGTAAACACATGCGGAAGGTTTTATTAGATGGATAATTACAGGTGTGTTGGAAAACGCTGCTTTTTGTGCGGCTGTTAAGGAGACGGGTCAAACTGGAAATGCGCACGATGGTTCTGTTCTAATTTTGCCAGAGCAGCGATGGCTGGTGAGTGACCGCAGGGTATTTGGCCCCACACCTTTCCTTATCCCTTTACCTCTTCTCCAAGGAAGGCAGCAACTGGGGAGATGGAGTTTTTCTTCGGGAAAGTTGACCTTCAGCCAAACCATCCTCTTCCACAGTCTCTTGCTCACACTGGGTCCTTGGTGTTTCCATCCTATCCCTGTAGCGACACACACATGTCAGGGGCCTGGAACACAGTATCAACAGTCCCGAGGACTGCATGGAGCTGGTGGATGCCGGTGGGTGTGCACCCAGGCGGCCTGTACTCTTTCCCACAGACTGTACTGGTTTAGTTACTGGTCTTGTTTCAGGGAGGGAAACACTTCCAAAATTCCTTACATTCTGCACAGAGGTTGTGCTGGAGAAACACATGTCCTTCAATCGGGCGTCTGGGGCACTTATGTGCTCTGGACTTCCAGGGGCAGAGAATTCCCATGGCAGTTTGTTCTGGAGGGGCTCCAAGGGCTGAGCTATCAATCAGCTTCATGTCATTTGCTTTTTCGCTTCTCTTAACTAGATGTGTTGATCCCACTGTTGGCATCTAGATATAAGCTAGCTATAAACTTACTAAGTTGTACTTGGTGTCAGCATTATTTATTTACCCGCACCTTCTTCAGAATTTATTTAGTGTGTCACGACATCTCTTGTGAGATTGTTCCGTTCACTGGACGTGCATGATTGAGGAATCATCATGTCAAATTCCTTGTACTCAGTTCAGTTCTATTTATTTTTATTTTGCTCTCTTCTCACCAGGGTGGCACAGAGCGCTGAGCAAAGGTCCAAGGGGTCAACAGAGAGGCGAGTGATACGATACAGATTATCCACTCTTAAGGCAACACAGATGGTCAGCTGTGTAGATGGGCCAGCTCTCAGCTGAGGAGAGCAAAACAGAAAACTCCCGATTGTGAAGAAGGGGAGAAAGATGAACCTCTTGGGGTGTAAATACCAGTGTCTGCCCACCCCTCCTGGGCATTCTGCTGTGGTGACCTGTGTGGATACGTCCAGTATGTCTGTCTAGGTAAAGCCAAGCGTGTCTGTATACCCATTTTTGGCCTTTAAAGTTTTACCGGTCCACAGTGAGAGAAATTGAGTAACTTTTCAGGATAAATATGTTGATCAAGGTTCTTTTCAGGGTCCAGCAGCAGCTGTCTGTGAATCGCGAGCGACCGTATCAACCCAAAGATTTGGCACCTTGCACTCACAGTTGAACTGAACTGTTTTTCCCGAAGTGTGACTCCTGCTGCACCATCAGATGATTCCAATTAAAGGTTTGCAAAGAATACTGATGAATTTTCAGTGAAATGCATCAGTTTAACTTTACACGGAACACCCTCAAAGCAACTATATTGGTCATTTTATCATTCAAATAACTGAGGACACGGTCTCACGGTCAGTTTCTACATAAAATTTTGTGACTCATTTTCAAAGCAGGGCAAAGTGATCCAAGAAATATTACAACCGAGCCAAAATAACTTTGTATCAGCTAACAGGCCTCCTAAATATACAGTAGCAGCACAAATGTGCAATTAATTTTGTAGAACTTTCTCACTTGGTTTCCATATTTTTGCATTTATAAGTAAGCATATATGATGTGCAGCACTGTACACGTAAAGTTTTCATCAAGCTGCTGTATGAATAGACGTTCATGTACGTGGGAGCTGCTCAGCTGGAGTTACTGTTGGGTATTTGGTACTATGGCAGCCTTCCACTTCAAGAACCTGGGTTCAAATCCTCTTCCAACTCTAGTACTCTTCTTCGAGGTATTTGTCCTGAAGAGATACAATAAACATTTCCAAGCTTTATAAATAAGCAAATCGTTCAACAGTATGTTACTTTGGAGAAAAGCACTGGCTGAATAAATGTACTCATGGGAGCTAGGCAGGTTTCACATGGAATTTCCTGATCGGACCCAGCTAGAAAAAATTGTAACTACTCATAATCCCAAGTTGTCTTTAGCTCATGTCCTTCTAACAGAGCTCCTATAAAAGTAATGGGTAGAAGATCATACTGGGTAGAAGATTCTCCACCCAGAACTCCCAGGAAGCCTCTCAGGGATGTGTAGGATTGTATCCTCTTTTATTAGCCCGTACCTGCAAAGGCTCTGCGTCACCTCGGTTTAAATGTGTGCCTGGGTCTGTTGTGTCAAGATAAGGAGCGCATTGGGTCCAACAGATGGGCCGCGCCGGAGCCTCGTGTTCTCAAACCCCAAGCGATCTCCCCAGATCAGAGCAATGGGTACGGAGCCTGAGACAGGTTGATAAATGGACTGCAAATGGTTATGTGTCACTGCGGTTAGCCGTTTAGTTTGGCTCAGAGTGTATTTTCTATCTTTGGATCCCCTTCCCCCCATATCCTAGAAATTAAGAAGTTACCATAGGGTTAATTTTAGATGCAAGAACATAAAAGCATCCCAGTGTGAAGAACGTGGTGGAATCACACACCCACTGGACAGTGCTTGGTGTGCGCAGGGTTGTCCTGCGCTCCCCTCCGATTCTGAGCAAACATCGGTTAAAGTGTATTTTGGGCACCTTTTGCAAACAGCTTTGTAAATTTCCTGCTGTGCCGGAGTTAAGTGTAAACAAATAACATGGTGGGGAACAGAGCTTCGATGAGAACTGGGTCTTGACAGCCACAGCGGTCTTGATGTTAAATTAGCTCGTATGTAGCTCTCCACCAGGAATGCGAGCGATCAAGCTGCCCGCACCCCCCCTCCACCCTTGTCAATGGCGGTTAGCGCCGCCAACCCACATGAGAGCGTTCCGTGTCCGCGCGACCTGACCACAAGCTCATACTTGTGTGTGTGTGGCAGAGCCTCCGCAAAAAAAAAAACTCTGACCCCGCAGGAGGTCCGGGAACAGAGCCGCGAGATCCTGTCGTTGCGCCCCACATGGACTTCATCGTGCGTGTGTGCGTACGTCTGGTCCGTTTGTCTAGTCTGTTCATGTGGTTCTTCTGTCTAGTCTGCCCGTCCAGCCTGTTTGTCTGGTGTTTCGTCCAGCCTATTTATCTGTTTATCTAGCTAATTTGTCCAGTCTTTATGTCTAGTGTGTTTGTCCAGAGTTTTTATCCAGTCTGTTCCACCAACTTCCCTCTCTGGTCCTTTTGGCTGCTCTGTCCATCCAGCTGTTTAGTTTGGTTTGCATTTCTGGCTGTTTTGCTAGCGCACTGATGTTTCTACATGCAGAAATCCTTTAGAAAACCGTGCACAGCACAGACAGATGACCGCGCTCCTACCAGCATTGTTTCGACCGACGTCTGCCGCCTGCAACGTATTTCCGACGCGCAGCCCAGCAAACGAATAACACTGAGAGCGCAGGGAGAGTGCAGCGAGCACGGTGACGCCGTGACGCCTCGTCCGAATTTCTCCACTGGGGTCGTCGTGGTTATGCGGTGTGTGAATCTGTAGACTGCCATTCATCTCCACCCCTGAGAAACCGCACCCCCCCCCTCCACCCCAGTTCTGCATCCTCTAGGGTTGATTCTTGTTTAATAGCTCCAGCTCTCCATTTGAATTTCAATTCAAACACCCTCAGGCTACAGTGTCTGATATTAATTTCCTTTAATTATTTATGCATAAAATGCTCCACCTTCTTCTACGCTCCCTATGCATGCTGTGTAATAGGTGCCCTACAAGATGTCTCCTCTGGCACAGAAAGCCCATAAGCATCCACTGGGAGACGAGTGTGGCATCTCAAGTGTTTTTCTTCTATTTTTTGGGGGTTGATCACTGTTAAGTGCCCACTTGTCCAGCCATTACGGTCCACAGCAGACCCACGCAAAGCCCTTTCATTTCTCCCCTGAACTTTGGACAGCTGGTTGTGTTTAGAACGGTTATATTATCATGGAGCTTCAAAAGATTCCCGGACCTTCCATTTAACTCTCCTGCTGTCAGAGTTTAGTTTGTTTAATATGCTTCCTTGCTGGTCTGACCCTTATCAAAGCCATATGGCAATGTGGACCTGGGCGTTAAGTGGAGGAGATAGAAGCTGAGGTGGCTGGATGGGATCTCTGCTATCCGTGTCCAGTCCTCCAGGAAAGGGTACAGGAGGCTATGCGGTGTGAAGAACTTTCCCGAGACTTGAATGTCTATTTGCATCCATGGTGGCACTCGTTGAAAACACCCTGAGCCAGGCACAAGCAGCTAGTGCGGTACGGTAATATTGCTGTGTTGCTGCGTAACGCCTGCTCCGTTGTCTCGAGTGCGGTGTGGATGCGTCATTGAACAATTTCCCGGCGTCGGCCGCTTGATTTAGGAGTGGCCGCATCACCTTTAACAGTCGGAACAAATTTGAATGGCATTGACAGAAAAAAAAACAGCTGGAGTCACCAGTTTGGCTTGGAGGGACGACAAAGTGGATGAAAGACGGAATCAATACCCAACTTTCCTTCTGCCAAACACTTTGCTGTAACTTCTAGTTCACACTGCTCTCCAGTTTGGCTGGGAAACAAAGCCAAGGCTTTCTGATGCGAGGGTGAACCAACACGGTCATTATGCATTTTGTCATTTTTATATTTATTTCCTTCCCTCTTATTCAGTTTTTGGTGAGGTTTAGCTGTTATGTCATCTGTAGGGTGAGGGCCAGCTAGGGATCATGTAGGAACAACTGCTGTGACTGGCCAGAACAGACCAGGCTTTCAGACCTTGAAAATATTGTTGGTGTTTTCTGCAACTTTGTAGAAAACACCAGAATGGCTCCAAAGCATTTAACTAAAAGCACAGCAAGTCAGAGAAACCTTGAAATGATGCAGACCTCTTTATTACTTTGCTTCTCAAGCGTGAGCCCCCATTCTGCCCATCTTCTCAAAAGAAAATCATACTGTTGACTTAAAGGTCTTTGTAGATGTGGAGGAAATTAGAAAAGTGTCTGCTAAGTAAATAAATGTTAAAATCTCCTTAATTCGTTTAGCTGACACCTCTCTCTAAAGAAGGTCAGAGGTTTATACACTAGTCATTTTTACTTGGTTTATAGCAAATAACCTTGACCAAGGGTATTACAGCAGGAGATGGGATTCAAACCCATTTAGTTTGAGGACAAGGTATGGGCTCTGACCATTGCTTCTTGTGAATTCCTAGGGGGATGAGAATGGGGGATGTGAAGAGATGTGAGCTGTGGGTGTTTAGAGTAGTATGAGTGTTCAGTGGTGGCCAGCCATCTGTGTGTGTGTGTGTGTGTGTGTGTGTGTGTGTGTGTGTGTGTGTGTGTGTGTGTGTGTGTGTGTGTGTGTGTGTGTCTCCACAGTAGGTGGTGAGACTCAGCAGCAGTGGAGAATATTTACTTTGGTGTGTTTCAGTGCTGCCTGCAGCTGTGCAACAGCACAGTAAACACACATTTCCCTCACTTTCCTCCACTGTACCTACAAGAGAAACATCTCCACACCAGTCTAGAGATCATCCTCATTTTTTAATCCCATTTATTTATCCAAACCATGTTCATACTAGCAGCCCTGAACAACAGCAACAGGAGGCAGGGTGGTTAAAGCTGCTACCTTTGGACTTCAGTAACCCAGGTTTGAATCCCATCTCCTGCTGTACTTTTATTGAGGCATTTACCTTGTACTAGTACAGTAAAAGTTACTGTAC
Organism: Heterotis niloticus; assembly: GCA_018136845.1. NCBI lineage: Eukaryota > Metazoa > Chordata > Actinopteri > Osteoglossiformes > Osteoglossidae > Heterotis > Heterotis niloticus. Next base: position 9,920,562 of record CM030889.1, read on the forward strand.
ATGTGGATAAATCACTGTAAGTCACTTTGGAAAGAAATATGCACTAAAATACTTAAGATATCATATTAAAAGGAGAATGAGCATGGAACATGCAGTCGCACCGCCGAGAAGAAAACACCTTGAGAGGGAGGACTGGAGAAACGGGTTCTCTGGCCTTTTCAAAATTCATACAATGTTTTTAATAAAGAAAGGCTTCCCGGGTTGTGCCAAATTAGCGTCATGACTTTCCAGTGGTTTTGGCAAGAGCTGCAGCAGCTGCACGCTGCCAACAAAAATAACATTTTTGTCCAGTCCTCTCGAGGGCGATCCACACCTCCGCTGGAGCCGAAAGCCACGTCTCTGTGGCTTTGACCATAGACAGGGTGCGGCGCTCCTTTGCCCCACTGTGCTCCTTCACCTCCAGGTGAAAAGGGGAACAGTGTTCATTCCTGCAAAGACAACATATCTAAATCAGATTAGAAATGATCCCCATTTCTCCCTCATTTTTGTTCACTACTCCTGTTTCCTGCGTTTCAGACACTAACAGCCTCTTAAACATGCCAATGTTCTTTTTTCACCCAGAGCATAAAAAGATCAGAGGGGTGGTTATGCCAAAGAGGCAGCGGGTTCGGATCACGTGGCAGTCTGGGAAGCTGGCACGCAGCCTGCATGGGTTGCAGTGCAGCGGCTTTGCCCTGCTAACAGTTTACACCTTGTCATTCAAGCGGGGCTACTTCCAGGATCTGGGCTGCTTCTTATTACAATGCACTTTGTAGTTATTGTCTTCTTTTATTCCTCTTACTTTCTTAAGTGGAGCCATTTGGAAACATTTTTATTTGGATTCTTTTATTTGTAATATGATATGGCTTTTATTAATTTCTGATGCCTCTCTAGCATTTGTCACAGCTGCCAGAAAGTTTAATTTAAGCCCATCCAAAGGCGTCGCAAAGAGAATGTTTTCCTTCTAAAGGAAGCATTGTATTCCTATACAGCGGCATATATCTTAGGTCATCTATCTCCATTTTGGATTTCTGGACAATTTTGTATGAACATCTCCAACAGAGAGACTAATGAGGTTAACATTTAATTGTTTACGATAAAGCCATTTGGTAGTTTTCATAGTGCCAAGTGCTTGAGGTCCCGCTGTAACTTTGGCCTTGTATACAGGATCATTGTCACTGTGTCGTGGTCTTAGTATTGCAACCTCAGTGTTGTAGCCTCGGTGCAGGAGCCTCAGTTTCAAAGTCCTAAGCTCAATTTTGTGGCTTCATTGTCAGAGCTTCCATGTCATGACATCATTAACATAGTTTTGGTCATGGCTTTGGCGTTGTAGGCTGGGTGTGGTAGCGTCAATGCTGTAGCTTTGCTATCATAACCTTAATGTCGTAGCCTTGGTATCGTAGCTTCCATATCATAGCCTCAGTATCATAACTTCAGCGTCATGCTGTCGGTGTGCCAACCTTGATGTCACAGTCTTGGTGTTGTAGGTTCTGTGTTGAAGGCTCAGAGTCTTAGCCCTCCCTTGTCCAAGGGCCAACAAGAGAAACTTGTTGCCAGTGATTTTTCCTCAGAGCTTTAAGTTTATAGAAAATCAGGGGAGATTATCTTCTGCAGAACCTGTACAATCCATGGAGCGAACACACCTGTCCACGCTCAAACACACAAGCACAGATATCAGATGCACAGCAACATTTATACACATACACACATATTTGCCCTCATACTCATACCCTTTCACTACACACCCACATGCAAGTGTACACATGTGCACACTCATAAACCAATGCCTACATGCATGCACACAGTGAATTTAAAGTAAAAGCCTCTGTGAAATGGTGGATAGTAGTTCCCCTACTAGATGCTGTACTTGGCAGGGAACTTCTTATTAAATTAGACTTAAGACTTCTTGGATCTTGGATGTTCTTGGATAGCGCAGTTACTTCTTAAGCAGCTTAATTCCCTGAGCTGGCTGTACCTTAGCGAGCTTGAGCTCCTCTGCGTGGTTTAAATAAGCTTGCATTCATCCAGCTGGGTGGGACGCTGAATTCGTGTACACAAAAACTCGGCCCTCTGAGAGCCACCTGAGAAACAATGTACATGGAAACCCTGTCTCCGCACAGCTTGTGAGAAAGTGTGTATATGGAAACCTAGTCTGCCTGGTGTCATAACCAGCCAAAATTAGATTCATGTCTAACATCTGATCTCCTCCATGAATTGGTACATAAACCAGCTTTTGTCTTCTACTCTGCTCTTAGCTCCTCAGCATCAACAAATACAGCTAGACTAATTGTATTTTCAAACACCAGAAGCTCACAGTAATATCATCCATCCAAATTTGGGCCTCCGAAATTTTAGCAGTGCTTTCTTTGAACTTTCCTGTTTACTCCTGAATTCTCCTGACACCCATGGATGGGGTGAGATTTCCAAGAATTGCTCTAAATTCACATTGAGAGTAATGGTTTTGGTTGAGATGAAGCATGCTGATTAGATAGCAACGCTCTGTTGGGGTGTGGAAAACAAGAAATCAGATGGAGAGTCTGCATCACAGATTGTGCCATCTGCTTTGGAAGCCTGCAGGTAGGGAGGGTCCGTGAGATGCTGGTCCGGACACCAGGAGAGTTTTATCCCTGGGGAGGAAACATGTGACAGTGCCTTACCGGGAAACGGAGGAGGCAAGTCAAGGCAAGGTGGGAGGCTGACCTCACAGCTAGTGCTGCTGTGATCTGGGGCCAGCGTCAGGGATGGGTGCGTACACGGTAGGAGTGGTGGGGATGATAGAAGGGATGGCGTCTGGCTAACCCACCTCCTCCATCCCCCTGCCTGAAGTTGGAAAAGTCTGTGTAGTTTGAGGATCTTGGCAGTCGTCAAGGCATTTCCCAGTACTCTAAAGGGTGGAGTCTGGGTGCTTTCCTTGGGTGCACCAGCGAGGCAGAAACAGCCATAGTGCCATGCAGAGTCACTCGATATTCCCTCCAACTATTCCAGCTAATGAGCCAAAAATAAAATGTGGAGCAAGCAAAAAAATTCCACTACCCCCACCATTTTTTGGAAGGATTAAGGTTGACTTGGATACAAAAGACAAATAAAGGCAATCCTATGATTAGCAGGCTGTTCACATAACGCCCGTGGTATTATTGTCTAGATCATTCAAATTAGGCAAATGGCGATTGGCGTTTCCGAGGAGAAGAGGCCAGTCTACCAACGGAGGCCTGTGAATTAAACGTGTTTTGAGAGGAAATTGCGGCAATTTCTGCAAGCTTCATCTAGTCAGGCATTTTGAAGGATATCCATCGCCTAGAGACAACTACGGGAGATAATAGGAGCCATATTACATCAACAGCGTGTTAACTTCGATTGGACTCCATTTCATTTCCCAAATCAGACCTGGGGAAGTCTTAGGCTACTGGTAATATAACCTGGTAAAGCTTGAGAATGAATGGGAGCGACCTACAGCATACAGGGCTGTGTATACTGTAAGAAAGAGCTTGAAAAGCTTGGACCGGATCCATAGAATTGGTTTCTCTATGCTGGAGAGTCGGCATGTCTCCTGGCTCCTGTCATTGTTACGTTCCGTTGCAGAATCAGGTCTCCTCTCATTTTCAGGTGCCTGTGCTTAATAAACTTTTGGAAGCAATCAAGGTTGTGTCTAAGTATTTGCAGGTTTCAGTCTTGGGAGGGATCCTGGACCTGTAATTCAGAATTACGGCGCTCATGTAAAGGTGGAGTGATATGGGGCAAGAAGGTCTCGTGCGATAGTTATGCAGCTCTTGCCATGGGTGGGCACAGCAGTGATTTTTTTGTTCCATTGAGCAGGACGGATCTTGGCCCCCAGGGACCTCGGTCCCTTGGCAGGGGGGCATCGCGTGAAGGCGGCACTTGGCCCGTAATGAACTTTGATTTCCCCCGGCTAAGTCTTTAAAAGCCATTAAATGGGTTTATTATCTCTAGAAGCCTTTGAGGTGCAGGTGAGAGCCCCCTTTGTGCAAAACACCCTCAGCAGCTGCCCTGTAATGAGTCTCCTGAAGTACTGTCGAGTCCTTTGTGACAGCTTGTAATACTGAAATAAAATGTGATCTGATTTGCATTTCATCTGACTTTTTAAACTTAGATTTGTATGTGTTCTAAGCTTCTGGGATGGTTGGTCACTGCTGATTGTGAGATACAATGGATAATTCGCAGGAGTCTAATGATTCGTACTTGGGTTTAAAGGTGAGAACAAAACTGCTAAGACTCAGACCTCCCATCCACAACCTGAGAACAGGAGCATCAGCTGAGCATCAAGAACAGGAAGTGGAATTGAATCTCAGCACTTATCTACACAAAGTCGATGGATTGGGCCAAGTCGGCCAACTTTACGCTTCCACATAGAGGAAAACAAAAAATTGTGTCTCAGTCAGTACAATTCATCTCATTCTATACCGCAACACAGAACTAGAGCCATGTGTTGTCACGTTCTTCTATTACGTCCTACTGACGTTTCATAAATTATTAGAAAATTATTATAAATTATTAGACAAAACTTTTAGAAATTCCACTCCAAATACCTTGTTTTGCTGTTCTGTTGCTGCTCTGTAACCCAACTGGTTAGGATATTTGCAAACACAGATGTCGCTTTCTCCCATTCTAACAAACATAAAAGTATTCATGCAACGTAAAATTCTGAAATATAGTGCCGTATATATTTTGTTATGCAGCTGTTTTGTTTTGAATTGAGCATTGTTTCTTTACACATGAAAATGGATTCCAACTTAGGAGTGCTTACAGAAAGGAAGTTATATGTTGCACATTTTTTCACAGTTTCCAAGTACTGGGAAAGTGTGGCCGTAAAAGACAAGATGCAAAGGAGGGGACAAGCAAGCAAAAGGTAAGGGGGACAAAAAAAAAGTGTCATCGGTGTCCACCAAAAAAACTGCAAGGCCTGTGCACAGCAAATGTGACGCACAAAAGCATTGATTGACTGATAAACCATTTATTTCGGTTTTCTATGTAAGATACCAAGTATAAACACTGTATTTAAAATGTCTGTCACAAAAAGAAAATGTTTAAAAAAATCATGCATCTTAACAAAACCATGCATCGATGTTTAATGTTGCTTTTATACATATATTTTTTGCTTTTAATATATAGCACAATTTCTTAAGTTTAAGAAAAAGTTTTCAGTGAAAATTTAAAATATTTTTTACATTTCCTCCTTGGGTTGAAACTAAATTTTTACTCAAGGTTTTATTATTAGCAAAACTGGTGCTGTTGTTACTTGGGGTCATTTTAACCAGTGCAGGTAAGACTCCCAGAATTTGTAAGATCACCTAAATTATCATCTATTCATCCATTTTCATAAAATCCTCATCCTGAGCAGGGCTCCAGTGCTCTGGAGTCCATCCTGGAAGCAAAGGGCACTGAAATTTCCTCTGGATGCAGGGGGAGCTCCCCCCCACACACACACTACAGGCAATTTACAGAAACAAAATTAAACAGAAACACATGTCTTTGGACAGTGGGAGGATCCCACTCATACACGAGGTGAGCATGCAAACTCCACACACTCTGAGCTGAATCCAAACTCACACCCGACATATTTTATTTGCCGTAAAATTAGACATATTAAGCAAAATCAGATATATTAATAGCCTACACAAAATATTTTTTTCTTTTCTCAGCTATTTTTACCATCATACATGTTTAGTTCCCAGTCATAGTGTCCATCCTTACCTTTGTTTAAATGTATTACAAGTTAACGTGTGAAACAAATTCTTAAATAAATTTAGTACTGGTTTACTATGTTTTTATATGTGTTGCAGATAATGTTTTGTTATACAGAGACAGTGGTCTTGGGTGTCCAACCGTTTATTAGCTCTGCTGTTTCATGCAGTGTCACATGTCTGTTGTCCCTCCTATCCTGTCCTGTCCTGTTGTGCACTCAGATGAAACAAAGATGGCATAAAAATCAAAGAGTGGTTAAAAAAGCTGTGAAAAAGCTGACATCCAGCTGTTGTTGAAGGACCAGCCAGGTCTGTAGAGGCTGAATGTTGGCTGCAGTAAAATTTGTGATAGTAAAATTGTCTCTGAATATTTGTAACCACTTCTTTAACAGCTCAGTATCTTTAGGAAATGAATGGAAACTTAGCATGGAGTCGAATTTGTTGGAAACAGTACTCTGTGAGGCACAGCAATACTCCTTTGCATTGCAGTCCATATGTCTTTGAAACTGTAAAACATTCCTGTTTTATAAACAAGCGAATATATAAATGCAAATACCAAATAACAAAAAGTAACTAGAACTGGAATAAACTAAAGAATAACTGAAAAGTACTAAGATGAGTTGCTACCTGGTTGGCTGTGGGTTCTGTCCTAGACCAGACATCTACTTAGCTGATATTTCGCAGGAAATGTGCAGGACATCGCTGTCCATGGAGCCCATTGACTTCCCAGTGGTGATCGGGTGGCCAGACCGTGTTTGTCACGCACGTTACCATGGTTTCCAGCTACAGTTACCTGTGTTTGTCCTGAATGCCACAGCTTATTAGGCTTCTTCTGCATTTATGACTTGGCTATGGCAGGAGCAGTAAAAAGGCTAATGATGCACTCAGACATCTACAGGAACCACAGGAATGCACCGCTTTCTTTTAAAGGTCGTCCTCTCATCCACCAGATACAGGTGTGTTCATTGCTCAGTGTCTATATAATCCCCTCCTGCTTCACACACTCCATTTAACTGGCAGAGATGAGATGAGCAGTCCCTTCAAAGGGCTCTGCTGTTTACACCCCAACAGAGCAATTCGCATGGAGAGCTGGACCTCCTCATCCTAGTAACCGTTTATTGCAGCGTACACACACCAAACACATCCAGTTGAATAAATGCGTGGCCAGCAAGTCAGACACTGGGTCCAATTTGACGCATGCGCCCCGCCAAGGTGCCAAGAAGAACGTGTCCGTGCTTTCCTGGCACAATCCCGGCTGTCCCAGGCCACTCACCAGCAGCTCTTCAGTATTTTGCCAGTGTGATGTCACTCTAGCTGGGAAATGGACACACAGGTAAACCCCTCAAACACTCTCACACCCATTTGTCTTGTTCTCCCTTTTGGGAATTCCCCTTGGGCTGTGTTCTACACATCGCTCCCTCACCACTTTGAAAGATAAGAGGAACTCCAGCTTGTGGATGAGGGAAATCAAAGACTTTTAGACGTTACGCAGGGCTCTACAGAGGGGAATATTCTCTTTATGAATATTACTGCTTGGCTTCTAAGCATGTTCTCACCTTTCTTTTCCTCTGTTCATTTATTTCTGGAGTCAAATCACTGAGTCACAGTCCTACTCACATTTCAGTGTTGCAGCAGCTCACAGTGTGCCCAGAGACATAAGTTGTGAGCTAGGGTACATACACACACGTGCACACACACAATTCAGCATCACCATTCCCCTTGAAACACAAGTCTATGGTCTGTGGGGCAAAACCAGAGCATTATAAACATTTTTATAAATTAAAATTGCAACAGGTGAATAGTATTGTGTCTCTCCCAGTCTTATTCATATTTTAGATTTTCAGATTCTATTTTCATCACCATTCTTTGTTTTTTCTCACACCTTTTGTTTGATGTTGACCTCTGCATCTGAATTTTGTCTGTGTTAAAGTATGAGATCTAAAGGGATTTTACGTGGTCGCTGGTGTGGTTTTGCAGAAAAAGTGTTTGTGTCACAGGGCTTTGCCTTTGCCTGGCCAAACAGATCTGATGCTTTACTGTGAACTAGGCTGGGGGTGGGAGTCTGATGTGATTGTAAGGTTGTTGACCTCCAAAGATCGGGTCAGTAACTGGGTGTTAGGTTACTAATAACAACACAACTGGATTTGGATTCTGTAGCACAGGGTTAAAATCTGTTTAATTTGAATTAACACCTTTGCAGCTTCCACCTTCCCAGGATCAACAGGCATGTTCATTGGAGTCATTTAAAGTTTGGGTTCCATACCGAGCAAATGCTGAAAGAAAAGCACATGGGCGGTGTTTAAAAATCAGATAACCAGCAGTGTTTGTAAAGAAAAATGATGCCCTTGAGTCCATATTAGGTGTTAGAATATTCATCATTTATCTGAAGCTTTTGTCCCAGGTGACTTGCAGCCTGAAATTTGTATAATAAGCTACTTACAGTTATTTACCTGGTTATAGAGATGGGAAATTTTTACCACATTAAGTCAGGGTAAGTATGCCGATTTAGTACAAGGGTATTAAAGCAGGAGGTGAGGCCCAAATCCAGGTCCTTTGCCTACAAAGTGACAGCTCTAACCGCTGTGCCATCGCCTGCATCAAGAAAAATGCGCCAAAGAAAGCACCTTCCCTTATAGTGCATAAACATTTATAATAATAAGACACAATTGGAGGAGCTGTTTTTGCAAAAGCTTCCTCTTTAGTTTTCCACTGAATAATATGATTTCCCTGATGGTCTCCTTCCATCCTTCCTTCCTTCCTTCCTTCCTTCCTTCCTTCCTTCCACTTTCACCCAGTATTGTGCTACAAAACAGACTAAAGTACTAGTGTTTTGAGGAAACATAATCACTCATGTTCAACCTTTAGCAGAAAGACAGAACAAATGCTGTGTTTAAGAAAGGAGAAGGAGGTCTATGGTTGAAGGAATTTAGCAGGCCATTGCATAAGGAGTGGTCAATGTGACCACAACTGGAATTTAAATTCTTGTCGTCTTTTTTGATATTACATGTGTTTTTGTACAAGATTGATGACTTTTGCCAGATTATTTACTAGTGTAAATTTCCAGAAAAGCTCAAGTGCTGAAGGTAACATCAGCAGCCCTTTGAAAGGTGGCATCAGTCAACCCACAGACCAAAACCTTGTGACACACGAGTCAGTATGGCATCACTTTTCTCTTAGGTAGCGGAGTCAGTGGGGCTGTTGACTTGGTGAAGGTCAAACACGTATGCAGCTTTCATGCACTTTTCCTTACTTTGACCCCAGGCCATTGAAGCTCAGAGTTGCACCTGAGCTGCTGAAATATTTCATCCATTGTTTTCCAGAAAACCTTGGTGTTTCCTCACAGGGCCTAAAAGTCTTTGGAAGGTTGATGTTGGTCTCCATCTTTGTCTATCAGGTAGCCTGTTTGCCCTTCATCTGTTGACCTGCTAACCTGTTTGCCCATTTAGTAGTTGGTTTTCACATCTACTGTTCTTTTTCATTCTATAGACTGTTTACGCATCTGATAGCTTGCATAGCAGGCTGGATATCTCAAGATACCTGTTTATACCTCTGTTCGCAGAAGCCTTTTCAGCTTTTATTTGATCTGCTAGGAACAAAGCGGAGAAACTCTGTTTGACTCTCTTTTTTATGGATTACCACCCGTTACTTTGTCGTCCTTCATTTGGGTGAGTTAAATAATCTTTAGTGGTTCCAAGTGGGAGTCTTTGCCTGAGATGCAGACCAGCCCCACTTGGAAGAGGAACAAGCATTAGGTTAGTTCTCTCCAGTCCATGCTAACATCCTGAGCAGCACTGAAGCATGGGTAGACCAATATCATCTACTACTGTCTGGTAGCTTTCTCTAGGTAAGAAGTCAAAGCCAGGAGACTCTGGGCATGTAGAGGAGTACTTTAGAGGTAGCGTAGACATGGACTCGGTGGAATCTTCCTCGGAGACATCTTATTGTAAAGGACATGATGTCCTCGGGACTGTCTACCTGTTTGCTTGCAGGTGTTCTCACTTCAGTGTATTCGCCCAACGTGAGACAGTTCCCCACATTTTAAGTGCGGAATTTATGGCACTTCTGGGGTTAAAACCAATTTGTGTCAGTGAATCTGAAATAGATCTGGAGACTTTGCTCACGGTTTCTTCCATTGTATCATCCCATACATGTGGCTCATTTGAAGAATTCCTTGGCGCCTCCATGAGGCCCTTCCTTCTTTTCTTTTTCTTTGTTCACAGAACCCGCCGTTGTTGGGTTCAGAGTTTGTTTGATACACCAGTGGGGGTCTTTTCCCATGTGGGAGGCCCCGTTAAGCGCCAACAATGGGAGGTCTTCCCAGAGTAATGACACCCACGCTCATGCTGAAACTGTGCCATTCGAAAAACAACACAACACAAAGGCATGAAAACAAAAACAAGGTGCGCCGAAGGCCGGAGGGGAACTTGGCTTTTTTGCGATGCTGACCGATGAGGTCAGCAGTCGCGACCCAAGGTTGGGCAGGTATCCACAGGCACAAAGCGGGGCTACCCCAGGTGAGAAATGGGCCAGAGCGTGGCCTTGATCGCTCTTGTGTGACCTGCCCGGTGGGATCACTTCCTGGCCTCCCATGCTGCACATGCGAGGCAGCAGCCCTTTGAAAGGTGGCACCTGGATGCAATTTGTTTAACGAAGTGGGCCTTCCCTCTCCCAGTGAGCATGGCGGCCTTCTTACTCTGCGTCCTCCCTTTCCACCCTCTCCCTTTCTTCCCCTCTCTCCTCCCAGTTTTCCTCTACTGCCTACTTTATTATTAGAGATAGCGCGTTCAGGGGCTGGGGTTTGCCTCGTACATTGCCAGGCTCTGGACATGTCCTCATGAGGCATAGGGCAAGCTGCCAGAACTGGGAGGCCTGGGCCAGACCCCACAGGAAGCAGCCCACCAGGGCTAACTGTGACTCATGTCTCTGCTTGTCCCACCTGGCCCACGACGGGCCTGCTGCGGGATGGCCCCAGGAGCCAGAAGGGCCCCCGGACACGAGAGCGAATTAATGACACTCGAGATGGACGCCTGCTCTCTTGCTTTATGCATTCAGCTCTTCGTGGCTCTTTTGAACGCTGGCATTAGGCTTCCTGCCAATAGTTTTTTTCCTGTCTTTGTGCGGTGACCTCATTTTTTACAAGGGAGAGTGGTTTTAATCGGCGTGTATGGTGTTGTTTGTAAGTAACCAGGATTCCTGTTGTGATGTCATGGCGGTGCTGTATGTTCCTAATATGTATCTGCCTTCCAGTCTGGGGGGCAGAGATGAACAGAATGCACCCAGAATGCACACAAATATGCCAGTAAGTTTTTTTTTTCCCTGTTTTTTAATCTAGTCATACATTTCATTATGATTTGTTCTATCTCCTTTTGCCCCAAACGACAAACACATTTTCCTTTCGACTAAACAAAACCATAAATGACTGAATCGTCTTTTGGAGATTAAATCTTTGGTACAGATTCAATGACCGGATTTCAGTTGACAGAAGACCAGCTATGGTCTGCACACAAGCATTTCGTCAAGGTGTGTGCATTAAACTCACAACACATGTTTTCCTGTTTGCATGTCATAAACTGACTCCTGAATTCTTCCTAAAGTTATGAAATTTCAGAAAGCTGCTTGAAACCGGCTCCAGCCGACTGTGTGTGCTGTTCATGTGACCAGAGGACCCAGCAGCCACTCATATATGACAACTTGAGTTGTGGTGCAAACAGGGTAACGGCTGTGCTCTGACCCTGAGCTCCTGCAGCACATGAGCTTTCCCAGCCAATGCTCCTCAAGGAATAAATCCAAGCGGTCAAGAGGCACACTGCATGGAGTGATGGATGCTCCTGGAGAAGATGCCTCCCCCCCCCCCCCCCCTCCGTAGGTTCCCTCCAACTTGACACAGTTTGGACACAAGAAAAAAGGATCAGTAAAATGTTGTATTGCACCCTTTTTCCATTTTTTAATTTTTACCACAAAGCCTGACATTTTAAGAGGTGCAACCTAATATTACCCGAACTCCCGGACCCACCACAAAGATCTCTGGGTAAATCCAGAGGAAGGAAGTGAAGAGACAGGAAGAGGGGTGTGTATGGAAAAACACAGCGCGCTTGGCTACTACCCGCCCTTAAGTAACAACATATGGTAATGAAGGAACTCCACTTCAAAATCAAGCAGGCTGTCCTGCCATGGGGCCGGCAGATTGGCCAGACGCTCTGGGCGGGAGCAGATAAGACTGGAGTGGACGTGGGTCCACGCTGTCCAAAATGCAGAATGGCATCACAATGGGCATAATTCACCAGGCAGTTCCACCAGCCGCCGCCTTGGCCCCCGACTCAGCCCCAGCGTCGTCCCCCGCCTGCACCGAAAAGAATTTGACCCGACAATACTCCCCTTTCAGCGCCCCTGGTCCCGATCCACGCTCGTCTTCACAGCTGTCTTGAAGCAGTCCTCTGTTCCTGCTGGGCACCAGGGCTGAGAACAGGAGGAAGAGGAGGAGGTGGAAGAGGTAAAGAGAGAGCAGTCAGTGTTTCCTCATGACACTTTGCTAGGGTCATCTCACCCGGCCCTCAGAGACCGTGGGAAATACAAGGGGTCTCTTTTCTGATGAGTGTCAACACATCACTTCTGATTTGTTAAGCTGCACTTACATGAGCGGCACGTAACAAAGTGTTGCTAGAACCCAAAACCACATGATATGCAGGATATCTTCTTTAAGCTCTCTGATGTCACACCTTTGTCCAAGTCGAGTTAGAATATAAAGTTTGTACAGTAATCTGCTTACATCGATGTGCTCATTTATTGTGTATAGCAGGGCCTTTTTTACTGTATGAATTCAGGGTCTAGGATGCTTCAGCAGGGGTGAAGATCTGAACCCAGAACCTTGTGCCTGCAGAGAGACAGCCATAACCACTGCTAATTGCTGGTCCAGGATGGGCTTTAAACATCAAAGTGAAGTGCAGTCATTTCTCCTGTAAGGCTTTTTAAATTGGACATCGATGTAAAATACTAAATAAATTTTTTCACATTAAAATTTTTTCAAAAAATTATTTTGCATAATAACGCCGCGTTCCAGAATGGAAAGTTCCAGTTTTTGCATTTTATGTCTAATTTTGATCGAGTTGAAGTCAGTCACGGCCAGGCAAAACATGACCTTCCTGCTGCACTGCAAAAACAAGCCAGCATATTTTTTAATACCTTTCACGCACTTTATTCTGTATTTTTGATAGCTTTCGCACTATTTTCTACCTGAATTTTGGCTGTGCTGTTTTTGTAGGTAACAATCCCTGTGCATTAACCGCTCCTTCCCAAACCCCAATTTATTGTGCAAATTAGCATTAGCAACACAATGTTTCATAGCAACACTATTTTGCTATAGCAGCGCTAGCTGTTCTCACAGCTGCATTTATGGCCATTTATCTTATTGTTGCAATTGCTCTTTTTTGTATGCGTTACCAGTTTTTTTTTTTAACCACATTTAGGTTAAATTTTTGTTTCTGTAAATAATATTTGTGCTCGGCTGCGTACAAACTAACCGTATTTTCAACGGCTTCTTATTAATATGCTAATGAGTTCCTAAAAGGAGAAATTCCGTCGTGGAGAGAAATGGTTTTTTTTTTTTTTTTTTTTTTTGCTGCTTCGGCTCCAGACGAGATTCCTTGTTGGTTTCTGGATAGGTTTAGCATGTTTCAAAAATGTTTTGCTTGGAGAAAGAACAGACGCTTTCTTTTTTCTTGCATACTTCAGAAAAGTTCAGGGAAGCTGAAACAATGACTCACAATTTTAATAAATCATTTCGAATGAAACAATACACCCGTGTCCTTCGGTCATTTCGCTCAGCTGCAGGGCATAAAACCAAGTGAAAGTGGCATATACTTTACAGCGTACTGTGGTGGTTTAAGCAAAAAACTCAGAAACAAGCTGCACTTTTAGGGGTGCTGCCGCTGCGGTACAGCGACACCGCCGACGTCATCGTGTAGAGCAAGACGTGGTGGCGGGGGGGGTCACAGCGTGGCGCTCGGAAAGCCGTCAGCAGCCCGATTCACAGGCCGGGAGCGGACTGTGATGTCATTCCTGGCCCCGCTTTTTCTTTTTCTCCATGGGCTGGATCTAGTGAATGGGAGGCAGACATTAGTCAGAAGGAGAGCAGAGACTGTCTGTCCGCCGAAACTAAAGCTTCATTTATTAGCGCGTGCTCTGCCAGTTGCGTTTCCGCGAGGCCTTTGGTGTGGACGGGTGCGAGGCAGGACGGATGAACTGCCGCCTCCTTGTCCTCTCCCGTCTGGCAAAGATTTGTCAGGACCACCCGGGGGTCCGCTTTTGGGGGTGGGGTGGGGTGGGGTGACACAGCACAGCCTAAACAGCAAAAGCCGGCCATCAAAATCAGTCCGCAGGCTGTGGTCCCGTCCCTCGGCAAGACTCAGCAGTGCAACCCGGAGACCGCTGCTGCTCCCCAGCAACATGTGGCGACCCCCTCCCCGAAAGGAGCCCCAGCTACAAACAAAGTGCCCGGTCATCTTCTGCTTTTGCTTTACTCAGTATTTTAGCTCATTGCTACTTTTTTCACTTTGAGGAAGTGCTTCAACATTAAAATTTAGCTACACAATAAAACACAGACACAAACAGCTGGAAATAAGGGCTGCATTGCCACCCTGGCTGCTGTGGGGTTTCTGCTCCTGTTGCCAGGAGCGCAAGTCTGAGATGCTTTGGGTGGACGATGTGCTGGCGGTGGAGTAAAAGAGCCAATGAGGAGGTGTTAAAGTATGAACTCTTGGGCGATCTATCAAACCTGCTCGGTGTCCACACACTTCCCGCCTCACACGCAAGCATCAGCGCAATGTAGCGCAGACTTCTCCTTCTCCTCTTCTTTCCTCCTTGCGCCGCCCAGCACTCTGGACACGCTGAGCGCCTGAAGGACAGTTTTGGAATCATGAAGTGCTCGTGCTTCATTCCAGTCTAAGATCAGGTTGTTGTCATTATTTCGTTGCCAGGCTGCCGTGAAAGCCGATGTCTTTAACCATTGCGCTACCTTCCAACCTCATGTGCTCAGTTTATTTCGATGCTCGCGATGCTGCCCCTGCCAGCTCATTATCTGCTTGTCCCTCTTGAGCTTTGCAGCCTCGGTTCACCCTGGAGAACAAAGCAAGAGCTGGCGCCGGTGGTTTCCCAGCCTCCCTTTGTTAGCGGCTTGTAACATACGCCATGGGTCGCCTTTGGGCTTTTTGGGCTTTAGGCTCGCTTGGCCTGGGTTTGACTGCAAGCCCATGAGAATGCATTCCTGCTCCCCTTTGTGCTGTAAAAGAGGAAAGTGTCTTCCAATGTTCCTATTTTAGTTGAGTGTCTAGACCGAGACGGCATTCTGCCTGGGAGCAGCAGCCATAGCTCCGCCGAGTGGCCGAGTGGCCGAACACAGCTGGATTGAGCTCTGCAGGGCCTCGCCTTCCTGGACACCCCATGGGATTGCTAGACCGGAGCAGAAGGCCTCGGTGCATGTGAAGTCACACGCAATATCATATCGGTAACATGTCTAGTGATGTAGCCACTTGGATTTTTTTATTCGGGGAAAAAGATTAAGTGGCCTCGTAAAGAATCTATATTAGCATTTTTACAGAATGCCACTTGTAGCCGTAATTGTTCTCAGTAAAATAAAAAATAGGGAAAACCGAGTTAAAAGGTTTAAAAGCTGTCCCGAGTAACTCTTCCTTGCTCTGTGCCATATAAAAGGGGGGAAGTTTGTTGTGCAGAACGCAAGCAGGACATGTAAAAGCCACAGATGACTTCATGCACAATGGGGAGGAGGTGCTGGACAATTACAGATTTCGCCTGGGAAATCGCAGCATGTTTGCACTCCCAAAATAAACGAGAACTTGCTCATTACGGGCAGGAGAAAACAGCAGTGCTCGGCGTTTTCCTAAAGCAGTCGACATGTTGGATTCTCCAAAAAATCCAAGCATGCCCAAAAGTGTTATCTGCCATCAGTGGGCCTAAGGTGGAAGCTAACCAGAACTACATCTGGTCCGTTCATGTCCATGTTTGGAATCTACTGGAATAGCGCTGCTGATAAGGAGCACTTCTGGCTCATTTCCTCTTTCCAGCCTCTATTTTGAATTTTGCTCAGCCCAGACAAATGTGCCTTTTTTGTCTTTGTGCCCAGCAGCAGCAATTAGGTGGTGAGGTGGC
Organism: Heterotis niloticus; assembly: GCA_018136845.1. Lineage (NCBI taxonomy): Eukaryota > Metazoa > Chordata > Actinopteri > Osteoglossiformes > Osteoglossidae > Heterotis > Heterotis niloticus. The sequence continues at coordinate 9,936,401 of CM030889.1, forward strand.
ACTGGGGTGGAAGTGCGAAGCTTCTCCTTGGGCCTGATCAGCTTCCGGCTTGAGTCAGAAGCTGTTTTGAAGTCATAAGACAACTGAAGCAGGGAAAAAATCCCCCAAAACAAGACTCTGCAGGTGGACAGGAACACATCTGCACGCCAGAACAGATGGAGGAGGCCGGTCAGCTTATTCATCCACATATGCTTTCTAATGCCCTCATTTTGTCTCAGGTACCAAACTATTCTGTCGCTGTCCCTTATTTTTAATTTCGGCACGTTTACTTGCATCCCCACAATGTGCTGCACCTGCAAGATGTGTCCTCCTTGATTTAATGACATACACAGTAAATAATGCATGGGATACTTTACATCATTTACACTATTACATCCAACAAAACCCGTAATTTCAGGTGGGTGTCTCAGGCTAAAAGAGAAATGTAATGAATAGATAAACAAAGAAACAAACAAAATATGAATGAAAAATGAATCTTGAATGATTAAATGCTTACTCAGCTTTTTTAATGCCTGGTATGCTGAGACATCAGCCTGAGATCATGTTCTTAATGCAATACATTTTTAGCTGGGGCAGCAGTTAGCATGTTGGTTGGTTATAGCCTCTGGTTCCCAGAGTTCCCAGGTTTGAATCCATCTCCTGTAGTGCCCTTCAACCTACCCTTTAGGGGCGTTGCTCCAGAAAAACTTACACTACTGTATGAATGGGTCAGCTACTGTAAGCAGTTTAATTCTATAAGTCACTTTGTAGAAAAGTGTCAGATAAATGTATTTTTTTAATTTAATTCCTCTTCAAGGTAGCCTACACTAAGCCCCTTTCAGTGATTCACCCATTTAACTTTGTGCTGTTACTGACTTTACCTGAGGTTGCTTACCTGTTCCTCTTCATTAAGGGCCTTCACCTGTGAGCTCCTTTCCCCCTGACCTCATGGTGATGGCTACCTGCAGAAGATGTAGCACTAGCAGTGGGTGGAGCAGTCAAGTAGGAGCTAGCACACAACACCTCCTGACTGTAAATCATTTTGACAACTAAACTCGCATGATGAGCAGATCTGGACCTGAATGGAAACCTGATTCCAAAACATATTGTTTTTCACAATGAACACCGGGTGGTGGGAGAACGCAGCCTCGACATTGCTGTGACCTGTCTGGTCACACGTGGCTTGTTGTCTGATGCATGGGAATTTCTGGCAAGTTTATCTGCTGGGATGCTGGAATTGTGTGCACCTTCAGAAAGAACGCCATGGAAATATAATCTGGATATCTACAGATCTCTCTGACCCTGTATATCGAGTGGACTAATCTTACGTCCTGCCCTAATCTCGAGGAAACATGTTGGGGTCAACACCCCTAGGCAGCTACATTTGTTTGGTATCGAATCTTGATTAGAAAACGTACTGATACGCAGATAGCGCACGGAAACAATAAATACCTAAAAACGAAGAAACAGCACCCCAATAATCCCACGTGCCTGGGGACTGACGTGAAGGAGGCCTGATCGGACCGGTAGATTTGTAAATCTCAGCTGAACCAAGTGGCCTTTTCTTGATATTGCAGTTGGGCCATAATGCAAGCCCGGAAACAATGGGTTAGATTGCAGTAGCTGAGGCTGGTAAACTTACAGCCAGTGTGGGACTGGTGCAACGGAGTAAAATATTACATATTTACACACAGTGGGACCTTCAGCTGTGTGCTGCACTGTCAGCCTTTCTCAAGCATTAATCACGTAATTGATCAGAACAAGCCAGGAACAAGAGATGTTTAACTTGTTTGCTTCGGTCTTGTTAATTCATGTATTGACACTTTTCTCCAACTTTCAGCGTTAAACAACTTTCAATAATTAAAATAACAGCCAAATACGTTTTACTGCATCAATTTAAATAACTTGATCGCAGATGTCACAGCAGGAGATGGGATCTGAACCTTTGGATTAACATACTGATATAAATGCACTGGGTCAATTGTTGAAACCCAGAGGAGGGGTGAGAGAAGAAACACTTATGAAGATGATTCCTCCCCAACCCACTACTTTGACCTTTGTTGGATAACTGCAATTGGTTAACCTGCTTTGAATCCCCATTGTTGCATTCTCCTTTACGGGGATTTAGTTACACTGGTGTTTGGCGGCGCTGTAACTGTAACCTGGCCTGTTCCGTCCTGCTTAGGCTGCACCAGCCAAGGGCCCTGCCCATCTGACCTGCCATAATCTGCAGACACCAGATTACTTAATGGGTGCCTCATGGACATCTGATGGGTTTTGAGCCAATTAAGGGTGTCCCGTATGTGTTGCGGTACCGTACCTTGCAGCCGTGTCCTTACTGTGTTCTTTCTGTCCCACAGCATGGTGTAAATCAAGACACCCATCCTGCAAGGCCGCGAGAACTGGGTGGCCTTCCAGATTACCGGTGTGTACATACATCTGCCGGCATCTGTACGTCACTAATGCCATAATCCCCCGTCTGTCTCTCAGATCACAGATACACTTTGATGTTTCATTTTTGCCCATCGTCAGTTCACGTTCCCCAGCCAAGAGGAGCAGTTTGGTCCAGCCAGGACCCGCCTCCCCTTGGACGCAGAGCACTGCTTGCTTCAAGAAAAAGAGTACTACATTAAGGTAAATTATACTGCGGTAAGCAATTTCGTTTGGGCCTTTCAGGGACTGCATCTGTCAGGGACAGCGGGTAGCAGAGTGGACAGTGCCCTCTATCCCATGGAAGGACCTAAAATCAAATGTCATATCCTGCTCTAGTAGCCTTGGTCAAAGTAGTTAGACTGAACTGCTACAGTAAAAATTGCTCAGTTGTATAAATGGTGTACAAGCTTTGCTCAATGTGCAAACTCAACAATGTAAACTGTTTTAGAGTAAAGTGTTGGCCAAACAAGGAAAAGATTAAGTAAATACGAATCTGGACGCCGCACTGTCAATATAAGCCAGCAGGTTGCAGAGTTGCAGAGTGGCAGATGAATTCACAATGGATTTATTTATTGATTTTGATCCAATTCATTGTTCCAACAGGAATATGCTGTTAGATATCTGAATGGGGTAATTTTGCTGACAAACATCTGCCTGGATTAACTGAAAACATGTCTCCTTTTAAGCGGTGGAAGTTGCTCTCTGGATGAAGTGAAAATGCTGTGTTGGGGTGTCCAGCCCGGGCATCCTGCTGCTTGCTAGGCGACGCGGCCCTCAGAGGGGGCCTCGGGTGTGCATTAATGGTTTAATTAAAGGGGTCCGGCACTCAGAAAGCGCTCTGAACTGCGGCTCCGACCGGCACCATGTGCTGTACAAAGGAGCGTAGTGTCTAGACTGCCAAGTCTTTCAGATGAATCAGTTGTAATCAAAACAGATAAGCGCGGGATTTGGGGGATTATGGTTTTTCCTCTCCTGATATGAGAATAGGTGGTTGCATTTTTCTTTTACACCCTATTATTATATGAACTGTAAACGCTCATAATGGGGGAAGAATTCCTCTGATGTGTTGCATGTATTATTTAATGAGAGGTCTGGGTGCCCTTTCAAGTGAATTCTTGTTATCTGCTTATTATGAGCCGTTTTTTTTTTTTTTTTCTTTTAGAAAATAACCACTTTTTTACTGTACTCAGGTCCGGGCTGTGGCTTCGCATGACCTTTCAGCCAGCTAAGTGCAAATGTTCGTGTCTTTTTAGTGAATAACATCTAAAGAGATACAAAAGTACACACGTTGTTTATGTCAAATTATTCAACCTGATCCTCGTGCCAGCAGAAAAAGCCTCCCTATCAATTATTTTGAAGGTGCATAAAACTCATGGGCAGTTTGTATGTAATGGTGTCCATGTACCGATTTCTTTTATGTTTCACTCCATAATTCCGTGTGGTATGGGGAACCAAAAAATGTTGCCAGTAGTAGTAATAGTAGTAATGCAAAAATATGATATACATGCTGGTACACAAAAACAACAACAACAACAATAATAATAATAATAAGAAGAAGAAGAAGAAGAAAACTGTGCAGGATATGTACAGCTATCATTCACACAAACTTTTAAATATCATTGCAAGTGGTTGGCCTGGCAACATCTCCAAATTGATGAGGATGCCTTTCTCAAATGTTCCTAATGCTCCATCAGCAGCCAGGAAAGAAATGAGTTTGAAAGAGATGGGTTTGATACCCTATTTGAATGCTAGGAGAGTTTCAGCAGTGCTGAGGGACAGAGGGAGGCCGTTTCACCACGCTGTGGTCAAACGTGGGTGCTAATGGACTTTTGGTGACAGGTGTTATTAAAAATCACATGAAAGGTATAAGATTTTAATGTGCTGGAAAGGAAGAGAAAATATAATGGTATTTACATACTGAAAAAAACTTAATGTTCGCTGTGTTTCTTCCCTCTGCAACAGGAAAACAGACAAACTTCAAGCTTCAGGCTAGCCCTTGTTTGGTGCCGACAGATCGGGGCCATAAAACCGAGTCGCGGTTGCCTATCACAGACCTTGTGGGACAGCCACTCCCTTTGTCTGAAATGTGTCATCACATATTTGTGTTATCAAACAAAGGATAAACATGGCTGTACAATAGTTCTGCTCTTTGTTGTTTTCATCTCCTAAGCCAATGTGCATCAACTCAGTATGGAGGGTAAAGCAAAGTGCAGGTTGGCGGCCACACTGGCAGATTACTGCGCTGAAAAGTACTGCCTCTGAAACAGTTTATCTGCAGCTGGTGCAGAGAAGATTATCCTCAATCTGGAATACTCCTCCAGGGAACTGAAACACAGCACAATATTTGGCCGGTTGTGGTGAACGCAAACCATTGGACTTGCACTGCAGCCCCATCAGTGGTCATTAAACTGACAGATTGTACTTAGTTTTTTCAGTTTTCCCCCCTTCTGCTGATTTACTACAGGACGAAAAAATGCACTATCACTGAAATATTTGTGGAATACATTGGAAATAGCTGTTTTTAACACTTTGTGTTCCTAACTTTCAGAAATTTCCAGAGACGGAACCAAATCTGTGTGTGTGTGTGTGTGCGTGTGCGTGTACACACATACATGTGCATTGTTATCATTTTTATGTGTGCCTGTGAGTATTTCTTTGTGTCTCTGTGGCTGTACATGTGTGACTGTTTGGGTTTGGATGTGTGGGTTTGTGTGTATAGAATGTGAGCTTCTGCAGCATCGCGGGGATACACTACTGTGCATATGACTGCCTGGGTCGGCCAGGGTACAGTTACACTGAACAGGCTGGTTTGGGTTGGTAAGTGTCACCTGCAGACCTTACAAACATCTTCATAACATCATCACCTACTCTTTCCGCATGACCTCTGTCACTCATTGTTCCCCTCTACTTCTGTCTAGACCTGTGAGACTGGCAACCAGCTGATTTGTCTTAGAGGACAACTATTTTTGCCCTAAGCAAATGACCTGCCTTTGCCAAACCCGTCTGCTAGTAGCAGGCTTCCAGAACAGAAGGTGGAATGCTGACTAGAACTGCTGCCCTGCACTCTAAGAACCCAGGTTTGAATCCCACATCCTGCTGTAGTAAACTTAATCAAGGTGTTTATTTTCAATTGAATCAGTAAAAATGACCCCCAAGTTTTAACTACATCAACACTGTAAGTCACTTTAGCGAATGACATCAAATAAATAACCGGAATGAGAACAGACATCTCCTGTTTTTGATGTAATCCCCAGTGTGGTTATTTGTTCTCAATTCAGGGGGAAAAAGTTATTCGGTTATTGAAAGGAAGGCCATTTTCAAGCTGTCCACACAACAAACCACATGGGTCCTTCAGAGAAGGTGCTGCTCCGGTGTGCTCCATGGCGTCTGATTACGAAGACGTTCTGCTCGAATCGCTGCGACAGCAGCCCTCAGATTAGTGTGTGGTTAGCAGCTGTTTCGGTAATCAGATTCTGCCCTGACCTCCGCTGAGCCCTGGTCCCAGGGAGCACCGCTTCAAAAACCCGAGTGCTGTGTTTGATCCATTGAGTCCACCCACCTTTGTGCCCCATTCACCCAGAGCATCACTTTACACACCTTGGAGTGTTCCCCACCTTGACAGGGCCTCTGGCCCTTTGGTTTCGGATGGTGGATAGGGTGGGGTGTAACATCATTGGGCCAACGTTGTTGCGGAAACCTGAACCTAAGCTTTTACCCCCTGCCGTGTCACCTCCTCCTTCTTGACTCCACCTCTCTGTTCTACTTTTCATCATTATGATGTTAGAAGGAAGTATTCTGGCAAACATGGAGGAGGACATGCAAACCCCACACACACCCCTGAGCTGAACTGGACCTCACATCAAGCAAGTAGCCCAGGAGCTGTGAGGCAACAGCTTACCCCCCGCACTTGTTGAACTGTAGTTCAAATCTCTGCTTCTACCTCAGTGTACCTTTGAGTCAGGTACTTGCCCTAAATTGCTTTTGTGAACATTACTCTGCTGCATACACTGATCGGCCATAACATTAAAAGCACTGACAGGTGAAGTGAATAACATCGATTATTTTGTAAAAATGGCACCTGTCAAGGGGTGGAGGGAGATATTATGCAGCAGATGCACAGTCAGTTGTTGAAGTTGATGTGTTGGAAGCAGGAAAAGTGGGCAAGCGTAAGGATCTCAGCGACTTTGACAAGAGCCAGGTTTTGATGGCTAGACGAGTGGGTCAGAGAATTTCCAAAACAGCTTCTCTTGTGGGGTGTTCCCAGTATACAGTGGTTAGTCCCTACCAAAAGTGGTCCAAGGAAGGACAACCAGTGACTTGGCAACAGGGCCATGGGTGCCCAAGGCTAACTGATGCATGCAGGGAGTAAAGGCTGGCCTGTCAGGTCTGACCCCAGGGAAGAGCTGCTATTGCACAAATTGCCAAAAACCTTAATGCTGGCCATGATAGAAAAGTGTCAGAACACACAGTGCATCACAGCTGGAGCAATGAAAGAAGGTGGCCTGATTCTTTTAGATCATGTGGACGGGCAGGTACTTGTGCGTTGTTTACTTGGGGAAGAGATGGGAGCAGGTTGCACTATGGGAAGAAAGCAGTGTGATGCTCTGGGCAACGTTCTTCTGGGAAACCTTGGGTTCGTGTGGATGTTACCACCCAAGTACCACCTACCTAAACATTGTTGCAGACCACATATACCCCTTCATGGCAATGTTATTCCCTGGTGGCAGGACCACTGCCAACTGCAAAAATGGCTCAGAAATGGTTTGAGGAACGCAACAAAAAATTCAAGGTCTTGGTCTTTCCGGCATCTGTGGGATGTGCTGGAAAAACAAGTCCAATCTACCGGACCACCTCACAACTTGCAGGATTTAAAGGATCTGCTGCTAATGTCTTGGTACCAGATACCACAGAACACCTTCAGAGGTCTTGTGGAGTCCATGCCTCGATGGGTCAGAGCTGTTTTGGCGGCACGAGGGGGACCTACACAATATTGGGCAGCTGGTTTTAATGTTGCGGCTGTCGGTGTAAATGGGTAAGTCATTGTAAGCAGCTTAGTGTATAAACCTAATACCATAAGTTAACTTGAACAAAGGTGTCAAAAATTTATAATAAATAAGCGTGCAACTTAGTCTGAATGACAGTATGCCACATTAATAAAAAATTGCTTTGGAAAAAATTTAACTTGTAGTAAAGGTCTTGCTGGTGGCAGCAGAGGCAGGAATGCCCACCGGCACAGCTTAGTGTAACACTGACCTTGATACGAAAAGTAAAACCGGAGCACGAATCCGGCATGCTTCATGCTGTAATCACACACGAACAAGCTCACGTGCGTTGGCAGCAGGTCAGATACATCAGCCTGAAGGTGGTATCTGAAGTCCATCCTTTAAGAAGATTAGTCCTGACGCTTTCTCATGTAATACGGCACCACATCATATGACGACACAATGAGATGAACGAACATGATGCAATTGTTTTGGTGGAGGAGATAATTGTCTGCTAGCCGAGGGGGAGAACGGCGGACAAAAGGCCGGGTTTAATTTTAAATTTAATTTTTTCGCTTCGCTGGAGGAAGCAACACCCTCCGATCAAAGCAATTAAAACCAGAAGGCAACTGTTTTATGCTCGGCCCGCATTGCGAATTGCACCAACGGGCCGCTTCTTGCGATGCTGTCGCAATTCCACCATGCAGACAGGACCTGACATTCGATGCAAGTTTGAAAAGCTTAACAATAGGCACTTCCATTTCCATTTATCATCCTCAGCCCAACATTTTTTCTGATCGCAATTCGCAGTGCGCCGCCGTGATGAAATTGAAGGGTGGAAGTTATGAAAAACACGCAATGGCTTGGTCGCAGCTGGAGCCAGATATCCAGAGGGGAAAACATCCCGTTCGCACACCACAATGAGGGGGAAAAACAACCCCTAATTGTGACACCATAATTTACGATCGATAATGAAATGTGCTCTAGCGCATGCTTCCATGTTTGCGCAGCTGTGTTCCCAAGTGCCAGCTTTCGACAGCCACTCGTGACGACACCCTCGTGCCACGACGTTCCGCGATGCAGATAATCGCTTATAAGCGGCGAGCGGCTTTGCAGATTATAAACATGGTTCCTCAGACCTTTGGATAAACCCCCTTTGGTCCCTCCCAGCGCGCCGAGCTGCTCGTGTCATTGGCTTCGGGTGAAGCCATTTGGCTCCCGGAGACCCTGCTCCGGTCCGCCAGGGAAGCGTTGGGGGGGACCGACAACGGCAAAAGCGTGCCAACCCTAATTGGCGAAGGGTCTTTCTAAACCGAGACCAAACCTTGGCAGATGCTGAAAAAAGGATTTGTTTCGGTGTGTCTGAATGGTTGTCATTTTTAAAATTTTTTTTTTTTTTATAACTGGACACTTTGAGTGAGGGGTTGTCGGGTGTGCAAGTCAACGATGCGCCCAGAGGTCGGCGCAAGCCATGGGCCGCAGCAAGACAAAGGCTGGGGCTGGGACAGGCCAGAGACGGGGGTATTATCTGTGGGTATTGTAAGGGATTGCGGGGCTTGACGGTGGCCTCGGCTCTGAATACGCAGGAAGGATTACTGCTGACGTTGCAGATTTTGGCCCAGTCTATGATGCAAGTGTGGCTAAATGCAGCCCCCGGGGGCCTAATTAAAAATCACCTCCGTCACCAGCCCCAGAGGTCGTAGGTAAAGATATGGCTATAGAAGGGGGGGCACATTAAAAAAAGAAAAAGAAAAAAGCTGACAGTATTTGAGCATCCTGGTGGCTAATTGGACTGACAGCTGAGTGAGCCGGGCTCACGGTGTTTATTCGCTCTTTGTTGTGTGGCACGCGAACACAAAGGTAGTCCTGCTCCAGTCAGGTCCGTCTGGCCCCCAGCTCAAACCCACACAATAACAACTTCCTGTCCAACCAGCGAGTTTGGCCAGTACTCCCCACGGGTGCCGGTGGGGTGGGGGCGAGGGTCATTGCTTGTGGACTTCTCCTCATCTGTGAACCACTGGGCAGGACCCTGTCTCTTTGAAAGTTTTCTGAAAACTCTGGTTTTAGTTTTCGTTCAGGGGTCTTTCCCATTCTTAGGATGGGATCCCAGTCCACCAGTCAGCTGGTGTGGGATAAAGCCGGGAAGTTTTAACATTTTTTGCTTGGGAGGGGAGCTAGAGGCCCACGATATCACTCAGAAGTCAACTGCCTCTGTCTAAGGGCAAGGGGAGACTGGCCTAATCCTAACCCTAAATTCTATCACCAGAATTACACCTTACAACTGAAACAGAACTAAGAAAAAAGAAACAAAGGTTTATCGTAAATTTTTGCTTTTGCTAACATTCTCTGGGGTAGCATAGTGGTGCATTGGGTAGTGCTGGTGTCTTGCATCTTCATTCATCTAAATGCACCTCAATCTGTATGGAGTTTGCATAAGTTTCTTCCCACGGACCAAAGATACCTATTTCCGGTGAAACGGTGACTAAATTGTCAGCTGCTGTTCGTCTCTGAGTGTGTATGTGTGTGAGATTACCTTGTGATGCACTGGCATCCATCCAGGGTCTATTGTACCTCACATGTTATTCCTTCAACATAGGCTTTTACCCACCACATCCATACACTGGATAAGCAGCCTTTACATTTACTGTATGGGTTTGATATCCCCAAAATGCTTTTCTTTTATGCATCCTAAATGTCTCAGAAGATCCGATTTGTCGCACACCATAACGACAAAAATCATCCTATATAGGAGAGCACAGGTATTGGGAGGCATTCCCTATTGATAAGCAATAGCGTTTTTCCATTGCACCTCTGCAGCGTGGAAAGATGATGTGGACACACACAAAAGCAATGATATCAGCTCCCTGGAGACAAATGAGAGAATGCAGCAACTGTGACGCAAAGGCAGGTTTAAATCCCACGTTTCATGAGTTTTCACCTTTTGCCACCTGCTTGTATTGTGTTTCAACTGGGCATTGTCTCTGTGCACATTGGTACTTGCCCGTTTTTAATAGAACTGCTGGGCTGTGGGCAGGGACAGGCGTGTCTCACTATGGTATTTCTTATGACTTATCTATTCATCTGGTATTGGTTCTCACGTGGATACCTAAAATCTGGATACTCAGCATCTTACAGATCTTCTTTCACACCTTCATCTCCTGAATGATTTGGAATGCTTGAACCTTTTAGCACTCAACGTTCTCAGGACTCACCTCATTACTCGTAAAATGCTGCACAGATTTTGATAAAATTCTCTGCTCAAGTTCAGTGGTTGCTTTCATATCCCCCTTAAATGCCCCACAGGCCAGATATTAAAATGGCGCCAGAATATCAGTAACAGGGCAGGAGCTGGGAATGGGGGGGAGGTGGATTTAAGAATCTTTATTCTTCAAAAGTCTTCCAGTGACTTCTAAAAGGATACCTGTAAGATGCTGACAACTTAAATAGTTTGAATCGATGCTCCTGCCGCAGTAACCTTAACCAAGGTTCTTACCTTGAATTAACAGTCAAAATTATTTAGCTGTATAAATGGGTAAATGATAGAAGGTATCTGGGAAAAAGGCAGCAGGTAGATGAATAAATAGTGGACATCCTACTCGACAGCTAATTCACCAAGAAGATCACTAAGACAAGTAGACTTTCACCTGATCCTGTGGTCTAAATGATGAGGTTCTGCAGCCTGCCTTGTGGTTTGTCGGCAGCATCCTCTCCCAACCGAATCTGAACCATTTGGTGGGATTATCAAAAAAAGACAAAGTAGTAGACTCTGCTTCTTGGTTGCAGTCCTTTTGGACAGGAATTTCACAAAATCACGCACAAGGTAACCTTCCTGGATTAATGCCAACGATGCTGAAAAATAACTGCCAACTATCTCACAATTGCTATAGCAACATGGTGCGATGTGTTGGAAGAGTTTTAGCTGGAGGACTACATTACCTCAGCAGTCTAAATTAATGCCAGAGACTTTTACAGAGCTGTCCGCTTTGGGGTATTTACGTGATGGAGATAAAGACTTGGTGAATACATGGAATGGAGACAATGAAAGAAAGGAACGCGTTTCCGGGTCATGGAGACGAGCCCAGAAATATCCCCACTCTCTGTATTGTCTAGCCCGTTGATCTCAATCTGAGCATAAATAAGTCCGGCATGGTCAAGTGGATTCCTGGCCATTTTAAAAGCCATTTATAGCACATTCAGCTCAGGAAATAGGCCACTATTGTGCTGCTCGCTGTTAATTGAGCACTTTGTGAGGCTTAAGTTTCCTCGTACAGTTTGTTCCGCACTGTATGCATTGATCTTTTAGGCCCTGAGATGCTTCTGTGTGTGTGTGTGTGTGTGTGTGTGTGTGTGTGTGTGGGTGTGTGCATACTGGTGAGAAGTGTGAGACGACCTTTAGTAATATTTCTTCACTGTCAGTGTGTGTTTATCTTCACCATAAAGGTCCTGATGATAGTCTGACAGATACATGTTGGCTCGGGCCAGTGAGTCATGAAGCCTAAGGTGCAGTAGACCGGTTTCCACGGAAGCGGTTCTCACGGCAAACTGTGCCAGACCGCACATTAGCCTCTTTCATCACTGGGGCCGGCCCAGCAGCTGGCTTTGTCCATTGTTCCACCCAGACCCAAGTCTCGATGCAGAAGATAGAAAAGGCCACCAGAATTTTGTTGGATTTGGACATTTGGTTGCATTTGGGATTGGTTTGTCAGTTCTTGCTAAAGACACACAGTTGCAGACCATTGGCAGTCGTAGGGTAAGGGTCACCGTAAGTGCGGTCAAATTGAATTTGACTCATGGCAACCCCTTATGTGGTTTTCATGGTATGGGAGGGTATGGAAGTGGTTTACCACTTCCTTCTTCCATGCATGTTTTTGTATTGCGGGAAGAAACCCATACAAACCCAAGAAGAACATGCAAACTCTGACTATGCTGGATTCCAACCCATGTTGAAAACGTCAATCATGTCCATGAGGGTTTCACAAAGCACATTTCAGAAGTTTCACTACATCCAATGAAACAATGTAGTTGTGCCCCTTGACGTTCAAGTGGAGATGTGCCTGCAGTAACCCAGTGTTGACATGAGCTGCTTAAGAGTAGAAGCTTAAGAGCTGTTGTGGTTAGCTAGAGGTTTGTCAAGTCTCATGCTGTTGACCATTACCGCATAGCAATACTTCATGCATCTAATTTTTCCCTTTGTGTTGAAGAAAATGAGCTGTGCAGTCCTTAGGGTTGGCCAGCTTTGCCAGCTCCTTGCACTTGGCATTTACTAGGTCTTTTGTGGTAGATGACTCTTTTTGGTACTTTGCAGGACAACATGTGGATGACTAATTTGGAACTTCGAAATTGCCATCGAGTCACTACTGACTCCTGGGCAACCTTTGGCATGGTTTTTAAGGTAAGGAGGAGCAAAAGTGGTTTGCCTTTGCCTACTTTTTCTCTAGAAGGGTGCAAACACGGAGGGGAACATGCAAACTCCGCACTCCTGGGCTTTGAGCTGGACTTGAACGGAATGACTAATAAGTGACTGTATTCACAATCAATTTTGTGCTGCTCTGTCACATAAAATGACACCAAGATAGAGGTTGGTGCATTCAAAGCAGGTGGTTGTCTAAACTTTTTGAAGCCATGTCTTTGAGAAGAAGGACAATAGGTATGGTGGTAGCTTACCACAATGGAGATAGATCCCTGCTTTGAGGGACCTCTACATGTGAAGGGATTGAGAAGCAATAAGGCCTCAGCAGGAGCCACACCCACTCTGTGTCTCCCAGGATCTAGCACTGAAGCAGCCTCCATCTGCCTGATTCTAATTCATGGGCTATTTTCTGTCTTTGTATCAATAAAAGCACAGAGTTGTTGACATGCCCCCCTGCACCCCTGACAAGCAGTGGTCCGAGACAGTAATACCCCAATGAAAACCCATCTTCCCACGGTGAATTTGACAAGAAGAAAAGATGCTGACAAAATAATGCCACTCCTAAAACGTTCTGAAGCATCGTAACCATCTGTGCACCAGGCCCTCCTGAATGGGCGAGCTGAGTCTTAAGTAACTTTTGATTTCAGAGGGTGTGTCAAGGCCCCACAGAATACACACAACAGGGCCAGTCATGGTTAGTATTCTTTTCTCAAGCATTGACCTCATGGTTTTGGGTCTCATCTACCCTTGCTCCCTGAGGTCAGTATGAGCAACCAATGGTCTGCCACACTCTATTAAACCACTGTAATTCCCCGAGTAAAGGGCGGATGCTTCAAAAACTGAGAATGAACAGGCAGTACTTTCGTGACTCTGGCATTGGGTTGGGAGTCAGTAGAGAATGGGTCGCGGTCCCATTTGGTGTGACTGCTGATCGTAGTCTGCAAAGGGCCTCACTGTTTATGCCCGTAATTGGCTCTTTGGAAAGGCGTAACAGTTAATTTGAAGAGATTTCAATGTGGTGATGTCTCCCTGCATCATTTAGAACTTTTCAAGAGATTGCCGTATTGACCAAATGCCAGTTGTCTGCTGCTTGTGCCTTTAGAACATCATTTCTAGCAGCTCTGACATCCTCGCCTTCATCCAGGGGAGCTCCACTTGCCGGGCTCAGCTCATTGCTGGGGGTGAGCAATGAATAGGCAAGCACCACATTTCTGACACTGCTCATATATGTCCATCACTTCTCAGACTGTTTCTGTGATGACTGCTGCCCACACCTCCTTATTCTCACTGCATGCAGGTGGAAGAGGGGCAGTGTGAATTTATTAAAGTGTAATTGTTAAACTGGAATTTTAAGGAATTCTTTCCGAAAGACGTGATTATGACCATCTTGTTCGGAATAGGGTGGGATATGTGGGAGTACCCCAGAGCTTCTAGGCTACGAGCTGGTGGGTGTGAATCTGGCTCGGTCTCCATGGAACTTGCATGATTTCCCCATGTTCGTGTGGGTTTCCTCCAGATGCTCTGGCTCCAGCAGATGAACTGTGACTCTAAATTGCCTTTCGTGTGTACGTATGAGTGAAAAACTTTGCGTGTTTGTCCTGTGATGACTTAATGTCCGGTTCAGGGTGGTACCCTGCCTCAAACCCTATGGTTCTGGAACGGATTCTAAAACCTGCTCTGGAAAAGTGGTTACTGATAACAGATTAACGGGCACGAGCAGAGTCTTTACATTTCTCACCTAACAAGCACTGCTGAACATACCTGAAGACATCCCTAATGGACGGAAGGTAGGTTGGTGGGACTCTTTGGTTGACTAACCCTCCTCCTTTAGGCTACCAAAGCTATTTGTCACCCTTGAAAACATAAGCAGTGGTGTTTCAATCTCCTATTTAATTTACCAGGATAGGATGAGGATTTGCCTATACACAGTACATTTTGGAATGTGTTTTATAGGGGAAGTATTGTTCATTTAAATGCCCCCTACATCTAACAGTTGATACCCTTAACTGATTTTTTTTGCCGTTTCAGCAGCCAGGCCATCTAATTTAGTTTTCATGGTCTGGCCCATGTTGGGTGCATAATGAGTCGAGCGAGCATCTTCGGGCTGCGACACTTTAAGCATGAAAGCATGTCGACTGCCACTCATCTCCTTCTCTCTCACTCCTCCCTTTCACCCAAATTTTTCTTAAGAATCAGCACCGAACTGCATCCTGTTTTTTTCCGCATGTTTATGGGGTGCCCGTTTTTAGGTAACGCCTTTCAATAGACTAAATGTGAAGCTCAAGCTCAACAATCGTCGCGGCCCCGGAACCCGCACCGAGCTGCCGGGCTCGGCAATAAACAGGGTTCCCATGGGAAACATCCAAACAACCAAGCCTTAAAATTACTGTTGCCGCCACCAACAAGGAAAGTTGCATTTTCCCCAAGCCTTTGCTTTCCAGCGCCGCTCATAATGTCATTATTAGTGTGCGTGAAGGGGCAGGAGGAGTTGAGGAGACGCGGCTGGGGCAGCGTGCACAAGAGGGATTAACTGCAGCCAAAAAGCCCTGAAACCATCTGTCCTGCATATCGCAGCTGCCCCGCTGCCCCTCTGCTTCTGCCCTTCCAGTAGGAACCACTCCAGAATGGGTGGATTAAAGGCAGTGCGACCCTGACATCCGCCACAGCGTCGATTTTTCTTTTTTTCGGCGCTATAAAAAGATAACCACGGGGCGCTGAAAGCTGAAATCATCAAATTAGCAGTGACATGTTTCTTCGACCGGCCTGTCGCTGCACTCGGATCCCAGCGAGTACGAGAAGGCCTTTCAAGACCAGCGATCGGGTCGAGCTTTAGCCACGCTAGGCGTGGGAACAGCGCAGTTGCTCGTAAAAAAAAGTCCAGCAACTTCTTCCCCGACTTCAAAGCGGACTTGCAGAAACAAGGCTTGTTTGTGCGTAACTACTGTGCTGCGTGAGCGCTTGTTTCCCGAGGAGATCTGGGAGTCCAGGCATGTGCTTATGCTAATAATTAGCTCTAAGAATTTATCCCGTGAAAACACTGCCCGAACGGCACGAAACCCCTTTGTCTGGTCGACCTCGTGTATAACCCCGGTTTAAAGGGGATGTCATCCAGTTGATTTACAAGATACAATTATTTGATCAAAATGCCTTTTCTCAAAGCCGCCTCGGTGGCATCGCAGCTGAAACGTGCATCCATTTTGCCGTTTCTGTGCCCACGGCAATTTCCACTCTCTTAGCTGCCCTTCCGGAACAAATCCGTAGCTGTTCAGAGCGCTCAAGTTGACACTGGCTCTCGTTGGCCACAAATGCATATTTCTTCCAGAATGTTCTGTCCTCCACTTGAGCCTGTAGTGTTGATTGTGCCCATCTTTCTGGCTGGATGTCCTTGCCTTCTCTTTCCTCCTGCTTTTCCAGTCATCACCATCTTTTCGCAAATTTCTGCAAAATGATCTCCAAAGTGGGCTAAATCCAAGGGTCTGATTTACGTATAATTACTCGAGTTTTGTAAGAGCACATCTGTCCTGCTTATAACTTGTCTTCCGGTTCCAGCGGGGTTCCTCATGAAGCTCTCCGCAAAGCCCAGGCCCAGCGGGGAGTCTATAGCTGCTGGTCCACTTTGTTCTTTGGGCCAGTAGCTGCTCAGGGAGATTCAAGGCTTATCTCAGACCCCTTGCCAATAATGTGGAAAGAAGGTGTGAAGAGGAAGAAGTGCTGAGCCTGGGAAATAATCAGCTATTAACCTCCTGGAGCCAAACATCCTCTTTCTCTCTTTATGATAAAAAAAAAAAAAAAAAGTTCTCAGGTCCGAGGGTTTTTTTTTTTATAAACCCCGGGGTCCTATTCCACAATATTTTGATCAAAGCCGCGAGCACAACCTTTTCCTCTGGCTGTTAATCTTTGGTGGTCCCCGGACCGCCAGTGGTAATTGATTAGGGAATAGAGCCCACAGTGTTTGGGGGAAAAGTATCTGCGCAGAGGTCAAAGGTCAGCCGCCCCTTCACTCAGCTAAACCACTTTTCTCAAGATATAGGGTGTCAGGCACCAAGGGGACCTGCAAATATTTGGCAGATTTTTGTTTAGCTTTCAGAGGAACTGCCACGCGAAGCAAACCGAAACGCGGTCCTCCTCTCGCAGCGGATCGGTCCACGCGTAATGGAAAATTGTCCACCGATCATCTTTATGCGCTTCGCAAACTCTCACGGTTCACGGAAGACCTCCACCTGAACCGGGGGAATTAAAGCGGGAGAGCTTTTGTTTTGATGCAACCCGACAGAGCAAAACAGCCTCTCTGAAACGTATCCTCCGGTTCCCCTTAATGGGACGTGCTATTGCCAGCTCTTTCGTTCCAAGGAACAAAGACAAGATGATGGGCTTCACACAGAGCATAACATCGCCTGCCAGTAACTCGATGCCACCTTCTTTCAGCCGGCATTCTTGTTTCTGGTATTGGGTGGAATGGGGGCGGGCAGGGGGGTGCGGGGGGTGAGTCATTTATTTGGCTAATACTAATCTTTCACTGATTGTGGCACATTCTCCAGTTACTGCTGCTTTGGAGCTGCGATGAACTATTACAACCGGGCTACATACCTTCCACATGCGGCTTACTCGGTAACTCTCCCAAGTTATAATGTTTAATGGAGTTGCCGGGGTTCCCGTGTACGTTTCTCCACTGCCGATTAGCTAAGTGTCAGGGGTTCCGGAGAGGTCAGTGGGGGAGGCCCTCGGTCTTCCCCTTTGTGATGGGACAGTCATTTATCTGCAACGCATGGTCAGGTACGGTCATCAGCGAGATGAATGGACTAAATGTGATCTTTAGCTCACCGGCACTGATTAAACACAACAATGTATGGTTACGGCCTTTCGGTCTTGCTTTTCTGCCAGCGCCACAGACACGGAACTAAGTGACATCTGTCGAAAACCGCTCGGCCGACCGACATGGTGATCAGAGGGTTCTGAGCGCTGAAATGCGGGATTAATTCCTCTTCGCATCGCAGTCCCTCTTTTTTCACGCTCTGGCGGTCCAGCTGCTGTTGTTCTTGGCCTTCTGCTGGAGCTGCGTCTGGGGCATAGTGCTCTCTAGCGGCAAATGCCAAAATAGCAGGCGAATAAAAGACTGGGTCTTGGGAACTGGACCTACTGGGGACATTTTTATAGCCTTGGGAAATGTGTTATTGTTCTTATTTATTTAGCTGCTGCTTTTCCCTGAAGTGGCTTACAGTTTTCTATTTACCAATGTATAGGTAAGATGAGTGTTGCCAAGTGAACTCACTGCGGCCCTTCATATGGTTTTTGTGGTCAGTGAGGGTACAAAAGTGGTCTTTTAATCGTGAAAATGGGGAAAACATGCAGACAGCGCACACTCTGAATATGAACCTACACCCGGACGCACAACTCAAGCACTCTGAGGCTCAGGCACCACTCACGGCACCATTCACCAAACCGGGTAGCTTTTACTGTATCGGTTCACGGGGATCTGCAGCAGAAGCTCTCATAAGCATCTGTTGGACCGTTCAGAGGTCTGCTGGCGCAGGTTGGTGTACAGCTGCAGGTCTTGCGCGGAAGAGGACAGAGAGAAGATGGAGGAGAGCTCAGAACCTAATGCATGTCAGAGATCCCACTGGGCTTTTCCCACCTCTCTATGTATGTGCTTAAATAAATTTAAATTTATGTTCAAGGATTACGTTGACACTGATACTGCCACAATTATCACACTGGGATTTTGCAAGCAGTTGGTTTTCTCCAAGCCGTAAATGCAAGCCATTTGTGCGGTTCAGTCTCAAGCTTTCTAAGAAATATAAACATCTCTGAAATTTTTCGACATTATGAACATGCAGTATTTTTTCTTTCAACTGAAAGGGATTTATTCTGCTGCACATTAGCTACACCAAGTGGTGAGAAATGGTCTTACATGTTTCTCATAGTCGCTTGAAAACGTGAAATGTCATTTTTAATTTTTACAATTATAAATACAATTTTCTTTACTGAGGTAAAATACTGGTTGAGTTTATTTGTAAAGACTGCTGATTCTGTGTTTATTTTAAACCCACTCTTGATAACTGCTTGTCCAACCCAGGGTCAAGGTGGTCCAGAGTCTATCTTGGAAGCATAAAACATAGTGGAGGAGGCAGGGTACACACACAAACACACACACACACACACACACACACACACACACACACACACACACACACACTATAGGCAGTTCCGAGTCACAAGTTTACGCAATGTCTTTGGATTGTGAAGGATATGCATACATCTTCTAGGACCATGTTAACTGTTGGACACCTTTGCCACATAATTTTTTTTCTCCAATTTGTGATCTGTGAAATGTAAGCAGTTAGAATTGACCCTGTCGGGTAGATCTTCTTATCACTGTTGTAGTTCAGATGTCTGAGGGGCACAAGAACCCTGCTTCTCCAGGGAAGTCTGGAAGTTCACACTGCATCTGACTATGGTGCTCATTCCGCTCTTGGTCCACATAGTCATGACCGTGTCAGCTGACCATAGCTAGGAACCATCCTTCCCCTATGGTTATGAGTGGTGCTTCCATCATCAAGGCCTCCAGGGCTGAGCATGGGTAAGCAGAGGGCTTTATTCACTGAAACAGCACCATGTTTCCTCCCCTGATACAGGCTCATGTGGGAAGATTAAGGCAGGTCGAGACAAAGCTTAACACCAGATGACCCGTGCTCTACTGAAAGAATCACAGAGGTCCTGGGTTTCTACTGCACTATTACGGCCTGTTAGGTCAGCACGATGTTATGCGGTTCCCTACAGTGAAACAGCAGCAGCATCCTCAACAACCACAAGGTAACCGTAGTTCCGCCTAGTGACCTATAAAAGCACGTCATTCCACCCAGCTGGAGCTCCACATCAGTACTACCATTCCAAGATTGGCTTCCTGTGAAGCCTACAGGAGCAACATAAATCATAACCCATAAATCCCAACTCTGTCAACTGTCATCCAGCTGCAGTTCCACCCCCACTCAAGCAGGGAGTGGTGTTTGCATGGCCTGTGCTGGCTGAAGGGAGAGTACGGGTTACACTTACAGCCATGCAAAGGTCTTCAGAGCTGAGATCATGGAGATATTAGATCCTCATTATGATGCTTTTTTTTCTCTAAAGTTATTGGATGTTTTTGCAGATTTGCCCCTTATATAGCTGGGCCATTTTTACTGCATCTATTCAGAGTGGATAACTTAATCAAAGGTACAGCTATAGGATAAGGGTTCAAATCCGGGTCCTTCCAGTGCAAGATGACACCTCTAACCAGTATGCTAGGTGCTGAGCCTCGTAATGCCTGGAAAACAGCTTTCACTGTAGTCAGGCATACACCACCACAGTCCTTGGTGACCGCAGTGGACTGCGATATGAGTCCCACGCTTTGTTATCAGGCCACTACTCATTATATCAGTTCTAGGAAGACAGAGCCTGAGAGGCGCCTGTGAGCGAGAGGGAGAAAGAGGAGATGCATGTCTGCGTATGTATGCATGCATTAGTGCATGGCTGTACTTATGTGTGTTGCCATGGTTTCTGCTCGTACGTGCTTTTATTTTGCAAAGTCCATATGTTCATGTATTTTTCGCTTTATTTGGTGGGGATTAAATCCTGATATTCTTGGTTGTGTTTCGCGGGTGCCTGGTTACACTCTGCATTCCTCGCTATTCATGGCAGCGTGTGAAAATACCAAATCGCCAGTATCACTCATGGAGACCTTTTGTTAGCTTATTATTATTATTATTTTTTTGCTGCGTGTCCATCCCTGGGAGCCGCAGTGGAACACATGCACAGGGCTCCGGTGTGGCTGCCAAAAACAGCATTCCTCACAATTTGCCCAAGGAAACGTCCAGTTGTTTGTGGCCTTCATGGATTTTTGTTGCTGTTACGGCCCAAATCACTCCCCCGGGTGCGGATCGGGACCCCAAGTTGCAACACAAACTGTGTCCATTGTTTCCCAGGGTCCTGGATACGAAGCAGACCTCCGGTGTGATGAATTACCTTTAGTTACCAGCTTCGCCATTCTGCCAACAAGTGTCAAGCCGCTGCGATAAACTGACACGTCTAATAGCGTGCGAGTCCTCAGGATGGACATTTCTGACTCATCGGCTCACAGAAAGCGTGATTTTCACCATTCAGTCCCACAGGGATAGCAGGGTAGTCTGGTCACAGTACATTTTAGTAAGATGTGTGTATGGGCTAGGAGGTGGTATAGTTATTAGAGTCATATCATTGTAATGAAAGGGGTTCAAATCCCACCTCCAGTGGTAGTACCCTTAAAAAAAATTACTCAGCTGTATAAATGGGTAGACCAGGGTAAGAAGCTAAACATTGTATTGTAAGTTGCTTTGGAGAAAAGTGCCAGATGAATGTGATGAAGACTATGCTGTCTCCAGATGCTTTGTTTGCATTTTTGAGGTTGCAGATGTCTGATTTTGCGGTTTTCCCCATTTTTCTGCTGTTGTTGTTCCTTAGCCCTTGCTCAAAATGTAACCCATACAACGGTAAACAGATACATCCCGCTTTGCATATGAAAGACATAGTTAGAAGCAGCAAAGGTTTCAAGTGCTCACCTGACTCAATCCTCGCCATTGCGTCTGTTTTTGTCCCCCTTCACTGCTAAGCAACAGCGATCGCATGTGATCGGCTTTGGGGTTTTACTACTGGTGCGAGACCCGCGTGACCCCTGAAGAGTGACGACTGAGTGTTGTAGGCGGTTATTTGTGCCACGATTACACAGACAGGGCTTCTTGGTGTCATAGTTGACACAGCTACAGGGTCTCCATTTTGTTGCGGTGGAGAAGGACTAAAAGGGAAAACAATTGGCCATGACCAGGAGGTCACCAAAGGCATCAGAAGGTTTGAGGTCTTGGTGGCGGCGTCAGCGGTTGCCCAGGGGGTTTGGAGGGGATCTCAGACACGGTCTGCTGTGTTGCAGCTGCCTCCAGCCGACACAAAAAGAATGCCCACCTCAGCAAAACGGTCCAGAAATGGAGTATGAGCAAAACACAGAGACCGTCCAGATCATTGTGGAGGACGTGGGGATGGACAACCGCGGTTTCAACTTAGAGGAAGAAGAGGGTCGACAGAGAAGAGGACGACCAGTGGGTCACTGTAGTCCCATAAAAAGGATGCGGCGCCTGACCTCCTTGTCCTTCCAACAAAAGGTGCACAGGAGTGGCAGATCCACCTGTGAGAAGGTGAGGGAGGAGCCTGTGCCAGAGGGGGCGGGGTGTCTAAAGGATGCTGGGATTGACACTTTCCTCACTCTGCCCATCATCAACCTGATCCCACCCACTCCCTCTGGCATCATCGACAAGGGCCAGTTCTTTGACCTCAATGCAGAGGAGGATGATGGGTCACAGTCATCAAGCATCATGGAAATGGATGGCATGAGGAGCATTGACATCAGTGATCATCAGAGCATGGAGGAGGATGGAGGAGTGGAGAGAGGCAAGGGCCTTGAGGATGAGGCAGCTGAAGGCAACAGGGAGGCTGCTGAGGCTTCCGGCAAAGACCCCTCAGTCGTAGCAGGGTCCATGGAGAGACAGGGCAAATGCAAACTCCTGTGGAGCACCTTCCAAGTGCCTTCACTTCCTCAGTACCCCATAAAGAGTAAGCGCCGCCTCCCAGTGGGTCACGTGGTCATTGTGGCTGGCAAGAATAGCAACAACTTTTCTGACCAGAGGACAGACTTCCAGGTACTGTGTAAACATAATTTTGTCGTCTTGAGGGAACACTGATTTCCCATTCTTCTTTCAGGCTTCTGCACAGGGATAAACCTGCTGAAGTTCACGGAGCAGAACCTCGGTGAGTCGTTCTTTCACTTTTCACCCTTTCAGTCTGGCTGACCCCACATAAAGGGAGACATGAAATACACAAAATTTAAAATGAGCAACATCCATTCACACCAGAAGTCTGTGTTCAGCCCTGAAAATGGTTACCCAGGTAGTTTCAGGTGTCAACAAGGAAGCACCAGGCCTAAACCTAAAAGATCACTGCAGATTATTGTCACTTATTCTCCTTTGTCCCAGTAGATCTTCTAAATTACACCACTTACACTGATTTACCCATTTTTATCAGCATCAATTCAAGGTAACTACTTAGCTCATGGCAGTAATGGGATTCGAATCTGGATCTCTGGATTGGTTACAACTATGACCAGGACCTTTGAATTACAAGGCACAGCTCTAACCATTATGTAACCTGGTGCCCCCAATATGGCTTCAATAAAGCACAGAACATCTGAAAAACTAGCAAAAGTCCAACAGTCCTTACAGCAATGCCTTGACATACAAATGTTAGGTGTCCCTCAAAAAAGGTTGGTGAACTGAAAACATGAATACAGTTAGTATTAATAGTGACTACTGTATATGTAAGGGTTCCAATAACCCATTTTGGTGCACATGTTGGACTCATAAGTTGAGAACATAAATTTTATGTCCAATAAGGCATGACCAACACAGCAGCACCCACTGAAAACCATGACACACCCATCTCTGAAGCTTGCTAATACCATCAGGACCAGAATTTCTCCCTACAATAGTTAAACACCTGTTTAGACACATGCACAACAGCAAGGCATGAGGGGAGAGCCACAGCATCACCGTGAACGGTGGACACTTCCCGCCATTCTTTGGTGCGTTTTGTATGTGTTGTTTGTTATGTTTAATAAGTGTTTTGCTGTATTGTGCTAAGGCTTTGTGATGCTAATTATGGTTTAGTAACTGCAGTGGGTTCCTGTTTTTGTTTTTTTGCAGTATTTGTTGGACCATCCCTTCCGTGGCTGTTGTTGCATTTCGGGTCCCCTGTGTGCTTGTGTGCATTTAGGGAAGAACTAAGGGGTTGTGTTTGTGCTGTGCTTCGCGAAAGTTAGTAAAAGGAATGCGCAAACTGGGAAAAACAGTCATATGACCCAAGTGCAAAATCTGAGCTGGCAGCACTGAAAGAGACTGTCAGCTCTGGAAAGTTTTCATACACCGTAAATTGAGGGATAACTGTGTGTGTACCTGTTCGGTAGTACCTGCATATTATGTGCCCATGCACCTGTTTTAGTAAACAGATTCAGTGTAGACTTTCCATCCAGGGTCCTGAGAACAGGGAACTGTGGGGACAGCCGACAAACAGTGATGGGCTCCTAGGCAACAGCACAAGGAAGGCGAAGAGAATGTGCACAGTTCCTTAGGAGATGATGAACCTTGGCTTGATGGAACAGAAGGCACTGCACAAACCCACGTAGGCATATTTCAGGTCATTGTGCGGAACACATGAGGATCAACGGAGTGTCACTATACAAGGAGCGCAAGACTGTCCAAAGGAAACACGCATGCCAAAATGTATTACTGTATGAATTGGGACAAGAAGTTGCGTAGTAACTACAACCACTGCCTTTTGACCAAGGGACCGAGGTTAGAATCTCACTTCCTGTTGTTGTACGTACATTTGAATTGATACAGTAAAAATCACCCTGCTGTATAGACAGGCAGACTGGTGTAAGCAGCATATCATAGTCAGTCACTTTTGGATAAATAAATAAATATGAATATAAAATAGTCAAGGCTCCCGATGGTCCATTTAATGCCGCTGCAGCCTGAATTCCACAGCTGACCGAGTTAAACCAGTTATAGCCTCTTATCTGCTCCTGACTCCTCAAATTCCTCACGATGTCAAGCGGGGCTTTCAGACACCGGCCCTGAAAATTCAAACCATGTGTTGGGCTAAGTGATGCAAAATTGTGTTTAGTAAACAGCAAGAAAGGCCTTTTGTTCCTTTACTTTCTTACCATCCTTTTTCTTTTTCGGAGCCTGCGTACATGGGGTAGAACCAGGCCTTTGAAATGTCTTCTTTTATTGCTTTAACCCAAACCACACGCTGTGTTTGCATGTTCGATATTTTTAGGGCCTCAGCAAGCTTTGTGTTTACAGGGGGTGGGTACATCCGTCAGAAATTTGCTCTGTCTTTAGACAACAGCTTGCTTCATACACATTAGGACCAAGAACTGCAATACTGGTGAGGAATTTTTTTATGACATTGATACTTGTTGAAGGACAGAATTGTCTTTGTTTTATCTGGAAATAAATAAATAAATAAATAAATAAATTTTAAAAAAACAAAATCAAGCTCTGCACACGCTGAGTAATGGTGGCCCACAGCAGGACAATGTAAACTAGGGGCATTCAACATGTGGCCCAAGAACTGAATGTGACCCCTAAGAACATTTGGAAAATATTAATGAACAGTTGAACATTATTCAGTACAGGTTACTATTTACTCTTCTCACACAGTGACACAAAGCACTGAACACCGTTCCATGGAGCGACAGAAAGCTTCACGTACAGGAACTACAGCATAAGCCAACTGGCAGCTGAGTAGAGGAAAACAAAAAACTCCCAACTATAGAGAGGGACAAAAATAAACCTCTGGGGGCTCCAAATGCCAGTGGCTGCACACTGCGCTCATGTGGATATTACAATGTACACTAACCCTACTATAAATACTGCAATTTCATTTGAATTATAGTGTAATATAGTTGTAATGAGAAAAAAAAACATGCAGACGAACACACATATTGCACCTTTTCACAGATTTGCACTTAAGACATTTAAGACTGAGGGTGTCGGCCCTCGGACCAGTTCACTGTACCGATTGTGCTCCTTGCCTAAAAAAGGGTGGACCCCCTTCTGTAGACGGTTTTATGTGGGAAAAGTCAGGCTTCATCGCTAAGCTATGCCATCCATCGATTGGCTCGACTGCATGGTCTCGTACCCCTGGCCAGGCCTGTGATGTTTGCCAGGTCATGAATAGCAGAGGTTCACAGCATGGCTGAAGGCCCAGTATGGGAAAGGCCAACATCGAGGGTCCTGGGAGACAACCCACCATTATACATATCATGCTGCAAATTTTATAAGGACACGGAGAAGCAATGTCAAATTGTCAAATGTCTTGCCATTGCCAGGGTGACATTTCTGTCTATCCTGGACAGCCCCCACAACATCTCCAAATTAGGCCCTTATTGATATTTCACATATTTCAGCATTTTTCCCATGTTAGCTAAACACGTAGTGTGATTTTGAGGGCCAGTCTGTTAGGTTTCCCAGCGCAGAGCTCAGTGACCCCTTCACTGGGAGTCTTTCTGGGTTTGAGCATGCCCTGGGGTCGTGGCAACAGGAGAATGTTCTCACCAGTGTCCTGTACACACACTTCGTTCTGTATGTTGACCCCCTCTGCTTCGCCCCCCCCGCAGATGACTTGAACGACAAAATCGCAGGCAGCCGCGAGTCACAGAGAGCCGAACTTCGCTTCCTGCCCCTGAGCTGCGCGATGGACAACCGCGTGCACGTCCGGGTAAGAGAGGAGTCACGTGACCCCCCCCCCGCGGGTGCTGCTCTGCAAACGGCCTGACCTCCCGACCTCCAGCTGCATTGGAACCCTGAGCTTTGCAAGAATTATGCATGAGTAAGGCACCTGGCCTTGCAAAACACATCAAAGGATAGCAAGGATGAACCTGGGTTTGGTTTAAGACGAAGTGTCGCAAATGCTCTCCAGACACACATCCCAGCTCTGATTTACATCTAACCGAGATGGACGTCTTGTCCTGGGTTTTCCTCAGAATGCAGCAGTCCGCACCTGCAGTTTAGGGAATCCAGCACCCAGAAGTCACCCCTTCCATTCTGCAAGTAAAGGGACAGAAAATGCGAAAGGGGACCA
Source organism: Heterotis niloticus (assembly GCA_018136845.1). NCBI lineage: Eukaryota > Metazoa > Chordata > Actinopteri > Osteoglossiformes > Osteoglossidae > Heterotis > Heterotis niloticus. The sequence continues at coordinate 9,962,909 of CM030889.1, forward strand.
CAGATCGCCACGGGAACGGCGAATAACCATTGGTAAGAATCCATTTGTCCTAGTGGTAGGGGTTCTTCTCCTTGATGGCTTCTGAGTCCCCAGAGCATGAACATGTGTCATGAATAACCATCTCTCAGGCAAACCTTCTGACATTCACTGTTTTCACACCATTGTTACTTTCCTTAGTTGATATGTGACTTTGCTGGTCATTTGATCCAAAGCGAGTTGGTCATTCTCTACCCCAAGTGCAGTCGAGGGAACAGTTTATATGATTTCCTTGTTTTGTTGGCCATTGAGGAAAGAGGTTAGTGGCCCATCAAGAAAGAAGTTGTGGCCCTGGGGCACTGTGTGAAACTGACCTTTGCCTTGAGACTGAAGAGATGTCCTCCTGCTACTGGGCCCCATGTTCTCCAGGGCTTCACCAGCCACATGGGAATAACCACAGCAGACCACAGACAGGTTTAGTACATGATTCACTGGGCTTGGTGGGAAGCCAGCTGCTGCTGTGTTACTGGGCCTTGACCTGACCGGCGCTTCTCACTTAGGACCTGCTGTTTATTTACGCTCCTTACTCTGCTCCTGCGGCTTGGGATCGCATCTGGACACGTTGCCTCCTGCCCGGCCGGTATGCCATTAACAAGCTGATAAACACATCCTGGCCACTTCTGGGATCCAGCATGGTTCTGTGTGCAGCATTAATACCCAAATGGGACCCATGGGGTTTAAAACAATGGAAATCAGTGCAGTTTAATATTTAATATCCCTAAACTCCTTTGTTTATTTCAGCGTCATACATGCCACAGTCCAGGGACCAGAATGGAAATTACTCCAGAGAGGTAAGATGGCCCAGGATGCTGCTGAGTTTGAGATGTTCAGCAGTCACTGACATACTTTGATGAACCTTCAGAATATTTTTGTCATGTTTATATTTTTTTATTAGCAGTTTTTTGGCGGATACCTTTTGCAATTTTTGTGCACTAAAGTACTTATACAGTACCTGTAATAAGTATTCACCCCTCTTGGGGTTTTTCATGTTTTACCATTTTACAACACCGAACCACAGTGGATTCAACAAGGGTCACTGACAGAAAAGGGGTCTTTAATGTCAGAGTGAAATCAAATCCATAAAAAAACTTTGTGTTTCTACAAATCATTTAAGCATGAAAAAGTCCAAATTTTATAGGTGCTGTTTTGCCCATTTATACAGCTAGACACTCTTTATAAGAGTAACTCATGACTGCATGATAAGTGCTGTGATCAAGTGCACAACAGCAGGAACTGGGATTCAAACCCACATCTTTCAAGATGAAGATGACAGGTCAATCTGCTATGCCACTCACTGGCCCAAAAATTCTGTTCCATTGCTGTCAAGGGCTCCAAACAGACAAATATTCCTAATGCCAATTCTGCAGTAGTGTGTATGCAGCAGAAGTTGGTGTTATGCTCAGAGATTCTTCCTTTTACTCAAAGAATATGGGCTTCAATCCTGCCTCCTGCTGTAATTCTCATTATTAAGCTGCTTACCCTGCTGTGTTCCAGGAAAAATTAAACGTGTGAATTAGTTTAAGTTTCTATAGAGGAAAGCATTGTCCTCATTTTTTTTGGAAACACAGTGAAAAGAACAATGAAAATAATCACAAGTGTCCCAGCAGGCCTTTTCCTGATTGACTTTGAATGCAATGTGTTCTTTGCATGTCCATGAATAATTTTGGAATTATTGGAGCAATTTTGTCTGTGTGCCCCCTCACCCCAGATCAGCAACTGGCGTGGTACCAAACCACTGGGGGAGTTGGACACAGATGAGACATGCCAGTGGTTCAGTGACATTGGTCTGGACCGGTACACCCCGCTGATCAGAGGTAGTGAGGGTTGCTGAGAATTTGGTGACACACATCCAGCGATGTCCCAGCTTGTGGTCTTGTGTGCGATCCTGCCCTCCTTATGTCTTGCAGAAGCTGGCCTGCAGGGCTCTCACTTTGCCTCCATCAACCAGGGTGTCCTCGACCATCTTGAGTTGTCCACGGTGGAGGAGAGGGAACGGTTGCTCTCAGCTGTGTACCAGGAGCTCTATCCTCCAGATGAGACCACACGGGCTGTGGACTCACTGCTGGGTAACATGACCGCACCACCTCCGAACACCAACCACAGACGTCTCTCACCTTCCACAGAGCTCCTCATGGAACCTTCCTCCACTGTGGCAACTTCGTTGTGACTCCTCTCCCTGCAGAGACCTTGGGCTGCAGCGACGTGGAACGGTTCGCAGCCGCCTTGGCCTCCATGACCAAATACCCTCGCGTTTCTCATAAATCAAGGTGCAATAAGATGTTCCAGCAATTTCTTCAACATAGTCTACAAGTTCTTTGTTTTGTTGCACTAACAAAATATATATGGAATATTAGCAAAGGTTGAAGAGGAGAGCCAAGCTGTTACTCATAGCAGAGACGATTGTCATCTAAACTGCGTTCCTTCCTGCAGAGACGAAGGCCAACATTTCAACATACAAAGGAGCTCTGACTTGGTGGAACTCACCATAAAAGGTGGAGAACATTCATGCACCGTGCCCACCGATGCCCCCCCAGTACAGACCGCCCAGTATGTCCCAGTGCCATCTGCAGGTTGGTACTCCCTTTGTTTAACGTTCAAATTTACGTCTGCAGCTTGTTTGCTCTACGCTGACTTTCCATCCGGTTTCTTTCGCCTCAGATTTACACGCTCACTTTGTCCGACATCAAATTCACGTTTGTTGTTTGCTGACTTTACGTAGAATTTATGTCTGGACTTTGAGTTCCTTCAAATTTAACGTTCACAGCTCTGCTTTGTTTACATCTGCAGTGCGGTTGTCTGACTTCAATTTTCCAGCTGCAGTTTGCTTCCATGATGTTTCCATCCTGTTTGTTTCAAGCTTGCGTACAGCACATGCAGTGTTTTTTACACCGAGTTTACATCCACTGTTTACTTGTACTAAAAACAGGCATCCCAATAATTCTGAAACTTTTTTTTTCAAGAAAACAAACTATTGTTCATGCCCGAATATTAGTTTTAAAAGAAGTTCCTTTGTTCGGTGATGACAGCTGTTTGTTTTATACTGCCTTTTTGTATGTTTGGCATAATTCTGGAAGTCATTCCGTATTAGATTTAACAAATATCAAAAGGTGACTTTAAATATCCAAGAGTGGAGTCTAAATATGCCTGAAAATGCCAGTGAGCTGAGATTGTGGTGTAAGATCACTGAGGTGAGGGCATTGCTGCTGGGTGGTGTTTCCATCCTAAGTTTGGCCGGATGATTAATTTTAGCCCCAGACCAGACGGTCCACCTAGAGATGCCCAGAGAGACCACTGTAGGAAACGTGTCAGACTCCTGTCTCAGAACCCTGGGGCTGCAGGAGGACAGGAAGCTGTTCAGTTTGAAGAGCAGTGAAGGTAATGAGCTTTCGGGGAGACGTGACCCCTGAAGACTTCTTGTCGTCTTCACTTATCTGTCAGAGACAGCTTGGTGATGACAGGATACCTTGTGTGTGCTTTTAAGGGTCTTCAGTTGTCTTCTCCGTGGACCAGCCGCTTGGCAGCCTGCCCGGCTCAGAGAAGGAGGCACTGGAGCCGCAGCTCTCCAGAAAGGTACCCTTACGCATCTCCGTCTTCCAAACAGTTCATACTGGTCTTGACACGTGTAGCCTGGAGGCCTCATCCTTGAAAGTTCCTGGCAGCTTTAGTCCTAACTCGGTCTCCAATGTCAGTCATTTCCCCAGGTCATCATTAGTTTTCTTTCACAAAACGTTGCTCCAACTTTGCATTACCTCCACTGTCTCCCTTCAATTCTTCTGGATGGGAAAAAAGTGCCCGAAGGACCCGGTCTCTCGGCAGCCGTATTTTCAGAGCTGAGTCTACACAGCAGTATCACCGCAACAATTATGTCCAGGCGCATTGTAAGTCATCTCACTTTGCCCCATAGGATGAGTGCAACATCTTTGTTTTACATTTACACATTCCTGCGCAGATGGAGCTGTGCAGAAATGGAGCTGCTGTAATTAATTTGGCAGAGGAAGACGCGAGACTTGGTACGGAGTCCCAGCACGGGGCTCTGGTGTAGCTTTGCTCTTTTCACACCGAAAATCATGGCAATCTGTGCCGTGCAAAACGGCGGAGAAGCAGTTCGGCTTCTCGGACCACCGATGTGTCCAGCATGTTGGCCGAAAACACTCAAGGTAAACAATACCCACAGAAGAAGACGTTGATTTCGCAATCTTCAGGTCCCAGCTTCTCTGAGCTGTTTGCAGGCCCCCAGATCACCTCACATTTATGAACCACACAGGGCCGCTATGCAGCTTGACCATGAAAGCCCAGGGTTGGAGTAATGTATAGAGGACAGGGGGTTATTAACAATGCATTGATAATGAATTAAGAATAAATAAACATTACGGGTCTCTTAGTGACTCCACTTGAGGCTGGTCCATGTGCCTTGTGGATCATCTCTACTCCCTCCTTTGTGGCAGTTATTTATTCATTTGTTTTACACTTCACCAAAGCAAACTGCATTTTTACTCTGTTGGTTCAGAGTACCTCAATCAGAGTACTGCAGCAGGAAGTGGGACTGAAATTTTCAAGTGCAAGGTGGTGTCTCTAAACACTACACCACCTGCTGCCTGTCATGATAGTGTTGGGAAGCAGTTCAGAGGAGGTTGGGAGTCACTCTACACTGCAGCTTGCACAAACTTGTGCTTGCAAAGAGGATTCTGGTGCTCTTATTTGCATGTTACTAAATTATTGTTGTTCCTGGTTTTTATGTCGATGGATATAAACGGCTGTTTCACCGGTTTGTGCCCCACTGAGGGAGGATGTCTCTTCCCCTTTGCTCCAGAAGAAGAGTGAGGAAACTGGATCTGCAGGATCTGCACTGTGTGTCCCAGGAACAGCATCAGAAGGCATCCCGGCTAACCAGCAGCGCAAGGAGATAATCTGCAAGATGTCTCTACAGGTGGTCTCGCTGCAGAACATGGTGCAGCAGGTGTGTCAAAGAAATAGAGAAAGAAAGACAGCCCTGTGCTTCACAGCGCTTGTTCTGGGCCACTCTGTACTCGATGCAGATGGATGGATCTTGCAATCTGACTGCTTTAACTCATCCTCTCAGATCCATGAGCTTCATCAAAGCCTTGTCTCCTTCTACTCGGAGATGAAGAGTATGGAGAACAGGCTGTCCATGGCTGACTTGAGCCTGGCTGAGCTGGAGAAGCAACTGGGACTGACGCAGAGCCAGAGGAAGGAGACGCAGCAGAAGCTTGAATCCCTGCAGGCCCAGCTTAGTGTCCTGGAGTCAAAAACATACAGGTAACTACATCACCGGTGGTCTTCAGGACAGATTTGCTCAGGGGGCACCTTTCTCTAAGGCAACTTAGGCAGTGCTTTCCAGTTTTGCAATTTCTCCCACTTTTCCAGACACCTTCTGTTTCTTTTGGGGCTTCAGTGGGCATCGTGCTATGGCTTTCATATCTGCTTGTTTGACTTTCAGCTGGAAAATGGATGTAGAGTTGGGTGTGTGAGCTGCTGGCAGTCCATCAAAGCCCTGCTTTGCCAAAACAGCAACACTTTGTGTGGGAGTGGTCACTAAATATTTTCCTGCAGGATTTATACTTTTACACCCCATGTTTAATCCAGTTCAAAAGAAAGGGAAAAACTGGCTTCTGGAGCTGGGATTAAAGGCATTTTGAACAGCACAAGTCTGCACAGGTGAAATACTGAGACTATTAATCTTGTTTATGGTCTCTTTCATATTGTTTCTGTGAGATAAATCAACCTTTTGTAGAAGCAAAGACAACAGCGACAGCAGGATAGTTAAAGCAATGTACGTAAATCAAACAATTGTCAAAAATTTACCTGCGGAATTTGATCACCACCTACACGCTAGTAAATGTAAATATACATACCCTGTATCAAAACAGCCACTGAGCTGAACTGGATACTGTGAGCTTTGAAATGATGTGTTGCCTTTATCAAGATAAGAACAAAAGTTTAACATCGATATTAACAAATAATGACGCAACCGCCACCCAGTCGTACCCTTTGGTGGCAGAAACAGGTTCTGCAGTAAGATAACCTGGGTGAACGCCCTGCTTGAGGTCATCTCTCCATTATCTGGAGCACTCTCTTCAGTCACGGTGTGTTAGATGTCTTGGATGTTTCCTTGATTCGTCATTTTGCAGTTTAAAGTTGGCATTCTATCACTCCGATAACAAAAAAACAGGGGAAAAGGGAGACATTCGTCTTTATTTTTGCTTTAACATTCATCTCATGGAAACAACACAGTTTGGTTTTTGAGTCGTGTACGCGTGCAGCACGGCACACGATTCTCACATGGACGGTTTCTGGAAGTGATAACATGGCAAGTATAACAGTAAATGTTTCCTCACTATGCAGTAAACATAGTAAAACTAAACACAGTGAAACAATATGCAAATATTTTACAGAGTTTCTTCACACACAGAGTAATTATATGCATCTGGACTTCTTCGGCGCCAAGCATGGAAATCTCTGTAAAAAGTCAAAACAAAGAAATGTCCATGCATTTGAATGTGGGATAGGTGCTTTCCCTCAGTAGGTCAGACACAGGAGACTCACCAACACCTGCATGTGTCTGCAGGAACTTGGACGTTTATGACACGCTGACCTTTCCCTGACACCCGGGCCACTGTTTCTGCAGGCGACCCGAGATGCAACTCCTGGACAAAATGAAGCTGGACACACAGCTCTTTAAGGAGGAGATCCGTCTTATCCACCTAGGCCGGCAGGTGGCACAGCTGCAGGTGGCCCAGCAGCAGTTGCAGACCAAGGTACCAGGTCTCTTTTACCTCATTTACCTTATTTATTGACACTATGCGTTGCTGGTTGTAAACCTGAGCCTGGTACCTTGCTGGCAAAGATCACAACAGCAGAGTGCATTTCTGGACCCGAATCATTTCTAACTGCAAATATTACTCCACCTACTTCACATTTCATACAGCAGGTTGAACATCTTAATTCTTTATCTCTTTCCTTTGGGCCCAGAGCAGCAGCAGCTCTTTGAAAATATGTACAATTTTCAGTGCTTGCAAATACTTTATTTGATTCAGTTCGGTTCGGTGTGTATTTATCGGGCCCACAGTGATTCAGAGAATTGAATATTATAGGGTGTGATCCTGGAGACAGAAGCGATCAGAATGAGGACGGTAAAATACTCAGCAGCTACGAAGGAAGCCAGCTTGCAGCTGAGGAGAGGAAAACAAAAAAAAGCCTTACAAATGCTCATAAGGAGAGGAAAAAATAATCTCTGGGAGAGTAATGTAGAGGAAGTAAGGATTGCCATACTCCAGACCTTAACTTCCGAGTCGCTGCAGTGATTTAGTCATCGACTGTAGCGAGTCTACTATTTATTTCCACAAGTAATTCTTGCAGAAACATAAAGCGATCCCGTGGTTATTAGGTCATTTGCAACACGACACCCATACAGGTCATGTGATGCTTTTGTTGCGCCCATGTGGTCGTATTCCATGTGCAGGCCTGTTCTACATGCGCTCTGCCATTAACATGTTTGGCAGTAGAAAGCTTTAGAGCTGGACAACTGAAAACAAACAACTTTCAACTGAGAGCTGTTGTTTAAAGAGAACCAGATAGCTGTAGGAAGCAAAAGTCGGAACATTTAGTGCAGATTGTAGTCTTGGCCCCAGATTTGCATCAGAGCTTAAGCCAAAAAATATTACAAAGCAAAAAAAAGCTAAATGCAAAGTCTGAATCATAATTTGAAAGTGGTGTGATGAAAACAGAGATGTGGAGACCATGCCACCCGCAGTTGTTCCCAATGCAATGTGGCTATTACAGATGATGAGGAAGTATTTCATCATCATCCCCATTTCCAGGATCCATCGCAAGTGGGGGCTCACAAGATCCTCTTAAGGGTGGAGGTGTGGGACAGAGGAGAATGCGTTTTTACATAAGACTCCAGCTTCCCATCTCAGCGGTGACCTCATTCTGCTGCTCAGCTGGATCCAGTTTGAGGCCACTGACTTGCCACAGTTGGGAAAGTGATTGTGTTGTCCAACATGGTGTCCAGTCTGTGTGGACTTCCCATGTGTCCAGCCCTCCTTTTTTTCACTCTCCATGTGTTTCACAACCCCTCCAGACCCTGAGACCCGGGGCCCAAAAATGACCTGTGTGAGGCTTGAGCTCTAACTGTGTCTGTTTGTTTTCTGTTGCTTACAAAGTGTATTTGCATATTATTATTATTATTATTATTATTATTATTATTATTATTATTATTATTATTATTATTATTATTTTTTTTTTAATTATTTGCTCTTTTATTTGCCCAGTTATTCACATTGATTAATTAATCTTTTTATAATGAATTAACTTCCTTTTGTATCTTTTTATTTCTTTTTTATTACTTTGCTGTTATGCACAGACCTCTACTGTAGAAAGTTCTAGAAGCTTCGTGACAAGGCACCCATAAAAAGGTTATGAGTAAAGTTGTTTTCTTGTTGCTGTTGATTTTTTGTATTTTTCTATCAGACCCAGGAGTGTGTGTGTGTGTGTGTGTGTGTGTGTGTGTGTGTGTGTGTGTGTGTGTGTGCATGCTACTGTTCATTTCCAGGAGTTTGCTAATATGAAGGGCTCGACTTTGGCTGGGCTGGCATCTCTCCAGTGTCCCACCCTGCTGCTACTGGTCCATGAGCCCCAGAGAGAGACAGGGGGCTATGGCTTCACTGCTCAGTACCTGGAGGGCAGGGGACTTGTGGTGGTCCAGGCACAGAACTCTCACCTGCAACCCAATGACAGGTAAAGAGTTAGCACATTTACACAGTTTATACCATGCATTATGTACCAGTACATGTTGGAACAGATGTTCCCTGGCCTTCCTCCTTCATCATGATGCTGTGCAAAACACAATGTGAGGAGCAAATCCCAGACAGGTGCGAAGGGGTCTATGGGCTCAATGTGTCCCAGTACTATGTGGGACAGGAAGAGCTGCCCTGTAAACATCAGCATCTGCATCCAAGCTGCCATGTACCCTCCAGACCATGGACACCAATTAGCAGAAGGTGATACCACAGTACATTTACATGTATTCATTTGTCAGACTTTCTTTTTCAAAATACAACTCAGAGTAAACAGAAGTGCAAAAACAACAGATGAGAAGCTTTAGGCACAGACACAGGTACAGGAGAGCTTGTTTGTCTGATACCACCATGTTGCTGGTTTATATCGCTCAAGTAACTGCTTATAGAAGAGACATTCAAACAGCAGATTCATACGTCATCACTGCAGATGGTGTTGGACTCATTTACGTAGCTGTTAGGAGATCAGGAGGAAAATGAATCTGTAGGAGATGGGTTTGAGACCCTTCATGAATGCTGGGATGGATTCAGCAGCTGTGAGGGACAGAGGGAACTCATTCTCAAAAAAATGGGGCCAAAACCGAATACCTACAGGCTTTTAATTTTGCATCGGTGAAGCACCTAAATGTGGAACTGTAAAACTGCATGTTGTGATAAAGAAGCAAAAATAAATTGCTACGTCAACTAAGAGTCTGATCACAAGAGACCATAATCTGCTTCTCAGGAATCTCCTGTGCGAAACCCCACATTAATTTAACCAAGAACAACGGAGTGTTCTTTAAGCAAAGCTTCACATTTATTAGCTGATATCAATACTGCTGCCGCCCAGATGCTTCTCTGTTTGTGAGAGCTATGAACTGCAGGCTGGGACACGATGTAACGCGGCCCCAGTCAGCACTCTTTAATGTGCCATATCCATATTGCTGATGTCTTTATTTTTTTTGCCACCCTTGGCACCATCAGCAGTGCCGTTTTGGAGCATCTGTTGCAGGGAGTTGATCTTCTCAGCAGCTGATTTGCTTTGCATCAGTAGGCCTAAAACAGACAGATGGGGAGTGGTAGAGCCAGTGTAATTTCTCCCTTATCTCCTACCTGCATCTGCTCTTCATCAGTCAGACAGAGGTGCACAGATCCCTTAATACCTTACTCCCACCCACCTGGCCAGATGTGAGAAATACACCCCTAACAACTGTGTGTCTCTGGCCCAGGTTGCTGGAGGTGAATGGCGTGAGTGTGGTAGACAGCAAGGAGGAGGAGCTCGCAGCCTTGCTCCACCCACACACCTCCCACATCGTCGTCTTGCGTCAGGCTCCTCCCCTGCCACCATGGGACCCCACCCAGACCGGACTGCCACCCCTTCCTCCATGCTGCGGGGTGATGACTTCTTGACCACCAGACACCACGGTGGAACAGATGATTTTGCAAAAATCACTTTCATATTTTTCTACATATTTTCGGGTGTTCTGCACAAAGCCACCATCTCCTACGCCCCCAACTCTCTAGACTTCCAAAAAAATGGATCAACAGACCTTTTCCACTTATCAAACCTCCCCTGTGCACCCAGGGTCCCCTTCATCCAAAGATGCATCATCTGTGCATCTCTGGATCCATTGTGCTTTGTCCTGTTATTTGTGTAAGAATGATTTAACTTTTGCTAGAATTTATGTAACTTCTCTCACAGCGGATACGGCGGCAACGCACTTGGTTCCAAAAGGTGTTTACTGTACAAACCGTTTGTGTGCGTCTGTGTTTGTCTGTCTGATACATGTGCATTTACATTTTAATCCCCCTCAGATATGTTTGTGTTTTTGCATGCCAGGTTTTTACACCGCAGTGTTAAGTCAGAACAGTTAACAGCATTTTGCTGAAGTAATCTAAAGACAAAAAGGGATTCTCCCACAATGTCATGAAGGATAAATAAATGTTCAGAAGTGTATGCGTGTGAGCCTGCTGCTTTGTTCTTGCTGGCAGCTAGGTGCTACATTCCCAGAGTCTCTGCTGGGAGCAACATTTTTAATGTTTTTGTGGAAATTATTTGTGCAGTATTTATTGCGCTGAAGCATTTCATTCAGATAAATGGATCAGCATAAAGTATAACACTAAGCGGTACAAAGAAAGCTTCCCTGCTGGGATTATAATGGTATTAATAGTACATAATATTATATAATATGTTGTTTATAGACCATAACCATGTGGCCTCATTGCAAGTTGTTCCCTTTGTCTCTGGAAAAAAAAAACAGCCATCTGGAAAAATCTGCCTTCGTTTTTTTGAAATGTTCATTTATCGGATCTAGGCGTGAAAACGCGTCTCGGCCAGGTTTTTGCACCCTAACTGCTTTCATTTATACCCCTTTCCACTGGTTGGACTCAAAGTTGAGAGCGATGGAGGGCAGCAGCTGATCAGTGAAGTGGAGTGTTGCTCTGAAACAGCAGGAGGGGGCACCACGGTTAGAGTTCTTGCCTTGCAGATGAAAAAAACTTTTTTGCTCCCCAACTCCTATTGATGTACCCTTGAACAAGGTAGGTAACATTGTAAGTAACCTTAAAAAAAAAGAATGAGGTAAATGAATAAACATGATGTAGACGGTGTAGGAGGAGTGCCAACCTGCCCAGATCTCGTGACATGGCCTTGAACATTAGCCCATGTACGGGACATGTGACAAGAACAAAGATCCAGAGTGATGGGGATTTCCTAAGAAGCCCTAGTAGCATGGTGTCTGAACCTGACCCGATAACCATGTTCTCTCCAACCTGGGCTGATGTCAGGTGACCTCAACTCCCAACTTACCGGTCAGATGATCAGCAGTGCGCTGATCTTCTGCCCACTCAACTCTTCAGAAGGTAATGGACACATAATGGATTCAGTTCAGTTCTAAATTAAGGACTGGGTTTAAGGAACAAAATTTGTTGCCTGTCAAAGGATATGCAGAGAAGACCAAGTTATGAACCTCACTTCAGAGCTTAACAGCTGTAATCCTTTGGTTCTAATTTGGTTCTTAAGCTTAGTACTTTACAGCACAATTAAAAAGCTGAAGGTCAACATCAAATCCTTCTTAATGTTTTGCAGAAAGGAAGACACAAACTTTCTCCCCAGTTTCAAAGTTTTACAGATAAACTTAGAATGTGAAATTCCCACAGACTTTCATCCCCCGTCCTCTATCTGACCCTTCTCCAGCTTTTTACTGCCTCATCTGGTCTGCCTTTGAGTCTACCTTGGAGTATGGACATAAGGGTAGCAGAACACTAACGTATGTCTGTTCGCCATCTGCTCACCTTTGACATTTGAGCATCTCTTTCTGGAACCAAACAGGGTCATTATCTTCTCTCTACCAGCAAAATCCCTCAGAAGGCCTGAAACACTGGCTCAAGTCTAAAGTTATCTCTAGGATTTTCATCCACAGTGTTTGAAACCATCAAGTGGACAAGATGTAATGGAGAACTCATCTAATGCTCTCCTTCTGTTCTTCAGCACCTCCCATGTTTTTCATCTACAAGGATTTCCTGACCCTTGGGGGTTATTAGGTAAGGAAGCAAGGGTCTGTCAGTCAGACTCACATGCAGAGACATGGATCTTTCCCTTATCTTGGGAAATCCCAAGAGTGGAAAGAGTGCTTGGGCTGCTTCAGATGTAGCCGAGATTGACGAGAGCTCTTGTTTGAATTCCTGTCTCTGGAAGCAGGAAGGAGGTGCGCAGGTGGGGTGCTGACTGTGCCAAGGGCTCATCAGTAAGGGAGACGTGCATTGTGGAGGAATTTGCCCATTGCAAGTTTCCCGTAATCCCGGTCAGAGAAGAGCCATCTCCTCTGCACTACACCATAGGATTGACCCAGTTCCGCAAACCAAAATTCTCAATCACTGCACCGGCCTGCAGGCAGCAGTGCTCCCTGCTTAGCCTTCAAAGGCATGCGATGGGAGACATGGTCTTGGGCTTGAAGGAACACATAAAAAAGCATGTCTGCTCAAGAGCAGTTCAAGGCCACCACCAGGTTCTCTATCAGATCCACATTCACAGATCTGATATTCATTCTGCCTGTAGGGATGATGGGTATTGCATTGGGTGGAGGGGCGGGGAGCTGCCCTACATTCGCCTTCACCACCGCCCGCATCTCATGACTCACCTATCCTCACCTTGAGCTTCCTTTACTTTCTCACTTTAGGATTTGGACTTCATTAAGTCCCTGCACCAAGCTTTAGTAGGGAAAGGCCACAGAAATCCTCAAGCTCTCCTTCAGCTGAAGCAAAAGGGGGCGGCTGTTGAGACTCTTAAACCTGCAAATCTTGCACTAATAAGATGCAGCAGACTGGGGAGAAAGTTATGAGGATATTCGTGCCTTGACTATGTTCTGGCGCATGACAAATAGATGAAAGTGGTACTAGTGCGCCCTAGTGGTGACTCCAAACCCTACACCTCCAAGGCACGTAACCACGAGGGCCACCAGAGAGATTTTTCAACTGTTCAGTAAATCACTGTTCATCGGATTCATTCTCAGGCTGTATGCGCAGCTGCTGAAGCACAACCGTAAGCTTTTATCATGTAGGATTTTTTTGAATAATTATTTGCTTTGCTCATAATTGTCCTGCGATGACCTCGAGGGCTACCTGAAAGCAGGAAAGGAGAAACATGAGAAAAAAACGCAATTTATAAATTCCGTTACTCTTAATTTCCTGACATCAGGTCTTCCACGTTGCTGCAATTTTCCATCCCATTCATGTTTCTGAACTTGCTCAAATCTGACGCTCCTATTTCTTCCTGTCTTTCGTAGTACTTTTCGTTTTGGGGAAACGGAAGCGTCCTCGCAGATCCACATTTCACGTCCTGTATGCGGAGAGTAATTGTTCCTCCCGAGAGGCCTGCACTGTGGTGCGGGAGAACAACTGTGCAAATTACCTCGGTTGGCCAGAGTCACCTTGCAGGTCACATATTTAACAGAGCAGCCAATTAAGAGAGAAATAATGATGGATGATCCTCCTGGCAAACTGATACCAGGTGAACTCTGGAAAAATAAAACAAATGAGGATGGGAAGAATCTGGCGTCGCCGCGGAGACGTTAACTCGCTCCGTGTCCCAAAATTAAAAAGCCAATTAAAAAACCATTACAGCAAAAAATATGGGTGTGCACGGATCAATTAGCGATGCCGTGTGACGGTTGTCACCTCGGGCAGGTGCCCTCTTCCGACCAATCGGCGCGGGCCTCCCCGGAGGACGAAATAAACCCGATGAGCCGATTGGCTGACATTCAGCGTGTGCGAGCACACCTTGGCACGTCAGGTGTAGAAGCACAAACAAACAAGAAAAAGATCTGCTCTCCAGGTGCTGAAGTGACCTCCTGCTTCGCCTTGCCAGCTGCTCTTTGTCATATCTTTGCCATTAGGGGGCAGAGTCCCTGTCTAAAAGGCTGCGAGTTTGATTTTCTTGAGGGTGGGTTGTAGTGTTTCTCCGTGTATCACCGGCTCTTACAGCGTGTGAGTTTCAGGCCAAACTTCATGAACATATCTAACTTTAAAAGTGGACTACACTCTTTTATTTAGCTCCAGGCAAATTACGTGTGCAATAATTTCCCCATCTGTGCAGCAGATTCATTTTACTACATTAAATGTGGGTAAGTACCTTGATCAAGGTTACAATAGCAGGTTTGGATTCAAAGCTGAGTTCTTTTATTGCAGTGGGATGACTTTAAGGACTTTGCCATCTGCCACCCCCTCAAAAAAAAAAACACGGCTACGTTAACCACTTTGGATTAAAACTGTATTTAAATGAAAGTCCCTTTCCGGTTGGAGCCAAGATCCCTTCGGTATCCTTTCATCTTGCAGCTGAAGTGCAATGTGGATTTTGACTGTTTTCACCCCAATCAACACTTCTTGACAATCTTGACAATAAAGAACAAAACTTTTCGTTCCGTTTACACTGTCGCTGACAGACATCCAAAAAAGCAACCAACACCCAGCAATAGACATCACTTCTTATTACGGGGGCTCTCTGAGGCTGGGGCGCGTTTCATGACAGATTCACGACGCAGGACGGCAGTGTACACACAGACACACACACGCTGAGCTGCAATAGGCTGTTAACTTCACTGACAGGGTGTTTTTCCTCCGCACGGAGCCCATGAATGTTTAATGGCTCGGCTCGCATCACACACGTTTCGCGTCTCCAGTCGACGGCAGATCCAAACCTGCACTTCACACATCGGAACGTCGGCGCTTCCGCTTGACGCCCGCTCTGCAGTGGGCTGTCCTCCATCCCACCCACGCAAACACGCGCTCGCAAAGGCCGCAAGGATTCTGCGTCGATTCGAAAGCGTGC
Source organism: Heterotis niloticus (assembly GCA_018136845.1). Lineage (NCBI taxonomy): Eukaryota > Metazoa > Chordata > Actinopteri > Osteoglossiformes > Osteoglossidae > Heterotis > Heterotis niloticus. The sequence continues at coordinate 9,978,065 of CM030889.1, forward strand.
AATTAAGACAATAAATGCATTTGGAATAAAAAGAACAAAATGTTTTATTGCATCAGCAGCATCCATTATAATCTACATATCAGACTGTAAAATTGATGTATTATAAAAACATAAAGGCAGCGCGCACATACATGCTGCCTTGATCATGTTTTTATAGTATATATACAACTTGAACCAATAACCATATATTGTTTCAAGATGTCATGCATTCCTTAACCAACTTTACCAGCTTTGTCTCTCACTGTAAATGCTGTGCCTGAATGTCAGCAGTTATTCTGAACAAAACTCATATTTTAAAATGGTTTGCTGAGGGACAGGGACTTCAAAGGGCTTAGACTGAGTTAAGAATCTGCTTTCACTCCATTATCCTCTGCTATCCGGTGGCACAGCATGTGGCGTTAATTCATCCAGGAGATTTTTATTCTTCTTGGCATTCTTGCTGTGTGAACTTGCCATCCATCAATCCCACACTTTCGGGGCTTCCCCTGAACAAAGTGTGAAAGAAACATCACGAGGGCTCCGACAGCATATACGGAGAAGGTGGCAGAATGGTTTGTGCCCTTGTTGTGCTCTGGTAAGTGGCCATCAGCAGCAGCGGCTGAATGTTGACTGATGTCCACTTCTCCTTCTGCAGGGTTCCTCCGGCTACTTATCCATGATTATTTATGTATCTGATGCTTTCTTCCTAAGTGTCTTGCAACCAAAGTTACTTATATTGATTTACCGTTTACACGGCAGGGTAATTTTTACTGCATCAATTCAGGGAAAGCACCTTGATCGAGATTAATACAGCAGGAGGTGGGATTTGAACCTGACCATCAAGTGAAATGCAGCCACCCTGAAGTCCTCAGTCATCCTCAGATGTGTTTTTGCACATCTCCCTGCTCAGTTTCTATAGCGACTGGACAATGTTTAGACAGGAATTCTGATCTGTTTGGGTTTCAAGTTCAAACTGTGGTTTGACTGGGCATTTCTGCTGTTAGTCGACAAGTCAGCAGACCAGAATGGTCAATTATAATGAATAATCAGGGGACCTTGTGTGTGTGTGTGTGTGTGTGTGTGTGTGTGTGTGTGTGTGTGTGTCTTTCCCCATGCAAGTTTTAAGTGTACTGAGAGTTATCCCAACCACCACCAGATGGCACTGCAGATATCAATATTTTATGTGGCCAAAAAAAGAGTTCAGTGCGCCATTTCGACATAAAAACATTCTGCCCCAGTTACAGCAGAAATATTATACTTAATATATTTAAAAAATGGATACACATGGGATGTGGCAGAAAAATAAGCTCTCATCCTTTATGAGATCCTGTCTCTGACTTCTCTAAAGAACAGATTGTGATCATGCCACTAAGGTTTCAGTTAGGCCCTCGGTGGGGTTGGGGGTGCTGCAGCCTGGGGGAACCTGGTACCATCTGTCTGACCCGTGCTGTCTTAATGAGCCTTGTATCTTGCTCTTATTCTTCTTGCATTGCAGGAGTCCGTCAGTCAGTCACACCTGGCCATGTGAGTTTGCTGCTGGCTTCTCGCCCTTAGCAACACTAGCACACTACCCTTAGCGATGCCGGTGACATAACCCACCACATTACTCCTCGTCTTTTAGCTTTTAGCGGCCTGCTTTTAGCAACAAAGCATTCAGCTTTTTAGCTTTTAGCACCAAGTCCTGGGGTACATCAGCACCCAGTACTCCATTAATTCCAAGCCACTCACTCCCATCCTGGGTCAGATGGCCAAAGGAGAAGGGTAGTGACCGCTGAGGTTATAAAACTCGTCCAACAGCACACGATTCTCACTTTGCTCTGCGAGGGACACGGCATCCAGCCTCGATCAGAAAACTCCTGTCCTCCGAGGACCTCCCTTCCTCTCCACCATCACCAAAGTCATCTCGGTCTCCATAGGAACAAACATCCAAGGCATCGTCTCCCCCTCACTGTCTCCTCAGGACAGACTTGATCCTTGGGGGACCGTGGTCCAGCCCTCACTTCCCAGGCATCAGACGCCTTCTTTTACATGCCCTGCATTTTCACAATAACAAGCTCAACTATGCCCATCATATTTCACAAGCGATAATTAGCGCTAAAGTCAGCCTGGATAGCTGTTTCCAAGTCGGCAGTTGGCGGCACTTTTTAGCGGCCTGTCTGTATGGAAAAGTGTGCCGCGCTTTATTAAAACAGAATAAGAATAAGGCTGGGAAGTTGATCAAGGTAAGAGAAGACATGATACCACTTATAACATTTATTACACTTTTTAACTTCAGCCTCTGCAGTGTAGATGTGGTTCCAAAACGTTTTTCATTTTTCCTTATTTTGCCCGAGCCTGTTTTCCCCTAAACAGAAATTAACATACCTCTGCGGCCCGGATCATGCGCTTGGCTTTTTATCTTCGCGCAAGCGGCCGCATATTCTGGCTCTGACCCATTTCTCTGCCGCGGCTCATCACCGCGGGAGCATGGCGCTGTCGCGACGGTGCACCCTACCGTTCCGTAGGCCCGCGGTCCCTCCGGAGCGTGACTCACGTGGGTGTGTCTGCAGACGTACCATCCCTCCGCTCCGATGGAGAAGGTTCGCTTGCGACTGGAGGCATCTGCATCTCTGTCTGACAAAATGGATTTTGGGTTGAGATGTTGCACTGAATACCAGACCTGCTCCCATCTGATCTGACATCTTCCTCCCAGACCAGCCCATCATCAATATGCTTGACCATTTTCTGTACATCGGTGTTGCACCACAGGTCCCCATCCAGACTGAAAACACCAGGCAGTGTTAATTCCATTAAAAAACAATGTGTTTACCTCTCTTTGGCGGGCAAGTGGAGTACAACAACAACAAGGAGGAATTTGCAATTAGCTGGGGATATGTCCTACTTTGCAAATAGGGTTTAAAACAGAGAAAAATAACTTCAGCCGAGAAGAACCGACTGTTGCTGCTGGATCCATGATTCCAAAAGCCATAGGAAGGTCATTAGAAACCACCCCCTGCCCACCTAGGTCTCACTTTCTGTTCAACACCAAGCCTGGAGATACTGCTGATAAAGGCAAACACACAGGAGCAAAGGTGAGCCCTTCTTTCACCCGTTTAAACCAGCTGGCTATACCGAAAGTAAGGCGATGTTGCTGAACGTACAGCACACTTGTTTTCCTCCGTCGGGGTGTAACATTAATATTGGTGTCTACAGCTGTGTCTCCCAACCCTGTTGTGTTGCTCTTATTCCCTTCCACACACCACACATTGCTGGAGTCTCTCGGTGTCGAAATCATTAGTTTTCTTGGCTCAATCCCAGGGCTCACAAACACATACAGGCCTGGTCCATTTTACCCCTCTGGGGGCAGGCAGGGTGTGCGGAGGGAGGGAGACTTGTGAGCTCACAGAGAGGCTTTCTGTAGTCAAGTGGAAAATGCGGGCCGCTTTGACATGAAAAGATTGTGGGTCTCTTGTCGATGTCGCTCCGATGTGCCTACACTGATGGAGGCGGACAGCGGAGTAAACAGAGTGCAAATTGCGCAAGCAGCATGAAAACGTCAAGGCATCACCCACCTCCACCCTGCCTCGCCCCCATCCATCCCCCCACCCTGGGGGATGCCAACGGCGAGGTACTGGGGTGCCTTCATTGGGAGGTTTCAAACCAGAAAGACTCGAGCTTATAAATGGGAACCCAAGGCTGCGGGACTGCTGGTGTAGAACCGAAATGAAATATTTAAGCAGCAAAATAATTTAATTCACCTTAGTTTGCATCGTCTTGCTTAAGAGTGCAAAAATAGTGAGGCTGATTTTAAATTTTCATTGTTTGTTGCTAGTGGGGAGGGTTGGGGGAGAATGAAGACTAAGCTCTTGGTGGCAGAGAAGGGAGTTTGAATCCCATTGTGGCTGTCCAGCAAAAAGAGAAGCCATGTGCTCGCCTAGCAGTGTTTACCTATTCATGAGCTGGCTAAGAGGTTTTTATATTGGCTGTTTTTTCCTCCATTTGAGCTATGACCTCTCTGCATAGAGCATGTGTTCAAGTCCCCATTTTCTCAGTCTGCTGAGAGTATCTGGAGGTCCTCCCACCCTTACTTTCGTGAATGTATATGCAGCCATACAAGCTGGCTGGTGCAGCCTGCACTCTGAGTTTTGTTGATTCTCGGTTTATTTTAAATGATATCCTCCATGAATATAACAAGCTGTGAAATTGCACGCTGGCTCCCTGCAGCAGCAGGACTCTGCGGGGGTTTAGGGTTGTTGGAGGGGATTGTTACCTTCCACACTACTACTGGCGCATTGTGATAAAGCTGTTCTTGCTACCAGAAGGGTTCGGGTTCAAATAGTAAACAAGGAGCTCGCTATATGCCGGAACCAGGGAATATTTTTTCTTTCTGGCATATTTTACGGTCAGAATGAAAGCACTTTGTTTGCGCATGTTAATTTGGCATCAACCATCCTGCACACATCCTCCATTTTTTTCTCAGACCAGCTTGTATTGTTTTGGCATTTGGACCCAAGGCTGAGTGCATATCCTCTTCTACACCATCCAAAGGCAGGAGAGACTCTGTTTACTCATCAGGTAAGGCAGGTGATGTGTCTATATACACTCGCTGATGTCTGCACAAACACACTAAACTGCTTGAATCATGGGTGGCTGAGATTCTCGTGAAAAATAGTTTGAGTAATGGGTGTGTGGTCTGTGATACATTTTCTCTTTCCAGCTGATGTGTTTTGGCAGAACAGTCAAAGTGGATTTGTTCTGTAAATGCTTCCTGTCCAGGGCGCCTAAGGGGAGCCTGGGGCACCTGGTGGGGCACGGGGCTGGGGAGGGGGGGGTAGAGAAGGTGTCAGTAAATTGCCGAAGATCACCTGCTCTTCAGGTTACCCTTCTGCCCCAACTAATAGCTGTGGACAAATGTGATAGGAGGAAACCCTGGGTGGTTTTAAGGGGGTCTCTTTTAGTGCTATTATTAATGTCAGTTTATTAACCGTTCCTTTGTACTCTTTTCTCCAAGATGACTGAAGCTATTAGGTTTGTACACTAAGCACAAAGAATTACTAATTTATACTGTACAGCAGGGTAATGGTACTGGACTGATTCATGTAAGTACAGAAACAGCAGGGATTCAAAATTCAAACCCACATCCTTCTGTTTATCTGTCTGTCTGTCTGTCTGGCTCTTTTTAGAGCGCAGATTTTGGTGTCTTCAATTTGCTGGCAGCTACACAGCATTAAAACAAGCCGATGCCGGCTGAGTTTTCCAATAAATCATTGCTCAGCGTGTTTCTGCTCTGCTGAGAAACATCTTTATTGGGTTTGACTTGTGCATCCAGGAACCAGCAGAGGAGAGCGATAACACAACACTCGGCCCGCCAGCCGAAGCATCTCTAGATGTTCTGGAATTCGGCCCCAAAAGCAAAGGGTTTGCCACATCTCCCGTCACTGGTTTGGGATTGTTGGATCTGAGCTTTCTGAGTCAAGAGGCTCTGCCTCAGTTGCCTGTGGCCCCAGGTGTAGCCCAGTGCCCTCAAGAATGCTCCCCTCGGTCCATTCTATCACCGCAACTCAACATGGGTCCTAAAAATGCAGGAACCCATGTAAAGACCCACTGCACAAAAGCTGCAGAAATAAAGGCATAAATAATAACTCAGCAGGGAGATCTAAAAGCCTTGGCTTTCGCCTGAACACGCTTCCCCCCCCCAAGACAACATGTGCAGGGAATGCTTCTGGGGAAAGCTTTCTGAAGCGTCCCCATTGTTGTCGTGTGTTTCTTCTCCCTCGCTGTTGTTTTCTTATTCTTATTTTCAAAGGGAGGCGAAGCTGCAGAGCACCATGAGCTTATGAGAAACATGCATATAGTTCTGTAGGATGGAATCATGGACTATTCATGCTTTAACTCATTTTGGCGCTGCCTGAGTTGGGTCAATGTGCAGTCCGGACGCAACAGATGGACCTCAGACGCTGACATGGCTGCAGTTGGTCCAAATCAGCGCTGTTTAAGCTCTGGGACTCGTAGCCTTAAAGGAAAAATGTAGACCAGGTTTGACTGCAGCCCCAACCTTACACGCTGCAAACAGACTGAGAGGGACAGCATTGTGAACTGTAAGATGCGTCTTTAAGAAATAAGGGGGGGGGGGGATCAGAATCTATTACACTTTGAACGGTTATTTAAACCCTTTATTGTTATTAACTTTTTCCGTGTCCCCATTTCATGGGATTTTCCTCCCCCAACCTCATTGCCATTTATTTATTTCTTTTTATGGCGAATATAGGTCAGACGCCTTAAACACTTTCTATGAATTTTTAATGGACCGGGGCCGCTCCTCAGACGAGCTGCAACCTTTTCAACGTGTCAAATGACAGGCGCCACAATGAGCCGCCCCGATTCAAGCGGAATGAGAGCATCCACAAAGGGGTTGGTGTTTGAGGCTCACCCACCCCCCAACTCTTTGAAAAAAAAAAAAAAAAACACAGGACCCCCATTGTCACGTACAATAAGTGAGAAATATGGGGACTTGCATCTTCAAAGGTTACTCATATCTCAGGGAGGAACGCATCGATGGCATGATCTTAAACCGCCGCATTATTTTTGTGTCCGTGAACCCTCTGCACGCATTTCTCTTCATTGATAGGAAATAATCTATAAAGGGAAGATATGTAACACAAAGTAGTACCGTTGTAAAGTGGGACAAACCCGTGGAGATCTCTTCTGTCTCCAGTTTGTTATCTTGAGAAACATCATATCATGACCTTCAACAGGCGTAGACTCAGACCTCATTTTGCTACCGATTACTTACTGAGTGCTACCGCAGCACTGCTAGCACCGAAAGGATTGCCTCTGAGAACACTGGTGTGACAGTTGTACAGGAAATTTTAAGTTTTAAAGTGTAGAAACCAACTAATTTTGATGACCCCTTGTTGCTGGACAGTATTGGAGAATCTGCTGAAGAGACAGGCCTGGACTCCAGAGACTGGGATGACCTTTCATTGTTTCATCTCGTGCTGCCATTCGGTCCTGTTAATATATGTTCAGACCATGATGGAAACCCATGTGTAGCATTTCCACACATTTGTGCAGCAGTAACAAAGTTAGAGGTCTTACTGGTGTATACTTAGCAAGCAGCCACGCTGGTCCACAGTCACACGGTACAGAGGAGCTGACTGTCTTGTTGGTCTCAGATGAAGGCAGCTGTCTTATGGGTCCACAGACACAAAAGTGCAGAGAAGCCAGTAGTATCACTGGTCCACAGGCTGACAGCTGCATACAAAGGAGCTGCATTATTGGTTCAGTCACACCATAATGGATCCGACATTTTTTCATTCATTCATTGGCTAGTAAGAGATGAGACATCCTCCAGTTCCTCAGACAGTGGACATTCCAGAAGGGCTGCATGGTGCAGTCAGTGAGAAACGTGCTCTGTTCAAACCCAGGTGACAGATGACGTCTCTGGGTTCCTGTACCATGCACTGAACCTGACAGCCGCCTACAGGACACACACATATGGCGCAGGCACCTTAACTGGCTGCGGTCCACTTACAACTCTGGTGGACGGTTTGAACTCCATCTTGTACTGACCTTTCCCAGCAGGTGACCACACATGTTTGAAAGATTTGAACGTCAGTCTTACAGTATATGCTGACTCTGGACATTTTACACTGCCTGTCAGAGGTGCTGCGATTAGCATGTTAGCTGCCTCCGCAAACAGAGATATTTTACTTTCTGTCCCACTCTTAAAACCTCATCTGGGCTCTGCATGGAGCTCCAGCCTTGCTACTTTGAAGTGAGTTTGACTCCTGCACTGTTAAATCCTCAGTCAGGTGTAAGCCCTTGTTTCCCCATGAACAATCTTTTTTATTTTGTATTTTCTTAACATCTTACTTATGTGTGTGACACACTGTGCCTGAACATCAGAAATACATTCTTAAAACCATATATAATATTCTATACTGATCCTCACCACAAGCTCTAGGTTTCCCTAGACTTCCACTTTTGTTTGTTTATTTGGTTTCCCACTTTGTCCAAGATGACTTGGAATGGAATGGAAAGCACCATCAGGTCATTGCTGACTTCTGTACAACCACTGGCTTGGTTTTCAAGGCAAGGAGGAGCAGAACTGATTTGCCATTGCCTTCTTCCGGCATATTTTTTTCCTTAGAGGGGTGCAAAGAAGGGGGAGAACATGCAAACCCCACACACACCCCTGAGCTGGACTTGGACCCCACCTCAGGCAAGCAGCCTAGGAGCTGCGAGGCACCACTGCATCCCCCTCCAAGGTGATGTACAGTGTTAGATATGCACATTAAGTCTCTTACCTGTGATTTATTACCTACAGCAGGGTAATTTTTACTGTATCAGTTTCGGGTAAGTGCATCGATTAAGGGAACTGCAGCAGAAGCAGGATTTCAACCTTCAGATCGGTTGGCAGCAGTGCTAACCAGGTATGGAACTGGTTTACCACTGCTTCCTTTAGAGGATGTCTGTACATTGAAAAAACAGCGAGAATACGCAAACCTCACATATTCAGAGCTTCAACCGAACCTCTGGTTAAAGAGACATCTCCAGCACTTTGAGGCGCCAGCATCACTCCCGCATCACCGCGCCACCAACTGCTGTGCCGCCTCACTTTGCTTTGCCCAATTAATTCGCCGCATGTTTCATCCAGAGCCAATGGGGGAGGGAGGTCTGTAGGTGTGGGCCGAGGCGAAGATTCGGAGAATCGTCGGCGGTAAGACAAGTCTAAAGCACTATCTCAGAGGTTCCTCCTCAGCCTGCAAGGTCAACCATGCATTAGGTATGCAAAGACGAGCCGTTGCTCCTTCATTCATATCATCCGTGACATGTTGGTGACCTCTTCCAAGCTGGAGATAATGTGCTGCTTTGATTAGTCCGGTCTTCTGATTGAGTTTATCACCACATTTCCATCCCGAAATTGCTGCTGCCTTTGCTTTCATCATATGGCTCCTGTGAAAAGGAAGTAAGCTTCTTATTTGGGAAGGTAATCACATTATTAAGGTTGACTGGGGGGGCTGTCCATTTTGTGTCATTTTGCTTGTTCTGATGCTCTGAAGTTGGTGGATTACCTTCAGTAAGTAATTTATCGAGCTCTTTCCTCAAAGCGCCTTTTCAGTCCCATTGATCGGGAGACGGGTTCTCATTGATTGGACAAAGAGCCGCATGTGGTCGGGCTTTCGTGTTTGCCGCGCACCCCCTCTGAGCCACATCGACTGAACGGCTGTTAATGAACCTCGGCTTCAGCCTGTCTTCACTCAAGCGGTCTTCTACGGGTTGACCCTCTGCTGACCAAGGGGAGGTTCTGTGTCGAGCAGATAGGCCTCGAGCGTCTTTCTGAGGACGTACGGCCTCATCGCCATGAACGTACACTCGGCGTCCAGATATCAGAGGAGCGGTAAAGGGCCGAGCAATTTAGGATGGGAAGTAATGCACCTCTTGGTTGGTTTGCAAGAGGAGACATCTTCTCGGTGGTCAAACACGCATGGGACAGCTGCTACAGAGGAACACGCACAACACGCAGGAATTAAAGTTCAGCGCTAAGTGTCAGCACTAGAGTGGGGACATGTAGGCCCAGTGGAGCACCTTTGCTGTCGTACACAACTCAACCTCTTTGTTCTCCATCTCTCACAACCTCTCTGAACACTGCGCCCTCTTCTTCCAACAGCAGGTCACCTGCTAATTTTTAGAAAGTTGTAGTTGGGGCGGAAACTGCAAATTTGCCAGTGGTAACTCGAAGTAGTACTTTTCCTCAGTTAGATTAATGTAAATGAAGTGCTTAATGGAGATTAACTTCATGTGAACAAATCGTGTTCTTTAAGCAGATGTACTATGAAAATGTGCCCTGGGTTTGAAGTGAACCTTGTAGTATTCAGTCAAATGTAACGGAAGAGACAATAAATTATTAACCCTTATTTGGCCAACGCTCAGCTTTAGGTACAGTGTCTGCTACAAACCGCCCACAATTGGGCAGCAGTTAATACAACATCAGCTGAGGATTAGTACCAAGATCCAGAGCAATACAGCAGGAATGGGGGGGGGGGGGGTTGAACTGGAGACCTTCCACTTACAAAGCAATGGCTCTAAGCATCACACTGCCTGCAACTACAAGATAATTTTTCAAACACCAACACTTTACTAGCAAGTTTTCCAGCTGGCAGTTTGGGCCCGAGCCCAGTGACCATAATACAGCAATTTAAATAGGAGAAATGAGAAGCCCAAATTCTTCCTGACTTGAGCAGAACCCCCTGACTGACGGAGGCAAAGAAAAGAGGTGCAGAGAAACAGACTGTCCAGCCTTTTGACACTTGTGTGTCTGCTGTTATTGGACAGAATTTATAAACAGGCAGCAGATGAAAATAAAAGGAAAAGATATTAGCGGAGGGATGGGTTTTTTCCAGCAGCGCCAGGCTTTGCCTCCATTTCTAATCTCATTATTTCATCAGTTCCAAACTCAAATGCATGCACTAAGGGAGCACCCTGGGGCGTCCTGGCAAAGTCAGGCTGCTGCCATACAGGCTTTTATCCGGGCACCTTCACACCAGTAGAATTCAATTTTGGAAGATGGGGGAGCAGGGGAGGGTATGGATGGACAGCAATAGGAACAACTAAAGTATATTCCGCAAGGCTAAGCATATCTGTCTGAACTGTAGACCTGGGTGGTGGTGGTGGGGAGGGGGGTCTTGAAGTACTTCTTAAGGAGGAGGAAGGAAAGCAGACAGACCAGACAGAAGGGAGAAATGATTTTTTTCAGGCTTCCTATCATTTCTAAATGTCATTTCAATCTGACCCACATGGTTATCGCACCTTTTGATTCTGGTTTCCAATGAATTGCCTGGGGGAACAGTGAGAGGTGGCAGCGGGGTCAGGGGTGGTGCTGCCCTTCTGCTTTTGGGTGAGTTTGAAGTTCAAGAACCCCCCTCAGACAGACGGTTGTTCACCATCTGCAACTGTCTGCTCCCCCTCTATCACCGATCTGTACAAACAGAAGCCAGTATCTTCTCTTGCATCTCCCACTTTGCTGGAAAAACCAAATCTGAAAGTAAAAAAATCTAAATGGTTATGTGCCCACCTGAAAAAAAGAGGAATGACACTATGAAGCGATCTTTGGAACGGCTCTGTTTATTTTTGCGCCACGCGCGTTCCTTACATTCAGATGCGGTGCCCGCTTCTGCACCATAATTACTGTCTTCGCTGCTCTCAGCATCGGCACCCCCACACACCTGGGGGAAGAAACGGGGAGACAAGAAAGCACTTTGTTCACACTGCTCCCACCTGAAGATGCCGGTCCCAAATACAACAGTGGAACCTTCTCCCTACCTTTTCATCTATTTCCATATTTCTGCTAGCCTTAGGTAAACACGCACATTTCCTTGGAGACCTCTGCGGGCCTCTTTTTAACCTCCCCAACAAACCGGTGGTTCGCTGCTGTCTTTCTTCCCTCCTGCTCTGTTCCCTGAGCCAAATATAGATGCGTTGTAACACTGAGCTTTGAGGTTTATTGTTGTAGAAATCTCTCTGCCTGAGTTTGCATCACCCTCTCGCAGCAAGGCTGGAGAAAGCCAGAACAGATGTAGATGCTGATCGCTTCATATGAAGATAGGTTAAATAGAGCTGTATCTGGGGTATGAATATAAAATATGTGGCGCCTGGTGGGCAGCGCTGTAATTGGATGTGTGTATTCTGCTAAATTATGATTGAGAGCTTCGTCTTCATGGAACAGTAATGCTCTGCCGAGTTCACACCTTAGTGGGATACGTGGGACGCCAGGTAAGTTGTAACCCCATAAGGGGGATGGATGAAGCCTGTGAGCAGCTCTGGGCTGTGGGTTTGATCTACCTCCCTCCCCTGCTCCTGGACCACATAGGGCTGTCATCCAGCATTGTGGCCATAGCATAACAGTAATCCCTCTGGTGATCATCTGTCCAGTTGGAACACAAGCCCATCTGTAAAGCTTCGCTCTTCGTTCTCAACGCGCTGCATCGACATTCCCAGTTGCTCTTTATGCCTGTGAATTGCACTGATCCCTGGGAGCTTTAATTTCCTTGCCAGTTTTTCCCGCATCTCCGTAATGAGGGTAGACTTTACCCAGCCAAGGTACGTTTTCAGATAATTACACAGCCTTCAGACCTTTAGATCATTCTGTCTGCCTCTTTCGTGGTGAATGGAACACATCTATTTGGATTTAAAAGTTCCGGGTCTAAAATCCCATTACTCTTGTTGCAGTTCTCATTCGTGTAGTAAAATTGTTCCTTTACAAGAAGCAGCAGTAGCAGAAGAAGAAGAGGAAGAAGAGGATGGTGGATGGAGGAGGAGGAGGTGGAGGGGAAAAGAAAGAAAATGAGCTGTCCAGTTCAAGGTACCCCAAGCTCCAGGAACCATTGCTGCTTTTCCCAGTTTATCTGAGAGGCAGGCAAATTTTGAAGTTTTGGCAAACACATGATTTCGGGTGTAAAGTATTGGACAGGAATATGTCTGCTGACTTGTCAATCATACCCCCTTCCAAATAAAAGCTCTGCAAACACATTGGCTTCCACTTATACTCACCTCACAACCCTCTGCCACCCCAAACTCCTCTTTCTTTTCCATCACTAGAGTCCCTTTTCTGGGGGGGGGGGTGTCAACAACCTCGCCATACGGCAGGTGCGAGCCCTCCGGCGGACACAGAACAGCGGACTGCGGAAGCGCAGATGGATAGAGCACTGAGCACAAACCGATCCAAATACTTCAAAACTCCTGATGTCACTTACAGACTCCGCAAGCCCATTCTTGCTCCCATCTTACTGATATTACAGAAGAGTAGCGAGAACAGGCTTGGTGGAGCATCTACAGGGGTGCTGAGTGTCAGCTCAGCCGAGGACTCCACCGCATTAATTACATTTCTGTCTTTCCTGAGACAGCCATCGGGTGCCGATTTGCTCCACAGGGGAGCACGGTGGGCTCTTCAGCACCGTGGCCCACTTTTTCTTCAGGTTCCACTGGGCCATCTCAAGAGACTGAAACCAAAATGCACAGGCTCCAAAAGCAAAACGAAGCCAGAGTGCTGTGTCTTCACCATTATCGTTTGTCTAAGTTTCCTGCCGAAACATGGAGTATTTCGGTTGGGAATAAGCCCGGGTTTTTCCGGAACCAGCGCGTCTGTCAGCTGCATGTCTCTGGGTCCCCAACAGAACCAGAAGGCTGTCCAGTGTCCACCATCACAATCGACTAAATCTACCCCTTTGGAATATAATAAAACTCGCGCATTAACCATTCAGCCTGCGGTGATTTTTTTTTGACAGTATAACAGCAGATTTCACCCCCATAGTTGTGACTTTGTTCACTTAAAAATAGAAAAACTCAACGGGTTTAAATTAAAAAAACCCATAATCCATCAATGGCTTCTGACCTTTTGAGGAAGTTTATTAAAATTAATTGCGCTTAGAAAGACCCAGGGCCTCAGGCTTACACAAATGACAAAAAGACTGGATTAAAAATGTATGAAATTTCCAATCGGCTTTGGCACCAGAAATAATTGGCACGCACGGCAGAGTCATATTTCCTTCTTAAAGGTTATTCGCTCTTCTCCTCAATTTGCCGTGAAAGCTGTAGGCCTCCTGCCTCCAATAGCAGCGTTCCTGGCTGTGAGACGTCTGTCGCAAATTTGGCCCTCGCAGCTTCCTTCTGAGCCTCGATGGTCGCTGCTCAGGAGGTCCCTGCGCTCCACCTCCTCTTCCTGTAATTGCAGCGCGAGTCGACCCCTTCGCTCCCGGCTCTGAGCTTCACGAACAGCCCCTCTCCCTCTCCTGGGCAGGATCTGTGAAGCGGACCTACACCAAAAATACGGCTGGCTAATTAAATAGACACCGGCTGGGGATGTCCGGGTTTTCGCAGCTCCGGTTTTTCCAAAGCAAGCGGAATGCAAGGCAGCAACAGCCCCCAAATAAAATCAGAGTGACACAAAATGAAGACCTTTTCAAATAACAAAGTGTGCAACTCCCCTCGTCTCTTTGTATCATCTTCAGCTTTTATTGGACCGCATTTCAACTAGAAACACATCTGATACTTCTAGTGCCAGAAGTTACAGTGCTTATGTTTAAATGTTTTCTATTTGCATGTTACTTCGACATGCTGGGATTTTTCAGTATTGTTTGTATATTTTATTCTTTGCGACTTCATCAGCCTTTTGCTGCTTTGCAGGTTCCTTGCTGCCATGATGAAGTTGTGCATGCTGAATGTGTCTGAAGGAGCACCCACCACGTCCGGTTCCTAGTACACAGAAATTAAAGTTTTATTTTATTGTCTCTTAAATTGTCTTGTGTGTGAACATAAGCCATCCCTTGCATTTATGCTGTACAGAAGGAGGAATGGTGCAGATGTATATCCTACCTCGGAACATTAAACATCCATTACAGCAGCACTGCTTCGATTTCTTGGCCATGTTTACTCATGGTTCCCCCTAAGCTGATGTCATGGAAAGGTCTTGGACCTGGGAGACAAACCAGTATGTGAACCCAGTAGCAAAGTCCTTGCTAACCATACCTACAGCTACCATGGGACAAAAACACATACAAGAAGTATGTCTGCAGTCACCCTGGTCAGGAAGCAGGTCCAGATCTCTGAAAATCACCACCTCATCCAAAGCCATTGGAGTCTTTGATGACCTCCATGTGTTAGTCCCGCTGGAAACCGACTCCGGGTCGTCTCAACACCGTCTCGCATGGAAAAATGTCAAAGAATAACAATTTTGTGTTGCCGTGGATGCTTTTCTACGCCACAGTCTGTTCTGGTCTGCAAAACAAATTTCCCAGTGGACCCTGGGAGAGATAAAGGCCTCTTCAAAGGTATGCAAGACTGATGCTAGGGGAAAAAAAAATGTAACGGAACTGTAAGCAAGCACCATCACAGCAGGAGGGAGCGGAAATTTAACATATGAAAGACGGTTTCCCGGTATTCTTTAAAGGGTTTCAACTGCCCAATTACCATCGTGATAACAGCGATGATCCACAGACAACCAACGTTCCAATTTTTCTGCAAAGAGTTCTTGACACTTGGTTCACCGCATGACTCGAGGTTAAAAACTTGGTTTGCTCCGTGCCTTAACAACTGGAGCATTTCAATGGCTTGTTTTCCTCATGGGGGGGGGGGGCACCTGCTGTCAGACCACCGATGGCGCAGAGTAACACAAAGCAGCATCCGTGGAGATATACGTCCAACAAAACAAGTTTTGTTTTACGAAAATAAACACCGAAATGTTTAAAGAAAAAAAAGGCGGCAATCTTGAGAGGCGGTTTGATGAACGTTGAGTCTCTGCCTGCTGACATTTCTTGTTCGCTGTGATTTTAGCCGCAGCCGAAGGAGTGTAATTTGACTCGCTCATGTAAACTACATTAACTCATATGTTTACGCCTGATAGATACGAGTACCTTGTAAATATTGCACTAAGCTTTTCATCATCCCGTGGCAGTAAAATGTATTCCGTTCTGTAATAACTAGTTGGGATTTTTTTAATGAAATGCAGGACGAAACTGTCTGCATCTTCTGGTGTGACACGGTGGCATGTAACACTTCCAGATAATGTCATTTAACATAAAAATAAAAGCATTGCATTTGCAAGGGAATTTACTTGAAGGTGGAAATTTCCAGCATTTCCGAACATCGTCTTGAAATTAGATCTGCATAAGCAGCTGTCATTATTGTGGAGCTGCTCGGCCAAAGGTTTTCACGCGGATATCATCCACATCATTGTTTCCGTTGCAAAAACATCCCTTTTTGTTGCGCTCACACCCTCTGCGGCTGTGTTTCGCTCACTAAATCTCCGAATTAAGTGTTTAGGGATCAGCAGCTCACACGCTTATTTCTCGTGCACCTTCGGCCAATCCCGAGGTGGCGCTGAGCGTTTGGCGATGGGCGGTCCGAGCATGCGTGGCGCCGCTCGGGAACCCCTGCGCGTTCGTCCACCTGACCGCTTCATTATCTGGATTACGATGGGCGTTTTTTCGCGGCGGCCTGATTCTATGGGAAAAGGTCAGATTTGGCCGACAGGTCCCATTAAGCTTGAAGGAAGTCATTGTGCATTAACAGAATTTCATCTTCCTGCGCAACATGTAAAATGAAACGGAAGAAACAAATCGCTTTAAAAACGCCAGCCGCTGCCTTCCGCTTCCCCGCAAATTTGCCGGGTTTGAATCCCACTTCCTGCTGTAGTGTCCTTGAGCAAAGCGCGTACCCCGAAGCTGTAAAAAATACGTAAATATCCAAAGACTGCAACCTGTTTTGGAGAAAAACATGCTAAATGAATAAATGGAAATGTAGGTACTCCCAGATGCGAGCCACATCCCACTGCTGCTGTTCTCCAAACCCTGCCGGGCCCTAGATTTCAGCCGGCCGGCGCTTCGTGAATTTAAATAGCGCTTAAAAAGTTATATATTTTTAATCAGCCAAATCTTTCTGAGCCTGATTTCCATTTAAAATGCAGAGAGTGATGGGCAGCCGGTAAACCAAAGGCTGCTTCTCCTTTGCCACTCCTCTTGTCTTCATTTTTGCTCTCGCTAAATGCCACGAGGACTGTCACCGACATCCACTGCCACATCATTACTGTTGTCCCAGGAATGCTCCCTTGCCGTGTTATTAAGCTAGAAGAATGCGTCCTCCTTCCCCCAGCACAGGGCCCTCATTATGTCTCCTTTGTCTGGCGTGAGTCGTGGTACAGGTTCCTCGCCCCGATCCCTATCATCTCGCTATTTCGCGTCGGCGTCGCCACAAATGCCAGGCAAGCACAAGTAAGAAAGCGCCGACGAGAAGGAGCGCGTTCCCCAGGGCAGGGGGACAAACAGGCTGACGGCGTCCTCGCCTTGCAGAGGTGTTGATTTAAAAGGAGCCAAGCACAGATTTGTCACACCTGGTAATGAAATTTGTGAGGAAGAAGCACAAAGTCGATGATGTGGTGCGAATGTGTTCGGCACGCACCGCACCCCCCACCGGTCCCTGCTCGCGCCTTGCGTCCCTCTCCCCTCTTTCTTACCTCCTTTACTCCATCAATAACCGTAAATCTGGATCCAGAATGCGACAGTATTAGCTGTGTTCAACTTGCCAAAGGGTTTCCACGTATCTCCCCATCACTGGCACCCTAGAGCTGTCCATGTTAGGCCCAAACATGGTCAACACCATGGATCTGCAACATAATGCCTACAAGACCAGATCACTCACTACACACTATCGAGAGTGCTGTGCTCCTCCACCTCTGCCCATGGTGTTCCCACTCACCACTCACAAGGAGTCCAGTTTTGGCCTACGTGTGCTGAAATGTCCCTTACAGCTGTTATAACTTCCGCTATTCAAGAAGGATCTCAAGCAGGCCTCTCCAATCTCCTCACAGCTACAGAAACTTATACCACAACATCTAGCACAATGACCTCTTTATTTCCTAGCACTCAATGTGTCTATGCTGGTGTAATGGATCAGTAAAAGCAGCAGAATTGGACTAACTGTGCTTTGACCATCTCACATCTGTGTCTAAAGCTGTAAAATGGATATTTGCTTACTCTGAGATGCATGTCACTTTGAAGAAAAGCTTCTGCGAAATTATTAAACAAAAATGTAAATCCAAGTTCTGAGCAACGTCCTCATATATCCGAGTTGAAGGGTCATAAGATACTCAGCTGGTGAAGTCACAGAATCAAGACCCGAAACCACATCGTGCTGTTGGGGTGGGACACATGGAGTGTAGGAGTGACACGTTTGCAGGTTTCTGTGCAACGTGGGGGAGTGAAATGAGCGATGGGTCATTTATGGGATCATGCTTGCGCGTAGATGGTGGCCAACCCGCAGTGCTGCACATTTTCAGCACTTATTAGCGATATAAGGTTTGGAGATGAGGGATTAGAGGGTGAGAGTACTTAGTCAGGAAGAAAACTGCAGGGATTATAGACCGAGAGAAGCTTCTGGAACAGCCAATTGAGCAGAGGGGTGGCATAGAGGAGAATTGGTTTTGTGGGGGGATGGATTGTATGTGTGTGTAGGTGTGTGGGTGTGTGCAAAGGGACTTCAGTCCAAAACCATTCTAATATCTGTCCAAGCCTACAGACGTGGTTTTTGAGTTCTACAGGCAGATCGACTGGACGCAGTCCCCCGCATGTCAGTTTGAGGTCAGACACTCGAGGAAACCCCACATATGCTGGGAGCCGCAGCTCACCGGGTGACAAAGAGGCTTTCATTTTCCTTTTAGGTGGAAAATTGATTAAAAAGAGACACGGGAGGAGGGGCAGTGTTTTGTAACACTGGGGAATAGCAGGAAATGTGCAAGGAGAAATGGGCCTCCTGGAACAAGAGCCGCGATCCACCGATGTGCCGCGTTTCACCTGTTCTTTGTAATTGGCTGCATTTTCCATCTGTGAAAACAGATGATCCAACAATACATTTGCCTTAAATACCTGCATGCTGCGTTAGCCACTGTCACGGCTGTTAGCCAACTGTGATGGCAGACACAGTAGGGGCAGCTTATTATTATTAAATTATTATTATTAACTAGCATTTAGCTGACACCTTTATCCAAAGTGACACTGTTAGACTACACAGGACTCCCTATAATCATTTACCCATTTATGCAGGAGAGCAGTGTATCTCTCTCTCGTGCACACACGCACGCACAGACACAAATCCATCCATCTATCTATCCATCTATCTATCTATCTATCTATCTATACATTATTACTAGCCTGTTTAACCTTGTCAGGGTCATGGTGGTCTACTACTAAGGTAGGTTATTATAGCCTGGGACCCAAGTCCATCACAGAAACACACAAGTCACCTGAAACAAGTATTTGGGCTGTGGGAGGAAATCCATGTCACTAATCAGCTGGGGTACGTTTCTTGCATCATAGCCACCTGAAGAAGGGGTGGTGTGTGTGTGTGTGTGCGTGCGCGCGTGTGCGTGCATGCATGCATGCTGGTGTTATTCTCACATCTCCAAAGTGACTGTTCATTGTCAAACATTCGTCGCTACACTTACGCAGGAGCCAAGCTAAATTGCCCCTGCTTTTACACAGCACATTGGTATATCGATTTCCAGCAGATGAGAAGCTGTTATCTCATCCAACTCATTTTTTTTGGTATTTTAACGCATTTGTCAATTCATCGGTAAAGCGGCGTCCTGAACCCAGCCTGAACGCTGTAACTGTGGGCTGTTTTACTCAGTCCGAGGCAGTGGGCTGCTCTGTACGATTGGTTGGTGTCATTGCTCATGCAATTGACCCAAAAAAAAAGATGTCATAAATGCAGCAGATCCCCTGTGGGAGGATTATTAATCCTCACATCCATCAGAATGATTTCTCTCAACAAATGGTCTCCATCATTTCCCAGGTGTCGTGAAAGTGTTTCCTGGTTGTTTTTGGCAAGCTAGAAGTCAAGGCCAAGGTCACGGAGGGCGCATCATCTGCCCCACCCACAGCAGTGACCTTCATTACGTTCATACTTTTTATTGATTATGTTTTCCAAACTGAATAGGTAGTACATAGCTGAAACCTTCATCTAAGGTAACTTCCAGTGTTACATACATTACGAGGTGTGTAGATACGCGCGCACACACGTTGGGATTATTTGGAGCCATCAGGTAAACAGTGAAACATGTCTTTGGACTGTGGGAGGAAACCACAATGATTTATGAGTCCCTGCACAAACACATGGATGTGGACATCCCTGAATGACAGGGGGCGGCACCTGCTTGTATTTAAATGCCCTCCTTGTATTTGTTCAATCCTTTATAGGTACCTGAGACAGACGGAAAGGCATGCAGGGGGTGGAAGCTGGAGTAAGGGTAGGGCTGAAAGTCCTTGTGCTAAATGACACCTAGATTTTTCTCTGGTGAACTGGCCATAAAGAGATATAAGGGAACAGCAGAGAAGCTCCATACAGACCCCCCCCCCCCAAGGGCTTGGAGATGTGAGTCTTGAGAGAAGGAGGGAAAATAGGCCTCCCTGTCAAGGTATCACTTCCTACCACCCCCAGCTCTTGGTCCTCACACTGCCCATGTCACGATGCACACTTCCAGATCCAGATGTGTTTTTCAGCCTCTGATTTGCTTCCCATCTGCCAGCTCCTCTGGTCTCAACAGCATTTGGAAACAAGGAGGTTGGATGCTATTCGCCAGAGCCAATCAAAGTGCAAGTGGCAGTTTTCTTCTCTGTGTGCATCTCCTGGAGGACGGGCATTATTTACAAGCATCCAAAGTCCCTGCGAGTGTATGTGTGTGTGTGTGTGTGTGCGTGCGTGCGTGTGTGTGTGTGAGAGAGAGAGAGACAGAGAGAGAGAGATTGAGTGAGAGAGAGGAGACAGCTCATTATGAGCATCACCACCAGTCCTGGATACAGCTATGAACTAAGTGCTATACTGTGCAACCCTTGTTACCCGAGCATATGCTGCTCATATGCCCCCCCCCCCAGAATGGGTGCTAAAGCTCTATGGGGGGGCTGTTATTATTCTATAAGGCGAATGCCTTGCTGCAAACTATTGTCTAGGAGATCAAAGAATAAAAGGTGATGCTAATCAAATGTTTAGGTTCCCACTGAAAATTTTTTTTTTTTAATTTAACTTCCTTCTTGGCAACAAAAGGAGTTTTGGTCATCAGACACAAGCCCTTTAATAACTATATGGTCCTTATATTAGATGGTTATTCTTTAAAATTTAATGGAAGGAAAAAAGAGTGAAAATATTTCATAACTGTGTAAATATTCTTTTAGGTTGCTTTTTGAAGGGCAGAAACTGCTCGTTTCTCATGCTTTTTGTAGATCGTTCCCATTTTTTTCTTTGTGTACGGCTCAGCTGAAATTTTATTTTTGCAAAGATATTCAAAGCAAGCATGAACTCTTTCATTTGTGATCACAAGAATCGCATAATTGCAACTTAATATACGGTTTGTGACCTTTTTTTTTTACATGGAAATTGTTTGCCAAAGATGTCCCATAGGCTCACCATGTTATTAAAATTAAACAATGAGCAGTTAGAACAAATGCATGACAATACACCAAAACACAGCATCCCTGCCAATATGAAAATATCAGAGACAGGATAACAGAGGTTATGTTCAGGGTCTGTGTAAATATTTATCAGTTCTCCTTGATCAAACCAGGCTGCAATTTCAGTTTACTGCCAAAACTCGCCCTTCTAAAATGAAGACACAATGAAGGAGAATTTGTGCTTTTATATTAAGCTCTGTCCCATTTGTTCATCACATGGACATTCATTAATGATACCTGTTTTATTAATCTACTATGAACTGTATAAATAGCAAATGCCTGTATGCTGAGGAAATTAAAGGATAAGGAGAAGAAAAATGAATGTGCTCAGGGCTGATGTTTACTCGTCTAAGTGACATGAGCTCCTAGAAGCAATAAGATGAAAAGATCTTGTGAGGTACTTCACAGCAAATAGCCCACAAATGGAAGATGCACATCATGTGTTTTGCTGTGAAGTTGTATCTTGATGGCTGCAGTGCTACAGTTCCTTCTGGAATGTCCGGCCGTAAGGTCCACTGCACAGCATCAGCTCCAGGGCTATACAGAATCTCCATTCCACATAGTCATGGATTAGCTGCTAACCTGGAGGTCTGCCATGATGCCCTCCTTACCACTTCATTGTGGGTCTTAAGGAAAAAGCATTGTCTGTGCACCTTTACAGGTACATTTCAAGATGCCACATTCACGCTCTACTGCACTGCATAAGGAAGAGGATGGTTTATTCTTCCTTCACCTTAAATCAAATCTCTAAAGTGCTAACTTTCTCCTTCTTTGGGTGTTGATGTGATACGCCAACCAGGAAAGCAGGATACATCACAAACCCCCGAGCACTGATGTGCACCAGACTTGGGGACTCAAATGCAGTCAACTAGAGCCTTTGGAAATTATTAATCGTGCGTAGTGTGGAGACATAATGAGAATATTGGACTCTGTCAAAAAAAGTGGTGAGGACTGAAAAAATTAGAGCAGCAACCACACATGGATGGATGGACCTCAACCACAGTGACAATGAACACATCGTCATTTCAACAGTACAGACACAAGTGGCGGGAAGATTTTTCCAGACTAACTCAGAGTGGTCATCAAAAGCCAGAAAGATTCCTTTAAAGTAAAAATTAAACACTTGTGTAGCCTACGTAGGAAATGCAGGGGTCTGGAACACATCCCAGAAGTATAGAGCAGGAGGCAAGCAATACCCTGGGCAGGACACCCATTCAAGTGATATGCACTTCAATAAAGACCAAAGGCAATTTAAAGTCTCCATTTCACCTGTTAAAATTTGCTATTAATATCCCACCTTTTTAACATATTTTTGTTGTTTTGTACTCTTTATCATAAATAGACTTCAAGTCGCTGTGGAAGATGCCAGATAATAATTAGATGCAATGCTAACTTACAGAATACAGCTGTGCCATCTTTTGATGTGTTTTTCCACCATGCGAGGACTCTGCTCTTGGCACAACATTATTGGCACAAACGTGGGAAAACAAGCGGCTGGGTAACTGTGCCACCTCACCATCTTGTTTCACAATCGGGCCCGACAGACTCGCTGGTGACGTTTTGCAAGGTGTTTGCCGGGGACCTTCCAAATAGATTCGGACACACGGGACTCTCATTCTCTGCAACCACTTTTGAAAAAATGCAAGCGCTGGAGGCGGGTGAATGCAAGGAAGAGCAGGGGGCGGTCACCAGGCGCATCTGAAACTGTGTTAGCATTTACATGAACCGCAGAAGCACATGCTGAGATGGGATCAAAATGAACAGGGTGACCAGAGGAGGAAAACGGTCTTTTTTCCCAAAGGAGACTTGAATATGCAGTCTTGAATATAGTGAATAAAGGAGGCGTTGGAAATGGGCAGACTTGTCTCCTTGACGGTAAGGATAACAGAGTCCCAGTGGGAGAACAGGGGGGTACTCTGTCCAAGCTGTGTTGATGGAGGGGTGGGTCCTCTGCCATCTGTTGGGTGGAAACGAGTGCCCAGTAAACATTTCCTGTACGCCACACTGCTTCGGACATTAAGCTTTGTGTCCCCCTGGTAAGGACAAATTGTAGTGTTTCACAGCCATGCAGCAAACACCCTGCACGTGTGAAAACCCACATTAAAATGTCCGATCCCAATCCAAAGTGCATTTCAGTGCATTACCAGGCGACCCGAAAGTTAAACCGGGTGTATTTTTGGTTTCAATGCCCAACTCCCACCACTTCCTCCTCGTCCTGCTGCTTCCTGTTAGTTGCCACGGGAACACTTCCAGGGGCCAACAGTGGCAAAAACAAGTTTCACGCAGGGCACCGAACAAAAACCATTCCTCGGGCTACAGAAGGCATAGCGTGCGCTAGAGCGATGAAAATGGCCTGGTTTACCTGTGTTTATGACAGCAAACTGTGGAACAAAGAAGGGTGAGATGATGAAGCAAATCATATGCTAATGTTGCATTTAAAATTGAGACATACAACACTGTACATGCTTTATTTTTAAAAAATTACAAACAAATGAGTTGTCATTCAAATTGGTAGCCATCTCACAGCTGGTTTCAGGACTGTTCCAAAGTGTATGTTTTTACAGTTTCTCTTGAAATAAGAGCTAATTTTTGGTTTTGAAACAGTGCCACATTTAATTCCGGAGTTAATTCCAGATGCGGAACAGTCCCTACTTGTGTATGCGGTGCTGATAATGCCGGGTTCAGCTGGATGATCCAGTAGAAGGAGTTCCCTGATACCCTCTGATTTACACCTCAAAACTACTGGTGGGTGTGGGGCAACCATGCCCATTTTAACTTGTTTTTTATTCCTTTTAAATTCGTTTCGGAATTGCAACATGCAGAAAATGAGAAAGAGAGAACAACTTTGAATTTTCATAGAGAGAACAAAGGGGGTGGTGGTGGAAATTATAACTGGGGAAAATATCTCCTTTTAATTTTCCTCATTGCGAGTCTGAAAATAGTCATTTTGTTTTTTTTGAAATATTCTTGGTTTGTTGCTAGTGTTGGGGTTTGGGCTACAGATAGAGTTATGGTTAAGATTAATGTGAGGATTAGGCTTGGGGTTGAAACATTTTGGGACTAGGATATTTTGGGACTGTCTCTATGCACGGGTTATTATACGTGGACCCACTCCCACTCTTCAGATGTGCTAAGTCTTCCTGTCTGGCTGGTGCTTTGGGGTGTAAACAGGGTAAAACACACCAGCATGGGTCTTGTTCCACACTGTCAACACTTCCCCTTCTCATGTATGAGTGTCAAAATGGTAAAATGCCTCTGGCCCTCACAAAGCCAATTCTTTCCACAAGTATGTTGATGCAGGGCTCTTATTTCCTCTGTGTTTAGCACCGGTATAGTGCTTTTAGCCCAAAATGAAGATGCACAGTGAAAGCCCGAAGACATAATTTTATTAATGTCCTTTAAAATGGAATTATGGTTTTGAGTCAAATGGCACCAAGCGTATATAGAGGGCGCACCAGGATACAGCAATATTGTGCAAAAATAAAAAGCATAAATCGGCTTATTTTTCAGATGATTCACTCATAAAAAAGGGAGATTAGTTCAGGTGATGAAGTGGTGGTTTTATTTTTCCTGCTGCAGTGGATTAAAGTTCCGAACCCACAAATAACAGAGACAGAAGTGACTTAAGGCACACTGTTGTGGAAAATTGCCACTGCATATTTACATTAATTCATTTGGCTGATGCTTTTCTCCAAAGTGATGGGAATGTTACGTTACTTAAATTGATTTACCCCCTTATACAGCAGGGCAATTTAAATTTTTGCTTGTCAATTTGGGATAAGCACCTTGACCGAGGGGACTACAGCAGGAGGTGGGATTCAAACCAGAGTCCTGGGAATACAGTACAGAAGCTCCAACCACTATTCCTTCTGCTGCCGAGCTCTTAAACTATACCTCTTAAATGTTATGCTTATTCAGATTTACACTCTTTATCATGACAGCAAAATTCCTTTTAAGATCTTGTGCTAACTGGGCCAAATTTAGCCCTAGAAAAAAAAAAAAAAACACATTCAGTGCACAGGGCTCTTTTTTTAATTTACCGAATGCAAATTAAATAAACCGAGAGCCGCCTGTGGTTTACCGAGGGGGGAGGTGGAATAAGTCTTAAGTAAACTACATATAAATAATGCATACGCTGTCACTTTAATTGGGGAGGGCCTTTGCATATCCAAGTGGGCATGGCACAGTGCCACCGCGGCCAATCAGAAGGCAGAAGCGTGGTGATTGGCTCATCTCCACCGGGTGCCGGACTCTGTCTGCGAGGGGGTTACAATTTGTACTCTGCTCGTCCATTCAAGTCCTGTAGTCAGCAAAACGGCCCGGCGCACACTGGTGCAGCGTCCGTCTCCTGCGAGCATCCCATAGCGCTCGGCACCCGCAGGAGAGCGAGGCGGCCTGCCGGCCCCACTGCAGCAGCACTAAATCTAGGTCTGTCAGCGAGCAAGTGCTGGAGAGAGAGAGAGAGGGAGGGAGGGAGAGAGAGAGAAACAGAGAGAGAGAGAGACGCAGCCGAAGCAAAAGCGAGAGCGAGGTAGAGGGCGATCAATGTGTTTCTGTAGCCTCCGATAATGGAGAGTCAGAGGGACCCTCCAGCCCTGGATCAAACTTAAAAAAGAAGAGAATAAAGAGCTCTTTTGGGTCTTGACCTGACGGGGTTCCTCCCCCAGCAAGAAGGAGAAGAAAAGCAAGGGAAAGAAGTCAATTTGCATTGGAAAAGGTGACAGGAAAGAGAGTCTGAGCGCTGGAATTGACTCTACATCTAGCTGCTCCCATCCGGAGTTGGCGTTTCTTTTTTTTTCCCCCTTTTTCCTCCCGGTTCCTTCTTGGATGCCCTCTTGGCGCGTCCCTTCCCTGCTCGGCAGGTGAACCAGACTCATGGTCGATGCTAAGGGACGGAACATGAAATGTCTGACTTTCTTCTTGATGCTTCCAGAGGCAGTGAAGGGCAGGTCCAGCAAAGGGGCCAAAAAGGGCAGCCCATCCAGTTCTAAGTTACCACCTGTCTGCTATGAGATCATCACCCTAAAAACCAAAAAGAAGAAGAAGATGGCCGCGGAGGTCTTCCCTGCTAAGAAGGTGCCAGCGGGCACAGCGGTCCAGCAGCACCAGCAGCAGCAGAACCTAAATAACAACAACACAGTGCAGAGCTGCAGCTGGCAAGGACTCTACTCCACTATTCGGGAGAGGTAGGTGAAGGGATGCCGAGGGTCTCCTTGCTGCTATCTGATGTCCCACCAGCTTGGATGTAACATCTGAGCACTTTTTTCAAAGTCTGATTCCGGGTCCTCATGCAGGTGATTCTGGAGTCGAACACTTTTCAGCAGCCTTACTTTATTTCTCCCAAACCTCCTGCTGACCTTCAGGGATGATGCGCAGTCTTTGGTCGCACTCATTTGCATTCCTCCAGGATGCTGGTGCCTTGAGGAGCCATACTGAGAAGGTTCACAGCTTCTTGGCCTTCAGGACCCCCTACTAAGTAGGGAGGTTTGCACACACCAGCTGCAGACACCCTGCAGGAAAGCAGAGGGGGATTCTGGTATAGGAAACATGTCTGGGGGACCCATGTTAGCACAATGGACAAGTTAGTCTTTTAATGGACTTTTTTACCTCCCCAGATGCACTTGTTTACCTTTGGTCCTGCAGCCAAAATAGACACAAACAGGATTTGACTGAACTGCCGGTGCTCTGATGGTCACTGAACCCATGTCTTGTCTGTTCAGCCTACTGCCAAATTTAACACCGTGTCCAGTGCAATAGTTATTCGGTCCATTGGTGCATCACTTACTGGCTTTTTTCTCTAAAGCATCTCAAATTGTCAACACATTATTGATGTTGCTGACACCGATTTATTCATTTATACAGCTAGGTCATTATTACTGTCGGTCCAGGGTACTTTGGTGAATGGCACTTCAGTTGGAGAGGGATTCAAACTTAGATCATATGAGTGTGATGCAGGAGCGCTAATCACTGCACCACCTGCTGCCTATTTCTGGAATTGGTGACAAGAACAGGCGACTGCATGCGGGAATCTATGGAAAGGTAGTTGGGGATCGACCCCATGCTTTTGGCGGATTAATTACCCTAAAGGATGCACGGCTGGAAATGAGGGGCGTAGTCTTTCAGCCCAGGTGCAGCATTTAACTCTTGGAAGTCCATGGCTGTGCCTGGGTTACCTGGTTTGGGGGGGGGTTCTACAAGCTGGAGCCACAGATTCAGTTTTCACTGTTCAGTACATTAAAAATGAAAAGGGAAATATTCTAGCATAGCATTTTTTTTCCATGGGGGGGATCAATATGGTTTATTGAAGGTTTGATTAATTTTCATTGCATGAGTTTTTTTATCCTAAATGGATGAGTATGAATCTATTTTACTCCAAGGTACTTTCGAACTGCGACTCTCCGTGCAGGTTGGGATTTTTCTCTGTAGGTTGTGGGTTCTCCTCACTCACTCTGCCTCCTCCTTCCTTGGCAGGAACGCTGTGATGTTCAACAATGAGCTGATGGCAGATGTGCACTTTGTGGTCGGTGTTCCTGGGAGCACCCAGCGGCTGCCAGGACATAGGGTGAGTTTTCCAGAGTGCCTCTCCTTGATCTTGTGCGAAGGGAAAGTGAGCGAGGAGCCGTACACGCCACTCATTCTGCTATAAATTATTTGTCTCACTGCATCCCATAATGGAAGCAGGACCCTTTTGCTTGGCACCTATTTTATACCCGCGTGATCCACAGTAGTTCTACTCAATAATGCATGCAAATGAGGCTGAGGGACAAGGGGGGGGGGGCACTTTTCCCACCGTCAAGCCCCTGAACACCATGCAGTTCTGGTCCACTCAGTGTGGTTCTTTGTGGTCAACTACCAGCTCTCTCCAAGGGTGTTATCGCTGTGAGTTCGACAGCTCAGGAGCCGTGTGTTCTTCACAAACGCTGCTCCTCCGCTTTCAGAACACGCGTGACAAATCAGCCTGTGCATAACAAGCAGTTTCACTCTTACTTTTTTCTGCCACAGTTCACTTTAAGTGGTTTATCAACAATATAATGCCCATTCCCGTTCTGGGTGTACCATCCTCAGCCTTTTTCTTCGGAATAATATCGCTTATTATTATATCATTTTTATCATATGTTATCTCCTGCTGATAATCTTAGATTTATTTTAAGACCAAAACATGAGTGAGGAGTTGTCAGGCCTGAACTTTTTTTTTCTTTTGTTACAGCAAGAGTGATTTATTTTTTTAAATGTAAGCAGTGTGAGCTGCTTTGAATATGAATTATGCTATATGCACAGTTCACGAAGATGACACCAGGCATATATTAGCCTTGGGTGTCATGGAGGGTCCCATCTGGCTACATACACAGGAGGGACTTTCTGGAAGCTCAGTTCTCCAGAGGGGATTCAGTTACCTGTTACTTGGATCACTGGATGGTTGGAGAGGATAAACACAACCCAAAAACAAAGCAGATCAACAACCAATGCTCAAGGTTCACAAATGCACCAATGAACCAATCGCGATCATCCATTAATCACGCTTACGATTGCCAACATAATGACTCCTCCTCGCATGAAAGATGGAGTTTTAGATTTTTGAGATCCAGATGTTTGCCTGTTTGTTTATCATTAAATGTTTTTTCACTATGAATTTTGTAACATTTTTGTTGGTTGTACAGCACATACAACCTGTATTTTCACACCCATCTGATAGATGGCAGTAAAGAGCAGCCAAATAAAATGGGAGTTCGGAATGCCACCACTTTGCAGTTGTCACTGATCAATAAGAAGAGGAAAGTTCATCTGATTATGGCACAAATTGGTCAATAATTGAGCACTGTATAAAATTTAGCGGAGGCAACATAATTTATTTTCTGTGATATTAAAGTTGTTGTATTCTTCCCATCCATTATTGTTGACCACTGTATCCTGGTCAGGATTTCTGTGGTCCAGAGCCTATCCCGAAATCACAGCACACTAGGTTAGGATACCGCACTCTGAAAGGGACGTGAGCCCATTGTGGGGTGAGCTCTATTTTTTACACAACTCAAAATTTATAGTAAGTTTTAAATAAAAGGTCAGTATATTAAATTTTCATTTATTATAGCTGTGGCCTATATTTGTACAGTACATAGCAAATAAATCAAAGAATATTAATCCTTTATTGATTGTGTTTTAGGCAAATAAGGGATTTTAAAATGGTGAACAAATTGAGTTAGGAAGTCTTCCACTTCCGGTTGCGTTTATAAGTTCAGGAGTCAGTGTGCAACTGTCCTCTTGTCACTCACTTTCACTCATACCCTAACCTGAGAACGCAGACCAGCGTACGTTAGCCTTTGAGTGCATGGTGCTCTACCAGTTCAACACGGTCATTAATGATCATCTTTTGCTGTACCTTTAAAGCTTGTCTCTCTATGCTCTCTTACTCACTCTCCTTTTCAGCTCCTTTCATGACCGTGTCCTGCAAGAATTCACTGTGACTTTATTTTTTGCTTCCTGTTACTGCCTGTCATTCCGGCATTTGTGCGCCATCGATGTGATCAGGAATGGAAGTGCATGCAGTAATTTTTTTTTTTTTTTTTTGTGAATGGGCTACCTTGCTCATCCTTAAAGGGGACAGGCATGACTCATTAACCACCTGAGGTGTCACTACGGCCTGCCGTAGAGGCTGTTTACCCAGAGTCCTTCCGTACGGCTCCCCATAATGCTGGAGCATCTGGAACACAGGATCTTCGCGTCCTTCTCCT
This sequence comes from Heterotis niloticus, assembly GCA_018136845.1. Taxonomy (NCBI): domain Eukaryota; kingdom Metazoa; phylum Chordata; class Actinopteri; order Osteoglossiformes; family Osteoglossidae; genus Heterotis; species Heterotis niloticus. Next base: position 10,007,745 of record CM030889.1, read on the forward strand.
TGGCTGGCACCGAAACACAGATTAGCTGTATTCACTGTTTTAATTTCTTTTATTACATTTTTCTGTTATGTTGAATGTTGCAGCCTCGGGGCATCCAGGCTGTATGGTTGTATTTTATTGCACTGTTCAAAAGCAGCCCTTTTGATAGCAAAAACAGAAGTCCGCCCACTTCAGCAAATTAGAGTGGCACCTTAACCGTCTTTCATAATTTGTATCACAGGCAGTTAAACCGTGCACTCCTTGTTCTGTCACGCTTCAACTGAGTCTGCAAAAACTGGGTCCCATCAGAGCCTCGGGTAGATCATCTTCCCGAAGTTGACAGCCAGCAGGACTTGACAGCAAATGCTTTATTACATTTTATTCATTTTTGTATGCCTGGAGCTTGACCCCTTCATCTTCATGTTTCATATCCAATATCAGGCTCAGGTAGATAGTGTAAGGGCTACCCAGGGGTAGTGGTTAGAGCCAGCGCTTTCTGCTTAGAAGACTGGGGTTTGAATTCCACCTCCTGCTGTAGGGCCTTTGATCAAGGTGCTTACCATGAACTGACACGGTAAAAATTACCTTGCTCTATAAGTAGGTAAATTAGGGTAAGTAGCTTAACAATGTAAGTCTCTTTGGAGGAGAGTACGAGATAAATAAGGGAAAGTTGGTAGTAATCATTGTCCATTTATTCACTGCTGCCTTGCAGGAAAGAAGAGCAGCAGCAGAAATGGACGCCGCAAGACATTCTGTTAGCGTCTTCTTTTAATTCCTCTGGGGTAGAATTATAGCATAATTAAGCAGAGCTGTGTTTGTGTGATGTAACTGCTGAGGGGGAGGGAAGGAGCAGGGATCCGCAGCGGTGCAGAGCCGTCGAGAATGGCTTCATCTGCGAGGAAGATAAAAACCGTTCCTGGTGCTCATCCACGTCAAATCAGTGTTTTGCATCGCAGTTTTCCGCCACTTGAAAGACAGCATTAGCACTGCTGGTAGGTGCAGTGATGTGCCGGTCCCCATTCGGCCCCAGTTCTTGCTCCCCTGACACGGGCCCTGACAATTTGCCATTTTCATGGGGCGTCTTTTGGGGGTCCAGAGTCTTTGTGACATCTGGAAGATGATGTGTCACACTGTCTTCAATCTTTCAAACAAGGTTGAAGGTTAGAAACATTGGCCATTTATCTATCCGTCTGTTTAATGTTTCTGTCTGCATCTCTCTGTCTATCAATCTATCCAATCACTTTCTCTGTGTATTTATAAGTGAGTTTGTTTATTTGTTTTATTAGATGTTCACATTTGTTTTTACATAATTGCTTATTGCTAGTTTATATTTTAGGTGGATGGGAGGTTATTTTGTATCATATACTGTAGCTTCCCTGTTTTTGAGTCACTTTTCTCATTCCTTTAATACTGTCAAAATAAAATTATTTTTTAAAAACAGGACCTCTTTTTCTCTCTCTCATAATAAAGTATGTGCTGGCCGTTGGGAGCTCCGTGTTCCACGCCATGTTCTATGGGGAGCTGGCCGAGGACAAGGACGAGATCAGGATCCCCGATGTGGAGCCAGCAGCCTTCCTGGCCTTGCTGAAGTAAGGATGCCTTCATAGTCACTTTTGATCCACCACAGGACAATGCAGCCCGGCCTTCACCCTATATTCAGCTTTTATTAATGCTGATGGTGGGATTTGTGTTTCCTCATCTGCAAGGAAGTGAGAAGATTCCATCTTTGCTACATGAACCACTATCACACGTCCTGGACAGCATCCAAAAGGCTGTTGCTGTCATGTGTATAAGCTCAAGTTCAAGCTTCCTACAACATTTAGCTTTTTCAAAGCAAACGCTTAGCAACCAAAATTATATTTTAAAAGGAGCTGAATGATACATGTCAGAATAGGAGCAATGTCCTTGGGCTGGTTTCCAGGACGATGGCTGGTAACGATTTCACATTTAGATTTATTCCTTTAGCAGACAGAGTCTTCTAAAGCAACGCGCAATTATTATTATTAACGTGTATTTAGTTGACACCTTTGTCCTCCGCACTGAACTCCTACAGTCATTCACCCATTAATACAGCAGAGCAATGCAACACACTCAGTCTCAAGAGTCCACCTGGAAAAATACTGTGCATCTTTGGACTGTGAGAAGAAACCCATGCAGATTCCACGCAGATTGAACCAGACTCTAATTCACAAAGTCCCTAGTCCTGGAGCTGTAAGGCACTAGTGTTACCTGCTGTACTGCTGTGCCATGTGCCAGCTGGATACCATACATGAAGACTTTTATTTTGCACCACACCGCCAGTTACCATGTCTGATGTGTGAGGAGCAGTCACTGGATCTTTCACCATCTCATGCTCTCCAGTTGTGCATGTATACAAGGGCTGGGGATGGTGAGTGCTGGGGGGCTTATCCCCCCTTCCACCCCCACCCCGTTTCAGCTGCTCTTGATTTCCCATGGTCTTGGGTAATGAGGGGTGAGACTCTGAATGAGAGACATGTTAGCCTGCTCCAAAATGTAATAATACTGGGCTTTCTGTTTTGGCTTGTCGACCTGCCTGTTGAAGACATCTTTTTATTATTTTATTGTCTCATTTGGGAGCTCCTATCTTGAACACACAGCACGATTATGAGGCACTACCACATCTTCGTGGGCTAAAGTTCACATTACATTTTAGTACATCTGTGGTGGTAGCTGGGAGGGTCACATATTGAACAGTTTTTTTCATGATTGTTTGCATCAAATTCACTAATGTGATTTGGTTACCAAGGCAGTACCTGCTTCCTGTTCTGTAAGGTCTATGGTGTAAATTGTGTCCACATAAAGTCTAGCTTATACTGCAAGCACAGTTATAACATCCACTTTAATATGTTCCACTGCAGCAGGTGGAATATTGGTTAGAGCCCTTTAAGTTTGAGGTACTGCCTTTTATTGGAATGACCTGAGTTTTACTCCCACTTGTTCTGTAGCACCTTTGATCTTTAAAATTACCCAGGAAATATAAGTGGCTTAGTGTACAAACCTCACATTGCAAGCTACCCTAAAGTAAAGTCTAACTTAAATAATAACATAGGGCTGTAACTTTCTTTCCTGCTGCCTAATTCCTTAATGCCTACTTCAGCTGTAGATTAGATCAAAGTTTGAATAAAATTCTAGAAGAAAAAAAATTCTCCGGTGTTGTGGTAAGGATTTTGTTTTTTTCTTTAGTAAGTGTTTCTTATTCAAAAATTGAAAGTATATAAATGCTGAGTTTATAAGCAAAAGCTTTTACAATGGTTTTAGATAGCTTGTGTATATAAAACAGCTACATTTATTAGAATACAGTGTATTATAATACATGAAAATCACAGGAATATAACTAAAATAAAACTGTTTACATTTTCTCAGCCACTTTTTTACCACAAAGTTTCGGATGATTAGCTAAGATATTTTCTCCAGATGTGACACGGAAAGCAGCTGTATTAAATGCAGTCAGTGTGGCTTTTCAGTATTTCGATCAGTTAAAAGGCCTCACTAAAATTTATGACGGTCTAGAGAGGATGAATAAAATGGCATGACAGACGGGCATTCAAAACAAAACGTGTAACAAGCATTAAGAACAGTGTGTATGGATATGTGAGACAGTTAAATGGTTTGTTGTTGGAGTGATGATAGCGTCAAGAGACAGTACTACCATTCCTGAGTGTCCATGTGTGGCCTTAACCCACCATGTGAAACCATCATGTCACAAAACTCTTTGTTTATGCTTTGAAATGTGTGGGATGAGTTCATGCTTTTGGCCCACCACTAATGACAACTTTACATGTTCACAGGTACATTTACTGTGACGAGATCGACCTGAGTGCTGACACGGTGTTGGCAACTCTTTATGCTGCCAAGAAGTACATCGTTCCCCATCTGGCTCGGGCTTGTGTCAATTTCCTGGAGACGAGCCTGAATGCAAAGAACGCCTGTGTGCTGCTGTCACAGAGCTGCCTCTTTGAGGAGCCCGACTTGACGCAGCGCTGCTGGGAGGTCATCGATGCCCAAGCTGAGCTGGCGCTCAAGTCCGAGGGCTTCTGCGACATTGACTTACGCACACTGGAGAGCATATTGCGGAGGGAGACGCTAAATGCTAAGGAGATAGTAGTGTTTGAGGCGGCTCTCAACTGGGCTGAGGCCGAGTGCCAACGGCAGCAGCTGACCATGTCCATTGACAACAAGCGCAAGGTTCTGGGCAAGGCTGTCTACCTAATCCGCATTCCCACCATGGCATTGGATGACTTTGCCAACGGTGCTGCCCAGTCTGGAGTGTTGACGCTCAACGAAACCAATGACATTTTCCTGTGGTACACAGCAGCCAAAAAGCCAGACCTCCAGTTTACAAGCCAGCCCAGGAAAGGCCTGGTGCCCCAGCGCTGCCACCGATTCCAGTCCTGCGCCTACCGCAGTAACCAGTGGCGATACCGGGGTCGCTGTGACAGTATCCAGTTTGCCGTTGACAAGCGTATCTTCATCGCTGGCTTTGGGCTCTACGGCTCGAGCTGCGGCTCAGCTGAATACAGCGCCAAGATCGAACTGAAGCGCCAAGGTGTTGTTTTGGGGCAGAACCTCAGCAAGTACTTCTCAGATGGGTCCAGCAACACATTCTCGGTGTGGTTTGAGTATCCGGTACAGATCGAGCCGGACAATTTCTATACAGCGAGTGTGGTCCTGGACGGGAACGAGCTCAGTTATTTTGGTCAAGAGGGCATGACGGAAGTCCAATGTGGGAAGGTTACCTTCCAGTTTCAGTGTTCCTCAGACAGCACCAATGGAACAGGGGTACAAGGAGGACAGATCCCAGAACTCATATTTTATGCCTAACACCTCCAGCATGAGGCCTATTCCTTTTGATTTGTCCTGTTTAGTGGTGCCTGACATCTCTGCATTTCCTGGAGACCATCTTGAGTCTCCTTCATGCCCAAACCTGTGGTTTCATGGACCCTGGCAACACTTTCACAAAGGATGTTATGGTTGTGGTAGTGCAGCTGTTACTGACCCCAGCCCATTTTTCATCAGAACAGTCATTGTTTCACTGAAGTTTACTGTCTGGCAATCCTAAACATGGATTTTATGGCTCTTTTCTGCACTATGCATAATTCAGCTTTATTTGTCCTAAAACGAGTCATGTGACTTGCATATTTTTAGGACTATTACACCATCGTCCTTCATCACAGAACCCAGAAGTTTTGCTGTTAAATCAGCCTGTCTTGAATTTCCGTGTTGCTGAAAGGCAGTAGCCAGTGGATAACACTCACTTTCACCGGTTTAGATGATTCTCACCTCAGAAAAAAAGTGTTGTTGGAATTAACACTGGGACCTCCATTTTATCATACTTCTATATATATAGTAGTATAATCATGTAAATATGAAATATACAGTACATAATTTGGCGAGTCCAAAACTAGCACTTAAAACTGATGAAACAATCTTGTGTGAGGATAGTCACACCAGTCTGGCACCTTTAATAATAGTAAAGCGTATTTACTGGTTGGCAATGGCAAATGACAAACTAGCTTCTACAGAAATGTCAATCACTCTAATCTTTAAAACATAATACAGACATTATCACAGTATTGTATCAATACAATTTGTTCATGCAAGTGAAATGGGATATTTTGCTTATTGTGTTATTGAATACTAGGCTTTTGGTCAGCACATGTTCAATGAGGAAGAAGCAGATATGGATTATAAAGACACAAAACCTTGCATTAGGAAGTGTAATTTTTAGCAGAGCTGGGAACCATGAAGGACACATAAAATGACTTAATGCTTCTTGCAATAGCTCTGTCCTCAGAGAGCGAGGGGTGTAATGATGACTACTGGTGTTTAAATCAAAGTTATTCAGTATTATTTTAGAATGAGCCAATTGGACTCCAGCAGGGCTGCCGTGGCTATAATACAGTTAGCTCCTGGTTGACTGAAGACTACTCTCCTTGGTGCCCGGATGGCACCGTGTGGGGAAATGCACTCACGGCCTCATCAGACTTCTAACCTGCAGGCTTTGGGCTGACTTGGGCTGACTTCTTCACGCTTAAACAGCTTCTAAGGTAACCTTTACAAAAGCGGTATGTGCTGCTTGTTTCAATTGCTGTCATGTGTCCCCAGAGCTTGGGCATGCTGTACCCCTGTCCATTCCACTGCTTCTCACTCCTAACTGTGGGTTTTCACCACTGTGTGAAAAAAATGTTCATTTTTACCAAGAGTGGAGTAACGCGTGCTTGAAGGACCATAAAATGAACCTCTGCTCAAAATAGGCGGAGCTGTAGATGGACAAATGTGAGTATTGTGATTTTTATTTATTTATTTTTTATGCTCAGTGTTTGGTGGAATGTCCCCTTGAAGGTGAATGATCCATATTCCTAAACCGTGTGTCGTTTTCTTTTTTTTCAACACAAAGTCTTACTGCGAGGCACTGAACATGTCAGTATGTACAGAGAAAATGTTTTATTATGCTGATTGTAATTTTTTTCTTTCTATTTTTCTGTGAATCCCGAGCATACTTCTGAACAAGTGGCAGAGTTTTGCCATGTCGTCCTTCCACTTCACAGCGCTGACTGACACGTGAATGTGTAAGATAGTCGCAAAGAGAAAATAAAGCTGAGCTGGTTCTGTAACCGTCACTGTGGTGTCGTCCTTCAAAGAAATGGGGGGGAGTGAAAGGTAACTCAATGGATGTTGTGGCCAAACATTTCATAATTAATCCTGTTTGTTCTGCCTCATTTGCTCTTGTTGCAGTCTAGGCCCCGATTTATACTTGAATGAACCATTCGGGATGAATACTCTGTTCTTTCTGCTCGTTCTGTCAGAGCTGTAATGCGCTTCTGCAGAGCGCTGTACTCCCGGGAGGCGAATGCCCCTCTGGCTGACCTCCAGTTTCATCACATCCCGCTCAGCTGAAGAAGCAGACATTAGCCCCTTGGGATAGGCCTGCGCTCCGCAAGGATCTGTGTAAGTAACCATATTCTTGTTAAATGGCTGTTTGAAGCGGATCTAAGTGGTGGGAATGCAATTCGCTGATCCCCAGGACATTGTAAGGGTCTGCATTTATCCACAGGTTCTCAGAGATGAATTTGTAAAGCTGGCAATTTCTCAGAGGAAATAAGACTTTGAAATCAACAATTGTTTGTTTGTGTCTCTCCACGACATTCTATAACATCACTTCTATTTCTTTAATTTCTTGGCTTTGTCCTGAAATTCGGCCAGAGATATTGACGGGCATCCTGAGTTGTTAAGGATGACAGAACCGAGAGTGATTGTCCCCAAACCTCTAGAAAACATCCAACTTGGTCTTTCTTACCTAAGTGTATGGTCAGTTTGTCTGAAACGCTACAACTTGCCTCCCCGCTGATCTCCGGAACCCTGAAATCTGAGGCTAAACTAAATAAACCCTTGAAAAGTATTTGCTGTGGTTTTATTTTCTGGAAGGATCATCTGAAGGACATTCAAAATACATATGCATGGAACGTGTAATTATTCATGACAGTGCTATCGAGTTGTGACCGTGACACTGAATTACACTGACACAAGCTCATGGGCCAAATGGAGGTGTAACCTTCAGCCCAGATCAGGCCTGGTGTGCTTTGCGGTTAAGGGCTTTGCGAGAGTTTTTTCTTGCACGGACGACTTTGTTCAATGGCATCATTAATTGCACAGCATGTGGCGTAGAGCCAGACTGCGGCTGCTGCAGTCAGCAAACTGGACTTCTCCACGACCACTTCTCCTCTTAGATATTGCTTGTAAATTGATCACATTAGCAAACTGGACCATTACGGTACCGTTGCTCCTGTGCATCGAGCGTAACTTATTTAGTCAGCAGCCTGGGCCTTTGCGGTACCGTTTGTCCTCCCTTTGTATTTCACGCACTAACTTACCGAGGAAGCCGACTGGACCGCTCCAGTACAGTTTCACCTCTGCGCTCTGTGGTTCTGATCAAGTTAGAAGACTGGACTTCCACGGTTTTTCCAGATCTGCATCACATGCGACACATGCAGCTGCAGCAAGGCATGACTGGCACATGAAACAGTGTTTTTAAAAGAGTGCTTTTTATGTCACTTGAAGGATTTATCAGATCTAGTGCTGCAGTCAGTGTTGAGGTTCCTTCTCCACAACTAAGCCTAGCTGTGTGTGGGGAGTGGCAACTCTCTGGCCCGTTGGACCACATTTGCGTACATCCTCCTCCTGTAGTTTATGCTCGAGGTGGGGATTCACTGTGGGGTGGAGTCAACAGGACAGAAAGCTCCCTATGCGTGCAGAAGCTGCTCATTTCCCATCCCCACCCCTAGAAGATATTAGCTACTATCTGTGAGTTTGACTCAACTTCAGTTGCAGTTTTGTTTTGGTGTTTCGCTCTTGATGTTTCATTTAATGGATGAGTGGTTCTCATAATGCGGTCCTTTGGGGGAGAGGAGGTCACTGCCTGCCAAGTTGGTTTAAGTCTCTATTTGCCAATCTTTAGCAATCAATATTAAGGCTGTCAGTTTGGTTCGAAAGGTTGTGATTTCGTGGCCAAAGACCTCTTCCGGATGAAAGGATCCTGTTGTTTTTCTTCCAGCAAATTGTATGGTCGACGTACCGTACAAAAGAGGTTTTTGAAGACTTCTGAATAGGTTCTGTGTAAAATGGCAAACCGTTGCGAATCAATATCTCATCCTCAGTCTCCAGCAACATAATTCATTGAGATTCGGGGAAAAGACATTAAGAAAACAGGAAATGAATCTCTCCATAATCCATATGAAGCAGCTGAGGTATAGATGGAATAATTTCTTCAGCCGTTGTTGTTCTTCTAGAATCGCTCTGATTAATCAATTCTTCCCCTCCATTTCTCCCAGCACCACCTGACAAAGGCTCTCCACACTCTTTCCTGATCTTCACTGAAAGAAAATGAGATGACGTCTTCAAGGTCCTCAAATTGAAAAAGGTCAGACTGACAAGGTCTTGGGCCTTTGTCATTCTGAGTGAGCCATCTGCTTGCTGGAGAGCGAGCTTTCTTAATGACGAACAATGTGAAAACACTGCGTTCGCCATCAAAGCAGAGTCAGGGGTTCGAGCTTCGCCGATCGGTGCGCTCTGCTAGTCTCCGTGCAGTTGGCCTCGCTGAGCCCCGTGTTTGGCACGCAGCCGTCTCAGTATGGCCACGGCTCGTCTTGAAGAACTGGCGTGTGCTTCCCCACTCCTGTCAATCGTGCATCTGCCACTTTGTCAGACCAAATGTTCTTCGGTGCTGTCGCCGCCCCTTGAAACCATTCATCAAAGTGTCTCCTTGGTGACGGCAGACATGAAATCACTGCATGAAGCTGAACCTCATGGAGGCAGAGACGCAATGAACACATGTATTCTTGGTCATCTGGCCAGAGAGGAGGAGAGCACCATGGTCAGCAATGGGAACTGCCCCACATCTATGGGATGTCTTGTGGTCTAAATGGAGGGATATGGCGCAAGGTTAATAGCAATGATAGGTTCCAGTGAGCTTACTAAAGGACAGATCAAGTGGCACATCACCTCCCATCACCCTCAAGCTCTCAGATACCTTGTTTGGCCAGGAGGAGGTCAAAGGATAACCTCGGTGATCAAAGTGACTGAGGAGGTACGATGAGGGTGGACAGGATGTTTTGGCAGAAGGTTAAACTCCATTCCCAGAAAACTTCTTGCATCGTAGTATTTGTTCCAACCCATTTCTTTGGCTCACAGAACTACTTGCACCAGTGCTTATGTCCATGTGCTTCCTGAATACAGGGCAAAATTATCTCACTATTCATATCTAATTCATAAAAAAAATGAAATAATTTTGCAAATTAAGTCTGTTAAAGAGACTGCTAGAACAAAGGCATACATACTTTCCCCCAAAGGGGAATCTCTCAAATGAACCTCAGATATAGGCCAGACCTTACAGAGATGGATTTCATAGAGGGTGCCTTCACTCCATCAACCTCCTGCTCTTGCTCCTTGGTGGCCGACTTGCTTCTTCACATACTGGACAATAGCTGGGTGTGTCTGGAGACCCCACTTTCCCTTCACATGCATTTAACTCAGAGGTCTTGGTTTCACACCTGCTGTTCATTTTTTTACATCTATTTAGTTCACATTCCTCCCCAAAGCAAGTTACACTGATTTACCTATTTGTACACCTTTTTTTCACACGTTAATACTTTGATGAAGGCTACTACAGTAGGAGGGAGATTCAAAGGGAGTCCAAGTCCAAAGGTGACAGCTGTAGCTACTACCCTATATCTACTGCTACATACAGCCTTCATGTTTCACATAGTTTGTATATAGCACCTCTTAACTATTTGGACACCTGCCTTAGAGAAGTCAGTAAAATTTGGTTTGAGCAAATACCCACGCACGCGCACACACAGACAGTGTTGGTCTAAGCTGTGCAGCTTAAAGTTGCAGTCGGGCTTTCAAAATGGCTTTCTTCCCAGATGTCTTTATACGTGTTCATTAAAGTTTCTTTATGACATTAAACAGTAAACACCGGGTCCATCATTAAAACAGTAATAAGGATGCAGGGACATCCATGCTTTCCTTTCGCTATCTCCCTCCTTAACAACTGATCTCACTCTGTCTAAACACCCTCAGTACTGCTACTGCACTTTATGCACATTTTCGTATATTTATTGCTGTAATCTTGTACTTTTGTACATAAGACTTAGATTATATTGTTACATGTTGTCTATATATTGTCTATACATGTTCCTATACATTGTCTATACATGTTGCTGTCTTCATACGTTCTTGTTTTATACTGTTGTGTGTGGAGCCACCATCTACCGGAATCAAATTCCTTGTATGTGCTTGCTCACATACTTGGCCAATAAACACGATTCTGATTCTGATTCTGATTCTAACAACATGGCTATTTTACAGCTTGCGTGCAGCATTGCTTTTCATTACGGCATGAGTAGAAGCCCATTTTCTTTTTTCAGATTCTGTAGGATGATCTGATATTTGCAAATAAATCTTCTGTTTTGTCTTGTAGCAAGCAGCTGCGGTACATTTGACAGGAAACAAACCTGCTTTGCAGTCAGTCCCACACAAATGAAACTTCCATCACAAAAACTGACCTAATGTCAAGATGTCCCTTCAGCCGATTTAGAAGATAATAGCCAACAGGACAATAATATAATTTGGAAACATATTTATTTGCTCAACTGTCAAAGATCGTGGAGGCAATGGTAAAACAGCAGATATAAATGGAGAATTATCCTTCAGAATAAGGTAAAAGTGACAGTGTTCCCGCTTGCAGATGCAAACGTTTATCTTCGAAGCAGAGTCGTGTTATTTCCCAGAGGGTCACGTATGCTTTTCATTCGCAGCGCCTGCTCTAAACCTGTTAGATGGAGGAAAACTTGGGTCACTCGGGATTATGCCAGAATGCCAATATTTCCCTCAGATCACTCTGGAAAGGTATTTTTAACCCAGCAAACTGTTGTCTGTATTAGTTTATGTTGCTGTCTGCATGTGCTGTGAAATGTATGGTGTCTGCTGTTACAGCCAACAGTACGAGGCTCAGTGACGGGATCTTCTGTCGTTTTCCGGAAAGAGCCTTTTTTTCATTAGTGTTCTGGAGGCTAAGGTTTAAAGGGATGCGAGAGGAGGCTACATAGAAATAAAGGCCTCCTTCCTCACTGCAACTGCAAAGATAAGGTGCCATCAGGCTATGATTCTGATGCAGGTGATCTGTCTCCAAGTTCACACTTAATTGAATATTATGTGGTCATAAGAGTTAACCCATGCTTGCGCTCACCAAAGTTTGGGTAAGGAAAGCTGTGGTGTGCTGATTTGATGAACTTACTGGAGAAAAGACCTGAACCCAGACTGTGGTTAAAGCATGGTTGAAACATGTAGCTCCTTTAGGGTTAATATTTGTACTTTGGGCTTTCAGATGGTATTAAACCTGAAACAAATGGGAAAGATTTCCCATTGGAGGAATAATGATGATCGGTTGGCAGTCACAGTGGAATTTTAGGTTATTACTTCATCCTTGTGCAGTATTTGCTTTTATTTATCTTTGAAGCAACTTACAATATTAAGCTACTTGCCATCTTCCCCTTTATAAAACCGGAAAATTTTGCTGGAGAAATTCAGCAAAACTGCAAGGGGACTACAGCCGGAAGCAGGATTTGAACCTGAGTCCTCTGAGGGTAAGGCTCAGGCAACAATGCTACCTGGAGCCCTGAGGTAAGAGGAATGGGGAGGGGGTCCTACCGTTCAGCACTCCTAAGGTGCTGTTTGGCCAGTTTTGTGTTCTGTAAATATTTATGGTCAAAATGCGAAAAGGGGGCCAGGCCAGCCATGAGGACCCAGGCTGTCTACAGTACTCTTCATCATCTACTTCTTTCCCAGACAGAGGACATTTATCTGCCAGGGCATGTTTTCCAGGGGCAGTTGAGAGGGATGTATTTTGATCAAAATAAGGATTAGGTCTGAGTTCTCTTTTTCCGTATTCATTGCAGCCGAGTGGTGCTAAATCATGCCCGCATGCTAAGGGTATTAATGTGGCCAACTGAGTGGAAAGATCATCTGGGCTTTCCCACAGTCAAGCACCACATAGATCAATAGGGGAAGAATTTCAATTGACAGGTGCACTTGACACTGAGTGAGTCGTTCAATGGAAATAGAATATCGCACCTCATTTTTGACGGCGCCGCAAAGTATTTCTGCGAAAAATCTAATTCCCCGTCCTCTCATTTTCTACAAGCTCCCTGGCAGGTGTCCATCATGACTGGAATTAAGGCTCAGTTTTAATCACTTTAAATTTAGCCATTTTGTGGTTTAAGCCAGTAAAAGGGTGCTTTTTGGTGGAGGAGGGTGTGCAGTGCTCCTGTTTTAGTGCAAACCGGCGTACCAGCACTTCTGCACCCAACCCAAGGGGGTGATTTCATGTGTGACACATTATGGAAATTTGGCCATTTTCCCTCAGTATGCTTTCATATTCCTGTCAAACTGTGCCCTTACGACACCCTTGATCAAAACCGTGGTTCTTCACAAATGTACAGGAGAGCAGTTTTTGAAGGTGAGAAAGTGTGAGCGAAGCACTTTTTTAATAAAAAGGTAAAAGCCTTTCACAAAGCAGCTCTCTCCTGGAAGCTGTGCGGTCATGCTTGCGCCATGCTGGTCCTCCTCAGAACCAAAGGAGCTCCTCTCCCCAGGCCTCGGCTAATGAGTGAACCATCCACATGAAAGAAAATCTTGTCCACATTTTAAAACAGCGCGTGGGGAGACTGCCAAGAGCACGGCGGGGTTGGAAACAAAATCACAGTGTTTGTGTGCAAGTGTGTACGTGTTTCTTTGTTTGTTTCTCTATGTCAAGTTTGAAAGGGTTTTCTTTTTTGCACGAGTGTTGAGGGCAGCAGGTGACGTAGTGGTTGGAGCCACAAAGTTTAGATCTCCACTCCTGCTGCTTTGCCCTTGATCAAGGTTCTTACCCTGAACCGAAGCAGTAAAAATTACCCTGCTGCATGAATGGGTCAATAATTTGTGGGCTGCTTTGGAGGAAGATCTCAGCTAAATACATAAACACAATACGGCCAAAAGTATGTGGACCCCCTTCTAATGACTGAGCTGAGCTGTTTGTATGCCGTATGGGTGCAGCTCAAACAAATTCTAGACAATTTTGTGCTTTCAGGTTTGTGGCCACAGTCTGGGAAAGAAACCCCATTCCTGCTCAAGCATGACTGTGCCCCCCCCCGTGCACAAAGTGAGCTCTATAAACATGTGATTTGCCCACGGTGGTGTGCAAGAATTTGAATGGCTGCACAGAGCCTTGACCTCAACCCCACTGAAAACCTTTGGGATGACCTGGAACGCCGACCAATAGCCAAGCCTTCTACTCCAGCCTCACTAATGCTGTTGTGGCTGAATAGGAACAAATGATCAAAATCTGGTGGAAACCTTTCCCAGCAGAATGGAGGCTGTTATAGCAGCAAAGGAGGACCAACTCCATATTAATGCCCATTTGTTTGGAATGGTATAGTATGGTCTCGACAAGCACATATGGGGGTGATGCTCTGTTGTCCACGTACTTTTGGCCATAGTGAATATGTAAATATTTGTGTGTCTGTCCAACATTATATGACATGACATTGCTGGGTACCAGCACTTGAGACTTTGTTTTACACTATAGACATATAATGTTTTATTTTTCCTCATTGATCATTCAATGCCTCTCTTCTGGGATTTCATCTTTTATAGCTTAGTCCCCTCTGCTTCCAGAATTGGCTCTGTAGCCCAAATGTATGTTTTATGAAAATGGAAGGATGGCACATACCACCACAAATTTTACTGGTTTAGGGTTTTGTGCACTGGAAACAGCCAATGACGACCAGCTGTAATTGACAAAAATTGTTCATTTATTGCAATTTGTGTCATAAGGAATCATAACTGTTTCAAACATTTGGCTTTGATAAAAAAGAATTGGGTCCTCGATATAAAGTATTACCAAGGAACCCAAACATTTCGATGTACGTACTCTGGGTCCAGAAAAAAAAAAGAAACACCAGCTCATCCAGTTCAATTTGCCAGTGCGCCTAATTTAAAAAAAAATCCAACAAGTTATGAGTTCTGCTTTAAACAACTCATATGAGTTAAAATCATGTAGCTAAACTACACAAGAGTTTCTCTGAGGAAATCAGCAAAAACCTCTACATTTACTCTTAGACTTGGATGTTTGACAGGCACTGTTCTCCAAAACTGTCGCAACGCTCAGACAAAAGACCACGTACCTTTCTGTGAATACAAAATAAAATGGAAGTAAAATTCAGAAATGTGAAAGAATAACTAAACCTCTACATTAACAATTCTCAGTAATTCCATGACAGCCAGTGAGGGGAAAAAAAGACCGCAGTTACCTCATTTTCGCAGGTAAACTGGGGTTCTGCCAAAGATGTACTTTGTCATCATTTTAATGAACATCGATTGCCTTGTTATTGATCCCCAGCACTCAGGAACACCAAACAGGAGCTGTAAACACTGGAACTGAGTTAAAGTCATCTAGCCTCATACTGTAGCTCCATTTCAGTGTTCTTTACCGCTGCCTACTGACTTGGAAAGTAGAAAGTTTTGCCTGTTTGCTGTACAGGACATTTTTAAAAACATAAATTAAATAAAATCTTTGAGAAGTCATAACCCACCATTTATAACATGAGTAGTGTGCATATTATAATTCTTTAAATCCAGCAGTGGAAAAGACCAAGACTCGGTCTTAGGGCAAAATTTGCTTATGATCGTTGCATACAAGTTGGGTGCGAAAACCTTGCTTGAGTTCCAGGTTGCAGTACTCATGTAAGTCACCATTTTTAAAGAAAATACCAGTGTAAAATTTCCACTGCATCACTCGCATTTCCTGGATTGTGTTGTGAAGGTTCGGGGTTTGAGTTACGGATCTATAGCCAGATGAGGTGGGCAGACCCTGTGTTACGAGATTGCAGTTGTATTGTTTGGAAGGTGCAGTCTTTGGCTTCAGCCTGCACTCCTACACCTCATAAGGAAATAACAAGCACAGCAACGCAGCATGCGAGATGTGTGGGGGCGTCCCGGGTGCCAACAGCAGCATGACTTCACAGCCCTCTTTTCCCACCTGTGCGCTAATCTGAAATAGAGCATCGGCACAGAAACAGATATTGAAAAATCTGGCCTGATTTTCCTGTCCAGGATTCTCACCATGGCCCTGAGAGGGAACGCAACACAATTTAGAGCCACCCGTGTAAACGGACTTTAATTTCTCAGCACTACAACCACTTCTGCCTTCATACACACCCAGGTGTGATGGGAATGTTGTTGCACCGCACCAGCCTTTCCCCAGTGCTATACTCCATCAGAGCTGCAGCCTGACTGACAAAAAATTTTATCACTTCATAACCGCAGAAATGTATCTGTTGAATGATTTCTGGGCCCCTATACAATGGAGGCCCAAAGTTTTTGTTTTCTCGCTGCTATCTGACTGTGACCCGTCATCCTCAGACTTGTGACGTTCCAATTTAGAAACTGGTTCGAGGATGAAAAGCAGCAGCCGCAGTCAAAAGAAGCGGAAGCAGCATTTTTTTGTGTTGCGCCCATTTTCTAACAAGGATAATTAGCGTCAGAAGCCCCAGATGCCAGCAGTGGCGACACTTTTCTGTGACATTTTCAGGACAAAACGTCATTCTTGTGCCCCGGATTTAAACTGAAAGACTATGAAGTGAGAAGCCTGCGTACTGGGAAGGAGGCTGGGAATTACCATAGCGATAGCAAGGAGATGGATGAGAGCTGTCGGCTCCTTGGACGCTTTACACCGGCGCTGGGACCTGAAGATGGGCTCTTGCAGCAGCAGCGTAAGTTCCACATGGGTGGTGCTCGAATGGAGATGGCTGTTCTACTACAGCAACCAACGCTTGGACAGACTTGTGGTGATGTGCATATGCCACAACACAACTTGTACATTTTCCTTTCAATAAGATACCAATTTTTCACAATTTACTGTGTAATGTTTCGACTACTTCTTCCAGCTAAAGTATACCATCCATTCTCACATGATCTGTCATTACAGTGGATCACTTTTGCAGTTTTTAAGTCATTTTGTTACTTATCTTATAATGCATATGCAAAATGTTTTAATTTAACCATCATTTATAATATTTCTATGAAATATTTTATGCTATGCTATGCTGTATTAAATAAATAGCTTCAAATATGTTGATTTTTTCACAATTCGTGTTTGCCAGTTTTCTTTCAGAAAAGAACTTATTTTGCAATATAAACACACTAACCTGGCCTTCCGCTTATATGACCGTGATGACTTCCTGCACTCTGCTTCACTTTTTTCAGTTGTCCTCAATATACCAAGAACGCAAGTGCTCAAGACGAAATCTGAGAAAAGAAAAGTTAAAACCGTTCTAATTGGCCATGTAATGACCGCAGTTTTTTTTTAGTCTCCAAAAGTTACAGCACAACAAGTGCTACGGTGGTTATCGAAGGAGAAGGTACTGCGAACAGAGCCTTGGAGCGCTATGCTGTCGGACAGTTTAACGTGCCATGCTGAGCTTTTCTGTGCCGTTACTTCAAGCTTTGTTGTGGAGCTGAAGAAGCAGGACCAGATGGAAGCCATGGTCCTGGATGATGAAATCCTTTTCATCTCTCCCCTTTGCATAACAAAGATCCATAGCACGCTTTATACATGCAGCACAGTCTGTAATGTAGGTCCATTCTCCAGCAGATAAATACTTTCCTGTTATTCTACTCGAGCAGCGCTCCAGTTCTGAAAACCCAATTCAAGCCACTTAATTTCAGAGCTGAAAATGATGAATATGACCCATAGCTGTGCCATGCTTTTGGATTCATAATTGCAGGGAACAGTCGTTGTTATTGTTAAGTGCCGTTGAATCAACTCTTGGTGGCCACACAAGTTCTGCCCTCAACTTGTATCCTTTGAAGGGTAGGTGTCCATTGTTACTGCGATAGTGTCCATTCATTTGGGTTCCACGCTTTCCATTTCCCAATTGTCATTTTCTCTTCACTGCTTCAGATTTTCTTTTCCTGCACGGTGGCATCAGTTGTTTGACATCCAAGAGGCTTTGGTTACGCCGTTCCAATGATTATCTCTTCCACTGAACTATGTCAAGTGCTTTCCGATCTCAGGGTTATATCTTCTAATACTGTATCTCCAGACCTTTGTGGTTTGTCTACCAATGCAGTTTTCTTGGTTACATATCTAAATGGCTGATGTTTATCCGTCATCCCTGAAACCGATCATCTACCATCAGCGGTATCCTATATGGCTGTTGTCTGATGTAGGGGGAAAAGGATGTCACTCCATCTCCAGGTAGGAGTAGGGTTAGTCTAGCATCTTTGACCTTTCCACCATGGGCACCCCCGATAGGAGTTTATCTCCTAAAGGCAGAACTATAAAAGAGTCACTGAAGCACATGAACTTCCTTGCAGATACCAAGGCACCATACCTTGAGGAAAGCACAACAATTCCATCTATCTGTTTTGGCAGGGCCAAAGCTACGTTGCTCAACTTCTTGCTCATAGATGGTTTGTCTCAAGGTCCAGATGTGTATTGCAGAAATTGACAAAGAATGATTGATGAGGCAACACTAGATTAAAGGCCACTCGATCGATAATCTTCCTTCTCTTGATAAACTAAAAGACCAATTGTTCTGGCCATAGCCTCCCAAGTTAATGGCTGTCACGTACTGTGGAGGCTGAAGGAACAGCATAAAAACCCTGATGCCTTTCATTTATCACAAAAGGCAGCAGCCAAAGGAACTGATTTAATTATTTTGACAAAGTAACTGGGAATTTACACTGGGAGGGAGCTGGGATCTGTTTTTAAGGCTTAAAAAGACAATGAAATACCTCCTTTATAAATATTTTCAACAAAAGCTGCTGTCATTAGTGCTGCATTTGCCAGAAGACAGCACAGTTAAAGCTGACCATAAAAACATCAGCGTCTCACACAACCGCGAAGATGCCAAATGCCTGAGTAAAAAAAAAAGTCAATTTTCTTGTCTTCTCCTTACATTTTGCTGACATCTTTGTAACTGAGAAGAGTGGGCACTTTTAATTTTTCCTAATTTCGTAAACCAAATTTTTTTTCTTATTTTATATTATTTGAAACATTACAACACTAGCTGGCTTGGCGGTATTGATCAAGCAGCTTCGTCTTTACCTTTCCTACCTTATCAGACCTGGTTGGACATGAGTTGGTGAAGCTTCTGGTTAACCTAAGGTCTGCAGACAGAAAGGGAGAGTTGAGAGGGGATCAGTGGTCCTGAATGAGACCCCCAAGCCCATGCATTAAGCTGTGAAGGGATGAGTGGGTGGGTGGGCTTTAGCTGTTGGAAATCCTATCATGCCTGGCTGTGTAGTATGCAGAAGTGATTGTAGTGCTGGGATATTAAAGGCCGTTTGCACGAGTGGCTCTAAATTGTGTTGCGTTCCCTCTCAGGGCCATGGTGAGAATCCTGGACAGGAAAATCAAGCCAGATTTTTCAATATCTGTTTCCGTGCCGATTCTCTATTTCAGATTAGCTCACAGGTGGGAAAAGCGGGCTGTGAAGTCATGCTGCTGTCGGCACCCGATTCACCCCCCGTTGATGTGGAAGCAGGAAGGTGATTGTTACTTTGGTGGAAGCAGAGACAAGCTGTTCTTCAGGTTTCTGTCTAGAGGTGATAGGAAAGAAAGCAAGGAAAAGGAGAGGGAAAGACGGGTTTGTGACTGAATGGATGGAGGCAGGGAAGGAGAGACAATGGAGGCAGAAGTGAGATGCTGGTTGGGGAATCAGAGACTGGGAGGATGGTAGAAGTGGGGATATAAGGCCAGGTGGAAGGAAGCAGGGAATGGAGTCCAGATGGAAGACTGTGGAGAGGCAGCAGAGTTTATATGAGCTGCATATTTCTCCAGGACTACTCAGTGCTGCCCTCTATGTTTGGATCTGTGCACCTAGACAAAATAAATTCAATATTCTTCGCGTGATTAACCCACAATCTAAAGCGATAAAACCCAAGCTGTCAGTCTTCTCTTTTATCACTATAAAACTCTGCTGGAGCAGGAATGTAAATATTTGAACTAAAATACTCATATGAACACCGGGCTCCAGAGTGCCACTGGATCACGAAGAGCTATTGAGATGGAGATGGAAACTCGCGCTGCTCAAGTGCATAAGCACAGTGCACCCTAGGGCCACTGCGCTCCGCAGCTTCCGCTTTAGCTGCAATGTGCAGCACGGCTAAATATATCCTGATAGGAGAACGGTCTGCTGAATCCTGTGACTCAATGAGCACTTGCAGGAATGAAGCTCGACGTGGGCTGATGCATTACATAAATTACATTTAAACAGCCCAGGTAGGTCATTCAGATATTCAATACAGCACTTCCAGAACCTACACAAGATTTGCCAGATTAGGCAGTAGCCGTCGCACGTTCGATATATTGATTTCCCAACACCGAGAGCTGAATTCAATTTCCCAACAGTTAGATGCATCTGAAGGTTAATATGCTGCTTTGTTAATCTATTGTGTAACGTAGAGCACGCGCTCCCCTGTCTACTGCTCTGTCCTCACAACCCCGCCACAATGGCGCGGCATGAATACGGACACAGAATGTGCCATTACTGTCGTGCTGTGATGGATGGAGGGGCTGATCCCTGTTCAGGAACTATACGTAATCCACTGCAGCAGCATTAGCAGCAGGTCATGTGGACGGTTCGATGATGCCAGGTGGCCCTTTCTCTGCATCAGCCAGGGCAGCACTGCATCTGTGTGCAAATAAGGTGGTTGGACTCCTCCATTGTGGGCCTCCATCCTTCTCGCTTGACCTTGAGACCCAGCACACACACACACACACGCAAATTCCTCTGAGTGCTATGGGGTTGTAGGTCCCGCTCACAACACCTTTCCATTTCATTGGACATTTTACCATGAAAGAATAAGAACTCTAAGAATGGCCACTGGATTAGCGAGCTAATTTAGAGTCCTGGAGGTCCAGTGATTCAGAGCATTGTCAGCAGATAGGGTCTGAACTTGCTAAGGCATCTGGTTTGCCGGAAAAACCTCAGCATGCAAACCAGGCTGCATCCTTCATACTCCTAGAGAGTAAGGGCTGCCCACACATGTCCAATCACAGCACCAATCTCCAGTCTGCACAACCACAGCACCTGCACCAAGGAGACCATGGCAAACCGGCTGACACTCGGAGAAGAATGACACAAGAGCATCTTTAATAACTTCTGAGGCCGGAAGCATTACATTTTGGCCACATCAAGGGGAAGCATGTGGCAGGGAGGTTCTAGCTGCCCCTTGCATGTTTCCTCCTGCTGTAGTGCCCTCGAGCAAAGTTCTTACCTTGAACTTTTTCAGTTTAAATAATACCCAGCTAGTGTAAGAATTTTAACAATATGCACTGCTTAAAGGTCAGAAAAGGGTCACCACCTTCCTATGGTATATCTGTGTGTTTCCAACATGAAACAGCACCACGCTGGAGATCTGCAAAGGGACAATATGTTTCGTTTCTCCCCTTGTTGTGTTATGACACAGGGAGAACCACGCTGGCACTGTATCACAGGTATGCATTGCAGGGGACAAACACCGTGACACGATAGTGCCATGGCAGCCAACAGAAATGACCCCAGCACACACAAGCGTGCATGTGCATGCATATGTGCAGCCACTTGGTGAGGGAGAGAAAATGGAGCAGTGACTTGCTTGGCATTTACTCCCAATGAATTTGAAATTCAGAACCGCAGTGTTGATACTTTCAGGACCGTTTCACTTTTGACTTATGTGAGGCTGATAACAAACCTTAAATATTTCTTCTTGCCTTACCTATCAGCATTCTGAGCTCCAAAGGCTCTTGGCGAGGCTCCATAAAACTGGCATATTTCAATCTCATACATGTTGGGACTTTCTCGCAGGATTCTGTTGGGACTGGCGAGAGTTTCAGTGTTAAATCTGTCGATATCCTAACATCAGCAAGTTTACGAGTCGGCTGGTGCTTCTTACTGGTCTCGAAGTCTGGAAAATGCATTTTAACAAGAATTCTACCCTAATGGGTCTTGGACAGACACAGTAGAAGGCAAAGAAATCAGGGTAGCAAGGTGGTACTGTGGTTAGAATTGTCATCTTACATTCATTTACTTTGTTGGTGTTTTTATCCAAACTGACTTACAGTGTTAGGATACTTGGAATGATTTGTACTGCTGGGTAATTTTTACTGTATCAAAGCATTTTATTAGGAGGTGGAATTCAAACTTGGCTCCTTTGTATATGTGTTGCCAGCTCAACCATGGTTGGGTCCAACGGGCTGTGACCTCATCGTGTCACTGCAGCAGCCCTACACGTTACTGTGAGGATGTTATGTTGTGCCAACACTGAACGACCGAAGAGGGCATCAGTTGACGTAGTGGTTTAAAACCCAAGTTTGAACCCCCACTCCTGCTGTTGTTCCCTCGCTCAAGGTAGTTACACTGAAATGATGCAGTAAAAATGACCTCAATGGATAAATCAAAGCAGCCTAATATACAAACCTCACAAACTGCCTTCGAGAAAAGTGTCGGGTGAACAGGTTTAAGCCTCAAACCATCACTGACCCAGCTATCCACATTTATCCTGCAAGAATCCACTGGGTGAAGTCTAGAGTACAGCAGAAGCTCAGCAAGTCATATTTCTCACTGTAAGCTCTCCGATGATGTACAGTAGGTCAGTTTTTGCTGAGTCTATAAAGCAGGAACCAGTTATATGGGTACAAAAAAGCAAGAAGCTGTAGGAGAACTGGACTTAACTCAGTGCTGAGCCACAGAAAGGCAAGCCAGACAGTCTTAACCGTGACAGCAGTCTTTACTGCTAACCCTGCTGCAGAACGTACCATGATTTACACACACATAGTAAAGCAGGATTGGGAAGTGGGAGATAACTGACCTTGCCAGATTCTGTTTGGGGGAAAAAATGGCCCCCTCCTGATTTTACCCTCACATCCTTCACAGATGACGGTATGTGTAGAGCCTCCAGACTTATCTTGAGACCACTGTGCTTGCAGCTCTGATGTCTCCTAGCCTTTGAAACAGCGTAGAAGTATATAGAGCAGCGGGCAGTGATTACCATAGCCACTTCCCTACAGTCATCATTAGCAGGATGAATGTACAAACTGTCATTGTGGGGGGCAGAAAGGAGACTAAAATGAACAGCTAACAGTAGCGGTTCGCTCCAGTCACATGACAACTGCAGAAGAATAAAAAGAAAACGCTAGACAACATTCATTTCCTGTGAGGTGGCAGCCAGGGGATAAGGACTTGGATGCGTTGCAACATCTCAGAGTGCAGCAGCCATTCCTGAATACACACCTCCCAGTTTGCTGTAACCGTCAGCCCGGCGGTACACATGACGCAGGAGTGGTGTGTTTAACCTCAGCTTGGCTGCCAGCAGGCGGCTATGTCTGCCAGCAGAGCTCTGCATGGGAGTGGGTGCCAGGCTACAGATCACTGCTTCCCTTTCCACGGTCTCCTACAATGGGACATAAAAACTTACAGTGAGAGATTATATTTTGGGGCAAGGAAAACTCAAAAGCCCGTCTGTGAAAGGCTTCCTTTTTCCAAGGACTGCAGTTTGATGTACAACAGACAGGATGGAAGGTGGTCACGTGGCACCAAGGCCCTGATAAGGTTACGGTTTTGGTTTGCAATTGGGATTAGGCTATGGACAGGGTGAGGGATAAAGTTAGCCAACCAAATCTCCTTGTTATCCAGCCTTGCTATACCTCATGTGCTCTAATTCAGCTGAGCTCTTATATATGGTTAGCTGTTTGAAAAAACGCATAAATAGCAATAAATAAATAAATAAATATGGGGGCTTTTGCAACTGGTATTTCATGTCCTCCACACAGCGATGAATTCTAGGGGGATTCTCCGGCTGTTTTCACGCCTCATTCGGCTCCTAAACGCACCTCTTTGCCGAGTCTAATTCTCCCTGAAATCATCTGGAAAGCTCAGCTGAGGTCCGGGCGGTGCTTCAGGCCCAGTGCTCCTGCCAGTAATGCCTTCTCTCCCGCATCCAACAAGCTAGCCTCCCTTAACGGCCTCCTAAAATCCACACTGGAGTAAAGGGATTGACCCTCAGCCGCAGACCCAGCAGTTGGCATCTGTAGGCAAGGCTGGGTGGGAGAGGATAGGGGAGAGTACTTTCAGGAAAGAAAGATGTGGGATGCTGTAGCAAGGGGCTGGGGCAGCAACCCATTTCCACTGCCTTCTTCCAGCTGGGGGAACATTGCAAATTAAAAAAACAACAAAGAGGTCCGCAGATGTTTTTTATTTGTTTGTTTAAAATGGTGGGTGGGGTGGTTTCCAGGCCCCTGGGCCCTGATGCATTTAGCGACGTGTTAAAATCATGCCGCTTGCTCAAATGCCTGTGAAGGGGCTTTTGACAGACATCTCAGACGTTCCCCTCCCGGGTCTGCCTTGGTGAACATCCCCGACTTGAAGTGAGCACTCAGATGCAGCCAAGCATTCAGAGATTAAATATTGATTTTTTTTTTACAGTTAAAAATTGATACTCCAGTGATTTGAAATCGGAGCTTTCAGGCATAAAGCAAAATAAGAAAATGGTATCCCTCCCCTGCCCCCCCTCCTATCAGAAACAACGAGTTTGACTTCAATTGAAAAATGCATTCTGGCTTCTCTCTCACTTCTCTCCTGCAGGACAGCCAACATTTTTGATTAATAACCAAGAAACCGTGGAACACTCTTCTGGCGGTGCCGATGCCCGTCGTGCTCTTCTTCATCTAAAAATGCAAGAGGCCCAAGGAGGTGCCTCCATCGAGCATTTTTGATTGTTGTCGGTGGGTTCCGGCTCTGAAGTCGGGTCCGGCACTCTACAATCCGTCCGACGGGATGCTGGACTGACGCAATAATTCACTTTCTAAGGACAGCTCCAGCGATCCCGAGGCCTGCAAATCAAACACTTCACAATAATGACTCGCTGAAAGAGGAGATGCAACTAAAGATGAAGGACGGCCTTCTGTCGATTACGGACTAATCCCGCCGAAGGAGCCATGTTTAATTTTCATTTTGAGGACAAACATCTGCCGGTGTGTAGTGAAGAGGAGCTGGCAGCGCTGGTCCAAACACAGGGCTCCCATCCTGTGGTGTGCAAGGCAACTGAAAAAGAAGACGTGTTCTTTTATCTTCATCCAAAATGTTTTAATCTCTTCAGTCTCTCATTAAAACAACTGTAGCTGGGAAGAATGGGCGCTGATTCATTTCGATGGCACTAAATATTAAAACCGTGGAAGTACAAATAAGACAAACCACCAGATAATTTGTTTAAACAAATAAAAAGTATCACTGCTAGCCATAACGCAGAGGTTATTAATGAGAGTCTATTATTGAGTCCCACGTGTGTAACCCAGGCTGAATTGAAAATCTCTCTCTCTTCTGCCTCCTTCCTCTTCCAGGGGTGCAGCAGGAACTCGGCTTTAAATGGCGCACACTCAGACGCATTGACTGCGAACACGGGAGACATTACCATTCATGGCGACGCGGGGCCTCGACTGAATGAGACCCCTCTTTCCTGGCCCCCACCCGCACGCCCATTGCCTGCCTGACTTCCCAATGAACCGTCACCACACAGAGCACCAGTTCTTACAGCTGGTTTGTGTAAGGAGTATTCAGACTCATATTGCCCATCCCCCTACCCCACCGCTCGGGGTCCCCCTGCTGCTCATAGATCCGACTACAGGCAGACAAGGTGGGGGGTCTAGGGTTGTGAAGTGTCACATGTAGCTGAACCCGTCTGCATGCGACAGACTGGAGCACTCGGCAGTGTGCCAGACTTTGCACCGTGTGCGTATGTAGCTGGAAGAGGGCCTGGGTGGGTAGCACTTGTTGAAAGACTTAAAACATTGAATTCCTTCTGCCCCTTGGAGCTGCTGAACCCCTTTCACCATTCAAGTTTGAAAAGGCATCTCTTTCAGACCCACTTATGTCCTGATCTCCTAACTGCTTTACAAACTTACATCACACCATTTGACAGAATCATCTCTGCATTATCTGTTCTACATGTAGCTGCTGGTGTAAAGCGCACTGGCATAAACAGTCTTTGGGTATTCTAATTGAGCTCTGAGAGTAACATGTCTGCATCTAAAGCTCCTCACCTTTTCAGTGAGGTGCACTTTTGTTCCGCACTTTGTTTTCCGCACCTTAATATGGGTCATGGCCCCCAAACACAAAGCCTCCAAAGGGCACAGGACACGTGTGATTCCCCAAATCCCATAAGAAACACACGTGTGTGTTACAGGTGCTGGCTCCAGATAGAGAAATCCATTCCCTTGAGTCAATGCTCCAACCTTCAGCACCAGCTGCCTTTTTTTATTGTTCTCTTGAAACGTCCTTAAATTCTTGGAAAAAAAATATTGAGAGTATTTTGGTTTATTTATGTTCTAATGCTTCTATTATCCTGTCAACTGCTAAGAAATTATGAGAGCATTTTAATTTAAATTATCTAGAGGTATTTTTATTCTCCGATTCACTTTTCAATTCTGCTGCCGCACAATACAATATAATGCTGCTTTTTTCTGAGCTATGATGAGGCTGAAATGCGGATTTGTATATGAAATAAATGCATTTTTATTTGGGCTGTTCGCGCTTCGCACCTCAATACGTACATATTGTCTATAACTTGTATGTCTTATGAAGGCTGATGGTCGAAGAGTTTGGTGACATGTACAATGGGGGTGGCGTGCTGGATACCAATTTTACAGAAAGATGATCAGTCTCTCACACACACACACACACACACACACACACACACACACACACACACACACACACACACACACACACACTCCTTCTGCCAGTCCCAACACCATGATATCTGCTCTGCATACAGGACTACAAGTGTCAATCACAAGTTCAAAAGAAACAGAAACCAGCTTTAAGCTTGCAGTGGTAGCCCTGCTTTACGCTGCTTTACTCTACGCTTCGCTCGACAAGTTAAATATAAAAGAATTCTTTTACATTAAGAGTCAATCATGGTTTTTTCTCTCTATAATGCAAGCCGCCTTTTTTTCTCGCCCTCTTTTTCTTGTAAAATCTTGTCACATCAAAGTCTGTTTTTTTTTCCTTGCTCTTCACTAAGATTGTCTGCCTTTAAAGCCTGATTCCCTTCCACTGCAGTTCTGTAGAGTATCAGAAGTGCGGCGCGTGACCAGGCAATGTTTGTGCCTCCCCTTCTCAAAGTAATGATCCTCGCTGAGCAATCTACTTCATTTTCAGCCTTTCATTTATTCCTGATAGATCCCATGGAGGCGTGGAGTACACTCATCAACCTCTTCGCCTTGCCACGTTCTCTCGCACAAACACACACATACATATTCCCAGCAGAAAACAAGCCAACGCCGCCCCGTTGATGCGGAAGACCATGAGCCTTTTGCTTGGGTTTTTGCAAGACAAAGCCATAGCACAGCACAGAAAACAGCAAGAGGGACAGTCGCACATCCACTGTTCTTGAAGACAGTTGTGTGTTTGAATAGCAGAGCCGCAACGTTGGGTCCTGAAGGTTCACTGTGTTTCAGCTCCACGTGGTCTGAAGAAAGTCTGAGCCAGGGAGACAGATATTTAGTGAATTCTTGATTATTTTTTATACTGGTGGATACTGCTTCAGACACATTCAACATACACAATATAAAAAGTGCTAGAGTAGCTGTTTAACAAGCATGCAGTCAAACCATGTTGATGTCACACCCAAAGGTCATGGATCCCAACCGTCTGCTGCTGTTGTTCACGTCACTCTTGAAGTGGCAGATGGTACTCAGCAGCAAACGGGAAACACAACAGTGGTACGAACACGGAAGCACAGCAGGACTTCACCTACGGCTAAATCTCCCACAAAACACACTAAACCAAAGACATGACCATCTCATTCCCCCACTGAGTCCCAAACTCTTGCTGCCTGCCTCCTGAGTGGAAGTAGCCGTACTCTGAGAAGGAGTACTCCGAGAGACTGTTTGCATGGTAAAGATTTGTTATCGCTGAGCTCTTCCTGCCATCCAAACCAATCTTGAATGAAGCCTGAAGCATATCAGCAGCAAATATGATCAAGAACAACATCTACATCTAGTGTGCCTTAGCTTATGTGTTTTATACAGCACAACCAGGAACACAATTTACACCCATGTATGAACAAAAATCAATTGAAGAATTCAACCTTTTCTATGAACAGAATCTCTTGAATAAGGTGTTAAGTGTGACATATACAGTTGAGGACCAGACCAATGTCTGTCTGTCTGTCTGTTCATAGCACGGCGCTCTATGACTGCAGCCTTGGTTTCAGAATCCTGGAATCCTGCCATGGATGAAATGGTTAATGTTAATGGTTGGATGGAATTCACAAAGAAGTTTATTAGGTGGGGGTATGGGGCACAGTGGAATTGCTTGTTATCGGTGAAAGTGCTTTAAAGCTGGCTGAAAGTTAATGATTTTCCTGCAGTTTGACACAGTACCAGTAAGATTTAGTCCCTTCTTCCTGGTGGCTTCAGGGTCTATACAGCCCACCAAGGTCCTCCATCTCAGTGCCTGTGCTGTGAGAAAATAACCACACTTTTAGCTGAAGTGCTCAGAAGAAAGGATATGGCTGCAGCACAGTATGAAATTAATCAGGAAATGATTGATTATGGCTTTCCCATCCGTCTGAAAACTGACAGGTACGTTGCACATCATTTTTACCTGTTCAGCCCACAAGAACAGAACACTGCTGAGAGCAGAGAGAGAGATGAAGCATCAGCGATTCTGTTCCCTCGCTTTACGTTCCCCCTTTTAGGTCAGGTTGGGTACAACCTGGAAGAATTCAGCAGCCAGTTGTCCTGGAGGACTTCTGGACATGGGTTTGGAAACAGAGTCGTGGCTTTGCCAAGGATTAGGCCCTGTGGCCACAGCATGATGCAGCAGCACCAAACCGAAGTTCTTTTTTCGTCATGATATCAGACGCACTGCACACAAGATGTCTCTTTAATAGGGCATGACGGCGGCCTGGTTTTTCCTCACAGGAAAACATGGAGACAAGATCTCTGCACTCGGGTGGACTTTATTCTCAAACTCTGGATGAGGGTGTCAGGGAAAAGCTGGTGCCACATACAGGATATGTGAATAAACAGATAAGCAGTTCCTCCCTCAATAGCCACAAACACTACACTATATAAATGAATACATAGTAGTTTTTTTAATCCAAAACTATGCAAGGTTTAATATACAGCGGCTGAAATGCCACAACATAACAGTGTCATAAAGTCATTTACATATCTGCTCAGATATATACAGTACATGGTGGAATGATCATTATTTTGCAGCTTATTTCAGGTTGGTATCATCTGAATCTCTTTCATCACAGCACCTATTACCCCTGTCTTTTTGAAACGCAATTCCTTATCCATCTTTATTTCTCGACATGTACAGTTGCAAACCACAGAATGCCTGAAGCCATCGTCTTGCAGCCCCAAATTTGCTGCGCCGAAACAAATCCGGCCACGGCTGCACTAACATAAAGGAGTGGATTTAATGCATCTTCATACTTTACGTAATTGAGCAGCATGATTTGTTCTTTGTGAGCTGCGATTGTGCTCTCTCCCCGCAGGAGACCTGGAATGCGCTTTTCCCCAAAGCTTTTGCCGCCTTCGCAGGGCTATTACAAGAGGTATCAAGGACATCTGTGTATTCGTGGGGCATTAATTGTACTCCGGCATGCCATGATATCAGCATATCCCCTTCCTGCAGTCCTGCCAATGGGTTTACATGATTTCTTTCCTCAATCTTTCATAAGGTTGCCTGAAAATAGCTCCGTATCTTCTTTTTAATCATGTTCGTGTCTGTGTGCACACGGGCGTACCATCTGCCATTCAAACCAAGTCACATTAGCTACTTGTATATTTCTGGATGCACTTTTGTTCGGTTATTCGCTCCACTGTCCAAAAATGGAGTCCCCCGTGAAGTTCAAACCTGCCGTTTGCTCGAGTGCCAACAAACGCATATCTCCAGTGACAAGAATTTTGCACTGAGTGGTTTTAAGCTGTCGATTTTACCAGGGTGGTGAAATGCGGAGGGGCCAAAGTGACCTGCTGTCTACACGAATTAAACAGAAAGTCGCTTTATAGCCAAACCAAGTGCCTCAAAATGTACGGTTTGTCTGCCGACTAAGCCTTAAGGCAGCTTCTCACTGTTTGGGGTTTCTGCATTTGTCTTGTTCACTTTGGTGTCCAAGACAGGCCAAATTCATCATACCAAACCTGTGTAATAGAGAAAACCTGCGGGCCAAACAGACGCTTGAAGGTTTACATTCTGATGTAAGTAATTCACAATCACAAAGCCAACCCAGAAGGTGAGACATTAAGCTGAAAACCAATTACCAATATGTGTCAGCTATAAAATGGTTTTGACAGTCCACTTTAACATGTGAGCTTCTAAAGCACATTAGAGGGATAACAGAGTTTGAAAGATGCCTTCGGGCGCCAAGTAAGGGGAACTGTTGACAATCGTGACAAGGTACGCAAAAGACTCAAGAACTGCACTGGAACAGGGGAATGGCGGCTGTAGGCCAAAGCTAACAGAAAAAAAGTAGACTCTTAACTCCAAAACAGCAGCCTCAGAAATTACCAGAGGATTAAATTGACATCTCCGTGACCCAGACTCAGAAAAAAAGCCCCTCAAGCACAGTACTTATGCAAGGCTTGCTTATTCACCTGTATTCAAGGCCAGTGTGGAAAAAGCACAAACCTGGTATGAGGAGCCTAAAAATAAGATGCCTGAGCTGTGGGAAAAAGCAAAACGGTCAAGTAGGTTCAGATCTGGAGTACCCTTCATTCATACTATCTGTTGAACATGGAGGTTGACCTGTAATGGTACCGTATGTGCAGCCAGCTTATGGAAATTACCGTGACTGCTCTAAATGTTCTCATATTAGAACCAGTAGCCATAACAGGTAACCAGGTGCTTTTTCTTCATGATCTTCCCGTATTTATGAATGATATTACTCTTAAATGTAGTGTTAAACGGGCCCGAGAACAGTGTCTTATCTGCCAGGACGAAGTGAAGCTCCTTCCACTGCCTGTCCAAATGACAGATGTCAGTGTCACTCAACCTTACCAGCCGGATTTGTTGTCATCATCTGCACTTAGCTGGCGCCTTTATCCGACACAGAGCCATGCGACCCATGTACTCACACACCGCTCGCAATTCAGAGCAACCAAAATATCTAAACCACACGACTTTAGACTTTGGGAAGAAACCACAGTGAACACTGGGAGAACCTGCGAAGGCCTCGCTGACCCTCATTCAAAGCCTCGAGGCACCGGCGCCCACTGTTTCCTCCAGGTCATCTACAATTTACACTTTTCAGCTCTACTGAAAAACTAATGGGTCAGTCCGACTCCATATCCGTTACTTTACATTAATGCAAAATTTAAGTGAAGCTATATCTAAGTAAAGCTATAGCTATATAAAATAACGCTATGTTTTTTTTTATTTATAAAGTAAAACTGTATCATTCGACATGTTTGTATTGACAAACACAAACCACACAGATGTTGTTTGTCAGATTTTACCTTTGCTGTTATTGTGTTTTCTCTTCTGCACTCCGCCTTGATATGCTTTTGATGCACTTTGGGTAAAAGCAACAGATTTTCTTCGAGGATGTGCATGAAGTAAGTGAGCACTCGGCAAGTCTACTAGGCTACAGCACGCCGAACCATGAAGAAGTCCGAAACCGCATTTGTGCGGCAGCAAGTTTACGCTGAGAAAATGAGCAATTTCACGCCGCCATCTCTTCTGCTATCGCTGTAAAAATGAGACATCTCCAGAGAGTTTTAAAAAGATTAGAAAAGCGGAAATTAATTCCAAGATGCGAAAACGGATGCGGACGGGAATCACGTCCATGCAAAACGAGAGGTGAAGCTTATTGATTTTAGTCACAGTTTCATGAAAAACGCAGCCCGTCTCGGACCCGCTCTGATGTTTTCACGGCTGGACTTTTGCACGGACGCATTTAAGAGGGAAACAAAATGCAATTCAGGTGACCGGCGACACCCTGCTGTTTATTTTACGCTAAGTTCTTACTGAAGCTATTTTCTAGACACAGAAAGGAAGTGGCATGCCATTAAAATGCCGATTTATACCTTCAATATCCACCGCCCAGCAAAGGTCATGCCAGGACAAAAAAAAGATAACCTAAAAAAAGACCTAATATGCATGTATTCATTAAATTTAAACATTTTTATTTCATTTCGTTTTATCGCTGGTTCGTTTAAAAAGAACGGAAGCGTTAATGAAGGTGCGCTGAGCAGGCTGACACTTGCTAACTTACGGGATGGCACGTTTCATGGCCCAAATCCACAAAAGCACATTCCGATAAACGGCCCCGTATTTTTTTCCTCCGCGAGGTGCTATGGACTTCTGAACATGTCCTTTAAGTCCAGTCACACATCTTCTCCACCAAGGCAAGGAGGTCGCACAGGGCAAAAAACACAGTTATCGTCTTTTAGCCCCCGATTGCCTCTCTCCATGGTCGGGCTGTAAGTGCCTCGCCATTTCCTGTCAATAGTCGGTGTCGAAGCGAAGCCGTTGAGCTGCCTAATTGTTTTCCCTTAATCACCCCCTTTTTCCTCGAATCAAGCAGGGAACACAAAGTCTCCATCAAACGGTTTGGGAGATTTTTTCATTTGCCTAGAATAAAAATGGCTCTCATTACAAGACCACTCAAAGATAATAACAACCCGTAGATCCACCATGGTGTCCAAGGGGAGGCCCGAACTTCGCTTCTAAAGTGCGGGTTGTAATTCAGCAGCTTCTGGAATTTCTTTCAGAACGCTCTCTTTTTGGAGCGTTTTTTAAAACGCGGACTTCAGCAAAGTGGTTCCGACAAATTGCTCGGTCCAGCCCCTGTTGTGAGAACACTAACTGTAAAACACTTTTATGTCTCATTACACATCCAGATCGAATTAAAGGCCTTCGCTGAACCTACAGTATCTGAAGAGAGCAGCTCACGCTCTCCTCACTTTCAAAGACTCGCTTTGCGCAAGGACATGTGAAGGTTGCTCCTGACAGCCTTTCTGCTGTCTTCCATTGGTTAGCGGTCCTGTTAGCAATGGCAAAGCGAATCCCGATGTGCTGCACCTCACATCCAACACCTCCCTTCCGCGTATGTGCACCGCTCGCTCCTTTCCACTCCACTGGCTCGACTTTTGCACTTCAGGGCATCGCATGCACGTGTGCCTCCTCCCGTTGCTCGACTTCCACATACATGGACTCGCTCGTGAACACGTGAGTTGGCCCTTCCACCACTCCAAAATGTTCCCTCTGATGATGTTTATGTTGATAGATGCCTCTGAGATCCAGGTCCGAGATATTAAAATATGCATGATGTTAAAACTTGAGCTAGCAAAACTCTTCACCCCAGGAGCAACCCAGCTGAGTCCAGGGAGGCCTTAAGCCTCATATTTTCATTTATTAATTTCACAGCCATCGAAATTGAGAATTTTTAATGTATAACTAAAGAGCCCCATGTTGTAGACTAGCAGTGGAGATCCATCTAAAATTAAGCACTCTGTAAATCCTAACCCTCCTATCTGTCCTTATACTCCCAACCCCATCACACAGATGCTCATTGTACACAGATTCACTCATCCAGATTTTAAGAATCTGTACCACTCACCCCCGTATTAGGGCTCCGTATGCAGTACAAAACTTTTTGTCCACAAACACATCAAATCCAGGGTGAAATATCTCCAACCACACAAATAAACTTAGAAGCCTACACAGGTGGCTACTGTAATTACAGTTACTGAAGCCCCAGCAGATGATGCTGGGAAATGATACTGATACGGAGAACAGCCTTATTTTAAGTACTGAGGCCTATAGCTACAGAAGCATACATATGTAAAAGTATTTTTTAAGTTATTTGACTGACAAGCTCAGCAGACTATGGTGAAAAACATGTAAAATCAACATCAAAAACATCGCAATTTTCCTTTTTCATGGTCACCAGAATGGCTAACAGCAGTTTGACGGCAGGTTTTCATATTGTTCAATCTTACTTCATACTGCATTTTGCTCTCTGCCATCTATTGCTCCTTCATCCACAGGTGTCTTTCAACCTGGTCAATATGGTGTGCACCTGTTGCAGTTCAGTGTAATTGAAATATGCATGTAAATGGGAGGGCTTGTAAAGCTGACATCTCTCCTTATGCCATTTCCAAAGTCACATGTTCACAGGAACATTCATACCAACAATGGGCAAGAATCCAAGAATGAATTCAACCCTCCCACCGGCATGCCATGGATGAGGTGCAGGACCTCAACCAGGTTTCCTGTTGGTTGACTCCTTTTCAGCAAGTCTGATCTTCCAAAACAAGACCCACAACACACACCTTTGGGATGACGGTCCCCAGGTCATCTACATGTGTGCTGAATGTAACTTTGCTGGGAAACGTGGATATGGAGACTTCATCCCTTCTTCTAGAACAGTCAAGGGCCCCACAGCCAAAGATCAACAGTCACACATTCTTCTGCGCACAAGTGGTCCACAATGAAATGGAGCCTTCCAAGATTCTTAGAGAAGATGACAACCTCTGTTACTTACGTCTTGTTCATATCGAAGGAATGCCAAAAAGTAAGAATGCCATGGCTCAGAAAAAAAAAAACAACAATAATAATACAATAAAACAAGACCAATTCTTTGTTGTCCCTTGTAACCTTCACTTCAGGCTTTGCAAATAAATCCAGGCTGGTCCGTGGCCCTCGTTTCCACTCCTACGCTTGCGTCGAAGGAAGACAAAGTGAAAAAGGCGACCTTTACGGCTGTAACGGAAGTATCTGAGGCCGTTTAAGCAGAGCGGTATAATAAATACTGTAAGTGGCTGTGTACCATTTCGGGATTCACATCGGGCAGATACATTGCTCCAGCCTGAAACCCACAAAGTGAGATTAATTACAGCCACCATGGGAGATGATGTCCTTTGTTTCTGCTAATTTATGAGTTCTTTGTACAAGACGTCGAATTTGCGTCAGCCCCCCTCCCAAAGCGTCCTTCAACCTCCTTCTCTTCAGTAATTACCTTCGTGGTCTTTCCTTCTCAGCCGAGCTGAAAAACTGAGCCAGCTCTTGGTGTTTAATGGCTTGAACAAGACGTCAGCGCTAATTCGACTTTGTGCAAAAATAAGGTTGTGTTAAAAGCTGGAACACGAGGCGATAAGGGTGCATCTGGCAGCGCCGCGAGTTGAGTCTGCAGCGGTCCGGCCTCGGTGTGCGGGGGCTGGGCCCGCAGGCAAGATGAATGGCACGGGGGCAACCGGAGCAGAGAGCCGAACTCCGGATCGCGGGGGTTGATCGAGAGACGGAGGAGGGCCGGTGGGGCGGGAGAGGTGAATCGAGCGCTGCTTCACGCAATATGAATGTGACTTAGATTTTTAAATATTTCCCAGCGGACTTTAAGGGTCAGATGGACAGCCAGCCCTCAAGCAAAGGTCAGGCAGGTTCGCACACTGAGAAGTGAACCGCATACTGAAACACATGGCGATGCTCACAGACGTACCCAAACATGACTGAACAATGAGGCGTACAAACAGATTCAGGCTGTTCTCCACATCATGTGAGATGTTCCGCCATTCTTTTCCATTGCAAACACTTGTTATGAATCTGGTTATGGCATCATTTCTGCTATGCTCCTGTGGTATAAGGAAAGCTAAGTAAATAGCAGCACATTACATCAGGGACAGCAACCGGTTAAGACCACAGTGGCTAAGACCATTGCCTTGTAATTTGAGAGTTCTCAAATTTGATTTCCATTCTTGCTGTAGTACCCTTGGGCAACTTACTCTGAACTGAAATAGTAAAAAATATATTGCTGTTAAAAGGAACAAATTTATTTAGCCGACTCTTTTCTCAAAATCAAATTAGAGTGTTAAGGTACAATTATATACCCGTTTATATAGCTGGGTACCTTTTACTCTATCAATTCAGAGAAAGTACCTTGATCAAGGGTACTGGTGTAGGATGGGATTCAAACCTGGGTCCTTCAAGTGCAAGGCAGCAGCGCTAACCACTAAATCATCTGCTGTCCCCTTTAAGTCATATGAAAGTTACCTATCTAATATGCTAAAACACTTGGGACAAATGCTCTTGCTCAGTAATAACAGTAAAAGACACAGATTTGTCACTTGGAAGTCACTTTTTCAAGTTCCATGAATGGCTTTCCTGCAGTATAAAATGACAGCTGATGCAGGGCACTGAGGCCACAGGTCACAGGTGAGGTTCAGACTTGTATGCCAGCGAGATGAGATGCTCGATGTCCAACAAGCCGCAAATGGACCGAAGGGCATCACACGGTCCCTGGTGTCCTCTTCTCACACAGCTGCAACACCTGTTTGACTTCATCTGACCATGACCATGCATAATGGCCATTCTGCTGGGACCAGTGCATGAGCTATAGGTTCTGCAACCAATTCAGCCGACAGGCTT
This sequence comes from Heterotis niloticus, assembly GCA_018136845.1. NCBI lineage: Eukaryota > Metazoa > Chordata > Actinopteri > Osteoglossiformes > Osteoglossidae > Heterotis > Heterotis niloticus. The sequence goes on from CM030889.1 coordinate 10,043,711, forward strand.
TTTCTCTTCACAAAAAAACATATCACAGAAGGAGAGACGTAATGCACTTTAAAAAAAGACCAAAAACGTACCACACGGCCAAACCTGCTCCATCTAAGCTCCCCAGGTCCTGGTTCTCAAGGTTATTTTTAAAGATAGCTCTGGTCAGGAAGATGTGATCTACAGAAAGCTCCGTCCCAGCGACCCTGGGGTCGTGCCTCACGGGTGTCCTGGACGGGTGCAGCTAATTTAAACTCCGGGGAGTCTGACGTGGACGCCTTGCTTCCCAGAACCAGATTACATTCACACCACATTATACCCTTTTTTATATAAAACACATTTCCATCAAGCAGCCTGTCAGCACTACAGTAAGTAAGTAAAAGTAATGAGAATTTCAGTCTTTTTTTCACCGAAGAATATAATTACATTTATAAGCAAACAATGGCTTCTTCTTTCACCCAAGAAAAACTACATATCTTAAATATGATTTTTTTTTTTTTAAATAAATATCTCCAACATAAGGCAATGTTTTTAGTGCTGACATTTTTTCCCTTTAATAATAAATAGTTAAGTGCCTCTGGTAACCTTTAAAGCAGATTTAAGATTAACATTATAAAATGTTCCCAAACATTTGAGTCTATAAATATTTTTATTTACTTCATCCATTGTCATGTCATTCTTCCGTAGAAGTAAAACACAGACACAATCCATATTTTAACAACTCTTTTATTATATTCAAATAGACTTTGCAACTCCATCCTGCCAAGCATCGACTAAGACTTATTTTCATATAATGAGCTGCTTTCAGTCAAAATCTGTCTTGTTACATTAACATCAATGCCTACAGGGTATTTCAAAGCCAAATACATATTTCTCCTTGTTTTAGGGGACTCTAAATAAAATGTTAGAGATTAAATTTAAATTGGCAGGAAGAATAAAAAAAAAAAGTTGGAGTGAGGGGATTAATACGTCACATTTTTGAGATGAGTACAAGGCAAACATCTGCTGGCAATGCTTTGCAGACCACAACTTTCTACTTGGAGCAATAAGGCTTTTCAAGTGATGCCACGGTGGCATCAGAATAAAGATGCATTTTGAAATGATTGCTTTCTTTTCCAGCATGGTCCATTAAAGATCTTTGGTGGATCCAGCAAGCGAAGATGAGATGGATGACCATTCCTGCAAGTTTCTGCTCGTGTCTGCAGCCAGTTTTCAAGACTTTTCATAATTTTTTTTTTAATTCCAGTATCCTGGGACTGCGGTGGTCTTTAGTGACCTGAATCACAATTTTCACCAAACTTTTTTTCCCCCTTTGCTGGAGAGACTAGCCAGTGGGAGGTTGGAATATTTAGAAGATAGAGAGAGGGCTGTTTTCGCACTTTTGCTCTCAACAGCCATTAATAAACAGGCAGACAGTGCTTGTAACAACCATGGATGTGTCTATTGCTGACCAGACACAGGCTGAAGGAGCTGGGAACCCAATAAAGTCCTGAGCAGAAGAGCACACTGATTTAATATGCTGTAAAGGCCCAGCAATAGTAGGAAGTGCTGACATGATCTAAAAGCTGAAGGTGCGCAGGTGACACATACGGTATCTCCCGCGTCTTTGATGGAAGTGGAAGTGGGAGATGGAGGAGGCAGAAAAGAAACATCCTGACAGGGGTCACGGTGAATGAAGGGAGGGACATTGTGAAGGTTCCCTGCTGCTGTTGGCACCCAGTTCTGATTAATGAATGAATGAATGAATGAATGAATGAATGAATGAATGAACGAACTTTATTGAGCTCAAAGGAAGCTACACAAGCATTCAGCAGTATACATACAAGCTCAGTGACAGAACAACAATGTACGAAGAGGGATAAATCAGGACAAACACTGGAACTACCTTGAAGTAAATACTGTAAATAGTGACATTTGGACAAATGCTGAATATTACACAAACAGGAAGATGAAATAAGGAATATGAAATAAAAGCAGTAGTAGTGATCGGCGGGATGTCCTTAGGCACCACCATTATAGACAATTGGCTGTCATACACAGCCGATTGTTGTAACTTTAAGATCCAGAGTCTTGTTTGTACATGAGACCATAAAATAGATTTTCCCGTTCAACCATAAAACACATTTTCCTGTTTGGTCTGCTCTAACTGACACATAAATGCAGTGGTCATATCTGCCTTGAAACCACTTGACTCTTTCACTTTTGTTGTCCAGGCCAGGGTTATGGTGATCGGGGATCGGGGATTCCTATTCCAAAAGCACAGATTGTGAGGCTAGTGAGGGTATGGCTTAAATTAAATGCCGGTCCATCAGATATTAAATACTGCTCTAAACATTAAGGCCAAATACTGAACGAACAAGTAATAAGGGCTTCAGAAAGTGTTTTTGTGTTGGACAAACACAAAAGGTTCTATTGGTTGCTCTAATGAGGAAGCCCGATCCAGGTGTTTTTGGGCTGCTTGAAGAACAACGTTAAATATTAGTCCACAAAAATTATTAATAGAGGTCATAGATCACCACATAAGGAACACATCATGAGCTTTTCTCTGCAGTGAGGTTCACAGTCCTGTTTTTTGTTCTTAATGCAAGTTCCCTGAATTCTCCCTGTAACACGATTACCTGAAGAAGTCTTGCAGTAAAACCTCTATGAACACCAGTTTGGTTACATAGTAAAAGCATGAACCTGACAGGAAGAAAGAGACTTTACCGGCCAGTTTGCTAGATATTTCTTATTAAAATAAAGTAATTTTTATTTAAAATGGATTTTGCAATGGGGCAACAGATGGCATAGCAATTACAGCTTCTGCCTAGCATTGAAAAGAACCCAAGTTTGAATCCCACCTGTTGCTATAGCACTCTTGATCAAGGTCCTTATGTCAACTTGCTCCTAACAGCATTACTAAACACATTTTCCATCAGTTATTTGCATGTTTTCCTCTAACTAAACTCACCTAATAATTACAATATAATAACGCAGGCCATTCAGTAGTTAGAAGTGCTGACTTAGAGGTCAACATGTTTGAATCTCACCTTCTGCAATGCCGTTGACTGGGGAGCTCTACAGGAGGTAGTGAACACTACCTGGTCCATCGCTAGCACATCACTGTCCACCATCCAGAGCACCGATAATAAGCGGTGTGTCAGGAAAGATTGTATCATCACCACAATCCCCCCCAGCTGTACACTTTTTCCATCTAAAAGACACTATGGCAGCTTGCATCCCAGCGCCACCTGCAGGCTGCCAGGCTGCTGAACTGTGGAGAGCATAGGGACTGATCACCACTACAACCACTAACCGCATCCCACCATTATCACCATCATGACTGACATGACTTTTTTTGCAGTTCTCTTGTTTTCTTCTTCATTTATTTATTTTTTTCTTCAAATGTATCTGCTAATATACCTACTTATCTATATTCTATCTATATTCTAGTTCAACTGGTCTGTACAGTGTGGTTGACAAGAAATTACATTTTGTTCTCTCTCCAATCCTTACATTAGTATACAATAAGTTAACATAAAGTGAACATTGAACTTTGAACCTAGAATCCTTGAGCAAGGTACTTATCCTGAATTACTCCAGTAAAATAACCCATTTCTATAAAAAAAATAGGGAAATAATTGCAATTTTTCGTTGTCCCTTTGGAGGAAAACAAGAGCTACAGGAATGAATGTACATGTAATGTAATGGCCTGGCTTTCTGGATAGTTAAGTGAATGGATGGCCAAGAAAACATTATTTGGTTCTTATATTTGATTCCCATAGATAAACAGGACCTGTGACTACGGGGACCATTTCAGGGGAACCACTTAAGAGGCTTTAGGCAGTTTATGCAGAGGAGTTCAGAAAAGGGACACATAGGATGAAGCTGTACTCTGCAGGTAGGAGGACAGCTTGAGCTGTGGAGGAGCAAACCATAGCTGTACTGCCTCCAGAATATGAGCCAACATCTACAGCCCCCCTTTAAAGATGATAAGTTTTTAAAGAGACTACATAAATTCCTGTAAGGCAAAGGGAAGGATATCATTCAAGGGGAGTAGGGGGGGTGAATGCTGTAGATTGGGATGCATGGAGGAAAAGGCACATGCAAAAACACATAGGCAGACACACATACGCAGTAAGATTCTCACCAGCACTGAGGCATCACGTTTCCCCTTCTATAGGCCACAGTTATATAATGCTTACATAAAAAGGCAATATCTAGGTTACGGCATTCATCTCCATAGATATCAGCAAGCCACACTTCGGGATAGAGACGGCGAGAAGGAGGGTGCGAAGGGCTCAATCAAGAATCCAGATGGCATTATTTAGGATTGAACTGCGCAAGAGAATTCTCAGGGAGAATATGGCATGAATCCTTGAGACTCTCCTGGATTTTGCAGACAGATGCCGTACATATGCATGATTGTGGTTCAAAGCTTCAACAGAGCAGAAGTTAAGCTCATAAAACCCAATCTGTGCTGGTGGAGCAACAGAAAACCCATTAGGGTATTACAAGAATTCAAAGCCCCTGCTAATTAGAGAGAACAGCAAGTCATGGAATTCATCATCGGGGATTGCGGGATCCACAAACCGCAGTTGCTACCACGGTAACTCCATCGCGGAACTGGCACCAGCGGATCACGCTGTCATATCCGCTATAGGGGGGTCTTCAAATGTCCGTGTTGCCTGGACACTGAAGATGTGGACTCCAGCTGGTCTCTGGGCTTGCCAGGCTACGCTGTTGGTTTCATTCATATCCAGAGTGCAATCCATCATGTGAAAAAATGCCCAATAACCTTGTTTATTTCCTGCCTGGAATCCCCAATTCCACCCTGCAGTTCAGCGATGCGTTTCAGCTGACCCTTGACTCTGAAGTACCCTTAGAGCCCCAGTGCATGACTGTGCTACATTGTTCTGGTGTATAAACGTGTGAATGACAGTTGGGTGTTTAGCCTAATGCATTTAGTACTGGAAAGTCACCTTGGACAAAAACGCATGCTAAATATTATGCAATAATATTAATGCTAATAATATTGCTCAATAATCATTATGTCACTTTAAAAAAAATGTCTGAACAAATTAACAAAGGTAAGGTTTTGAGACAAGTACCGGGCAGGTGCATCACTCCTCCAGATTTTGCAGTCTTTATGGTTATGTGGAACCTACAACCTATCAGGTATGAAGAGATCAAGATTCAAGATTCAAGATTCAAAGATTCAAAGGCTTATTTGTCATGGGTGAACAACACAGCATAGCAGTGTTGTCCCCATGAAAAGTTTTGTTTCCAGGCATCCTCAGTGCAAATATGGACATGATGTGTATAGTTGGGAGAGGAGAACAATAAATAATAATAAATAGAGTAATAATAAATAAAAGAGCAGAACAAATGGTTAGTAAATAGGGATAGGCATGTGGGGAAATGGATATACATCAGGGATTGGTGGGGGGGAGAAGACACAGCAGCCAAACCAACAGCACACAGTAACCAAACCTACAACTACAGACTAAACCTACAACAACAAAAAGTACCAGAGACAGGTGAACCAAACGGGTTTCCACAATGGGTGGGACAGGCATACAGATAGACAGACCCCAATCGACTGTTCCACTGCCCAGGGAGGGGTCAGTGGTTTAGCAGTCTTACGGTGTGGGGGAAAAAACTGTCCTTGTCCGAACGCTTCTAAAGCGTCTTCCGGATGGGAGCAAGGAGAATAGTTTGTGGCTGGGGTGACTACTGTCCCTCTGGATGTTAAGTGCTTTCTTCTTGCAGCGCTGGGTATGGAGGTCCTGCATGGTTGGCAGATCAGTCCTGGTGATGGTCTGTGCTGTCTTGACCACTCTTTGCAGAGCTTTACGGTCTGACACACACATCATCAGCAGTTATGGACTCAAACACCAGGTGCCTGCTTGCCAGAGTACGTTTCAGAGTGTGAAACTCAAATGCAAACATCCCACTTTGAGAAGGTATGAGAGCACTAAAAGCAGGGTAGCGGACAGTGTTCACCACTCTATTGAACTGCCGCTGGCTTTGATGTTGGAGTCAGCAAAGCCAGGCAGGGGGCGGGGGTTGGATCCCATGCTAGCAAATGATTCAGCTTCTACCAAGAATCATGAGTGCCTATCAAGATGCTCCCAGGGGAACCAATTCAACAGTTTCCCACTGGTGGTGTTTCTAAATGTGCTGACACAAGTTAGGCAGTGTATTTCATTCCCAAGCTCAAGGAAGCACAAAACTGCAGCGGTGTCACATCAAACATACCTCCAAACCCTTGCCAGAGCCCGACCGATCAAACCCCGGCCCATACTTTGGAAAAGTAAAGAGCTTCGGCAAGTGAAACAAAGGGACAAAAGCAAGCATCCATTATAAAACTTGTCACCTGTACGCGAGTGCATATACATGCGTTCACATACATACACATGACACAATATGCATTTACCTTTCATTAGCTTCTTTCCATAACCTCAACAGAGACATTAAACAGGCTTTGTACCAAAGTTATACTTTAAAAGCTTGCAGCATTTGTTTAATTAGAATGCTGGCTGAGGGAGAACTGCAGCGCTGGACTAAGGCAGCAGAGATTAGGAGAGAAAACCTCACAATGCTGCTGGGCTCTGAAGTCTCTTCCCAATTGTACAAATGCATTTCATTGATCTTCGCTGGCCTCCACATAAATTTTACTTTTCTCGTAGCCCCAGCGATAGCCGTTCAATATCCATTCCTCAGACTTATCGCTTCTGCAGCTTATTCTCTTCACTTTGTTTGAAATTACTTTTTCGCACTCTCCTTTCTTTCTCTTTCCTTCGTCATCCATACTTTATATAGTTATGCCATAAAAAACATGAACCATGTAGGGTTAGGGTAACTATGTTTTGCATATTTTTAAATGAGGGCATTGTTAGTCTTCAGTTTGAAGACTAAGGGGGACATCTCTGCTGCTGATCTTCGACTGGCACTCAGATGGTTCGCTGTCGTGATCCTTTCCCGGAAAAAAACTGGGCTTCTTCTTCCAGATGAACGGAAAACAACTGCCCGTAGCGGAGAAGTCCAAACATCTCGTTGTCTTGCTCATGAACAACAGAAGAAGGGAAATGAAGTTTGGAAGGCACATGGGTTGCAGTGTCAGCAGTTCTGTGGGTGCTATACTGATCTGCGGTGGTGAAATGGGAGCCGAGTCTTTTGACAAATTCTGGATTTACTGCTAAATCTAGGACCCCATGGTCACCTGTAATTGGTAATGGCTGAATGAACAAAACTGCTCATTCAAATGGCAGAAAATGAGACCCCACTGGAGGATCCCTGGGCATACTCTACATGGCTGAGTGCAGTGTATGAAACTCCAGGAGAACCTTGGATCTGCTGCTCATTCCCATACTGCTAGAGCTACAGCAGGCATATAACACTGATAGGAGACCCTGGGACAGACTCTTGACATACTCAAGAGATGGTGTCATGCAACATACCTGGAAATACCTGTGGATCCTCCAAGAAGAGCTGTTGCTGGTGAAAAAAGGATTTGGCCTACCAGTTCTGCCTTCTACCACCACTTCTTCTTTCGGCCGCTCCCGTTAGGGGTCGCCACAGCGGATCAAAAGCTTCCACTTCCTCCTGTCCTCTGCATCTCTCATGCCTTCTACCACCACAAACCTCAAAAGGAGAACGGGAACAAAACTAACTGAATGACTTAAAACTCATCGATTTTGAGTAATACAACAAAAGATTTAATTCATGTCATCCACCACTAATAATATTAATAACACATCATTGGGACCAAGGTTAATGTATTAAGTAGAAATACTTCCCATAACAACCAGCCCGCTAAAATTAGACTCTGTCATCTTTTTGGAGTAGGGGGCATTGGTTCAGATAGCTAATATTCTACTGTAATAATACTAATATTAATAAAGTAGTTGAAATTACAACTTCTTGCTTGTTTTTTGAGTGTAAATTTTGATTCTGGACAGGGTGCATAACTGAGGTTTGTAACTTCGAAACCCAAATGTGTGCATATTGAGGGAGAGTATTACTTTTCTTTACTTTGAAGATTCATACACCGAGGGTTTGTACAGCAAAAATTCGCATAGCGAGGATTCTCATTCCAAGGATTCACATTCCGGGGATTGGTATACCAAGGGATACCTGTATCTGCAACAATGATAAATGTGTAAGGTGCGAATGACCTTTTCTCATAATTTTGAGTTTTAAAGCATTTTAATTAACAGTAATAGTCCTCAACACACAGGGAACTGGGTGGGAAACCAGTGAACTAGAGAGTTGTCTATCATATCCAGTGTATTATAAATAGACTGGAATAATTTGTCCAATGATGTGTTTAATAGCGCGAAGGCCACAGCAACGGAGGAGTGCCCAATTAGCCGGCTGCACTTCCTCTCTTCCCCCTATCCCTTGCTATTACCACAAAGACCATAGATGACATATTGTTTTGTCCACAAAGGTGGATTGATTAGAAGCTTGAGATATGTGTCCTGGAGGGGCCGTTTCTATGACTGTGCCAGTGTATCCTAGCAACCAGGCCACTCGCCACTCTGCCCGGTGTGCTGGAGGATGCTTCTGTCCTGAGTGGCGAGTCACGGTGCAGGAGCAGCACACGTGGTGGTCACTGTGCCAGATTTTCCTCCTGTTCTTGTGCAGTGGATTTTTCTATGCCTTGAGGGTTGGTTTCTGCAGGAGAACCTCTCGCCTTTAATGGTGGGGCATGCGGGCTTGTTTTCGCAGGGTCTGAGTCACAGAAAATCCGCCCTCATCTATCATTTCTCAGTTTTCCATGATATCTTTTGAAACAAATCCGGCAATTAGCCTTTGACTTCTGTAATTCAGTAAAACTGGAAGCAAAAATCTAGCAGTAAAATTGGGTTACGAGTCTACAGGACATCTTTCTGAAGATGCAAAGCATTTATTTCCCCACTGCTAAAATTCTTTCGCTGGAATAATCTGCAGTCTTGACTTTGCCAGTGGCAGAGGAGCTGTGTGCACACCAGACAGCGAATCCCCATGCCACCCTGGACTTTACAAGCCTTCATTCACAGGCATGAGTTGGAAATAAAAAGTAAAGCAAACGAGACAGCACTCCATTTTACATTCCGCGGTGACTCTGCGCACCTCCACAGTGCCTGCATGAGTCGACAAGACTCCCTGCCTTTCAGAAGCGATGCCACTTCTCTCCCAGTACTGCAGACTCGGGCAACGGGTTTATTAGAATTCCAATTACCTATGAGGTAAGGCAGGGGGTGAGGGTAAAGCTTCATCTGAACTCCAAACTTACTGACACTTCAATATTCTGTGGTGATTTGCTGCAAGGGGTTACACCCATTTTTTATCTTGAGGATGTTGCACATGAATTTCCATAGTCAACCAGTAATGTGTTACTAACAGTTTCTCCCCTGGGGAGAGAAATGTGAAAGCCTTGTCTATGATAAATTGGTAGGATTTCATTAATTCTGGGGTTATGTTTCTCCTTTTCAGTTGCTTAGTCTTATAATGTAGTCTTACAGAAATTATAAGCTTGAAGGGCTAACTTTTCAGTTCATGGTCCCACACACCCTTCTTAAAATTACAGAATTTCTACATTTTGTTTCAAAAGCCATTTTTACCTCCATATTCCCCCTTAGAGGGTCCATATGTCCATCTGGCACAGTTCTTGACAGCCCCACTACAGTCGCTCCACCTCACTTACCTGCTTGGCACCCACATGTGACCAGGCAGAGGTATAAAGACACATTTTTCTCAAAGTGCCAAGCTGTGACATCAGGCAGTCATTGTGACAAAAGGAGCGCTGGGTCTACTTAGTCAAGCAATGTGGAGAGGAGCTTATTCTGCCTAAAAATCCTGCACAGCACTTCCCTCAACACCTTTAAGGCCATTTTCTGAACTTTCTTTTCTTTTTATCCTACGACCAGTTGCGAGTAGATTAATTTGTTGAATAAAAATGCTGAGTCCCCACAGAAAGCCCTGATTAAAGTTTTAAACATGAGGGTTCCTATTCTTGCTGTTTTTCGCTCAGCAGTAATTTAATTCTTAACTGCCAAACACTTTAAGCAAAGTATAAGACGGGGACTAAAAACTGGGAACATCTGCACAAATCTGTCATTGTGGTCCACAGAGTGAGGATGTGAAACAGAGATGCTTTCAGATAGCCCCCCCATTCAGCGCTGCTGCATTGCTTCCGCCATCAAGCCAGATGGAGGGTCCCTGTGTTATAACTTCACCAGCAATGAGAAGGTCTGGGCTGGAGAACAAGCACCAGGAGCAATTAACTTCTCCTTTGACCTCATCTGCCTCCCTGCTGGGCTCTTGCTGAGGGCTTGCGGGCTGGTTGAACTGCAGGGAGGCGTGGGCAACATGGCAACAGCTCTCACATTTAGCAACCAAAAGAGAAGCATGCATCTGGAAGACTGAGACCTGCAAGGCCCCTGGTTCAAAGGTCTTGTGAAAAACAGATGGCGTTGAAGTGCCAATGACAGCCACGGTCATGAATGGTCATGTTCACCTCATTCGCTGCTCTGTCACAGGCCTCTGTGTGTCTCCTACTGTAGCGTGAGCCCCTTTTAATTCACCTGCATGGGTGGCATTGGCGAAGCAGTCTCAGACCCCTGCTCACACCTGCCCTGACTGATATACACACTACCTGAGGATTCTTCTGCATCTCCTTGATGAGACCAAGCTCCACATAACTGGGGTAACCGGGGACCAACTCCACAAGAGACCAAATAACACAGGACTGCAGTAGAGGATTCTCCAAAAATCTTTGATGCATCAGCACTTTGCTACTAGCATTTCTAAAATGTGAGATTCTGTGGGCTACCGAAGAGCGACCAAAGCATCTCAGTTGGCTTTTAAAGGCTCTCTCACTCGCAGATTTTGTTCCCCAAAAGAATATTTAAAGCAGTTTATAATGATTTTTCACCAGTAAACTTCTCATGACTTTTTTTAACTTTGGGAACCTGGTCTTGAACACATTTCTCCTTGAAAATTGCACATTCCTGCTTATATCTGTGAGACTTGTAGCATATTCTGAATTAGAGAAGCTATTTTATCATTAACCATTTTAATGTTAACTGATATTCCAAAGTTGAAATGTACCACTGTTACTGGTATTACAAATATATTATATATGATATAATATAATATAATAGAACAAGTCTTCCATGCCAAAGTCATAACAGCCACATATTATTATTATTATTATTATTATTATTATTATTATTATTATTATTATTATTATTATTATTATTATTATTGTCGTTGTGCATTTAGCTGAGACTTTTATCCCTGGTGACTTCTAATGGTAGCTTTTCATACCAAACTATTTACAATGATTTACACAGCAGAATAAATTTTACTGCATCAGTTCAGGGCAAGTGCCTTGATCAAGGATGCTACAGCAAGAGGTGGGATTTAAACCCGGACCCTTTGAGCAAAGGCAACAGCTATAACCTCTAAGCTACCCGCTGGCCCGAAGCATTAATAGAACAGAGCGAATAGACATCTCTGTGAAGACCCAGAAAAAGACCACCCCACAGGCAGCGACATAAACGCCAGACCTCCGCCAGAGGCTCCAGTTCAGTTCAGCACCATGGAGAAGGGTCTCCACAGACTGCATGGTGAGGCGGCGCTAATGTAATCCCACAGCCAGAGGGTGTCGTGACCGGCAGCTGGGATCCCTACGACAGGCACGGCGGGGGTCTCCGCACAGAGGGAGGCCGTCTGCACGGCTTCATTTTGGGCTTTATTAACTTCCGAATTACACGTAGTTCTGTGATTAACAATTATAATGGGCTGCTGCAACTTAGCAGAAATGGGGGAAAAAGACATTCAAAATGGTAATTTTTAAAATTTTTCATTTTCATTAACAGTTTTCCACCACCCCAAGCAGTGTTTGAATTAAATGAGGAAAACATTAAATAATTAAAGAAGGGACATTACAATGCAGGCCAGCTGGTCTCCTCAGGCAATCTCCTTGTTCTCCTGCTTTTACAAGCAGGCTTCTTTCTCCTTTATCGCGGTCAAGTATCACGGCTCAGTCCAACTGGCCGCACATGTTCACCGACACCATCTAGCGCATTTAACTCCTGCTCCCAAAAGCAGCCCATGCTTGTTATACACACATATCGATAGCATCTAATCCTTTTCACAAGAGCATTCAGACAAATTATCTGCTGCCACACAACCAACCCCTCAAAACCCCCCTTTTCTGTCCTGCTGGCACGAGCAGGCGACTACTGATGAAGCCATTAACTTGTCTGTAAATGTGATTTTTTTTTTTTTCACATCTAAACTCAAAATCTGCTCTTTGGGAAACTTTCCAAGAAGCCGAGACCGTCTACAACATAAAGGTACGTAGTAGTCCGACAAACTGGTGCACGGCGCAAGCGCAAGCGCAAAACAAGACAAGCGTGAATATTAATGATGTGTGACGCTGGCTGTTACTGCTGTTATTATAAGGGGGGGAGCACAACGTGAAATCTGACAAACCCATACCCACTATATTAATATTTAGGGTTATGAAAAGCTAGCAGCAGTTTCCCACTTGCAGCCAATCGCTGATACTCTGGCAATCGATACTATGAGCCGCTCCTGATTTTTCTGGACATTTCTGTTTGTTAAATTTTTGGTCAAATTTGTGCATTTTACAGCCTTCTAGACTGGAGTACACAAATATTCCATTTTAGTTCATTATCAGGTTCAGGTCATAAATCCTGTGCTCGCAGGATTAATTTACTTACTAATGGATTATAATACTTAAGCAGTGCGAGGCGGCCCACATTCTCATGTAGCTGAAAAAGAAAGACTAGATATCTGGAGCTGTAATGATCTGATGGAGGTCCACCCTTGTCGCTTACTTAGCTTCTCATAATCACCCAGATTGGTCAGTTAAGTTGCTCATTTCTAGGCCACTTGTTGTTAAATGCAAAGCTGGACAAAGCAGAATTCCAAATTAATTTCTCTCCCCGCGGTGTCTCGCTGTCGACCAACTCCAAACCTTTCTCAGCGTAGTCAGTTTACCGATATGAGAAAGGCATAAAAATCAGCACCAGCCTTTCTTACTTGGCTGCCTTTTCATGTTTTTGGTTAAAATCATTCTGCAAGGCCAAGAATTCTTCCTTAAGGACTGCATCCGCAATCCACTTGCAGCATTTTGGGTTTCAGGCCCACTGGAATCTCATCCTTGTGATCCCTCAGCATTTCCTGGGTTCCAACGTTTGCTTAGAGCTGCTCTTTGGGTCCCCTGGGTTCCTGTCAGGCTTCGGGGGTATGTATTTCACCACCCGCCCCTTCTGAATGCTGTCATCATCACAGGAAAGTGTGTGAGTATGAAATCAATGCTGCTTCCTCATGCCAGATCACAGCAACAAACAACAGGAGACAAACACGGGCACAGTTCCACCAAAGTCAAACTCATCCCTTTGACCTAACCCTGCCAAACCTTTAGTAGTACATTCACCTGGCTCTTTAGACTAAATACAGTCTGGAAGAACATAAAAACATTTTGCTTTGTTTCAAACGTTACATACAAGATTGTTTTAGGTGCAAATGTATTCACACAAGATCATAAAGATGCTTAAAACTTAAAACACTACAAAGCCCACAATCTTCCACAGCATTAAAAAACCATGAAGGCTTCAAGACTGCAAAAAAACAGGACTCAGCAAATCATCATGCTAATAATAATGCTAATAATAATGCTAATAATAATGCTAATAATGCTTCCCGTGAAGGAAAACGGCTGAGAGGAGGAAACTTTAATTGTGCATTAGGGAAAACGGCATCCCGCATCACAGCCGTGGGTCCAGAAATTCTTCAAAAACAGCAGATATGAACTCCGTCTCAGCGAATCGTCTCTCTTTGAGCAGCCACCTCACAGCAGGCTATGAGAATTTTGAGCTGGAAGACTGCAAGAGCCTCCAAGAAGCCATTTCAAACCCCATCGAGACCGAAAATCTTTTTCTCACCGTTAAATTGGGGCGGAGGGAATCAGACACATTAAACGCTGTCTCTCAATTCAGGTTTCCATTTAGAATACAGACCGATCGTTGACATACTGCCATCCAATGAAATTACAGAAGCAATTTTGTCAGAATCCTGACTTCCACATCAAATTTCTACTTCGAGCTGCCAGAAAAGAATGGACCCTAAATTAGTTTCCTCGGACAGGTAGATTATGTATGGCAGTAATCCAATTTCCTTTGGTTCCTGTCTCCAATTTTCTCTGCCGTAATGTGGGTGATTAAACTCCATATAAAGTTAATACCGCTCCTTCTTTCGAATCGTGCTGCGTTTATTTATCTTGTACAACTTAATTTTGGCTTTAACATCGTGAAACTAATTTTCAATTTGGAACAAGGTTGTCAAGCACTCCTACGCGTGTTCAGCGCTTCTGACTCGCAAACTATCAATTAGGACAATTGGAAATAAGCTTGTGGTTCCTTGGAGCAACAAAAGGAGTTGTGCTTTGCTGACTTGGGTTGGGTTGGGTTGGGTTGGGTTGGGTGGGGAAGAGTGAAAGAAAAAACCAGAGCGGTGCGTGGATGTAAGGAATTCCGGGCAGCTTCTACTGGTCGGTTAGAGTTGGACTCACGTTTCCTCCTGCGAAGCCAGCAGGACGGCTAACGGCACCGCTCTCGACACTTTGAATACGCGTTAGCCTTGCAAGCCAGAACGCATGTGAGGATTTTAATGAGAGCATTTCCATCCGCAGCGTGTATCCGCCCACGCTCTCCGTGCTGGTTCACAGAGAAGGATGCATCCCAGCGGCCTCTTTTCAGCGCAAACCCAAGCTGCAGCCCAAGCCAGAGAGACCACGCTGATGCCCCAATTAGTGAGATGAATGCTGCCAGCAGCTGCAATGAAGAGGGAGGCTTCCTCTTGGCTAAGAAGCACAATCCCGCTCTAGTCGTTCAATCAGTCAGCGATGATAATCCAAATTTTGCGGTTATAAAATCCACAACAGCTGCTTTTCCAGATCGAACCAAGAAACAAAAAATGACAAATTGAAATAAACAGAAAATGACACCTTGACCAATTTGAAGAAGGCGGAGTCAAGCCAAGACAAGAAAATAGGCCTACATACACACAGGTTACACTCCAAATCGTAGGCTGTGTTTTCTTCTCTGTCCAACAGGTGTCCAGGAGGACAGCAGCACCATCTGGCCATCATGCTTCGTGCTTGTTTCTCAAGACCTACACTCATACCTCCGATACGGCAAGTTAAGACCAGCGCAGCGAACTACAATGTCTAAGGATTCCTGTTCTGCTCGGTGGCGTAGATGCACTTCTCAACATTTTGGACTGCAGACTAAGCATAAGCGGACATATCTAGGCCCATTTTAGGCAGCTGACATATCAGATTCGTGACCAGCACATCTGGGAAAGAAGTACAAAGACGACTGAGGGAATGTGACGTGAACGTGCGATCCAGATGGAGACAGAGAGTAGGAAGATGCAAACAGGTTTCATCCAGCTCCTCACTACACGCACAGCTAAATTAAAACAAACTAGCACACAATCTGCACAGAAAAAGAATTATCTGACCTTCAGTTTCAATCAAATTGTACTGGATTTTCAAGTCTTTGAAAATCATTTTGGAGGCCCCATGTCTTTTGCTGCTGAGTCTTTGCCCCCGTGTACGTTCCCCTCCCTCTGGGTATTTCTTATGCAAATACTCATTAATACCAAATAAACGTTAACTAAAAAGATCTTCTGCATGATCTTAAACTCATGTGCAATGTGAGTATAGACCTGGAAATCTAGATCGGACTACACCACCCATTCACCCGCATGCCTAACCTTTCACCACTCCTCAAAGCCTCAATGATGGGAAGAAGGAGCATCTTGCTGCAAGGTATTAGGTCCATTTTCATCACGAGGTTAAAGGCCGACACCTGGCATATTTGGAATATCAAACGCATCGCAGAGGATGGGGGAAAACAAACATTTCTTGAAGGAGTAAGAGAGCAGAGAGCAGGCAAAAAATGAGCATCTATGAAATGTCACATTTAATTCAGAGGTGCTGCCTGCACTGTGAGCACTGACAACACGGCCAGCTTCTTTCCTCCCTTTTTTCTGTGATCTGACGTTTTTCTTCCTGTTCTGGAGCTGGACAGTGACAGTGAGCCTCAGTACTCCGTGCAAATCACTGCATGCAGACAAATAACTTTGTTTCTGGAGGACATTCTGCACGATTCAGTAGAAAAATCTTTGAAACGAACACAAAAAATGTGTCATATATTTTGTTTGTATGTTCCGAGGTTGCGATGAAGATGATCCGGTTCTGAAGGCCATTAGGAAGTCTGCTAAAGCAAGTAATCCCTGTAAATAAATGTAATAATGTGTCTTACTGTAGTGAAATGCTTCTGATATTATGCAGTCCATCACAGGGCAATCACACATTCACAAACACACAGCAAGGGCAACTAGGATTCTCAAGTTCACCTGAAACACATCTTTGGAATGTGGGAAGAAACCTGAGCGCACAGAAGAAAACCACACACACAGGGGAAAACGTGCCAATGCCGCACAGACTGAGCCAAATTCAAAGCTGAGTCCAAACCCACAGTGCTGAGGCTGTGGGATACCAGCATCCCCGACTGCGGCACCATCTTGTTTAGGTTTGCATTAAAATGTGAAAAAGCATAACTGTCGGTGTTTGGGTTCCAGGAGTTTCACCTGAATTCCAAGTGTACGGATGTTTCGGTTGTTATGTGGTTTTGCAATAAACTGGTTTGTAAGGTCATCTGCTTTTTCACCTCCAGTTTCACTTCCTTTTTCTCCTGTGTTTCGGTCCATCTGCAGCTCAGTGCAGCGATGTTCACCACAGGTTTGTTCACTTCAGATCTTCACACTTTGTTCCAGCACAGCAGTTGAGAGGTTTGTTGCAGCATGTGGGTGTATTTCTCCTCACAAAAACTCCAGAACATGCTTAACATCCATGGCAAAAAAATTATAATGTGTTCAAACTGTGGCAGACTGGAGATATAAACTAATCCACAGAAGTACAAATCCTGATGTTTGTTCTTTACAAAGCAGCACGTTGGTGCATTGGCAAGGGGTTTCCTTCATCCCACCCACATTCCTCCACACTTTTCCACAAACAGTAGGGAATTAAAGATGTGCACAATGTACACAAATTAGAGCACAACCCTTATTTTTCAGGCTAGAGGTAGGAACTGATATTGCCAATAATAACT
Organism: Heterotis niloticus; assembly: GCA_018136845.1. NCBI lineage: Eukaryota > Metazoa > Chordata > Actinopteri > Osteoglossiformes > Osteoglossidae > Heterotis > Heterotis niloticus. The sequence goes on from CM030889.1 coordinate 10,060,873, forward strand.
GCATATACTGTATACAGTACATATACATGTTTATAGACACAACACTTTGCAAAAGTATTCACACCCTTTACAAAATCACGCACGATCCTTCTTTCCTTGTGATGTTTTAATTAACACCCAGGCTTTACGTTCAAATTCACATTATGATCTTATTGAAAGAGCAACTGAAACACCGATCACTTTTTGGCATGATGTGCTATGAAAAGCAAGTGTCACTGAAGCCATTTGCTGCTGGCCCAAAAGAACTCTCAGGTACTCAGGGATGACTGCAACGCTCGCTCGGGAACTGCTCGTCATTCGCTATCTGCCAGATGTCGTGACGTCAAACGTCCAAATGCCGTCTTAAACTGAAAGAAGTAATTTCCCCTATTTTTCACACGTGGGGTCCCTGTCAACTTGGGCAGAAGCCTCTTACAAAGCTCATCTCCTATGCTGGGGAAGGAGGAGGATGGAGGCCTGCTCTGCTGTTAAATGGCTCAGACACATCCCTCTTCGGGGAGAGACGCCATCAGTCGGATATTAAGACAGGTAAATGGCAGGCGCACAAGGCAGACCCATTTGTCTTATAAACGGGACAGGCAGAGATAACCAGGCTTTGATCTTCTTCCTTCAAAATCTGTTTTAACTTTTTTTTTTCTTTTTTTACTTGATGCAGGGTTAACAGAATCTAGGTTGCTGGCATCTGATAACAAGCATACTGTGGCGGTAGCATAGTTGCTAAGCCACTGGATAGCTCCCTTCAATCTGAGTTGCTTTAAAGCCTCCACAAAGCGAGTTCTTTGTAGACGGCACCACCCTGAGCATCACTTTTAGTCATCAGCATCAAATTTTTGATGCAGGCAAATTTTGCTGCAGAAAAAAAAAACACGTTCTATTTTCAGGGACACCATGTTTTTGTTCATAAGAGCTGATCTCCTTTGTGAGGGGTTTCCTAAACCCCAGCAAGACTGCTGTGCTCCTCCACCTCTGGTTGCCTGGTGATTCTGCTCATAAATGTCTGGGATGAAACGTCTGTAATTCTTCGTTTTGGTCTGATGTGGTGCAATGAGCTCCCTCTGTCCCTCAGAGCTGCTAAGTCTCGTTCAACATTCAAGAAGGGTCTCAAAGCTGTATCTTCCAAACCCATGTTTCTCCTGATCTCCTAACTGCTCTGTAAAATGGCGTCACACCATCTGTCACAGTTAGCATCGCATTTCCCATTTACTTGTGCAATGTAAGCCAGCAAAAACATTGCTATTGGGCAAACTGTTTTTTAACAATCATATGTCTGCATTCATCTTATCTTCATCTGTTGTTGCTCTTTTGTTTACTTGAGTCATATGTCACTTTGAAGAAAAAGATCTGCTGAATAAATAAATGTAAATTTATTACAAATCAACTGGGTTGGTCCTTTGCTCAGTAACTATGGGTGGCAGGAATGACCTTGTGGGTTGAACTTTGCTTTGAGTCTAGGGTTAGACCTCACAACATCCTGCTACAAGACGTCCTTCACATCTTTGTTGTTGAATTTCATCTACCTTGGGACTCCAGCTCAAAAAATCCACTGCCCTGCATGGTACAAGTTCAATCCCAAAAGTCCTAGGAGATGTGAACAAATCAGGGTGTACAGTCAGCTGCGTCAAGAAACCATCTGCTGCTGGACTTCAAGGATTAAAAAAAGCTGCCGGGGTTGCGGTACAGATGGTTCCTGGAGCACAGGGCCATGCTGCTCTCCACGACCTGGGGACAGTGATGGAAGCAAACCTGACACGTGCGTGGGCTCGCCCCCTCTGCAGGCTTGCGCGCTGTCACCACCCGCTTCACAGGCCAGTGTCCACCTCCACGGGGGGTCAGGGGGACGTACAGCAACACGGCAGGGATTTGCAACATCTTTGGCCCCACAGCTCTCCTGCATTTTTTCAACCTAATTAGACCACCAGCTTTTAATATTTTTTTCCCTCCCCTGGTGCTTTGCGTCTGCTCTCAGACTCTCTCGACTTGCGCCCAAATACTTCAGCCCTTCGCAGAAGCCATTCAGGCGAGATCTCAGGAGTACTGTAGTATTTTTTCTAGTACACAGGGAAAGGTCTGTTCACTCGCTCTGTGAAACTCAAGATGGTCATGAGAAACCAAAGCAGTGCTCTCATCTCTGGAGCTGGTGGTTGGATAGATTTGTGGATGCTGGCGAAGCTAATGTTGGGTAAGAATGCCTTGTCAGTGCATCTTTCCAGGCGATACAGGTGCATTATGGGATGGCGAACTTCACTGCCCATTTATGCTGCATCACACATCACCGTGTTCCTCCATGTGTGTCAGCATATCTTTGCTAAGCACGCAAATAGACGTAAAAAAAAAAACCAGACGGCAAAGTAGTTACCAGTAATGGTTTAACTCCTATTGTGCGCAGCTGCTGTAAATCTGTGCAAGCAAATTGGAGGAAATAGCGTTTTACTTCTGTGCAGCTTCTGCTCGGGTTTTATCTTTGCCTCTCGAACCAGGAGCCATCTCGGTTGTGAACAGCCTTGTCTCACCATGAAAAGGTGAAACAAAATGAAGCTTTTATGCATGGAGTGACAGAGCCGACTTCCTTCATAACTGCGCGCTGTCTGCCGGAGATCTCCGATTGTTTCACTACTGTCTCTGCAGACTCCAACTGAATTCTTTTCATAAGCGTGGAGTGCTTGAAAACCATCCGTCCAAGTGGACTATTTAGTTTAATTAAATGTTTACCTATTGCAATAAATTGTGCCGCATCATTTGATGGAAATTCTGTCGGACGCAAAATTAATTTGCACATCAATGGAAAAATAACTTGTTCTCCCGGGAGGTTTTCATTTATTTATTAGTTTTTGAGCGGGGAGAAGGCTGTCATTCGGATGCTGGTGTTGCGGTGTTAATCTGTTGCGTTAAACAGTGCTTTAATGACACTCGCTGGATTTAAAGCAATGAAATGAAATATTTTTCAGTAAATGTAAAAAAAAAATGTGTATCTTCTCATAAGAGACAAACACTAGCCATCCCGTATTTGGGGCAGCGGGCAGAATACTGGACTGTAGCCTTGTAATATGAAAGTCCCTGGCCTGGATCCCACTCCTTAAGCTACTTGCCATATATTAATACAGTAATTATTCTGCTATATAGATGGGTGTGGGTTCAAATCCATCTTAGTCTGTGTAGTGTTTGCATGTTCTTACAGTGTCTGTGTGTGTTTCTTCCGGGTGTTCAGGTTTCCGCCCACATTTCAAAGACATATGTTTCAGGTTAATTTGTCACTCTACGCTGCCCATAGTGTGTGTCTGTCCGTGTGTGGTCACTATCCCAGTCCAGCACTACCGCCACTGTTCGGTAAGAGTCCATAGGCAGGGACCCTAACATTGCATGTGTCTACCTCCTAATACTGGAACCAATCAGAGATGATAACATGGACTTAATAGAATGCAACTTCAACAGCAAGCAATGAGAGAAGCTATATAAAATGAGTAAGGGAATTATACTACGTAACCAAAAGTATTTGGACACCTGAGCATCACACCCATATGTTCTTGTTGAACCTCCCATTCCAAACCCATGGGCATTGATATGGAGCTGTTCCTCCCTTTGCTGCTATAAGAGTCTCCTCCTTCTTGGGACGGCTTTCCACCACATTTTGGGAATTTGTGTCTATTCAGCCACATCAGTGAGGTTGGGCACTGATGTTGGAGGAGAAGGCCTGGCTTGCAGCCAGCATTCCATTTCATCCCAATGGTGTTCTGCGGGGTTGAGGTCAGGGCTCTGTGCTCAAGTTCTTCCACACCATCCTGGGCAAACTGTGTGTTTATGGAGCTTGCTTTGCAGCACAGTCATGCTGGAGCAGGAAAGGAGCTTCTTTCCCAAACTGTGGCCACAAAGCTGGAAGCTCACAATTGTCTAGAACGTGTTTGTATGCTGCATGGGTGCAACTGAAATGGATCAGCTCTATCTTGGGAAGGGGTTCCATATATTTTTGGCTATATAGTGTATGTATAAAGAAGATGCTAAGGAAATGAGCAAGATGACTGAACTACAAAAGGATAACATCATAAAGGACACGTCCAGGCTGCTTTGAAAGTGCAAAGCCATGTCCACAGCTGAGGCCCTAACTGCACTGGCAACCAGATTGCAGAGGTACATAGCAGAAGCTTATTCTCTAAATAACCATCTAAAATGTTTCCTTAACTGCCGTCCAACAAGCGATAGATCCACCAAGAGCCGAAACAGAACAGTATTGACATATGGGAGAAGGAATCATCGCACAACACCCACACACTGTGACTAAGAGACCTGAAAGCAGAGTGTCACTATCTCTCAGAGCAGGAACCAGTCACTATTACAGCAGCAGATGTCCAACAGTGGTCCACACACAAAGAACTGGGACACGAGCCATACCCTACTGGATAAAGAATATTACAGCTCTACCCATTCGCCTGACCTGCAAAAATGAACCAACTGCTAACAACAGGCTCCCATCCTGACTGCTTAACCCAAGGAGAGATAGTAGTGATCATGAAAGATCCCACTAAAGGGGTCCTTCCAGTTACCATCCCATAACCTGTCTGTCCACCATATGGAAGCACCTTTCAAGCATCATAACCACCCAGCTGAGTCCACATGTAAGTAATGGTATAAGCCCAGACCCTTTCTGGGCTGGAAACAACAACAGACACTCAAAGCACCATTTACACAGGTATGATAGACAGCTGTCGACCAAGATTCCAAAACCAGCTGGACCATCTTGACCGTGGCCTGGATTGATTTACAAGAAAACATATGACTCAATGCCACACAAATGGATATTGGAATGCCTAGGGCTGTACAAGATCAATAAGACATTAATAGTAGTTACAGATGCAGGTTCAAGAGTGGAGCAACCAACAGCCACCTCATGTAAATGGATGACATCAAGCTGTACACAAAGACTGAAAGAGACATTAACTCTCTCATCCACCTCACCAACACCTAGCACGAGGATGGTGGGGTGTCATTTGGACTAGAAAAGCGCATTAGGACAATATTAAAAAAAGGAAAAGTAATAAAGACAGAAGTTAAACTCCCACATAACAGGACTACATAACAGACATGCAGGACAAATACAAGCACTTGGGGATGCTTGAATTACACTTGAAGGATGAAACTAGCAAGATAACTCTTTCAGGAGGTCTGAGTGTGAAGAGAGTTACCAAACACAAGGGAAAACCAATCGAGAAAGGATTTTTATATCAATATATACTGTATATATTGATTTTTGTGCAATAAAACACTTAAATAGAGTAAGAAGTTCCTTGGCTATCACTGTAAGTGACCTTGTACAGTGGTGTCAGTTAAACGTAGTCACTTGAGTGCTATTATGACCTTTATCATCCAACCCTCTAAGGGTCAGGCCCAGCTTGATCGAGACACACACACACCTCGCCAAGGACTGCAGTAGCTGCAGAAGCTGGCAGGCATAGTAGCAGAAAGACCTGTCGTAGCCCTATAGCCACGTCACCTGCATTGCCTTTGACTGATGCAGAGAGAGCATCACCTGCGGGAGCAGCGGGACCTCTGTTATCCACGGCAGGACATTGCCGATGGCGGGTCTCCGCGGAGGCAGTCAGCGCCTCTGATCGCAGCTGTCCTTATCGACCCTGGAGGGCGCTGATGAATTGCCTGTGTCCGCAGCCTTTATTGCCGCTCGCGTCCCCCAGACAAGCAGCAGAGAAATGAATTCCGTATTTCTGTGTAATGTAATTAGGAGCTGGTGACAGGGAGACATTCGCAGAATGCAGCCTCGGCCAAACTAAGTATCAGCCACTGCGACGATAAGCACACGCCTTGATGATATAAATGCTCCGGCAGGTGTGTGTGGCTGGCTTTTTCATATCTGGATGGGGAAGGCTGTGGTGGTGGTGGTGGTGTAGCGGATAAAACAGCCATCTTAGGACTCTAAGGTCCAAGGGCTGAATCCCACTCCTGCTGCAGTTCCCTTGAACGACTTACCCTGAATTAACACAGTAAAAGTCACCCTGCTGTACAAATAGACAAACCACTGTAAGTCACTTTGCAAAAAAGCACCAGACAAATATGTAAATGTTAATATTTCTGCAAATGGAGGCTAAGAGCAAGCAAACTCCCACCCAGTTGCTGTCCCCCAACCCCTTCGTTCACATAAAAAGGTCACAGGTGAACAACCACCAGTTTCAAGTGCATCAACACCTCTGAGCTCCATTCATTATTAAAGCTTTAATCTGTGATATTTCCAAAGGTCAGGCCCACGGGACAACGCAAGCTCCAGTCCCTTCCAGCTGCAGCACAAGCTTCTGCTTTGGTCTGTTTTCCGTCGGACTTGAAGTGACTGAGAGGATCTGGGGCAGAGAGTGTTTGGTGTGTCTATGTGAAAAGCCTCTGTGTAAATTGTTCGTCCCCCACAACCTTCTACCTGGCAAGACCCTTGGATGTCACCGTGGAAACCAGCCTGACGGGCATTAATGTGATTTGTGATGGAGCAATTGCCTGGGTGTTGAACATCACAAGAAAACTGCCGATACCCAAGTCCCCAGACACCGAAACGCTCGATAGTCAATGAAACAGCCCTTAAAGCAGCTGGTTGCTGCAGGACGTCCCATTATTTTACTTAATGCATTATCAATATTTCCTGCTTTGTGCAAATTATGTGCACTGCACAGATTTACCAAAAAGAGACTGAAAACATTGCAGACCAGCAGGTAGCGTAGCGGTCATCACTGGTGCCTTGCACTCGAAGAACAAAGATTTGACTCCTCCTTCCTGCTTTTTTTACTCTTGAATGAAATACTTTGAATTGAAGCGGTAAAATTACCTTAAAAGGGTGTAAATAGCTTACTGTTCAAGAAAAGACAGCAACTAAGTGGATATTTTATAAATAATATCTAACTAAACAACTACTTAATGTAAAGAAAATTATATACATTGAGTTTACTAAGAAAATGAAGCCTTCAGGCTGCTTCTGGAGTTATGTACATATTCAAGTTTCCAAAACCGAGCAACTGACACTTTGAAAAGTGCTCAAAATCTGACTGAATATTTGATGAAGTGCAAATGTAGAGGAGAGATAATTTTTTTTTTTTTTTTTTCACAAGCGTAAACATATTTTCACACTCTTTGGTGGGCTCTGCACATGTTCTCTCAGACAGAGCTTTCGCTAGAACAGAAGGCCTTATCACGGCCTGCCTACCTTTGAGCAAATAAATAAATATAAGCCGCAGCCCACATGAGTGGAAGTGACTGCGCCTTTAGTTTAACTCAGAGCGGCGGCAAACGCAGGCAAGCAGAACTGCGTCCCGCGCTCACAGGCAAGCGCGCGTGTTTATCTGCGTGGCAGCTGAGAAAGTCACAGATTAATGTTATTCAAAATCAACTTTTTTTTTTTTTTTCTTTTTTCACGGCAAAGCATCTGTTCGGTTGCCGCCGCATCACAAATGTGCAGGAACGCCAGGTTTCGTGATGAATGCTAAATCGCGTCAAATAAGCTGTTCGCAGGGAGGAAATCTTGTGTAAAATGAGAGGATGTGCCTTCTCTCTTTGCGTTCGGTGGTGTTCGGTCTTCAGGCTCATCGGTGCTCTAATACTGGTGAGGACAAGCTCCCACATGCACAAAAACAGGTACACACACACTCTGTCTCCCTGCTATTGTGCATACTGTTAGCAGACTGTTACAGAAAGGTGCTTTGACTTGGGCACAGAAGGTGGCGTGGCTGTTACAGCAGCCACCTTGCACTCAAGGGACCTGAGCTTGAATCCCCATCCTGCCATAGCAGCCTTGACCAGAGTGTTTACCTCATCTGAATACAGTAAAAATGACCTTTTTGTATGAATGGGCAAGTAATATAGCAGTGTACAGTACAAATGTAACATCGTAAGTCTCCTTAGAGGAAAGAGATTGGATAAAGGAATAAGTTATTAAATTTGTCCCACTCCAGTGTCAGTGCTTGGCTGGGAGAAGGCTTTTAGAGGTCTGTTGGACTGCTGCATTTTACTCCTGCCAGCAAACCTCTCAAACCTTTCAAACCCCTTCTGAAAGAAATTCATGAAATCAGTTAATTTCCTCTTGCCACGGCAGGAGACCTCAGAGAGACCCTGACTGGCAAAAGGAAAGAATGTTAAAATGACAGCATGGTGGGGCAACAAATACTGTGGGAGCCTCACACTGATGAGATTGCACTATTGCTTTTTGTTTCATCTCCACATGGTTTGCATGTTCTTCCTCAGGTGCCTGGTGTCCTCTGATGGTTCAAAGACATGTATGTCAGGTGTGTGGGCTCCAGGTTTGACCCTAGCCAGTTCATCAACTTCCTGTTTCCACTTGTATATGGAGAAGGACAAAGGATGACACTGCTATCATCTCAATTCATCTCGTCCTGCACCGCCACACAGAGTTAGAGCCACATGTTGTGTTTTTCTCCAGTTCTATTCTAACATTTCATAAGTCTTTTGTACATGAACAATGGTTATTTGCACAAACTGAACGAGTTGAACTACCATAAGGCCACACAACAGATGTATGGGACAAATACAAATACCTGGGGATCTTCCAGTCATGTGGGAACCATGAGGCAGAAGGTAGGAAGGCGGCAAATGTGTGTGTGTGTGTGTGTGTGTGTGTGTGTGTGTGTGTGTGTATGAGTGATTGTCTCACAATGGACTGGGGTTCCATCAAAGGTTTACCCTGCCTCACACCCTGTGTTTCCAGGATGGATGGACCATGTTCCTAGAATGGACAAGGCATTATGGATGATGGATAGATGGAATGTGTAGCCATTGTTCTGCTTTGTAAATGAATGAATGATTGCAAGGAGTTTATTGCAATCCATCTACCACTATAAGCCATCTTGGACAAAGATGTCAGGTAAACACTAAATAACAGCAAGTGTATTTCACAAATAAATAAAAATGGAGTAACAAACTCCAGCCAAAGTTGAACTGATTTCCTGTCCATCTCCATACTGCTTCCCACCCAACTGCTACCAGTGTCCTCCATCTCACAGCTGTCTCCTGCTTCCTAGTGAAACATACCAGATGGACCCCCACTGAGCAGCCACCCCAGAATTGCGTCCACCATCAGCCTGGCAGCCACCTCCTGCTGCGCAAAGTCTATCACAAATGCACCGCATTGCTTGGCAAAGGCAGTGGTGGTGGGGGTGTCAGTGCGGTGAGATGGTCAGAGTCACCTGGTCAGTGGCTCTGCTCAGTGAGTCACGATGACCGTTTTCTCATCACTTCTGAGAAGAGCGTCTGCTAAAAGAGCAAACGTAAATGTAAATGCGTGTCCATTTCTGCATACATGCACTTCTTCACATCCGTATGCACAGTGTGCACGCCCCGTCACAAATAGACATAATACATGCACAAATATTATATTTATAAAATTTGCATTAAGCTGGCATCCAGCTTCTAACCTGACAGGTTACAGGTAAGAATTTGCATTCAAAACCTGAGTGTGTCCTAAAGTAATATATTAGCATCACCGATTAAACATTTATTTTATTATTATTACCACTTTCATGTTCATAACGCTTAGATGTGCTTGTACACATTTCTAAAAACAATACAACTTTTTGTGTAATTGTTGTAATTTCTTCAAGCTTTGTAGCTCTGTCCTTGCTCTGTTACGTTAATACTGGCCACCGTGGGAATGAGATTCCGCCACATCAGATTCCTTGTATGATCAAAAATACTCGGCCAATTAAATGTTATTGTTCCTTTATTATGTTCAAGAAAATTGGCAATCCTGTCACTTGTGGAGCGAACAAAAGAATGAGAATTAGATGAGGCACCTCAAAAGGAGCAGCATAAACAAGGAAATATACCACCCTCAGTTTCTCACTTCTCCAGCAACTAAGTCTGTTTCGTTAAATTGCACAGAGCAACACAGAGACAGACAGAACACTAAAAAATCCCCATATATAAACCAAAACAAACTTAAAAATGTAAAAAGGCTGCGGTGTTTCGTACTTCCACAAAAGTGCATATGAATTCCAGTGAGTCGTCATACAGATCCAAATGAAGTCCACTTTACAAGCCCCCCCCCCCCGTCAGCTTTTGGGCCACTGTTACATGGCAGTTTTTTGCACATTGTAAAGCAGGCAGTTTAAATCTATGCTCATTGAGCTCTAAGAGTTAACATGGGGAAATAAACAGGGACCACAGTGTGCCGCACCTCTGCAGGTAACAACAGGAAGGAACATTAGCGCCTTAGTTTCGAGTTTACAAAGTGTAATGGATGTGGCTGCCCCTAGGGGGCAGGATTTCAGTGAAAGAGGTGGGTCTCAGCGTACAGGTAGCAGCACCTCCTCTCTTTCAGCCAAATTCAGGTTTGGGCAGGTTGGCCACTTACACAATACAGTTACGCAGCAGGGGAGGGTGAGACTCCATTCAAATTTAATGGCTGTAAAGTTCATAGGGACAAAAGTGAGACACAATGGCTGTAATACATTTTTTTTTCTGTTAAGCTTCTCATTCTTGTGCCCACAGAACTGTTTCCACTGTTAACCATTCTGTTCTTCGCCTTTATGCAGCAGTCAGACAAAAGCCAGACTTATACGACTGCAGCGCCGCATGCCCATAAACCGGAGCCAACAATGCCTCGCGACAGTGCCCTGCTTGAGAAGCCAACAGAAAAAGCCACACTAATGAATATGTGCCCAACAAAAAATGGAATGAATTGTCTGAGTTCAGGCAATTTGTTATTCATACAGTCACTAGGCATCCCATTCCCTGTTCCTCTGAGCAGAATCCCACCTCCCGGGTGGGTCTTTGTGTGCCATCAGTTTCTGAAGTCGTTCCTTGCAGCATTTTCGAGTTTTGTTCCTTGATTTGCCCTTGATGGTCTTTGCCGCAGTCGAGACACGACTCACCTGAGGGCATTCCGTTTCACTCCTCATTTTAATAATCAGACAGGACCACGCCTCCACCACCCAGTCCACAAGGGACACGAATGACAGGTGTCTGTCTTGAGTCCAGCGAGTCTCTCTCCTGCCAACAGACTTCAACTGCATCGCCAGTGGGAAGGCAGCCAACGCCCATCGTCTACCTGCACCCATCTCCATCTCTGCAAGCCAGCAGGGGTCTGACAGAATCAGCAGACTGCATGAGTCCCACCCCCAGCCTTTGTCCTAGCAGATCCCCCTTCCCAACTTTCGAAAACAGAAGTGATTCTACCACTTTAAGCTCTGGCACATACACAGTCACCAGGGACCGAGGGAAGTTTCCATCTTTCTCTGTTTTTCTCCCTCCTTTGAGACCTGCGAGACTGCAGAGCAGCCTTCAGACGCAAGGCGTTTTTTAATGTTTTTTTATTGAACATCTGCTCTTCGCAAAGCACGCAACACAACTCCATGCAAACAGGTTCACGCCTGATTTTCATTATGGCAGGATTTTCAGTTCTCGTCTTGCCTTTGTTTTGCAGAGCTGGCTTTTCCCGAGGACTGAGAAAAGGGGCCAGGGGTCTGTTTGGAGCCATCTGGTTGAAATTCTGAGAAGAGAGGAGGTAAAAACAAACCACATGGTCCTTGAAAACCGGAGAAGGTGCATCCTGATCGCCGAATGGCTCAAACATCAGCTGTAGCGGTGATGGGTGGATAAGACAAGAGCTGTCTGCACACTCTTTATTAGGCAAACAATGGACCAACGGAGGGCACGTCATCCTGGCGAAATACTGTCATCCTCATTATCTGGTTCGATTTTTCACATATGCAGTACAAAATCATTAATACCATTTATTGTTAATCTAGCCGGGTGGTTAGTTATATGGTCTGCCGCATCCAGTTGGGATTAGCAAAATTCAGTCTGAGATGGCAATGAAAACTGCTCCAAATGGATGTGTGAAAAGATTGTGAGACATTCTGCACTGTTGGTAATTTCTGCATTATTTATGATTTAAAGTACAAGGAAGAGTAAGTTAATTTACTGTATATCACAGATGTTGTGATGTACCTGGACACATCATCAGTGATGTAACCGGGGTCATGGGGTGTTTCCTTTAAATTTAAAGTAGAAGCAAGAAGAAGGTAAATATAAAGTACAGTATATGGCCAAAAGTATCTCAGCCCCCTTCTAATGATTCACCTAAGCTGTTTCAGCCACACCCATGCAGCATACAAACACTTTCTAGACAATTGTGTGCCTCCAGCTTTGTGGGCACAGAACCTCCTTTCCTGCTCCAGAAAGACTGTGCCCCCCCATGCACAAAGTGAGGTTCGTAAACACAGGGTTTGCCCAGGTTTGTGTGGAAGGATTTGAGTGGCTGCACAGAGCCCTGACCTCAAATCCATAGAATTACTTTTGGACGAACTGGAATGCCAACTCAAGCCAGGCCTTCTCACTCAACATTGGTGCCCGACCTCAATGTTCACATGGTCGAAGAACATGCAAACCGCGTGGAGATGAAACAAAAAGCAATAGCGCAATCTCATCAAATTCCAAAATCTGATGGAAAGCCTTCCCAGAAGGAGGAGGCTGTTATATCAGCAAAGGGGGGAACGACTCCATATCAACGCCCATGGGTTTGGAATGGGATCTATAGCAAGCACATATGGGTGTGATGCTCTTGTGTCCATATAGTGTTTATTAAAATAAAAACAAAATTGTTCTTACCTCTGTTCCAAATATAGACTTAAAAAAATCTAAAATGATGAGGGTGTTTTTTGGATCTAGGCCCATGTTTGCCCTTACAACTGCAAGCAAAGTCTTGACAAGGATTGTTCAGATACACAAGATTCAAAAACCATCTGCAGAGGAGATGGAATAAAAATATATATTATTAAATAATTTCTTTGAACAAATAAATAAACTAAATAAAATTTTAATTTGCATTATTATTTTTTCCTGGTGACATCAGACAACCTATAGTGTTATTTTGGGGTGAATTTGAGATGGGGTTGGAACATATGGAACATTTTTCCCATGAACACAAAAGAGAAATTCATTATCCAGTTTTTCACATTCTGTGGGTTTTCAGAAGAAACTACTGGATATAGGGACTGGTTAGCACAGAAAAGGGTAAAGCATGTGACCCGTTGAAGTTCTAGCAGGGCTCTCAAGTGGGATGACCATCTACCTCTTTCTCAGATCCACTTTCTTTGCATTGAAAGAAACGTCAAAAACTGCCACCATCAATACTGGGAAACATCAGGATGATGTGGTGAAGGAAAACGGTGTGAAATCGTGTAAAATAATGATGATGTGTGGGCAGTAGAGAGTAGAGAAAGTGGTGGAGAGCACAGGTGCAAGAGATGGTTGTCTGGATGTGTCTAGAAGTTTTGGTTTCTCTGAACCCTATTGTGTTGAGTCTGGCCTTCATCCTGCCAACTGATGGGGTAGCTTTGAATCGACTAAGATGGAAAGCAGAGAATGAGGCTTTCCTCTGACCCAGACCCCATAGCTGATATTTCATTTTAACACTTACTACCAGAAGGCTTTTGATTCAAAACCCCCAAGAGCTCATGTCCACTGTATACTTTACTGTCGCACAAAATGAATTTAACTATGAATTTCTTCAGAGGTCATCCAGCTGTACAAACTGGAATGTAAAAAATGCTTCACTGGTGCCAGTCGTTCCAGATTAAGAGAATTCCAAATAAATAATGCAAAGAAGCACATGAATAATGTAGCCATAAAATCTGTCATCTGTTTTTTGCAATATGTTGCACGTAGGAAAGCGGATCTAAACCTGGGAATGCAGCAGCTGCATGGCATTTGTGTGTCGAAGATGAACGTGTCAAGAGCAACAGCAGCACAGTGACAACAGCTGTCTGAGGTGTTAACCATGCTGGCAGGAAGTAATGTTACCAGCAGGTGGTGGTCCAGTGGTCAGTGACCTGAAGGTTCCTGGTTCAAGTCCTGCCAAGAGCTCTGCTGCAGTACCCTTGACCAAAGCTCTCCTGGAGTTCAACAACCCCTCCTCTGGATAAAAGCCATGGCTAAAGCAACCCAGTAATAATGATGATAATGACTGAACTGCGACTCAGAGGAGGACGTAATGCAGAAACACTGATGCAACTGAAGGAAAAAACAAGTTGCTCCAGTGCCGCTCATTAGACTCTTTCTGCCGTTTATAATTCATCACACAGTGGCTTTGGTTTTCAAATGATCACAGGACTTAGTACAACCCATCCCACCCCTGGGGTGCCCCCCTCCCGGAGCCAAGAATCAGGGCCCCAAGCCTCTTCATATCAAAGTACAGTATATTGCCTTGTCGTATGGATTCGGAGCTGGATGGATGCGCATATGTGCGTGATGCCGAAATGTGCTGCCGAAGCACCTCGGCGGTCCTCCTGGTGAAAACGGGCTGCCTCTGAACCTGCGCCAGATTCCCTGACCCCAGTAATACCTCCCGTGGAGTGAGACCGATGGAAAAGTACACCGTCTACCCTGGTCATGTTCACTTTGCTAGAAATGTGGCATATTTTCAGTAAAAGAAAAATGTATATGCGTTGGTAATAAAGACTGAATGGACACTAATGGCCTGCTGAGGCTGTTAGCCTTTCCTCTGTGCGCAGCTTCATTACAGCGGCACGTGCCAATGCCTTTTGCTGAAACTGCTAAGGACCCAAAGGGCCACGACTAGTGCTGGACTCCATTCCTGCCCTTTTGCTGCTACTCACACTCACTGGGGGGGCAGGGAGGGGGGTGTCATCTCTCCAAGGTTAAATTAAATGAGAAATCCAACCTTCACTCATTCTGCCACTTTAGCCTGTTGTTCTGCTCACAGCCAATGTTCACCTCTTTAATAACAGTCAATATAAATAAACGCTGTGTCGAGGTATTTCGTGGACACGTTTCTCCAAAGCATCTTACGTTAAAATTTAAAAGTTATCCAAAATAAAGGTTTCGCTTTCGCACTGTCAATGTCACCTTCACACGGCAACTTATAAACCACTAGAGAACCTGTAAAATGCTGTGAAGGTTGTAAACTGTGTTAATATGTGAATATTTAGATGTTTATACAGTTCATTTTTACCTATTTGCAAAATATGATATAGAATCTTACATTTGAGTTGCAAATTTGTCTTGTGCTGGATTTTGCACTAAATTGAAATCTTCAGCGTGGCGGGAAGCTGGTAGTAGGAAGGTTGTTTTGTTACACAGGGAACATCGTGTCAATGTGCATTGCAGAGTGAAACACATCATAGGCAGTGAATAAAATACCTGTTGTGGGCGTAAAATTACGGTGCAAAAAATGCAATTGCATTGAATCACAGTCCATGCATTAAAAAAAATAGATATTTGCAGATATTTTTCTTAATGTGTGTATGGAAACCAATTAAGTGCAGAAAATTGCACTTTAACCCAACAGTACTGCAAGCAAGAGGTGGGATTTGAGCCTACAT
Organism: Heterotis niloticus; assembly: GCA_018136845.1. Classification (NCBI taxonomy): domain Eukaryota; kingdom Metazoa; phylum Chordata; class Actinopteri; order Osteoglossiformes; family Osteoglossidae; genus Heterotis; species Heterotis niloticus. The sequence continues at coordinate 10,076,211 of CM030889.1, forward strand.
CCTTGGGGTGCAGCTCTAACCACTACGCCACCCACTGATTAAAGAGAAAAACCTCAGATGTCCACACCACCCCCTTCGGCCTGGCCTTTCCCCGCTGCCCTTGTCAGTCTGCAAAAACCAGAGGGACCACAGGAAACTCTGATGCTCGGGTCACTTCCAGTAAGACCACAGTCCCTCCTCAAGGGGCGCAAGCCAGATCTCTGAGAAGCCACTGGCTCTGCCCATACCGTCCCGCTCGTGCCCGCCAGCAGCTGACAACCACGCGGTGCCGACTACAGTCCCAGGTGGAGCAGCCTGCGCTCGATGAAATATTCACTCCGCTTGCACACAACCACTCTCTAATGAGCAATCAGGAAGTCATCACTCCCTTCGCGATGCAATATTTATCACATACGCGGCTCACTTCTCCTGCTTATAAGGGGCATTCATTATCATTACAAACATCACTTTCATTGCAGCTGAAATTGTAACTAACATAACCACAGTAATTACTCCTGTAACTTGTGTGCTCGCAGTCATGTCTACGGTGCCACCATAATCAAACACGGAGCATTTATGGAGATATACTGTACACTGCTGCATATTTGAACATGCGGGCCCATATATGTTTTAATATTACAAATAAGGACATATGCGGTTTGGTTTTTTAATATTTTAAATATATGATGATATGCATTCTGGAGAGCTATGTTGCTATTGGTGGAGTCCATCAAGGGGTGGATGTCACTGTTGGGGGTCCTATCCAAGAAGGGCATCACTGCAGCAAGGCCTGTTTGAAGGTGGCTCCTGCGTGTATCCGTTCTGGGTTTCGCTTCGCTGTGTAAGACACATGCAATCCACTGGAGATGAAAGCCTGGAGAATGGGGCCTTGCTGTTCCGGGCGGCTTGTCGCTGCAGACATTGGAAATGCATTCGCCGCAGAGTGCCGGGGAAAGGAGACGTGGACTCTTTAATAAACTTAAAAAAAACTTCCTCCGTGTTTCATGCGCACCCATCTTCACCCGCCTCACAGTGTTCAGCGCCAACACAGCCCAACACGGGCTGTGCACGTCTCGCTTTCGCGTTACCGGGCATTGATGTTTATTAAGGAATTGTTAAAAAGGCTGACAAAAGCAAGAAAAAAACCCTCTGGGGGGCCAGTGAACAAAGAGTTGAACAATTGATGGTGGAAATGCCAAACTCCCACAGTGAGCACCTTGCTGAATCTAGTCCAAAACACAAGCGTTTCTTGTCCCCTACAGCTCTTTAGACAGAGCATGATAACAGAGAGAGAAAGTGTTGCATTTCAGGCCAGCAGGTGACATAGCAGTTATAGCTGTTTTCCAGGAACTCAAAGGACCTGGGTTTGCGTCCCCACCCCTGCTGCGCTGACCTTGATCAAGGCTCTTAAAATTACCCTGCTGTATAAAAGGGTGTATCAGTATAAACTTAATTTTCTAAGTTACTTTGAACAAACACATCAGGCAAATGAACAAAAAAATTCCGGTTGAGCGCAGGCCTCAACAAAACACAAGGTCAATCCCAGTCTTTTGTTCACCACTTGGTGGTCCCACTAACAAGGTTTTCAAAATTTAAGGTGTGTGGCTTCCCAGTTTGTACTCCAGTGTGGGGAATGATCTCCCTCTGTCGCTCAGAGCTACTGAGTCCCCCCAGCACTTAAGAAGGGTATCAAACCAATCTCCTTCAGACTCAGCTCTTTAAAAATCTCCCAGCTGGGAGATTTTTCACCATCACACAATCTGTTACAATCACCTCCGTACGCAAACACAGTGGTATTGGGCACACTGGCTGTGCCAAAAGTATCATGTGGCTGGGTCTGTGACTTTTCTGCTGTTGACACACACACTTTGTTTTACTTGGAGCTGTACGCCGTTGTGGAAAAAAGCAAATGTTACAGGAATTTATGTAAATCTAAGCCAGTTATCCTTCAGACTTTGTTCAGACATCAGACTTTAGTGTGGATGATTAATCATTTGTTCCAGTAAACAAAGATGCTTCTCCTTGGAGAGGTCCACACTTGTGAGGGACACGGACAGAGGGTAGCGGGGGTTGACCAGCACGTTCACCTTGCCTTTTTTTTTTTTATTTGATGGGTAGAATGATGGGGGTGGGAGCTGTACTAAACTAGGGCAACGTGTAGGACTCACGAATGCCCTCTTCTGCATATGACAGAGCAGGGCTTCTTGCTGGCAGTGAACTCTACCCTCTGTTGTAACCCACACAACCCTAGAATGAACTGGCATCCCATCCAGGTTGTACTTCTGGGACAGACAGCAGGCCACAGTAACCCTGCTTAGGATTAAGCAGTTAACAATAATGAATGGATGGATGTATGTGTGGACACCACCATCAGAGAGAAATGAGGCCTTGGGGTAGAAGCTGCTTTGTTATACAGGAGGCAAATTCTTCTATGGGAGTTGGTGACCGAGGTTTGCGCAAGTACAGATGGGTAATGACAACATGCGGGCACCCGCACGCACTGTTCGGGGTGGGCGTCTTGGGCTCATCTTTGTCTCTGTGGAAACGGCCTCTGCGCACCCCGCAGGAACAAGGTACAGCCAGGAAGATAGGTTTGTTCTGAAGGGTAACCACTTACAGGCCGCAAAAATTACAGTTGAGAGCCTGAGTAATATTTAATTAATGGCAAACACACAGATTTTAGTGGTCCGAGTGCTTCGCTTCAGGCAGAAGTGCCACGAGCGATCGGTAATCATCATCACGCGCCAATAAAAGCAAGAAAGTAGTGGCTCTGAAAAGGTCCTCATTCAAATGGATCCCTGAAAGCGAGGTGGTCATATTAGCGGGGGACACCAACCCATGGAGGCCAGTTTGTTTAGGGGCAGCAGGTGACACGGTACTACAGGTTGCTACCTTTGGGCTCTGAAAACCCAGGTTTGAATCCAACGTCCTTCTGAGGTATGCTTGACTAAAGTACTTATCCTGAAAAATCATAAAAATTATCAGACTACATAAAATAAATGGATAAATTACTGCAAGCAGCTCGACACTTGCCTTTGGAGAAAAGTGTCTGCAAAATAAATGCGTGCAGAGATTTTACGCCAAAGATCACATCCCCTTTATAACCCAGCAAACCAAAAGATGTAGAGAATACTGTCAACCCCTCTACTCTGAAAGATCATGACTGTATCACGCATACATTAACATCTTCAAAAATATCCGCACACAAGCAAAAACCCAATTTGCTTTTCCCCCAGCCCTTAAATATTGAGCTAAATAGAGCAGTATAGCAAGCAGATGTGATCTCACCCAATTTATTGGAGGTAACGTCCTAAGCTGACTTGATCTAGAAGGTGTACTCAGCATAGATGTTAAAACCCTAAACGCGCAGTTTTTTTGCTGATGACGTAGTCCCGATTTCTACAAAACCATTATACTTAGAAACAAATTCTGAAAAGACTAGGCTGCAAATCCACCCTGGACCAAATGGAAGAGAAATTAACCATGTAAGGATTACACCACATGCCTAAGCATTAACAGCATTAAAAGGGGGATGAATATGTATACCTGCATTAAGGAATTACAGTGAATGATTGTTTCAGTAAAGAAGCTGTCAGAATAGAAAGAGGAGCCTGGAAAGCCTTCAGGTGCATCAAAAGCACAATAACAAACCAGAAACCAAACTACTGCATCTGTAGAACATTCACATTCTCCCTGTTACAACCTATGGTTGTAAAACAGGGACTACTATATTAGACAAAGAAAAGAAGACCCACTGCAATGCAGAGAGCAATGGAAAGAAGAATTTGTCATATAAACAAAATGAACCATGTTAGATACAGAAATAAGGAACAAAACAGGATGTTACAGAAATGTTATTTGATGCCAAAAGGACATGGGAAGGTGAATGACAACAGGTGGATGCTTGGGTATGGTCACTAACTGGTATCTGAGGAACATCGGAAGGTTGGGAAGGCCAGCACTGACATGGAAAGACCCTTTTTCCTTATCAAACCTTTCAAGAGAACTTAGAGATGGGCTACTGAAGATGGAGAACTATGGGGTCACTGTGACCAGGAGTCTTGGAGAAACACAGACTGAAAATGCAGCTGTGCCTAGGGAATCATGGGAAATGTGTGTAAATATCCCATCTAGGGTGTCCGACAAGCTTAAAAGTCATTTCTTCCATTTCCAGAGACATTTAAGGGTCCTTCTCGTCAATGAATCTGAACTTCACCTAAGACAACACTTAGATGGTGAGACGACACTTTCTGATCCTTTGCCAACAGCAGCGTAGCCCACTGTATCCCCCATCATGCACCTCATCTTTGCTCCTGTGAGAAGTCTGCATTTAGGGGTATTTTTGGAGGGCACCTCTGCTAATCTTACGGAAGTCCTGGGGGGCACTCTCTCCAGAGTGACCCACTGCCCACTGAGCAACATCTGTTAGAGGCCAGATGACCTCTGACAGAGGACATCCATGGACAGACACACATCCCACTCTCTGCATCTCTAAACACAGATAATTGTCTTGGTTGCTAACAGCAACCAAACTAAACCAAACAGGAGGTCCAGTGCCCAAGGACAGCAGGTGGCCACAGTTTTATGCACATTGTCCATGTTAGCTGCACGCTACTTCTAACGCATCTGCACATTTTCAGTACTGGTCAACCGTTGTGGAAAAGTGAACCCGGATGTGGAGCTACCGCAGAGCCAGTCTGGTGTCTAAGCAAAAGCACCCACACTCATCTTCTCTCTCAACTTTGTCCATGCAAAATTAATCTAAAAGCGCTACTTCTGAACACATATATTTATACACTTTTTAATGCTTCCAGGGGTAACTAAGAAAATTAGGCCAAGCCTCAGTGATGAAGAAGCGTTTTGACTTAATGGCCCCACCAGGCAAATATAAATATAGCAGGAGACTGGCGCTCTGTGCTCACCTCCTCAAGCCATGTGGCAGGGAGGGGGGGTATCCCAGGAGCACCGGGCATGCAGATGGGAGCTTGTCAACAGAGATGACAGGGGTTCCACACTTCTAATTCTAATAAAAAAATGACAAAATAGCTGGCTTTAGTACTGTGGCTAACTCTCCAGTAAGGATGAGCACTTGGGCACTTTGTGCTACACTTCATAGTTGAAGCGCTTCTATATATTTCATAGATCTCATCAATAAGCCACCATGCACTGACTATAGAGACACTGGAACCCTTCACTCTGCAAAAAATAATGTTTTACTTTTTCAGGACAAACAAGTAGTGCAAGAATTAATCACTAAGACAAAGTGCGCAAGCTGTCTTCTATCTCCCAACCCTATTAAATTGCTAAAAGATTCACTGGCAGCACTTCTTGCGCCCATTTTTTTACATAATTAAAGTAGTTTTATCATCAGGCCTTGTCCCTGACTCTCTTAAGATTACTTTTGCTCAAGAAGCAAAACTTGGTAATATACTTAACACCTATGGACCCATTACCTTTTTATGAAAGCTTCCTGCAAAAGTAATATCCTTACAAAGATTTTTAGATATTCACAGCCTAATGGAACAATATTGGTAAAATATAGAAATATCAATATCTACTATACTGATCCTTCTAAGAATTAATGTTATCTTCAGCAACTGACACGCTAATCTTTCATAAGTTTAAACTTACATTTGTCTATCTGGGCAATGCTTTAGTGGTCTCACTTTTGCCTAGAGAACGGTTTTTAGTATTTAATGCGTAGTTTTCCATGAGTACAGATTTCTGACACATTCGCTTCATTTTTTATGTTGCCTGTGAAATTCAGGTGCAGAGGATTCAGTGCCGGGACTAATAGTCTTCTCTCTTTATGTACTTGCATTTAACATTTATTTTATCTGAAAAACTTAATGATTCGGTGTCATTCTCATAGCACAATATTCTGAAATTAAACTATGAATGAATGAAACTCTCTCATGGAAGAAAGCAAGAGGCATTTTTCGTGAAGGAAGTAACACTTTGGTACCACCTATCGACTCAAAGGTTTTAAAAGGTTTTACAGAAAAATTAAGAACGCTTGTGCTCAAGATACAGAAAAGTCATTTACAGCACAGAGTGCAATGTCACTTTGAACAACATTTTGACCAAGCAACTCAAAATCCTGCAGCAAAAATTATGCTTTGATTTCACATTGACTTCCTCGGATCCCCTGCTTTGGCACAGTGTGAACTCCAGGACACATAGGGATGTAAAAGCTCACTGCATTTTTTTGAGGATCCTTTCTTCTCTTTAGAAACCCACAGTAAAGCCTGGTCTGTCCAGCTGTGTCTTCACCCATCTGCACCGCTGTCATTGTCACTGTACAATATGTTGTACCCACACATCAGAGGTGCTTCATGAACTGTGCTTTCTCTCCTCTATGGTTTTCAGTCTTTTCCTCACATTGTGTTTTACTCATGGCAACCCGTCAAGGATGACCCTTAACTCAAACCCTAAACACAAAATGAGGAATGTGGCCTCCTGACACAGTTTTTCTCATAACCACTAGGTGGAGAAGCAGTCCTTTCACTTTCTTAGCGTGCGCAATATTTTTACAATACTGCCTAGTTGACAAATCAGTTATGAAATGATGAGTACTCATGGTAGACTCTCAGTCATTCTTTCTAGATATTAGTTTGTTTAGATATTTTTCCACTTATTTACACTACATGGCCAAAAGTATGTGGACACCAGAGCATCACCCCCATCTGTGACCATCCTGTTGACCATCCCATTTCAAACTCATTCCACCCTGCTTAAGTCGTTCCCCCCTTTGCTGCTATAACGGCCTCCTCCTTCTGGGAAGGCTTTCCACCAGATTTTGGAATTTGTGCCCATTCAGCCACAAGAGCATCGGTGAAGTTGGCTTGCGATTGGCATTCCACTTCATCCCAAAGGTGTTTATTGGGGTTGAAGTCAGGGTTTTGTGCAGCCACTCGAGTTCTTCCACACCACCCTGAGCAAACTATGTGTTTATGGGGCTCGCTTTATGCATGGGTTGTGGGTGGGGGGGATAGTGCTGGAGCAGAAAAGGAGCTTCCCCAAATGGTGGCGATTCTCTAGAATGTGTTTTTATGCTGCACCGGTGCAGCCAAAAGAGCTCAACTCAATATTGAGAAGGGGTTCCACTTTTTTTTACTTCTAATGTTTACACCTACTCATTTATGCAGTTTCATGATTTTTATACCTTAATTTCAGGGTAAGTACCTCGATCAAGGATATTGCAGCACCTGCTGAGATTTAAGCAACTGGCCTTCCTGCTATTAGGCAATGTCTCTAAAAAACACCTAACTGATCTCTATGCATTTAAAAAGCAATAACTGCAAGCTTTTTAAACATAAAGTAATAAATAACTTAAGCTGGGAAAAAAACTGTTTACACAGGGGGAAAGTTTATAATTAACTGGTTAAACACAGTAGGATGGTCAAAGGCCACATTAGATAGAGATCCCGTAATGAGCAATTGCAAAAAAATGGCACAGTGCTTGCAGTAATGGGGGTGTTTAAAGCTCCAAGAGCAGTGCCTCACGTGACAAGCAGACGCAGGTGGCAACAAACCCCGTCCCCGCTGTGCGCAAGTCGATTTCCGAGCACTTTGTTCCCGAACGTGACCCTTCATTTCCCGTATCGATCCCCACGGTTAATTGAAGCACAAATCATTGAATCCAAATTCGTTCTAAAGGAAGACGTTCTCCAAAATAGTGTTTTGCCTCTGTTCACAGATTTAAAGCGTTTAGATCAAAAGGTCAAGCAACAAAGGTGACAATCTTCAGTTTACTCGAGTCATGCACGTGCCTTCACATAAATTTGTATAACACAATTTTTAAAATGGATTCATATTTGGACAGCAGCAAGGTTGAAGGCGCTCGTTTTTGGATTCTGGTTATGGCCTATAAGGTGGAGGAAAAAAGGACCATTGCTCCAATACCTGCAGGACCCGATCACTCCTTAAACCCTAGTTAGAAAACTGTGATCCTCGCCCTCTGGCTACTTGGCGGTCCAGTTCACAAAGGTCCAAAATCAGTAATCTGCAGGTTCTCAGATTTGGACCAGATGAGGTGACATGAGCTGTCCCTTAGAGCTGTTGAATCTCTTCCAGAATTCAAGGAAATTCCTAAAACCCATCTCTTTCAGATTCCCTTACATCCCGAGTTCATCGTTCATCACCACGAGCTGCAACTTTTTATCTATATAGTTTTTTACTAATTCACATTCTTAAACTTTACTCTAAATTGACTTACACTAAGCTCCTTACACCAGCGTACCCATTTAATCAGGCTGGCAGCTCCGACTGTGTCAGTTCAGAATAAACACCTTGCTCGAGGGAAACTACACCAGGAGCTGGGATTTGAACCTCACACCATCAAACTGAAAGCTCGCCACCTTAAAATACAGGTCAGTCATAAAGGTGGCTCCTGAAAGATGTGAACTTTCACAGCGGTGTTATCAAACGAACAAGCTGCTTTTTAATAATCTCCAGTCTCAATTTATAACTTGTCTGTTGTCGATGCATCTTAGTTTGCTCTAAGTTATATATCTCCTTGGAGACCTGTGTAGGAGGTGGTGAGGTGATTTGAGGTGCTGCCTGTAGGTACAGATTGAAGTCCAACCCCCTGCTATAGTACTCCCGAGCATGCCGCTTACCCTGAATTGGTTCCCAAAAAATGATCCCCCTGTAAAAACAGGTAAATCAGCGAAAGTAGCTTAATGTTGTCCGTTGCTTTCATCTTGGAGAAAAATGACAGATGAAAGCAAACACATCCACTAAATGAAAGAATGTAAATGTCTAACTATATGGAACTGTTGCTAAATTTAACATTTTGCCGCCCTAGAACATAACAAGCCGCGAACCTGAAAGAAGGCCGGGGAATTACTACTCTATGTAACATGTGTCCCAGCAAAGCTCCACCTATTTATGACAGAATGCCATGTTTTTAGCAGCAGATGGACGAGAGTCACCGGCAGCCCTCCTCCTGAGAGGGCCACAGCTGGCAACGAGTCCTTGGGAACCTGCTTGCAATTATTCCTGTCCTAACACCATCGAACAACAGTCACTTCAAACACAACTGTCCATAGCTGGCTGCACAACTTGCACACCACACGCTTCATTAACTAAAGAAAAATCTGTGGTTTGCTCTCACTTACCCACCAAACAGATAAAAATGAGATCGAGGGGGAAGAAATTATAAACAAAATAGCCGTGCTCGGGCTAATAAAAGGTGACAGATCTGGGCTAGGGCTAGGCCGCCTTGGTGGTCCCTGGAGGGTCTGGACTGATGTCCCCGCCACACAGCCGTTGGAGGTGTGAGCAACGGCCGCCTCTAATTGACGGCGACAGCGGCGCCCAGGACCGTGGTGTCGGCAGCACAGCAGGGCCGGTCGCGTGACGGGTGCTGTATAATAAAAGAGCGCACGGTCCCATCTTCTGGCATTAGGACAGTGCCGATAAATATTAGCGAGGACGTGCGCCGTGCTTTGGCAATGACAACTCTTCAAATCCAAGCGCAACATGGGGCGCCCCGCTCCCAAGTTTGAAAATTAGGCTTAATATGAAACACCCTCAACGCATGGCAAGGCTGGCGCTCCAGCATGGTGGCCGACTTTCGGGGGGGAACAACGCACGCCAGCATGGTGTCTCCTCGCCCTTACGACACTCCTTACCCATTTGTCTGACACTTTTTTCCCAAAGCATTTTAATATGCAAGGTTTGCACGCTAAGCTACACACACTGATTCTCCCATGTATACGATAAGGTAATTTTCTCTGCATCAGTTCTGGGTGAGCACCTTGCTCGAGGGTATGACAGCAAGGTGTGGGATCTAAAATTGGGCCTATAGACTGCACGGCAAAAGACCAAACTACAACACTACATGTGGTCAGTACTGATGTTCACTATTAGATATGCTCAAACACAAATAACTAGCGTTTTTAGAACATTTGTTCATGATTTATTCATTGTACTTTTTGTAAAACTGTGTTACTTTGCCTTTTTATTTGGAAACTTTCTATCTATCTATCTATCTATCTATCTAACTGTCTGTCTCTGTCCACTAAGTCACCTCCTGCCTCTACACACAGTAGAGAATCATGCCTTCTCACCCATGCAGTTCTTTACTGTGACCAAGGTATGTAACACACATTTCTATTTGTAAAAGTTAAATCGTCCCATTTATTGCTGAGTTTTAACTACCAAGCTGTGTCTGAAACACCAGTGTAACGCCAAAGAAAACTTCTAAGATAGCCCATTTTTAGTCAACAATCCTCCTGCACAGTTAGTAATGGAAGCCATTTTGAATCTGTAACACTTCACTGTGTTTGTGTGCAATTGTCACAAATGGCTGCCTTTTGCCGGCGCACACCCACTGCGCACAGTCAGTCCTTTTCGCATCGGCTCTGCCAAGCCAAATTCTTACCCTGCCGATTAAAACAAGTGCCGGGCTCCACACATGTCTAGACTGGCGGTCGTGGCAGGAGTGGCTGTGGATACTGGAGGAAGAAATTTGCCCCAGGTGCTGCTATGGGTTGCACAGGTAGTTAACGTGGCGCTGTCATCACAACACGCCCACACGTCAGCATGCAAGAAGACCATGTGAACTGGAACAAAATGGCTGATCTATGTTTAGGCACAGGGCACTGACCACGCTTTATCCTTTTACTACCCCTTCACCACATCCACTTCACCTGGAGTGAACTCGTGGCAGAGGAAATGCTTCAATAAGCAACTTGCCATACGTTGTCCCGGGGCTCAGAACACGTTGGTTGCACTGCTGCTATCCAGCAGAAAAGCCTGTTAAGCAGAATATAATGTGCACGAGTACATTTAGGTGGGTGTAAAATGTTTGTTATCCTGGATTTGCTCAGTTCGTTCAGTACAGGGAGTAAGACACGACTCTCTGGCGATGACAGATCCGGCGATCAGACAAGAGAATCCGCCCGAATGGGCCTCTGCTGCCTCACTTGACTTCTTTGCGGAGCCTGAATAAGGAATCCTCTCCGGGCAGAGCTGTTTAACGCAAAGCGTGGGACGCCACCACCGCGACTGCCATGCGTAGAACAGAGCCCTTGAAATCGTCCTCTAAACTGCAGATTTGGAGCAGACTGACTTATTTCAGCTGCTGATCAGCCATGCTGGAGAAACTGACAGCATGAAAAGCTCTGTGCAACCAACCAACAACATGAGTGCTGGAGTACTTGTATTCAGTTCAGATACTAACAAAAACTTATGTATGGGTCAAAGCTGATGTATGGGTATGTTGAATTGTTTATCTCACCAAGGTACATTTTCGCAGATTTATAACTATATCTGTCAATATATTGTATCCATATCTGTTCTGCTTTGATGTGTCCTTGTTTGTAAATTCTTCATTACCCTAGGTTCACAGTACTGGCTTTAATGTGGTGGAAGAGATTCCCTCTGTCCCTCACAGCTGCCGAGTCCCTTCCAGCACAGCAACACTGAAAATTCATCTCTTTCAGAGTCATTTTACTGTCCAGCGCCATTTGCTTTTATTATCTATGCATTTAATGTCACTTCTCTTGGCAGCTGTTTAAAGGATATGAATCAGCAGCATGGTGGTATCACACAAACAAGTGGTGGTTTAATCATCCTGTGTGTGTATGTGGGGGGAGAGGGGTGATGCACTTCTGTTTACACTGAGCAGTATTTGCTTTGAAAAAATCGTCAACTAAAAGATTTCATTTAAATTCAAATGCAAATCATAGTGGGGGTCGGAAAAAGTTGATCCATCTTTCAATCGGCGACTTGATGGACATCATAATATCTGCACTGTATACAGCAGTATTAGGTGTGAGCATGTGCTTAGAAGATCAGAATACTTTGTTAGCATCTAACAATACTAAAGTTAGAAAAGGTGACTACAAACAGGTGGAGTCCACTGGTTAAATATATGTATTCCATGCAACACAGGCTGTTTAAAAACCATTATATCAAACTATCAACGTCTTTTTAGAAAGCAGTGGTTGAAAACCAAATCTCCAGAGGGGCCCTGCCATGGGGTGTTTAAGCAGAGTGTTGTACCAGCTGTAAAAACTGTTCCGCATATGTGCCCACCACACTTGAATGATACACTTCCGGCTGAAACCAGTTTCACTTCAAACACATCAAATGGTGAAACCATGCTTATGAGGTAGGGCTACATGGACAAAATTTTCTGTGATTCGGATGCATCCCGCATGGAGATGCCTGTTAAAGGGGTTTGTAGGAAGTGGCATAAGATATGGTATTGACTACAGTTCCATGCAGAACCAGAGTATGGCAGGGTATGGTAAGAGAATTACCAGTTCAGAACAGTAGTAGATATTTCACAGATTATATCAGAACGTGAACTTAATACCAGGCCCATAAATATGGCATGTTGCAAAACTGGCAGGTTCACATACTAAGGTAGCTTTGCAAAAAGCTGCTATAAAGTTCCCTGGGCAGCAGGAGGATCCAGATAAGGAAGTCATCCAGACTTTGATAACCTAGTCAGACAGGTTTCACCACTCGCATTCTCTGTGGAGAACTGGGACTTCCTGATCTCCTCTCAGTACACACATTGCAGGAAGCAGGCATGGTAAAAAAGGCCGATGTCTCCGGCAAGGGGAGCCCAATACCTCAGGCAGGGAAGAACCTGCACGTGAACGACATGGTGCAAAATGGGTTCCACAAGAAATGTCAGGTGAGCATAATTTCAAAAAGACAGAACTGATGTAACATAGCGAGGGAAACAGCTCTTCTATAATACCTTAAATTATCTGTGTACAGCACATATTAATTTGCTAAACATAAATATGCTATGTACTACGTACTACAGTGTACTGTAATCTGTATTCAGAGTATTATATTTAGTTTATTGAACTTAAGGTACTGTTTTGCTATCACATTGCCACCGGAATGGAACATGTAAGAGTGTGTGTGATAGGACCCCGCTGCAGAAATAGTCAGAAAAAATAGACATTTTTCGTTAATGACAAAATATGTGATATCACTTTATGTAATTTGGTTGTTTGAATTTGGTTGTCACATGAGAAAATTAGAGCGACTGCTGCATGCGTAACAGGTATGTGCGATTTACATACGTGAGATTACACGCGAGGCGATGTTTGATATAAGTGAGAACTGTGAACTGTGATTCACACCTGCAACAGGTGACGGTGATAGGCGAATAACAGGTACGCCTGAATGACAGGTGAGCCCCTACGAGTGTCCTTGCGGCCACAATGCTCTCGGTCACAAAGGTGTCTACTCAGTTTACGTGTACAGAGGCGCTCCCTAGAAACCCTGGAGGTGCTATGGAAAAGGAAACAGCAACACAGTTCAAAGTAGGATGTATCGCATGACACCATTTAAGTATCGTTTTTTGTCTGTAAAAGACGATTAGCTACTTCAGGTTTAGGGGAAGGCTACTGTGTAAACGGCAGCGTCCATTGGGTCCAGCTGCACTAGAGTTTAGCCTGAATTAATACAGACTACAAATATCTGAAAACCTCACACAAGCAACTATATTCATAGAAGACGAACGATTTCCGGCTCCAAAAACGTCCGTTTCCAGAAGAAGTAGGGTTGTGGGCGTGGTCTAGTCAAACTGTGGGCGGGGCCCAAACGCGCGCGATTACCATGGCAGCCGCGAGTTCCGGAAGGTAACGATTCGTCGTCTCGTCAGCTGCGACGGTTGACAGTTGCCTAGCAGGTCCCGCGAAGCGGCGTTTGTCCACTATTTTTCTAGACTGTTAAAACACAAAAAGTGGACATTTCTTACCCAACTTCCATCCACACGTGGAAGTGGGAGGTGCTTAAAACGTTTTAAGGGGTTTTTATCGACCCGCTCTTCCCGTCAATCGTCGGTCCCACGTGACGACGTTTTGGAACTGAGCATAAAAAAAAATACAAATAACGAGAGACACAAATGTACCCACCTAGATGTCAACGGGAAATAAAGGGTGTTTTTTGTAGGACCACTAAACTGAGCCAAGTAAGTCATCTTTACAAATATATTTTGAAAAACTGGTTTTGCTGTGAGATTCCTGTGAACTTGTATCGATTTCAACACGATCTGACAGCAGTTTGTATGTTTATTCAGCTTTTTATTAGACTTTTATTAGCTGTGTTAGTAACAAAATGAAATAAAAACCCAACACAAAGGTGTGAAAGTAAATTTAATTAAGTTGTAAAAATTTTCTGAAGCCAAATTCAGGGCTACATTGTTGAAAATGCATGCTTACTTATTATGTTAAATTCATAAAACAATTGTTGTATTTACTTTACATATTCATTCTAAGCTTGCTTGTTTATTTGTAACATTCAAATTTACAGACCATATGCTGTCTATACATATTTAAGTTTAGTCTTCAAATTCAGTTGTGTCATAGGAGGTTAGCCCCTCAACATGTATACAAAAACCCCCACCTTTGAAGTTCCTTAACCACAATTCTACTTGGTAATGTACTTGTTCATTTATTTGCTCAGGAGAATGGCAATACAAATGGAGTCACCCACAGCTGGTCAAACAAAGAGAGCTTCGAACAAGCCCCCATATATGTGGCCGTGCTCACTTACCTGGGCTTCGGCATCGTCACCCTCTTTGGCTACTTCCGGGACTTTCTACGGGCCGTCGGGCTCGAGAAGTGTCATCTCGCCCAAGAGAGGGACGAGCAGAAGGTCAGTCCACCCATTGCTGCCATATCACCATGGAGCGAATGCCAGTGAGAAACTGTACGTAGCATTTATTTTATCAAAATGGAAGGGCAGATTAAGCCACAAATTTGGGAGGTTACTGTGCGATCTTATAGTGTTTAAGATATAAGCTATTAGTGAAATGGAATGGAAGAGTAAACAGGGTAAAGACATAATTAATTCACAGTGGGTTTTAGATTACTTCTCAGGCACGGTCAATTCATTTCTCCTGATCCCGCAAGCAAACAGCTCACTGAACATCTGTTTAGTTAACATTCAAGGTGGTGGAGAATGAATAGACTTGCAGCTAAGGATGGTGCTGCACAGATATAGGTGATTAGAGGGATTTTTTTTAGAAGATCTGCCTTCGGTGGAAGGGAAAAACACACTATAGTAGCATAGAACCTGGTGCTCTTGCTGTAAAATGGCCCATCCTTCTATATTCCTCTTGACCTTTAAGACAATATTATCACGGTCACTCTGGCACATATTAGAAATGATTGGGGTGAGAATAGCTGCCTTGGCAGAAAGACAATAAAGAAGTCTTATCAGATGCATTTGCTGTCTAGTTAAGGACAACACAGTGATGGCAAGATGGAGACATGGCGTTAGATCTGTCTCTTGAGCAGAAGTTCTTTGTCAGACTGACTCTGTCTCCTGAGAGCAAACTTCTGTGCATTACAAAGCAACCGCAATTAGTCTGACATTAACTATAGCAGTGACAGCTGACAACTTGAAAAGCTGCTTTCAGTGACGCCTTCCATTTCGGCGCAGCATGGTACAGCTTAATAAATGCAAGAGTAATTATCAAACAGCAAGCTCCAGATGTGTTTATTATGGGATATTCTGCAGGCCAAAGACGCCTCAAAATAGAAACATGCTTGTTGTCATTGCTTCTTGTGCAGGACTTTGTTCCGCTTTACCAAGACTTTGAGAACTTCTACACCCGAAACCTGTACATGAGGGTCCGCGACAACTGGAATCGTCCAATATGCAGTTTGCCGGGGCCAGAGTTCGATCTAATGGAGAGGGTCTCCGATGACTACAATTGGACTTTCAGGTACTGCTGGTGGTCATGTCATCTTTAATGTGGCTTCTATTACATTTACAATTATTGACTTGTGTTACAGTCATGTGCCATGATGTTTTTCAGAGATGTACTTGAATTTGAGAGTCCTAAAAGATGATACTGTCCACTTTTATCCTCCACAGAATGACAGGGAGAACAATACACAGTGTTATCAACATGGGTTCTTACAACTATCTGGGTTTTGCTGAGAATAACACAAACTTCCTAAAACCTGTGGCAGACGCAACAAATGAGTATGGGGTCGGTGTTTGCAGCACCCGCCAAGAAATGGGTAGGTTATTCCGTCTCCCTCACTGGTATATCAGTTGGTGTTGTTCAACCATGTCTGTGGTCTTGCCTCAGTCCTCTCAATGTTCACAAAGAGACAAAGCACATGGATAAACTTTTGCCATAGCTCCTTGGTTGAGGTCTGCAATGATCTTACAGCAGCCCAAACCAGAAATTCTCTCCTTTCATGGCTGCAGTCATTGTACCTGTTTCACCCAATCCCACAATGCATATTTACATTTGAATCCAGTTCTTTTTTTCTCCACAAGTGTCCAGTGACATTTATTTGCACATGCACTGTGACATTTACAAGAGCCGAGGTTGATTTTATGCCCGGGGTTGAATGGTTAAACGGGTTCATGCAACCACTGCTCCAGCATTGTAAAAAAAAAAAAAAAGCCACTAATGAGCAATATAAAAATGTGTTCTTTTTTTTCTGAATGCTGAAACAAGAACAGGAAAATGGGCTTTCAGAGCTATTTTCTCGGTTGGAGGTCTTCACCCAATAAAATCAACTGACCGAGCAGTGCAGTCAGTTTGTACTGGGCTGGATGCCGACATAGCAGAAAGAAGACGTGTATCTCTTGCTGAATCCTTTGGTTATCGTCTCCCTTTACTGCAGTGAAAGTGGCTGGATTTCTTTTTTCGTCACACCCAATGCAAATTTTAACATCTTTGTTTAGCAGATTTTAAAATGTGCAGCTTTAATTTGTAAATGTATTAACAGTTAAAATTTTGGATCACAGGGATACGAGGCATATAGCAGACAATTATTTATGGCTGGCAAGTAAGCAATCTGACAAGTTTGTGAACGTCCCTCACTAAGTGTCGGATCTGGTGTGCACCAGCTTCTCAGACAGGTGCTCAAGCGGTAGCCACCTCACTCACTACGCCTCTGCGGCTGCAGTACTGTCTCTTTGGCTCCGCCATAGGCGGCAGTTTCCAGTGGTCTGGTAAATGTTGGTGCCGAAACAAGAAATGTCGTATCACCTGTGGTGAAAGAAACCAAGGAACTGTAAATGCCTACTATATATATATATATATATATATATATATATACACACACACACACACACACACACACACACACACATTAGGTCAAACTGTTCTTGTTGTGAAATCATTGCCTGTCCTTGTAGAATGTGCTTCATTTAATTTTAAAATAAAGATGTTACGAATCATTTTTATTACTCGCCTAAAAACCAGTAGACATTCAGAAACCAGACTCTGAGCTTACAAGTTGCTCAGCATCCTTATAGTGAACTAAGCATTATGCAAATGAAATACTCACTAGGATTTATTGTGCAGGCCAGTTTGAAAGTAAAAATTAGGTTTAAAAGTTTACGAACATTCACATGGTCCTTAATCTTGTGACTAGGGAAAAAAATTTTTTTTTTCTTTTTTTTGGTTGCCTGTTGAAAATGTAGAAATAATACAGAAACTCAAGCTTTTATGGAATTTTAAATTTTTTATGAAGCTGGAGCATGAATTTAAATTCTGAAGTTATACAACTTCAGTGGCAGTTTCTGTTTGTGTTTGCATTTGTGTGTGTGTTTACTTTTGTGAAGGTGGTATTTAATCTAGTTTTCCATTATCAAGGCTTGGTGTTTAGGGTGGAGCGGTGAGCATGGCGACCTTTAATAACCTCAGTAGAATATTTTTAGTTTACTTTGGGTGTTCCTGCACATCACTCATTGACGAAGATGAAGTTATTACGGCTGATACGTGTTTCCTTGGTTTACCTAACAATAATAGAAGTCGATTACAAAGCCAGTAATGCGTAGCTACTTCATAAAGATGTACTGTTTTGTGTTTTTCTATGAATTTTGGACAAGCAAATTATTTCTTTTAAAGGCTAACAAAACTAACTTATGTGACCTAGGGAAACCCAGAAATGTATAGGCTGTTGATAGGTCTCAGTGAGCTTGTGGAGGCACACAGTATTGTTTTAAACTGGAGTACAGATATGCTCACCTGACCGATATGTTAAACTGTTTGGATCCCAGAGGCTATGTCATCTGTCCATTCAGGACAGCTTAGGTCAACTATGTATTAAGTTAAGACTTAGGGGCAGTAAATCAAGGCAGTGGTTTGAAAAACGAGGCAGAGAGGGAAGAGGTCAATAGGAAGCTGTTATAGTTCTTGTATAACCTTTTTTATGGTTACCTCTTTTTTTTTCCTCATAGCTTAGTCATGGCAGATTACCCTGTTACAGCTCTCAGCTTAGTGTCTCGCTCTGAATTGCCTGTGGTGTGTGCATGTGTGTGTGAACATGTGCGTGCCCACCCTGTGATGGACTGGCATCCCACCTAGAGACAGTTTTGAAGCCTGGTGCCCTATGATTCTGGTATAAGCTCTGGACAACCCTGCTTAGGATTAAGTGGTTAGCAATGAATGGATGGATGGATGGACGGAGGGATGTTACATCTCTGCCAAACACAGCATTCTTGCCCCTGACTCAGGAGAGGCGAACCCTGAGGTGCCTCTTCCTCCAATGTGAACACCATGAGCCACCTGCATCATTTCTCTCTGTGGGCAGCAGGCTGCACAGGGGAACATAGTGGTCTTGGAAGACAGCGCTGTTCACTTAGTTCCAGTCACAGCAACGTAGGGGTTACTGTCAAGAGAATGGTAGCCATCTCAAACTCCCCAGAATTAAAGGTTGATTTGTATTTATTGGGGTAAAATCACAATATATAGTGGTAGTTGAATGAAAGGGATTTGAACCTGGAACCTATACAACGAAAGGATTGTAATTATCTGCCAGAAAGGCAGATACTTTTCCTGTCCTGCATTCTTGTGTCACAGCAATTGCGGTTTTACAGATCATGTTAATAAAAGCAATCTGGGTTTGGCTTCTTGGACCTGCCTTGTACCCTTCCTTCTTGGACTTGAAATGTGCAGGTTTCTAGAATCTTGATCAGTTTAACCATCTCCTGGTGTAACCTTTTAGCATGCTTTTTAAACAGGGACCAAGTGTGTTGGCTTGCTGCAATTGCTTTCGTTGTGAATCATATCAGTATTAATCCCAGTCACTTCTGGTGCCTCTTTGTGTGAACTCTCCATCTCCCCGAAACACAGAGTTGGGCAATTTCAGTTCCCACTTTTCTCTGCTCTCCTTTATTTGCTACTGCTTCCTGTTTCTGAGAAGAGCCTGACTAAGGAATGATGCCACAGAGCTACTGTTAGTGCTGCTCTGCAACCAAACGGAAACGGAGCAGCTGACAATGGGGTTGACTGAATCTGTGATGAAACTCGCACTGCTTTTTGACAGTGGTTGAAAACAACAGTGACATTTCAGAGCGATTGTGATGTGGGTGGAGGTGATTTGGGCCACAGTGTGGGAGGGGGCCAAGGTGTCATGAGATCACTGCAGTGCATTATGGTGCTTGCAACATGCCCTTTAATCCACTGTGGTACATTCAGAGCAGACAGAATCTGAAGAGCAGCACCTCAAACTGAAAGTAATTATTTATAGTCACAACAAAGAACAAATATGAATGTTTTTCAACTTATTACACCATTAGTAAATTAATGACAAATGCTGGCATGCTAATTTCTCCTTTGGACAAGTGCAGCACAAGGGGAAACAGTTATATTTGTGACTCTTGTGTGACCGATATTCAGTGTTCACCAGGGAGTGGAGTTTCATAGCAGATGGGAGACTGAGGAACTGGAACCAGGTGGTTGAGACTTTTAGTTAACATGATTGTTCCACACCCACCATCGATGGCTGAATTTTCCCTGGCTGAGAAGTCCAGCAAGCAAGGGATTTGTGGTGTTGTTAAACTTAGTATTATTATTTCTTTTAAGTATGTTGCTCAGATTGCACTCATCCCTCTGTCTAAACTGATAACATCTATAGCATTGGCCACTCATTCTTCCTGTTCTGTTACACAGGCAGCCTGGATATCCACGAGGAATTGGAGGAGCTGGTGGCCTCCTTCCTGGGGGCAGAAGCTGCCATGACCTTTGGAATGGGCTTTGCGACAAACTCCATGAACATCCCAGCCCTGGTTGGCAAGGTAGGCCCTCGTTGTTATTCTTTTGTTTTTGTTGCTGTTTTTATTAAGTTGCACTGAAGAGTTCTTTCCAACGAATTTGTCCAATCGTTGATCCATCACCACCTGCTGCTTTACCCAGAGTTACCCTGCCAGCTGCATCAATTACATTATATGCAGAAAATTGCACTTCATCAGTCTTTTTCATCTTTTTGTAGCCAGGCACCAGATAGGGCCGAATTCCATTTGGTCTGCTGGGATGTTACTGTAAATATGATGGCATATATGTCACCACTAATTTTTAAAAAAGGATGTGAAAGAGCACAGTAATTTAGGTGAACAAACAGAAATGAGCCTTGCGGAAGGCAGTAATTACCATAATGAAGAGTGGAGGCTGCAGGGGGTGGGTACTGTTAGTGTCTCCGGGGGGCATGTTTACTGGTTTTGGGAGCCCAACTGGGCACTGGTGACATGCCAGGCTGGCTGCGGCAAAACTACAGGGTTTTTACTGCAAGTATTGGGGCCAGTGAGACAGAAATAGGAGGAGGTCCAAGAATAAGGTCTAAACTACTGGGGATAAGATCTGTCCACATTGCTAACTCAGGATTCTCCCCTATGGAGGGTGACGCCACTCCCTTTGCAAACCCCCACCAGGAGCCAGGGTTCTGTGGAGAACTCCGGGGACCCCGGTGGCATCTGTCACTCCCAGGCCATCACATCAGAGTGAATCAGCAACGGAAGCCAGAAGAGTCACTGAATGGGAGGCTACTCAAAGGGTTCCAGGGTATAACACATATAGGGAGCACAGTGCCATGTGGTCCCTGGGCCAAGTGGCGGGCAGGTTCTGGAGGAGAACAGAATCTGGACAGATATGTAGGATATGAAGTTGGTTTGGCAGGAGAGGAAAATGCATATAGAAGTGCACAATTTGATACTGGCGTGGTTTGCTTGTTTTGTTGCAGGGCTGCCTCATCCTTAGCGATGAACTAAACCATACCTCACTTATCCTGGGAGCCAGGCTATCAGGGGCTACCATCCGGGTATTCAAACACAACAGTGAGTAGCAACAGGTGTGGTTGTGGTGGGGCTGGGGGGGGGACCTAGGGTGGCTGGGGCTGGAGTGAGCTGGGGTGGCTCTAGTGCTGAAACTGAAGTGCTGTCTATTCTTCGCCCTCTGATATTTTATCAACTTGATTTTGGCTTCCAGCGCAATAACTATAATGAGTCTGCTGACCTCAAGCCAGTAATTAAATCAGGTTCCAGCAGTTCATCTCTCTGAGACCATCCAAATATTATGAAAATTTATCTGGATCAAACTTCTGCATAATTTAATGCCAAGGATGATATCGCAAGAGGAAATTCAGCTTTAATTGGAGATTAATTAGAGTCACTTCTGAAACGGTTGTGTCACGTCGCACCGCCTACGCAGCTGGGGTTTTAGTCGTGTTAAACACCTGACAATGATGGGGAGGAAAGAGGGCCGACCTGCGGGAGTCTGAAGCGCAGGAGCTTCTCCCACCCATTTCATGAGGGTGAGTGCAGAGGAGCAGTCAGGTAGAACACAGCACACTGACCCTGTAGAGGAGTGCAAAGGAAGGGCTGCGGGTTCACCGGTTTTATCAGTGTCTCATTATATTTTTGTTCTTCATCTCGCTGTGGTGATCCAACTGAGGCTGAGCAATTCTGTTCAAGGGTCAAACAGCATTGTCCCCTGTGAGCTGTGAGTGTCACACATACTTTGCTCTGTTGCCCCTGCAAGTCTGGGAGTTTCTCTTCTGTGTGTGTGTGTGTGTGTGCGTGTGTGTGTGTGTGTGTGCGTGCATGCGTGCGCGCTTTGTTGGATTTCACTACATTGATGTTAATTTGCGCAGTGTGACTTGCATAATGAAGGCGTATAAACATAGCCTGATGGTAAAACTGTTTTCCTGCCCTATCTGTGACCGTCACTCCAGCCACTCCTTGTGACCTCACTAAGGGTGGCATGGACCCTTTCTCAGGTTATGTTATGTTTGTCAGAATTTATTGTCCAGCTCATCACACAATGGGTCCTGGCTGCTGGTCAAGGTCAAAAACAAGAATTTTTGGATTTTTAAATAAAGAGTTGTATGACTTTACAGTTTTTTTTGTAACTGAGTACATGTATTTCTCATCTCACTTCACTTTTCAGAACTCCTTTTTTTTTTTTTTTTTTTTTTTTTTTTTAAAACCAACATGCAGTTTGGCAGTTTGTTCAGAGGATCCTGTAGTTAATGTCACATCTAAAATGCATTAAAAATATCAAAATACTTAAAGGTTACTTTTTTCTATTATTTTTTTTTTAGATTTGGAATATGTATGTAAACAAGCCATTACTGTATTTAGATGCATTTGAATAGAGTTTGTGTAGAGTTTGCATGTTTTCCCCATGTTTGTGTGGAATTCCTCCCAGTGTCCCTGGTTTCCTCGTACACTATAAAGACATGCATTTCAGGTTCATTTTTCAGTCACACTATTCATAGTGTGTGCATGTGCGTGGAACTGTGTGTGCCTCACACCCCAGTTGAACCTTGGGATAGACTACACCACCTCAGCCCTGGAAATCCCTAACAGGCAGAAGTCTACCCTGTAAATGTAGACACACTGGCAAACGTATTTGAGGGCTCTGATTTGAATGTCAGCCTTCACAGCGACATGGACTGTCTTGGTTTGCGGCAGTGCATTGTGGGTTGTTTAATGAGAACAGAACACCTCTGAACAACCGCCTGTGGATTCCTCAAATGTACCACCGCTCTCTCTCTGAGGCATCTGGAAGCCTACAGTCTCACTAAGTATAACACATGTGGATTCTTGTTGCTCATTTCTGCTTTGTTTTTGTTTTTTATTCCTCTCAGACTTTGACCTCTCATTTAGCTGCCTATTGTATTTGTTTTCACACTCTGAAGTCGTAAGGTATGACAGATAAGGAAATGGCACATGTCTGGTTCAGGCCATCCACCCATGTCCTCACACCAACCAGATCAGACAGCATCTCTGCTTTCAGTCGTGCCAAGTAAAGGGTTAGACCTGCTCGATATCTTCTCTCCCCTCCACTCCTCAGCCACCACACGTGGCCATCTTCACCCACATCCATTTTCTGTTCTAATCTGCTTCTGTGCAGCACTAAATCATGTTTATTCTCCGTCGCCTTTCTGTCGGTGTGATCTATAAATGAAAAGGAATTAGCTCACTTTCCTGGCTGCACTGACAGTTTTAATGTCAGTTTGTCTTGCCTGGAAAGGCTATACTATATTTCTGTGTGTGTGTGTGTGTGTGTGCCTGCGTGCATGTGTGCGTGCATGCGCTGTTACACCCCTGAGTTCCTTAAGCTGTTTAGCAAACCTGCAGACCACCTGCTGGAGATGGTTCTATATTGATAATGGAACTTGTTTGGCTCTTGATGCTAGAACTTGTGCTGTGGAGTTGAAATAGGAGTTGGAGATCTTTGACTTTAGGCACTGCTCACGCTGATGTTTCTTCTCCTGGTATCAGTTCTCTTGTTGCTAGGGAAGAAAGAAGGGAGCTGCACGCGCACGAAACAAAATGGGTTGTTATTTTGGATGTATAGTCTCATATGTTTGTTCCTAGAATTGCACTTGGAAAGTGCCAAGTTTAAAGATGCCTATCTATTTTCTTTCTACGTCAATGTAAATCTCTGCATTCAGGCTTCCACAGATAAAAGCGCCATGAATTCTTTAACAAAGTGCACTCACATGCACATTCGGAGGCTCATTTGCCCCGTCTTTTCTGCATCTTGAGTACAACCGAGTGCTTCTTCTCCCATTTGTTTTGCATTATACTTCAAACTCCCATGTGATGTACCACACAGACCCTCTTATTAAAATGCCACATACAGAGACATCTTTTCATATTTCTCAAGGCCTCCTGGGAAACATGTGTTTTGAACAGGTTCTCAGAACCCCATCTCAGTTACTTACCGTCCTTTTCTTTGAATTATCTTGTTGTCTAATGCTGTGCTCATCATATGTATGGTCCATTATTTCCAGCATAATTCTTTTACAGTTATGATCAGGGCAATAAATATAATGGTGGCTAAGGACCTGGACCCAAGGGTTCCCCGGTCCTAATCTCAGAAAAAGCTGTTTTTATTGCTGCCAATGTTGTTGTATCCCTGAGCGAAGTTCCTGAATTGCTTTAGTAAAAATATTCAGCTTTGTAAACAGGCAGATCTTAAAGCTGTAAATACTATAGATTCATAAGCAAGAAAACGTTAATCATTTTTTAACGGGTCAGGGTTGGTTTAAAAGTTTTGTGTAAGAGCGCCATCTATCGGTCATATTAGGGTAGCAGCAGGTGAGACACCACGTCAACCTCTGTTTAATCTGCTCTGCATGCACCTCAGTGAGCTGCTTGCACCAGGTCTTGTTCAAGAGGCCGCAGAAGTTCTCCGTGTGGGGAAGAGGTGGCTGCTTGATTATAAATACAACATATTTTTGTACTTTTGGTTCCTGTCATAAAACACTTTTGCGCGTCACTACTGGGGGAGAAAAAAACATCTGGAAGCCAGACGTTACCTTATTTACGATTTACATTTACATGTGTTCATTTATCAAACGCTTTTCACCAAAGGGACATACAACTCAAGGTAAACAAAAATACATCCGCAACAGATGAAGCGCTTTACACACAGAAAAAGGGATGATCAAAGCACAACTTGCTTGTCTGATACCACCATGTTGCTGGTTCACGTCCCTCAAGTAACTGCTTATAGAAGTGACATTCAAACAGCGAATATGTAGATAAACAGCAGATGGTGTTGGGCTCATTTATGTAGCTCTCAGAAGATCCGGCTCTGAAAAAGATGGGCTTGAGACCCTTACTAAATGTCGAAAGGGATTCAGCAGCTCTGAGAGATAGGGGAGCTCATTCCATCATACTGGAGTGAAATCCATCTCTTGGTTACTGTTTTATATCATGTTTGCTTATGAGGAAGGCAAACACACAAATAGAGACATCCACAGTTTCCACAGACCTGCAAATACACAGACATTGGGTTTAGATAAGAACTTCATGTCTGCTTGATTGACTCTTGATTGAAACAATCCAATGGACTTGTCCTGTGACCTGACCTATCTTCTCTCTGTGTGTGTGTGTGTGTGTGTGTGTGTGTGTCAGACATGCAGAGCCTGGAAAAGCTGCTAAAAGAGGCTATAACAGGAGGTCAGCCCCGCACTCATCGACCCTGGAGGAAAATCCTCATTGTGGTGGAGGGCATCTACAGGTTAGTTGATACCTGCACTACACAGTTCAAGCACACATGACTCTCTGGCAATGACTTTAGGTAGTGACAAATCCAGAGCTTGTCAATCCCACAATGGTCTCTTCACCATCCTCCTTGCCAACCAGTAAGCTGAAGTGGGTTAGGGAGTGAGGTCATGGTAGCCCAATGCATGTACACTCTGTTCTCCCAGTGTTTCTTTTCTAATTTCCTGCCTGGCCGAGTAACATGTCTGTCCAGCCAACGCGGCCACAGTCCTGTGAGGTGTAACCAAACTGATAGTCCTGGCCTTGAAAACCAGGAAGAAGTTAAATTATAAATGAAAAGAGAACTATGTATAAAATGTAAAAATGTGTTAGTGTCTGTGACATGTCTCTATATCTGTTAGCCAACTTAAAACCGTTGTTAAATTCCATGTCTGTTGAAGAGTTACTGCAGAAGAGAACCATTTTTGCAAACCTATCCCTTGTTATCTGTGTCAGGAAAATCACCAGAGACAGGTGGGGTTGGGGGGTTTGAGGGGTGTTGTTCGGAAATAGCGTTTCGTGCACCTATTGCTAGAACATCAAAAGGTCTTGATAAAGGAGGAGGGCTTTAAGGACGAGATGTTGGACGTCTCCTTTGAAGTGTGAAACACGGGTGGAGGAAGCCTCCCTCGTGTCATTTGGTTTACAAGAACTGCAGAGAAGCTTAATCAGGGCCGGTGGGTCTCTGGAGCCGCCACCACAAACTGTGCTGCCTTTCTGCTCGTGGTGTGGGGGGGAAGTGGGTGGTCGGCAGGGAGGAGGGAGAGTGGGGGGCTTTGAAGATCAGGGGAAATAAAAGTCGATCATGATTAAGCCGCAGCTCTGAGGTTTGATGGATGTGTGTGTGTCCTCATCTCTGACCTCCGCCCATCCACCCACCCAGCATGGAGGGCTCCATCGTGCGTCTGCCAGAGATCGTGGCGCTGAAGAAGAAGTACAAGGCATACCTGTACCTGGATGAGGCCCACAGCATCGGGGCAGTGGGAACCACAGGCCGCGGGGTCACCCAGCTCTACGGTCTAGACCCCTCTGAAGTGGACATCCTCATGGGCACCTTCACAAAGAGCTTTGGGTCAGCAGGTGGCTACATCGCTGGGAAAAAGGTAGGCTCAGCAAGGTGGCTCATGCATGCAGATTGCCTCCATGCGTTTAACCTTTACAGGATTGTATCAGATGAAGGCCGAGCATCAGCTGGGCTCCACACCTTTCTCTTGGATCAAAACCCTGGTTGTGCTCATGTTGACTTGTGTGTCAGAAAGTGAGCTCATCTGCTGGTCCTCCAAAGCTGTTGAGAAGCACCCAGCGCAGAATCACAGTCTCGTCTGTTTTCTCTGCACAAACCCACCACCCACCAGCGCGGTCTGGCACCATCTATACAAGACTACATCTTTCATTATTTAGTAATTGAAAACAAAGCAAAAAAAGGGACTTCGGTGGTGAATCAGACAAGGAAGGCCAGGCAGAAGCAGGACTCTCCCACCAGCACCGTGTATTTCATTCCATCCTCAGACTGCCTGAATAAGTCTACACCTGGCATGCTTCCAGCACCTTGTTGTTCAGAGTCCCAAGGACAGCCTGCCAGATATCCCAGGATGCCATGCAGCACACACGATGGCCAGCGGTGTACAAACATGTTTCCCTCAGTGTCAGCTGTGATGGTAAACTCCTGGAAGAGGCTTTGATTTCTGATATTTGTTGTATAGAAGAAGTCCCAAAACCCATTCCTCAGATTTTCAAACAGATTTATGCAGCCGTTCAGAGGCGTCAGCAGATGTTTTAGAAACCAAAATGCGAATTGCGGTGATTTTCTGTTTGAGCCCACCAAAAATGTGTGCATTATTCAATAACCCCAGTGTAACAACATCAATTAACCATAATCAAATAATTCACTTTGGAAAGAAAGAAAAAGCATTAAAGTCCCATGTGTACATTTTATTTAAACTAATGTACCGGACTTCCCAGGAAGACACTCCACTGCACATCTGAAGTGAAAATCCTTTTCCTGTCTGGGGCAGCCCGATCTGCTGTCTCCCAGTGGACTTCAGTTGGGTGTCAGGGCCATCGGTGTCACCCTGCGCCCCCACCACACCCGACTCAAGAATGTCAGTCAATGCAAAAGGGGGAGCGGGATTTCAAATACATTTCCTTAACCCGCTTATCTATGGCATCCCTGAGATTGAGATAGAGAGTGAGCGAGTGCAAACCCCCATCTTAAATGGAAACAGATGCTTGTCCACTCAAGAGACTCCCCCCACCCCCTACTGCACATCTGGAGTCTGGGCCAGGCAGTCCTTCTGAGGCACAGCTGGTGGGGGCAGAGCTAGTGTCCACGAACAAGGAGGGGTCATTGCCAATGCCCACTCTGAGACGCGGCTATTTCACCACACAGAAGAAGGGAGGGTCCAGTGCCCATGAGGTAAAAGTACCTTTACCACCATTTGACCACAGATGGTGACTCTCACTTATGGCCAAATACCACCAGTAGCAAAAGGGGATCTTGCACATCTCAGTCATGATGTGGTTAACATGGTATAGCGACCCTAAACGTACTCACCCCACATTTAAGCACAGCCAGATTTTTAAGTGTCCGGCAATCTGAGTGACTAAAGCCTGTGATTTAATAAAGGCCTTTGTGTCCTGTCTAAAGGTTTGTGTTCTGGGAGAAATTACAGAGTGTTAAAGTGCTGTAAATGACATAGTTAAATGCCAATAGCCGCTATGTGGTTTTTGTGAGGTGTGCTGTCAAGCTTCTACCTTGTGTTTCATGACCCCCTCTAGTGGTGGTAATGAAACATTGCACCTTCAGCACAGGTGAACAGGAAGCAGAAAAAGGAGCTTTGGGTAAATCCTGCTTCTCTCAAGCCAGCTTTGAGTTTCAGCTTCATTTTTCTCATCAGATGCTCGGTTAGGGTTGCTGCCTCTAAGAACCCTGAACATCTGGACCATACCCTATCAGCACATATAGCCTAAGAACTTAGTTAGAGTAAAGGTACTGAAGGCAGGTGTGTCTGTTAGTGGTAAAGAAAATTAATGGAATGCTTTAATATGGTGTAATGTTAATTATGTTTTGTACAGTTGTGTGAATTTTTTTAATGCAGAGGAGCGTGACTTTCTTCTGACCTCTCTTGTCGTTCTTCTCCAGGAGCTGGTGGACTACTTGAGGGCACACTCCCACAGTGCAGTCTATGCCACCGCCATGTCCCCACCTGTGGCCAGGCAGATCATCAGAGCGATGAAGTGCATCATGGGACTGGATGGAACCACAATTGGTGAGTTGCAGAGGATCCCTCACACACCAACCAGACTGACCTTCTTGCACACTTTCAGAAAGTCCCTCCCAGCCAAAAACCTTTTAAAAATGTGCTAGTGATTACTGGGGTTCTGTTTGGGAAGCGGCACTGCGCAAAACTGGCAGTGCGTATAATATTCAGAGGAGGGTTTGGGGGTGGGGGAAGGTGCAGTCATTGATGCTGTTGAACTCTTTGACTGTTTGGTACCTGTGGAGAAGCGCAAAGCAAAGATGACTTCAGTCACCTGGTCAGTACTGGAAAAGTGTTGCTCTTTTTCAATATATTATTTTATATTAAGTCCCGTATGTACTGGCAAGTATTTTGCAGTGGTATAGAGAGGGGGGGATCATGAATCTGACCCATGAATCTGACATTGTTCTGAACATGCTGCGAATGTTGGAGAAGATTACGAGGAACCCGCTGTGGCAGTGTGCATAGTAGTTCTGCTATGTAGGCTTATGGGCTATGGGCCAGATGTCCAAGGTTCTTAGAGCCGATGATTATAATTGTTAGTTTGACGCACAGAAGCGATGCTGAAGCACAAAGCTGGCTTTTGAGTCAAGTGGGATTTGTGCAAAGTAGTGTTTGTGGTCAGCATCATCTTCTAATCAGTCCTGAGCCGTGTTTGGTTCTCCCCCCGGAGTGGGGGTCAGAATCATTTCGGCACTAAAACAAATGAATGGTCAAACAAAGTAGTTTGCAAATTGAGTATATTAGTATTAAAGTTAGTTGTTAAGATTTGCATTGAGTGTTACAAGGATGGACAGGATTAGGAATGAGTATATTAGAGGGTCAGCACAGGTTAGACGCGTTTGGAGACAAAGTCAGAGAGGCGAGATTGAGTTGGTTTGGACATGTGCAGAGGAGAGATTCTGGATATATCGGGAGAACGATGTTAGGGATGGAGCTGCCAGGCAAGAGGAAGAAAGGAAGGCCTAAGAGGAGATTTATGGATGTGGTGAAGGAGGACATGCAGGTGGTGGGTGTGACCGAGAAAGGTGCAGAGGACAAGAAGACATGGAAACGTTTGATCCGCTGTGGCGACCCCTAATGGGAGCAGCTGAAAGAAGAAGAAGTATTAAAGTTAGTAATTAAAGCAGTGAAAAGCATCCTTCTGATGGAGGCACTGTTAGCGAGTTAGAACCTTCCCCGTGCTGGTTGGACAGCACTCTAGCCCATGGGTCCTTGGGAGAAGCTACTGGAGTCATTGCAGAGACCTGCAGCCCACACCCTGGCTCCCTGCAGCTCTGGGAGTCAGGGGCACTGAGCTGGCAGGAGAGGCAGCATTCCTGCAGGCAGAACACGGTAAATTCCTTCCTCGCCCTTCACCCGAATAAAACCCGAGTCTGGCACGAAAACAAAGCCCAGAAAATTGGGTCCGAATCGAATGCATCGTATTGAGTTCAAAGCACCACGCCTTCGGTGCTGTTATCAGTTGCTATCGGGTTCCTTTTTCCATTTCCTTGGTCGTAACAAATAGGTGTTTGAGTCCATTGGTTTGTTTTTCCATTGACAGTTTTTAAGAGTTTTTTTCCCTCAGCTCAGGGCCTTTGCACGCGCCCGCTCTTATGCTTTGAAATACCTGCCAGTGTGTTCCCAGGTAATCAAAGGGAAACATTGCTCTGTATCCAAGGCCCCACCAGTGCCAAAGTCTCAATGCTGGCTCTCTGCCTTGCCAGCGTGCCATGGCTTAGCTCCAGACAGCCCTCTGTCGACTCTGCGCTCCGGCTTGCATCTTGTCTGAACTGGACCCCTTGCTCATTGCTCTCCATGTCCCACCCATCAGCCTGAGGGAGGAATCTGTTCAGGATTGCACATTTTTCACCCTGAGGTGTCCTACATACGGTGCCGTTGACCCTGTTAGTCAGCTTGGGATACAAATGGTTGTGTAGAAGTCCATGAACGCCAGAAGCCTTGTCCTTCCTTCTAGTGCTTCAAGTGTCGCCTCCACATTTGAGTATCACCATCATTGCAGTGGCAGCATGGTTCCCAGGAGACCAGTCACAGGATTTTGCGGAAGAGGGGCTGGGAGGGGGCTCAAAATGCCAGGTGATTTGTGGCATCTCCACACACCCCTTCCTGCATTCCTGTCAAGCTCCCAGGCTGCATCTGGAGCACAACCTGGCGGTGCAGACAGTTTACACCACTCTGAAACGCAAGCCCTACCACCTTAAAAAGATAAAAATGCTCTCACTGGCCATCGAAGAGTTGCAGATTTCCCACATAAACAGTCATGCTCTCTCTCTGACTCCCTCACCACACGTCGAAGCTGCAAGAGCTGTTTGGTGGCTGTTCTATGGGATGGGGGGCATGTGCCCTCCACAGCCCCCCAGCTTTGATCTCCCCATCTTTCTGGTTTGTGTTAGAGGACCAGATGGCAGGAGCCTTGCTCCAACCCCATTGTGGGCCACTCCAAAGCCCTTTGCAGCCTTAAGCTGCCGCAGGCGATTTAGGACCTGTGGGCTCATCTGCTCAGTGTCGTGCTTTTCTCTTACTGCTGTTACATTTCTTCCTTTTACATGTGCTAAGGCACTTCCTTAATTAAAAAATGTTGCAAAATAAAAATAATGCAGGCTTGCTGTGTTTGGTTTAACCAGTCTGAACGTGAGCTCAATGAAGTTAAGGACCAGTAGGTGGGAATAAGAGAGGGTAACTTCATCCGTTTTGTTATCGCTGTGAATGCAGCTGAAATAAGAGCTCCGGTTGTGGCTCAGGGGGCACAGCAGCAATTCAGACTATGCTGTTGTTGCAGACGTGCGACCACCTGGCTGCTTATCTTCTGACCATTGGCTCTGTTGGGTGACTCTGTGAAGGAAGTCTTCAACATTGCTGGCATGGCTTGGTCAGCTTCAGTTCCTGTCCTTGCTACACATCCCTCTTTTGGGCTGTACCCACTCCTCTCCTACTTTGTTTTTCATCCCACCTCAAACTCTCCCTAAGGTTCTGAAAAAAAAAGTGAGAGGTATCCCCTGCGCACTCCCTAAGAGCCTGCATTATCTAAGCACCACATGATCCATACCACCTCTTCTTCTGAACCCCGCTGCAGGCATCCAGAGGGTGCACCAGTTGGCAGAGAACACCAGGTACTTCCGGCGCCGCCTGCAGGAGCTCGGTTTCATCATTTATGGGTCTCAGGATTCGCCTGTGGTGCCATTGCTGCTCTTCATGCCAGGGAAAGTAGGGTAAGCTGCCTGGGGGGTGTTGAGACCCAGTACCCGCCCTCTATAAGAGGTGTGTCTTCTCTCCCAACTGGAACACACTGGGCTGTGGGCCACTCACAGGGAGTCCAGCACCAGCAGAACTGATGAGCAGAGTGGTGGCGCCATTGGCACGGTCTCAGGAGCCGGCCGCTGGGCGTGGGGGGGGGTAAGTCAGTGTTGTGTCGCTGGGCCACGGGTTGCAAGCGCACCAGCTGCCACCCAACCTTGTGTTAAAAATACCACAGAATGCACGGAAAGCGCTGACACACACGTAAGGTTATATTCTGTGTGCGTAGATGTAGTGAGGCGTGCTCGGACCCAGCCCACCTGCACACTTTGGCCACGCTCCCTCTTCCTGTCTGCTCCCAGCTCTGGTTCAGACCCCCCCCAGCTGCCTCCTGCTTCTGCCCTTCAGTCGCTTGATTAATGGCACCAAACAACATTTGTATCCCAACATTTTACTGACACTCGTAAGCTTTCTAGAAATCGGCCCAGCCGTCCAACTCCAATCAGAACTTTACATATTGCTGTTTTTCTGTCAGTTCATGTGCTGTATAAAAAAAGTTGTGTATTTTATGGGAAATGCGGAACAGGACTAACACAGCAGTGAGGCCTGCCTGTTTCCTGCAGGGTTCGACCCTGTCACTCTGGAGCAAAGGGGTTCTGATCTGGGGCACCTGTGAGTAACTGAGCAGAGTTGAGTGTCTGCTTGCCTCCACAGGGCCTTCTCCCGAGCTATGCTGGAACGCAAGATTGGCGTGGTGGTGGTGGGCTTCCCAGCCACGCCCATCACGGAGGCACGGGCACGTTTCTGCCTCTCCTCAGCTCACACTCGGGAAATGCTGGACAAGGTGGGGCAACAGGGCTGGGGGGGGGGGCAAGTCCTCTCACCTGCCTGCTTTGTTTTATACAGTTCTTTTTTCTTTTTCTTCCTAAAGCAGTCTGTTGGCTGGTACCACCACCTGTCCACAGTGCTCTGTGTGTGTGTGTGTGTGTGTGTGTGTGTGTGTGTGTGTGTGTGTGTCTGCACTTGGACATGCACATGTAACTATGCCTTGCCTTCCTAAGGTGCTGTGTACCCTGGATGAAATTGGCAATTGCCTGGGCCTCAAGTTCTCACGCCGGAAGTACACCCTGCGACCTGATGTGTATGACGAAGTCCAGTTTGACCTGGACAGTTGATAGCAGCCCCCCCCATCCCCTGTGCATCGCCATGGGCAGCACGGCAGTCAGTGGAATTCTGGGACGTTGTCTATTCTGTTCCTAGAGGGAAGCGCTGCACCATTTCCTCAGTTGTTGACATTTCCTGAAAATGGAGATCAGTTCAGGGTGCGGTTAAGTCACCATGTGGATGGTCACATCATGACCACTGGGATGCGAGACTCACCTTCATTTCACCTGTATTCTACTGTGTGCTTACTATGACTGTGTTCATAGTAAATACGATTATTTTATTATTTGTACAGCTAGATTAGCACCGTTTGCTAGGCTAAGAAGACTGAAGAAGGGAGTGTTTTTGTGCTCATGAACAAGAGAGATGAAAACACCGAGCGACAGATCTAAATGAAGCCCAATTCATTTTGCAGCGGTGACCCAGATCAAATCATCGCTCCAGCCAACCCGCCCGCCCACCAGTTGCAAATTGCTAAATCCTTGAAGCAGTGACTTTTTTTATTTTTTATTGGATGCTGCTTTGGTCCACGAAAGACCACCATCATACACTGGTTTGTAATTTCAGATGAAAGGGTGGGGAGAAGCTTGATTTCATGTGCAACTTTGCTGCTGATGATACGAATCTGGCCGAGGTGGTTTACAGAGACCCTTATCTCTGCTTTCGTTTGAAGTGCACTCTGAGCAATTTATGCTGCTTATTTATTTTTTCAACCTGTGCCGGTCTCGGCCTCAGTAGATGCCCTGTTGGGTTCAACGTGTTCACAAAACAATTAGCAAAGTCCAGATTGCGGAGTCTCAAGTGGTAGCTGAACATCATGCAAAGTACTATAACAGCAACTTGTATTTTTGCCATTTGGCAATTCACTTTTAGAACATTCATATGACCCAGCAGGGGGCGCAGTGGTTAAAAGAACCCAGCTGTTTATAAATGGATGAATCAGTGCAAGGAGCTTAATATACATTGTGAGTTGCCTTGAAAAAGTGAAGAGTAGTCATTAATTGCATTTTTTGAGCATTTATTTGTTCTAAACATTTTCTTTCATCTTCCTGTTTTGGATGTTATTTTTATATATGAAGTCTTAAGGACAGCTGCCCTCTGTTAAATGTGTTCAGCTCAGCCGTTGTTGCTAACAAATTGGTTCAGAGTCCTGCAACAGTTCAGATTTGAGCTATAAATGTTGGCAGCAGCCCCCCCGCCTTGTGTTTAATTTGGGAAAAAATGCCACTTGACAGGTTTTGCCACTGTTCTTTCCATGAATACGGAATCCAGCTGTTGTGTCTTTTACTGTAAGTCTGAATTTAGAAGAATATTTTATAGAAAATGTAAGTTTCAGCTTCTTCACTGGTCATGGCCCTCAGTCCTAAATGCACAATTTTTACACCTGTGAGCCTGGAGTTCTCACACACACACACACACACACACACACACGCACACAGAGAGAGACAGACAGAGCATCTGACCCCCCCAGGAGTGAAGCATGCTGGGCATGGGCCGTACAAGCTAACGTTAACTTAAACTAGCAATTAGCCATGAGTCGAGCATTCTCCAGGTGCGCGGTAACCACTTGATTGATAGTTAAATTTATTCAGGTAATAAACATTTCAATAGCTGTCACACTGTTTCTGCTCCTCACTGGTTTTCATTTTTCAAGCACACATTATGTTGTTTGTGTATTTTCCATCACACAAAACTCCATAGTAATAACCTTTAAGAGGGTTGGACCCAGAAGAGTTTTGTGGGAGTTTTACATATTATTTCATTCACCCTGCTGCGGTGAACTTCATAGGGTGCTGGATTTCATCTGCGGTCATAAACACGTAAACTACTGGCTTTGGGAGACACGGAAATCGAGGAGCTTTTAAACTGCAAAGCTTCACTCAGACCCATCAAAGGAGGATCGGGGTGCCGTTTGACCAGAGAGGCTTGCATGTGATCTTTTCATGCCAGAACTGATTCATTCTCATTGCACTGAATGGAACACAGTCAGACCAGGAGCTCAAGGAATTGTGGGTTGCTAGGTCCATGGGGCCACCTTGACATCAGTCCTGGGCATGTAACAGAAGAGGAACCCGGGAGTGTTGTGATGGGGTTCTGGCCCTATATATGTGCACAGTGGGAGGTTAGCACTCAGTGGACCAAATGATCAGGAGGGACATCAGTCACGTTCAGTAGCTGTTAAAGTTTGCAGTTGTCTTGCCTTGTTGTCCACATAGATCATCTACAACGTTGAGGTGTGTGCCAGATTATCTTGCTAAAGAATGAAGGGCTGCCCATCTAGTTTTAATCCTGATGCAACAGTGTGTCTCGCAAGGATGTTATGATGACCATGGTGACTGAGACCTCTGAAGAACAAAGTAGCCCCATGCAATGATGCCAGACAGTGAGAATCACAGCCATAACTCATGTACAGACCTTTTCTGAGCCTAACACTAACAAGTTGAAACCTAAAATTAAGTTTTTCTTGCCCATTTATAGCAAACTTCAGCTCCTCAAATATTTAGGTTCATTTTTTAGCACAAAGTGGTTTCAAGCAGGTGAACTTATATTTTTGTCTGCTACTGTACCTGCAACCTGGGGATTGGCTTACATTAAAGGTCGTAAGGTTGTGTCTATCAGTTTGATGCCCCACACTTGCAGAGGTCTCAGGGGGCTTGGGGGGTCTCCAGAGGTCCTTTGATCAGTCCACAAGGTGTGCCGGTGCTGGGGTTCTTACTCTGTGTGGCCTTCTCAGCAAGAGGCAAAGGCAGCTGCACCCCTGCTGGCTGCTGAGGCCCTACATCCTGCCCAAATGGGCGCAATACTGTGAGGGGAAGCGGAGGCCGCTGGGCAGTCGTCTCGGTGTGGCCCTCGGCGCCTCCCCCGCAGCCACAGCACCAGCAGGGGATGACACGTTTGGCTTTCGTGTAGGACAGCTCCCTGAAGTGTGATTTGCAGCCCCTCTCGTGTTTGAGCGGGGTGATGAAGGGCATTTGCGGATTTCTTTCTCTCCCTCATCATCCACATTCCAGCGGTGAGAGTCTCCTTTAGAGGGACAGTAGGAAGGAGGGAAAATAAACACTGGCTGTTTATTTTCTCCAACCCCCACAACCCAGTCAAGGAAGCCCCTTCATGTTTTCTAAACGCTTAATGGTGGTTTTGCCACTCCGGTCTCGCATCAGCATGGTTCAACCACAGCATGTTCAGAGTTGATGGAATCACTTCCGGAAACATCCATTTAGTCACGTCTAAACCCCCCAGACACAAATGAGCTCATTGATGGGCCACATTTCCACACACAGGGGTTCTCTCACTCTCCATGTCAAAGGGGGTGGGAAACTGCTTAATGAACATCTCCCAAGCATCGCCCATCCCAGTGAGTGTGTGAAGATGTGAAGATGCTGTGCTGGTTGCTCCGAGAGGACAGAGCTGCAAAGCTTGACATCGCAAGATGGTTCCCCATCACCACCATGGCCTACTCCCACCCTGCCGGGCCCCAGCCGTGTCAAGACGGGCACAGGGGTCTGGTAAACAGATGTCCCACTGAATTTCCCCTCCTTTTTTCTTTTCTTTTCTTTTCTTTCTTCCCCCTCAAAGGGGTCGAGAACATAAGAGGCAGCTCACAGCGCAGGCTGCAGGAAACATCTGTCCATCCCGCAGAGCAGAGAGCAGGCGGCGGGCGGCCCCTGTGCTCTCCAGTCCCGCTCTTTTGAACCACGGGCCCATGTGCCGTATGCTGATTGGAATGGCATGTCGCTGCCATGCTGCACAGGGTGGGGGTGGAGCCCGGTGCTTTGAAGCTGTCCAGCACCTTCCAGAGGTGCGGATTCTCCAGGCACCATTTTGTATGTCAAGGTGTCAAGGTGGAGCAGAAGAAACCACAGCCCAGCTTCACTGAGACAGGAGTGCTGTATGAGGTCAGACGGACGGATGGATGGATGGATCTATAGCACATATAGAAGGCGAGATAGCAGGATGGTGAACTTTCTGTCACC
The DNA here is from genome assembly GCA_018136845.1 of Heterotis niloticus. Classification (NCBI taxonomy): domain Eukaryota; kingdom Metazoa; phylum Chordata; class Actinopteri; order Osteoglossiformes; family Osteoglossidae; genus Heterotis; species Heterotis niloticus. Next base: position 10,113,115 of record CM030889.1, read on the forward strand.
ACAGTGGATTTTGGGCCATCGTATAAAAAAAAAAACTGTTTTTTGTGTGTCGGCAGTAGGGATACTAATGCTAGCACGGACGTCACAAATGAACATTTTTGTTGCGATTCCATAGCCATAATTGCACATTATAACAGCTTATTTTCATTACTCTCTGCACCAGCATGCTTTCAGGATAAATGATTTATGTGCAGAAGGAAAGACCCCAAGGAACAAGTCTGGGGTAATCGATGGTCCCGTGGTGTCGTCCAGGAAGCACAGCGGCACCGTAGGCCTTCGCTGGATTCCACACGTGTTCTGGGACACAGAGCAAGAGCAAACCGCACTGCAGGCGAGATGCATTACGCTTCCCACGATGCTCCTCTGGGCTTCTGGAAGCCACACAGCCACCACAGGGAAAGATTTTCGTGGCGAAATGCGGCCAAAGAAACAAGGCCTCGCCGGACTTATACAAGTCCCTGTATCGTAAATGAGAGGCTCCTCCTGCAGGGAATTCCCTATGTTGGCATGAATGAGGGTTCCGCATGCAGCCTGTGTACATGCCAACTCTGGGCCACCAGCACGCTTCGACACAGCCCCAAGCCCGAGCCCAGAAGGCAAACAATAATGTCAGAAGTGTTTACACGAGCTCACTGACAAATGTCACATGGCCACATCTTAAATGAGAAATGTGCATGCATATATGCTGCGTATGAGTTAAGCACGATACACACATGTACATATATCGTGCTTAACTGGGCCAAAACACAAATGTTACGTCCTAATTTCACGTTGCATTCCAAGATACTTTTATTTTATTGATTTACAAAACAAATGTGACCAGACTGGCTGCACACAGAGCTGAAACACCATTAACTGGGGCTTCTTTCTATAATGTAACACCTGCACTCATCCTATGAGCATAGTCACAGGTACAATGTGCATATTTGCACAAAAATACCATTATGTTTCTTATGAATATGCCCATCCATTCAGCATCATTATCTGCTGTGTCCTGGTCGGGGTTGCAAGGGTGTGGAGACCATCCTGGAACCACTGGGCAACAGGCTATGAAACTGGACCCTGGATGGGACATCAGTCCATCACAGGATGACCACACAAACAGTCGCACGATATGGAGAATTTGGAGTGACCATTTTGCCTGGAAACACATGTCTTTGGACTGTGAGAGGAAACCCACACAGACATGGGGAGAACATGCAAACTCAGCACAGGCTGAGCTCGATTTGAATCCATACCCATACAGCCCAAATGCTAAGGTGGCAGCTGTACTCTGCTCCACAAACGGTAAATTACCAAAGTAACCAAGGTAAGTTACAGTGATAGTAAGGTACTTCAGAATAAGGTACCCATTTATAGAGCAGAGTCATTTTTACTGCTTCAGCTCAGGGTAAGTACTTGACAAAAGAGAGGATTCAAACCCACTACCCCCAGTTTCTAGTGGCGTCTACAAAATATCCCCACCGGCAGAAATTCACTTTTACCAGAACAACATTTACAAACCCAGTGGAGAAGGAAGGATCTCCCCACACATCAGGAGATTGAAAAGCCTGTATGTTTATTATTTTTATGATTATTATTGATTATCAACAGAACAGAACAGCACTGGATCACAGCCAGGCAGACAAGAACGGTAAAATATAATACAAAGGCAAAAGGTTTTGGTATTTCCCAGAGGTGGAGGTGCAGCACTGTCCAAAATGGCCTGCAGGCATTCCAGGTCCTATTCACTTGCCATGCAGATGAAATGTTAATTTTTCTAGCAGAAGAAAATGAGACTCTTGAGTGAAACACCTCTCTGTAGCTGGAGCTTCTGCTGTGGATCACAGTAATGAAATGCAATTTCTTGCCAAATGTGCAGTGTGAGTAACTGACCTCCATCCCAGAAATTCATCAGAAACATAATCTGGACTGTGGTTGAGCAAGAATGCAGAGGAGGACAAGGTGACCGTGGGGCTCCGGGTGGTAAAACCCGCCATAAACGTACGGTGGAGGGAGTAAAGCTCGAATACGGAGCTCAGCAGGGACCTGGGGATCCTGATGGAGTCCAAACACTGAGGAAGAGGAAGTTTCTTTCTCCAGGCAGAGACACTGCAGCAAGTTGTAGGCTCTGAACCCCAAACCCAAGAGATGCCCTTGGACAAGAACAGAACATCAAGTTGGGTTCCTCTCGCATGGCCATCTTTACTATGGTATCCACACAGGGCACAGCGCAGTCTTCATTACACCTCCATCACATCTATCTGACACTTTCCACATTGGGTCCGTGCAACAGTGCACTTTTGCTAATTTATCAGGGCCATTTCTACTGTATCAGTTCAGGGTAAGACCCTTGATCGCAGGAGGTGGGATTCGAACCCGAGTCCTTCAGATTGCACAGCTGTGACCCCTGAGACACTTGCTGGGGCGATCTTAAAAAGGCGAGTCGCTAATAAGAGCGAAAAGGTCGTTTAAGAGCCGTCCGAAAACGCGGCTTGGACACGTTTGTGCGAGAGACCCTGAAGCGGGCGCGCCGGCGAAGGGGTTAAAGTGACGGAGGGGGGCGGGGCAGCGGCGGCGCGCCTTCTGCGAGGGGGGCGGGGCGGGGTATAAAAGCGAGCCCGAAGGCGCTGGACCTGCACAGGCAGCGCGTGAGCTGAGCGCGTGAGCTAAGCTCGAGCCCGGTCCTAGGTTGGCGCGCGCGCGCGCACGCGGGTGCGCACGAGAAGACCACTGTTTTCCGCGCTGGGCGCGAGCTGAACGCGTTGTGCACGCGCCGTGGGAGCGCACAAGTGCGGATAGTGGGGTGTGGGGGGGTGCGTGTGTGTGTGCGTCTCAGGAACCAAAAGAGACGTGGACGTGTGTGTGTGTGTGTGTGTGTGTGTGACAGAGAGAGAGAGATCGTCCGGACCACGAGGACTAAACAAAGGTGAAGAAACGGCAGACAAGCCAATAAACAAAGACCCTGACGTGTGAAGAAGTGCATCAGAATCAACATGAAAGGAAATGAAATGTGGCTGGAGGACAAGGAAGCGCAGGATGCGGAGGAAAGAAGCAGGAGAACCTGAATGAAGTCCGTGTGGAGCAACACCTGGACCCAGAGAGTTACTCGGGGTGCGGTACAGAAGGTCCACCTGGACCAGCACCTGGATCAGCCTGGCGCTGATCCTCTCGTTCTTCTTGTTTCACACTCGTTTTACATCATCTTCAGCTGTGACTGTTTCAATCCTTCACCAAGGTTCTTCTCACCGTGAAAGTTCTGCAGAGCCTCCAGTCCTTCAATGGCAGCCCATGTTGATGAAGGTCCCTCACAGTGACAGTGACCGCTGCCGCGTCCACGGTCTCCGCAGTGAGCATCTCTGACTCAGCCAGAGCTCCTCTTTTTCCTCCGAATCTGCTGCCCCGAGTCCCGTCGTGGCTCCGTGGGGGTGTAGCAGCTCCTCGTCCGCGGCGGATCCAGAGAGCGGGGTCTCTGGAGCGGCAGGAGGCGGCGGGAGCGCCGTCCAGCCGCGGGGCCCCAAGAGCGGCCGCCTCGGGAGGATGGTCCGGCTGGGGGCCGAACTGGCACTGCTGCTGGGGCTCCTCTTGCTCACGCTGCACATCACTGTGCTGAGGAGCAGCCCCCTGCAGCAGGGCAATGTCAGCACCACCTCCGAGCAGCACCACCTCAATGCGCTTCCTGCACAGGTAAGGCCTTGTTTCAGTGCCGCGTTCCATCGTCACCTTGGATCATCTTCCATCACAGCCACCAGCTCTCGTTTGATGTTCACACCTTCATCCACACCATAGTGTTGTCCCTTCTGGTGGACTTCACTTTGGGTTCTACATAGGTTTCACATCAGTCAGGGAGATCCTCTCACTGGGTTCCAGGTGGGCTCCACTTTTGGGTTCCAGGAGATCCTCACTTTGCATCCAAGGTGGACTCTACTTTTAGTTCTATGTTGTCTTTGGTTTACTGAATTTCATTTAGGTTCTGGGTGGATTTAATTCGAGACCTAGAAATCTTCTGTTTGGGTTCCAAGTGGATTTCACTTTGGTTATTGGGAGATCTTTTTTTTTTTGGTTGCAGGTGCCTCTCCAGTATGAATATTCTAACAAAAATGAAACACATGTGTTGCTCTGGATCTGAAAGCAGCTGCCTGTATGTGTGTGACGTGTTTGTTCTTGGTGACATCCAAGAACATCCAAGATCAAATGCTGGCCCTTTCTTTGCCCAAGTCTGAAGGTCTCAGGTTTTTGTTCCAAATAACTTGAGCCCAAAGAGCCCCTTGGACTACTATCCCCCTACTGGCTCAGGTCCTGGTGGTCTTCACATCTCAGCTCAGGCTGGTCCATTTAGGCATCTTCCTCAGATTTCATCTCAACCTAAAGCCTTCCATTCATTTAATTTCCAAGCATTTAAGCATTTTTATCAATCAGTCAATTTAGCTCCACAAATATATATATATATTCTGAGAAAAAATATATTTGAGAGTTTTGCATTTACACCAAGTTCATGAAGAATGATGTTTGTGAACGTTTGAGAGAAATTCCGAGGGGCTTCGCCTGCCAAGAAGATGGTATTGCAGTAATGGAACTATGTGTGCAGAGTAGGAACATCTTTTGACATACAGGAAATCTCAAATAAAACTGGTCTGGAAGGCGGAGATACACGTGGTAAACGTGCAGGGACCTGCAGAAAGGTACACAACATGGTATTTTGTGGTATTTCCTGCAGGTATGGAGCACAGAAGCTGACCTTAAACATCCAGGCTTTGACATAAAGGACAGAACTGGTGAATTATCGTTGAGCGATAAAAATTTTGACCCGGACCCTCAAACCCACGCAGAATGATGATGCAGTTGTTCCTTCCCGACTGCCACCAGGGGCACTGTTGATCTTGGTCTGGAGCAGTATCTGAACTTCTCGGAAGTTTCGCTCTTATTGCTGTTCATGACATATTTCAGCAGATGGCTGAGTCCTGGTGTCTCGTGGGTGATTCAGCACTGACACAGAAGATCAAACTGTAACCTGGGGTGGGTTTGATGCGTCACTGCTTCAGATGTTTGGGGAGGACCTTCAGGCTGCATTAGGCCCAGTCTCATGATCAATGCAGGAACTGGAAGTCTTCTTTCTCATCCTCTCCACAGGGGGTGAACTCAAGTGACTGTCAAGGAGCTGTGAAGCCAGGAAAACCCCCTGCATTGCGTTAGCCATCTTCGGCAGGGTGGAGCAGGAGAGTGTATGGTTGCGCTGGCGTTGGTTTTAGATACATCTGAGGACGTGCTGGGTTACAGCTAGAAGTTCCTAATAGCATTGTATGGAAATGTCTTAATTGTTCTGGTAGAACAAAGGCTGTGAGTGGCTTTTTGGGAGGGGGGGTGCAGTTTTTGGCAGTCATTGCTATCGGTTAGGAGGGAGCATTGGTCTATGGAGGTCATTGTTCTGCCCAACTCATTGGCTGCAGAGCATCAGTTTCATGTGTCCAGAAATACTCTAAAGTGACCTTTACCCTCAGGGTATGAGTTGCTGTTACCTCAGTGGCCAAAGGTGATGGGGGAAGGTCAGGTGATCTCTGAGAATTGGCCGAACTGCGGGGAAACCTGACCGAGAGCCAACTGTCAACAAAGAGTAACGACAGCGAGGAGGTGTTGTTAACAGTTTGCTGTAAGACCGACCGTGGCTGACTGCTGGTAACGGTCAGGTAAATCCACACAAGATGTTGTGGTCTCTGGTTATAGCGCAGCTCATTTGTTTTAAGGAGGGAAGTTAAAAACATTAAGTGGTAAAAATTCAAAAGAAAGGAGAGGATGAAGTGCGACAGACCTTAAACCAAACTGGATCAATCTATTGGGTTAAGTATTTATTCAGAACCCTAATTTTTGGAGCTTGAATCACTTTTCAACTTGGCAAGAGGGTGAGAGCTGCAGAGGCAACCAGGATTTCCTTACCTCTACCAGCAGCGCAGGAGTAAATAGTTTCTGGGGATCGAAGAGTGCCCGCAAGCTACCTAAGAGGGATCTGTTCACAAGTAGGGTGCAGTTTCAGGTTTATGATCATTGGACTGAATGAAAGGACCACACCTGAAGGTTCTTCAGCTTTCCCATCCACTGCTTCCTGTCCCAAGTTGTGTTGTTGACGTGTCACTGTAGGGTCACGGTGCTGTCAGATGGGTACACAGAAGCTCTAGATGATAACCATCATCGTGGGACCGCAGGACTCTTCGTCGCCAGCAGGAGACTGCAGGGTCATCGCTGTCATCCACCTGTCATCAGCAGGTCCCGCCCAGCCCATGACACCCGAGCTTCCCGTTGATGTGGAAGTGAGCGTTCTCAGCCGAGTCCGTGTGCCCACGGCGCCCCACGGGGCCTCACACAGGAAACATGCCGTGTATTAGATTGGAAATCCTATTCATCTCCTCCTCCCCGTGTGTGTGAACACACACTTGGCAGAAACGGGGGTTTTTTAAGAAGCAGCACCCGGCAGACGGTTAGCGTCACACGAGTGACAGCCCGGTCTGTCCCAGCATCGCTGAGAGACGCTGGCGGTGGAAGGCCTGTCATTTGAGCACCACCGTGACACCTAATGTTAGCCTTGCGGTGGAAGTGGGGGACCAGTAACCACCACTGTGGAAGTGATATCCTACAACCCACCAGCGCCCCCCCTCTGAAATTACAGGCCGTCGCGTCTGGGCGGGGCAGGATGGGCCGAGAGGGATGTGGCAGCTCCAGACAGACAGCGCTATAAATGTCTACATCGCTTTGCAGGCGGCTGGGGATCTCCAAAATGTGGGACCCTCTCAGCCCAAAAGGGTCTGGCATCAACGCCTGGGCGCTGCCAGGACCAGTAAATACATGCCGGCACCCATTTGAAGTATTTGGAGTGCAACGCTGAAGCGCCCTTGAGCGACAATGCGGTGGCTCCCCTGTGACGTCCTTCCTGTTTATTAGTGGAAAGAAGGACTACAGGTTGCGTATGAGTTGTGCTTGCAGTGCGCAAATGTGCCGTTCTGGGTTACTTTTACGTTCCCGTGATTGACAGTTGAGACAAATGGCCTGGTGTCACAGGTGTCGCCAGCGCAAGTCACCACTGACACTCAGAGATGGCAGTATAGTTTGCACTTGAATTTGGGTGAGAACATTTGGAGGGCAGCAGATCATTTTTAATGGGTAAGCACCTTGGCTCAAGCACAGGAGGAAGGATTTGAACCTGCGATGTCTTTGAGTCCAAAAGCAGCTTCTCTAACCACCTGCTGCCCCCTTCAGTGTGCAAACCTGCCATTGTAACTCGCTGTGAAGACATGGGGGGGGGGGGTAAATGAATAATTTTTAGTGACTGTGCATTTCCAATCTTTCCTCAGTAAATGCAGCTGCAGGGGGAAATGCGGTGACAGGAGTCAGGCAGGCAGGACCAGGGACTCTGGAGGCCTTTTGAGAGCTTTGCGGGGGCCTAGCCATGTGCACGGCTGTATGAAGTGTGTGTGGAATCTGCTGGGAGTGTGTCACTGTGAGAGGGTGTTGGGCGGCTGCACAGGAGCTGGTTTACTGAGCAGTGGTGGGTGGGTCTCAAAAGAGCAACAGTTGGCCATGACGGATGTCAAAGTCCCAGCAGTGATTTAGGAATCAACTAGATCAGTGGGGGGTGTAAAAAAAAAAAAAAACATCTGCAGAAGCAGGATCTGGTTTTACTTGCATGTAAGCAGCTCCACCAGGACCAACCCACAACAAACACCTTCTCAGCCTCCTGCAGTGTTTCTGTTACGCGCTGGACGTGGTTGCACACAAGGGTTGTGTTAAAGTCAGCTTGTGGGACCGTGTGGAGGTGGCTGCTGGTTGGATGGAGGCAGGTGAACCGTTTCCCTGCCGATGGTTTGAATGAAGCACCAGAGGAAAGTAAAGAGAACTACCCCTCCCGCACTGCGTTTACCTTACAGGCTGAACCGCGGTAGAGCGGCGTCTTGGAAGGAAGGAAATGATGGGCGGGGTTGTGTGTGTGTGTGGGGGGGGCTGCCGGGAGAAAATGCCGCCGACTCTTTCAACACAAGTGTGACATTCAAAGATGTTCATTTCCTGAACAGAACACCCTGTGGGAGGCCCCCAATTGAAAACGGGAGTCACGCTCCTGTAATCAACCCCTCTCTCTCTCTCTCTCTCTCTCTGTGTGTGGAGAGGGGGGTGGTGCTTTCATTCACATTTTAAGAAGGCACTTCCTGGACTGCCTTGTGTCACGTGATGGACTGTTGGCTGACAGAACCTTTTATCAGCCCAGGCGGCTCTTATTGGGCAGCAGCTGTGCTAACTGTGTGACAGATAATCATATTAGTCTGAATTATTATATTTTTATTATGCCAAAACCTGACTTCCTGTATTCATTCAAAGGCTTTTGAGTAGAAGAGGAGGTGACCAAATTTAATTTGCAGCCTGGCTTTTGTTTAGGCCTTCAGTGAAACATTGACAGTAGTTAATTTTTATTTATTTATTTTTTCTTCATGCCAAGGTGATTTATGGTACTATTTACAATACTTAATGTATTAATACCTATGTGGATAACAGGGTCATTTTTACTGCATCACTTTAGCGCGAGTACCTTGCTCAAAGGTCCTAGAGCAGGAGCAGCCAGGCTACAGTGAAATAACAACATGTCAGCAAGATCACTGGCATCTCCTGCTTTTATACAACTGGTGTCCACTTGTAGTTTCCACTTCAGAGTATTTACATTTATTTATCTATCTGACACTTTTTTCCAAAAAATCTTAAAACCTTAAGCTGCTTACACTGATTTACTTATGTATACAGCAAGCAGCAAGGTAATTTTTACTCTCAAGTGCCCTGATTTCTACAACAGGAGGTTGGATTCAAGTGTGAATCAGAAGTTGTAACCACTGTGCCATCTGCTGCCACATTAAGATGTGATGTGGTCTTCTTCTATCTGCGTGAAGAAGCCCAGTAGTAGCAGTAACCTGGAGACAAACACCTGGTATGTAGCTGAAATGTGCATCTGCTTTGGGCCCCTGTGCAGTTCACACCTACTTACGGCCAGTAGCAGGTATTAAGGGTCAGAAGCTGAGCAGGTGAAGCTCAACAGAGGATCGCAGGGAATAGTTGGAGCTCAGATTCCCATCCTTGAAAAGTCCTGCTGGTTCTTTTCACATAGAACTCAGAAACACCCCCCGATTTGGGAACGTGTGAGTCGGGCCTTGAAAAAAACCCGGCTGAGTGAATATTTGCTAAAGCTCTGAAGGAGCATGAGGGAACACCCAGAACATCCCAGGGCAGCAAAGCAGTGCATCCTGGATGACCTTGCGGGTGTGGACAGGAACTCCTGCCTCCCAGCGGTGTCTCTCCTGCTGGGGTTTCCATACGGCCCCTCAGTCACCGCCTGCAGAGGGGCCATGTCTCGGATGCCAGAGCTGCTGAGTGCCATTTGGTGCTGAGGTTTAATTAAAGGCCACAAAAGCGTCTGGGGCAGAGCCGAGGTGTGCGAAAAAAGAAATAATATTGCAGAGGAGATGGAGAGCTCACTAGACGGGATGCGCTGCGCTTCAGCTCGTCCTTTACACCTCACGTCCACACTGTAATTGCGGATCCACATCACCAGGGGGTCTGCAGCCATCACTAAGCTCAAGAACATTACATCACTAAACCTTTGTTTCATTCATAGCTACATCGCAGTTCTTGGGTTGCTTTTTTTTTTTTTTTTTGCTCTTCTTGCTTTTATGACTTTGTTTATGAGCTTTGATGTGCCCTGTCTCCGTGTCTAATTGGGTGTCCTAAATTGGAAGACTTCGAACTGCTCTGGTTTCCATCTGGCAAGAGGAAGGTTTCAAAGGAATGTATTTTTATTTTGTGTACACGCATGCCGCACACACACGCGCACACACACACACACACACACACACACACACATATACACACACACAGAGGTTCACAGTATTGCTCTCTGGCGATGGCTGCACGTTGTCCAGCAGAACGCTGGAGGCTGTGTGTTAAGCGGCTGGAAATCATAGTCATGGGCTGTCGTGTCCAACCACAGGAGCAGAACCCATGTTGGGTTGCAGTCACTGAAAGCTTTCTGCCATGTTGTTTTTTTTCCAAATGTTGGTGATGCATGCATACTCACTCACTTACTCACACACACACACACACACACACACACACACACACACACACACACACAAGCACAACACAGGCTGTGGCAGGCAACCAGAGGTGCACCATGGGACTGCTGTTCTCTCAGCAGGGTTGGGACAGCATGGACAGAGGAGACAGACTTTGATCTCATTGTTTGCCACATGCGGATGGAAAATTACTGGGTTCTTATACTATAGCTGTCAGTCTGGTGGGTAATGATTGTCTTGGGTGTATGTGTGTAAGTGACCTGAACACAAAATTTGGAAGTCACTAATGCATTTTTTTCCACTGTCTGCTGAGAACACAGATGTTTCTTCCAGCAGAGGTTGCTGCTCACGTTCCTGTAGCCTTTTCTCTTCCAAGGAGTTACTGTGATGCTGGAGGACCAAGTGTGGAGCAACCATGGTATTAATTAGCCGAGCCGAACAGCTCTTTTCTGACAAGATGTGGTGGACATTGCGCTGCAGAGGACAGGTGGAAAACCCTCACTGGACAAATGAAGCTGAGCTCTGCCCCCCAAACCCAGCTTCCTCCTTTTTTTCCTGAAGCACAGGAACTGTCCTCTCCTTGCTGACCCATGTCGTGGTCTCCAACCCTTTCTTGTTGGGGTTGTTACCCTCAGGGCTCCTGCTATTTGAACCCCTGCCATTCTGGCATTGCTAAACGCTCCTCTTACAAGACACATCAAATCCTTTCATCTCACCGCTGCTGTGAACACGGTACTGTCTTTGTTTTTCTAAGGGGGGTCAGACAGGGTGCCGAGGTCTTTGTGTCATGTTGGTTTTATTTTTGTCAAACAGCTCCAACTGGCAGTTGGCCATCGGCGCCATTCTGGAACTCATCCTCAGTGCCGGGTCACACTCCTAGAAGTGGCTGGAAAAGTTTCTTGGGTTCTTGCCGCGCCCCGGCATTTGACACGATGCGGTCTCTGTCTCTGCAGGGCGACCCCCACGGTGAGAGCAGCTCCTCGTCCCGGCTGACCCGTGGAGACCGGCGCTCAGCCCCCTTCCCCCACCTCCACACACAGTCCCACTCCAACGCTGGTGTCCTGCAGAGGGACGGACCCGGTGCCTTCCTCCTCGACCTCCACAACTTCCCCGACCTCTCCAAGACGGACATAAATGGACAGAACCCTAACATTCAGGTATTTGTCCCCCAGAGGCCCTAAGTAGATGGGGTCCAAAGCTGGTTTCTGTCCTCTCACACTAAAAAGAAGAAGCAGGTGTTCTGGAGGTGGATAGAAAAGAAAAGGCTTGAGGCTAAGAAAATGAAGTGGTGACTTTTAGAGAAATAAGTGTGTTTATTGGAACCTAAGGGAGGTGCACAAATGGCCAAACACCCCGAACAGCATTTGAACAGTGAAAGGGTCACCAGAGCATTACTTTGGGAGGTTCAGGTCCACATCCAGAGTAGGATGGGAAATTCCTTACACTAAAGCTGGGGATGTAGGACAGAAAGGGTTCTGAAAGATGGTGGAGAAGTAAAATCATGCTGCACAGAGTATCTAATAATAAGTCACACTCAAATCTTTTTGTTTCCCCGTATCATGCATAAATGTGTGTGCAGCTCAGTTTGTCGTGGGTTAACCTTCATCAGGAGTAGACAAAGCGCTTTAGCCACACACATAGCATGATCAAAGCACAGTTTGTCTGATACCAGCATGTTGTTGGTTCACATCCCTCAAGCGGCTGCCTATAGAAGCAACATTCAAACAGCAAATACATGGATAAACATAGCAGATGGTGCCGGACTCATTTATGTAGCTGTCAGGAGATTAGGAGCGAAACGGTTTTGAAAGAGATGGGTTTTAGACCCTTACTGAATGCTGGGAGGAATTCAGCAGGTCTGAGGGACAGAGTTCATTCCAAAATATTGGGAACAAAACAGAACTGATGGACGTTCAATTTTGGACCAGAAGTGGAGGGGCGCAGCTCTTTTGCTGGGGTTCAGACAACAATCGGGTCCTGTAGATACGAGTGTGCAGAACCTTGACCATCTTGTGGGCCAGAGTCTGCAGTCATTCTTCCTGCAGCTCATATGACAGACCTGAGGTATGTGGCCATCTTTTGTAACAAATTATGGGAAGGGTGACTCATTCATCAGCCATTCAAACCAAGAACCTGCTGTTGTAGTAAACTTCTCAGCCCACAAATCTGGCTCCACTCACAGAGAGACAAGGAGGAATCCTCAGCGTACTGTATGTATGAGCCCCGACACATGATGACATGTTTAAATGTGTCAAGATGGAGCGGATTTCTCCAGATCTGCTCAAAAACAGCGCAACTTTGATCTGCAGTTTCATCTGATCCAAGGGAGTTTGAAGAGCCCTTTGAACTCAATGTTAAGGTGGAGAGGGCAAGGGCGGAGGCTCTGGTGGCCTCCTAACCTGACCGTAAATCCCGTCATCTGGGATGCACGTGTGCGATGCCTGGTCTGCCTCATCTGTAAATCTGAACAGCAGTTTGTACATAGGCATTGCCGAGCAGTCGAGAAACGAACGCTCGAAACCAAAGAGTCTCAAAGCAGACCTTATGTAGAGCCACCACAGGGTGACAGTTGTAGTTTTTCTGCAGGAAAATCAGATTTTATGTAGGTGTGTAGTCAACAACCTCACAGCTCAGCTCACGCGAGCCTGGTTTATATTAACCTGGTCTGAATGCCCTCATCCAGCTGGTCCTGCTTAGTGAAGACTGAACCTGTCTCGAGCCTTGCTCGCTCTGGGATGCGGGACTCACCACGAGAGGCGTCTGCTTCTCCTCAGGTCACAATTGAGGTGGTGGATGGGTTGGAGGTGCCAGAGCCTGAGAAGGAACTGCGGAAGGAGAGCAAGCCAGCTTGGGGCACGCCCAACTGGAGGAATTGGTGGCAGCGTTCGTCTTCAGGCATCACCGCCCGCCGGCCGGAGGAGCAGGATTATCCATACGAGGGGGACACCGACGACAGCAACTTCCTCAAGCCGATGGGGGAGTGGGAGCAGCGAGGGGGTGGCGGCAAGATCCACACGGAATACGGTGAGTTTGTGTGTGTGAGGGGCGAGGGCACAAACTAGCTAGATTTCTCCAGAGGCCTCCCAAACGGGACTATGACATCATACATTTAACACAAGCAGAGCCGTTTACCACGTTTTCATTCCAAGGGCAGTAATCAGGGGCCACCATTACGGCTAAGCGCCTGCTACGCGAACTGGTTTCTAGCTCCTGATCGGCAGAGCGTGATCGTGTGAACTGATCACAGGCTGCCTTTCTTCTGTCTGCCGTTCTTGGAAGGGAGGTGGGGGAAGGCAGGTAGAAGGAGGGGAGGGGCGGTGCATCAGTAAACAAACACACATCCAGGCTGAAGAAAGCTTGCTTTGTGTAGCAGATGTTCCTCCAGTGCTCCAGCCCCCCTCCAGCCAGGCGGTGTTGAAGACCGCCTACCCCCATCTTTATAGCCCCCCATGTAAATGGAAGCAGATGGGGCGTGAGCTCATTGTGATGCCCCATTCCTCTTAATCACCTCCACGTATCAGTGGACACCACGGACCCCATCGCAGCTGAATCGGAGCCCCTGCCACAGAGGCTTTTCTCTGTCCGGGCCTGACGGCACGTTATTCCTCGAGACCCCGGCCAGCGTTCACCCCAAATCTGCTCACTGTGATCCTTGAGGACATATAGTTATGTCCAGTGAACAGATACAACTTAGGGTAAAGTATGTTTCATTGCATGAAGGGCTTAGGATAAAGACCCACGATGGCTGAAACAGTCGATGTCCGGTACCACAGTTTTTTTTTTTTTTTTTTTTTTTGCTAACATACATTACACAGGTAGCTTTGAAGGTGAGAGTGACAGATGGTGTGATTCAAAGAAATGTACAAGTTCAGTAGAGAAGAAAGAAATGCATTGAGACCCATCCCGAATTTAAAGAGATGTTCAGCAGTTCTGAGGGACAGAGGAAAGAAATTCCACGCTGATGCCGGAACTGATTTTGGACACCGTGTGAGTCGGACCACCAAGCACCTAGATGTGGAGGAGCACAGCGCTCTTGTAGGGGTGTAGGGAGCGATGAGGCCATGTCGACGTGGGTCCTCACAGATGCGATCCATCCCCCAACGGCCAAATGTGTGCTGACTATTTGACCTTGTACCTTGAGCTGCCAGCATTCCTCCGTGCTGTCAAGATGCCGATACACCAGGCCACAAAAACGCACACCTACAGGCAGCCACACACCCCGAGACACCTTATAAATGCACTGTTATGAAGGCTTTCCAAGAGGAATTAAAATATTCACTTTTTTTTTTAGTAACGCACAGCTGTTTTCAAATGTCAGAAGCAGGACCACGATCGCAAACACCCAGGATTATCAGCCATGGATACACACAGCCAGTCAGCTGCTCAGTCTTGTTTTACTTGTCCATCAAACCTCTCTGACTGCTTTTCGTCACTAAGTGTTGAATGCGATAGCCCCTGGGGGTCGCCCGTGGCGACGGTTTCTGGAAACAATTGCCGATTTCTATCTGAAAACGCTTCCCAGCAGTGGTTTTTGCGAGCGCGTGATGGCCCGTTGAGGAGGAAATGTTCCTCTGGTTCACTGCCGTCGAGGCTCCCTGTGAAAGCTGGCACTCTCCCCAGCGCCATTCTATGGTTAAACACTTGCAGCTGCCCCAGTCCTGAAGGAGGAAGGGCGAGGAGCCAGGTTATGGTCTCGCTTGCATGGCAGCTTTTGGCATGGGAGCAAATGCCAGCGCTTGTCCTGCGTTCCCACAGGGAAGCTAAGCGTCAGTCAAGAGCGAATGTGCGCGCGCGAGAATGTGTGCACATATGTGGGGGGTCCAGGGCTTGAGCCAGCAGAGCTCAGCTGGCCGGACCCTGGTGTGGCCCCCGCACGTGTGAAACCATTTAGAGAGGCACGCTAATGACTACGTGGCCTGGCATCCGGCCCGTGCTTCAGGTACCGGCAACATGTGGAGCTGATCAACACAGCTGCAGCGTTACTGGCAACCTGTTGACATTCTGAACCTCCCCCCCCACACACACACACCCCTTCTACAGACTACATCGACGGAGACGGGGATTGGAGCACCTGGTCGCCGTGCAGTGTAACCTGCGGCAACGGGAACCAGAAGAGAACCAGGTCGTGTGGGTATGCCTGCACAGCCACAGAGTCGCGCACCTGCGATGCACCCAGCTGCCCAGGTCAGTTTGCAAGTCTCGGGGGGGGGGGGGGGCAATTGACCATTATGGCCTTTTTACGGTGGGCAACTGGCTTGGTGAAGAAAAGTGGTAATTTGGAATGTGAGGCCTCCTTAATCGAGACTGTTGACCTCACTATGGAGGGTCCAATGGCAGTCCAAGGGGCAAGGGACACCTTCCAAAGGGACAATGTGGTAGGGAAGTGGTTAAGGATTTGGGAAGTTGTTCTTCGTTCATTAATCTTGATTGCTCAAACCACAGGGATTGAAGATGCATTCAAGACGGCAGCCACTGAAGTGAGTCTGCTCACAGGGAGCGACGAGTTCAACGCAACGGAGCTCTTCAGCGTCGGTGAGACGTCCGCCTTTTAATTCCCTTCCACAAGATCGGTCCCTGCGCCCATCAGACAGCTCATCCCCAAAATTTTACACATTCATCTCATGCAATTTGGAATTGTTCAGAGGCCCCAGGAGGAAAAGTCACATTGTGACTCCTCTACTTTTTTGTCCCCTTACACGTAAAACGGTGTGAAACATCTCACTGGTATCTTCTAGACATGGACAGCTGTGAGAGGTGGATGAACTGCAAGAGTGAGTTCCTGAAGAAGTACATGCTAAAAATGACCAACGACCTGCCCAGCTGTCCCTGCTCCTACCCCACCGAGGTGGCCTACAGCACGGCCGAGATCCACGACGCCGCCTCGCACAAGGACTTTCGCTGGAAGGATGCCAGCAGCCCCAAGGAGAAGCTGGAGATCTACAAGCCCACCGCGCGCTACTGCATCCGTTCCTCCCTCACTCTCGAGTCCACCACGCTGGCCGCCCAGCACTGCTGCTATGACGACAGCATGCGGCTGATCACACGCGGCAAAGGCGCCGGCACGCCCAACCTCATCAGTACCGAGTTCTCAGCCGACCTGCACTACAAGGTGGACGTCCTGCCCTGGATCATCTGCAAGGGCGACTGGAGCCGCTACAATCAGGTGCGACCACCTAACAATGGGCAGCGGTGTGAGGAAAACCCGCAGGATGAGGACTACTACAGACAGTTTGAAGAGGCCAGGGAGTTCTGAACCTGCCGAGCACGGAGGGCGCAACCACTTTTTCTTCAGGGCCGTTGCCAGAGGTTTCGCCAAAACCTCAGAAGGACCTCCTCAGAAGGCAGCGTGTCACACCGTCGCGATTCCACCCACGTCCCTTGCAGACCAATGCAGGGAGGAAAACAAAACGCTAGAAGCATCCTCCCACCTCACAGCGCTGGCAAGCGTATCGCCCAATGCGGTAAAATGTTGACTATCTAAAAGACCGCACAGACTATCCAGGAGCAGAGAAACTGCTTGTTTTGCGCTCAGCAGAAAGCGCCAAACAGTGTTACTGACTGCGACTAAAGAGCGCAAAGACAAGTGGCAACTTCTCCGTCCGAAAAACCTCAACTTCCAACTCCGGGGTCCATATTCAGGTTCCAGTGTAAAGGACTGTACGCCTGTTTATTTAGCATGCATCACATGTCTACAAATAATCCACAGCTGTATTATCTGTTCTCCTCGCCCTCACACCTTATGGATGTAAAATAAAACTTTCATTATTTTTGTAAAGTATTTATTAAACTGTAGCTACATCCTGTGCGTTGGGTATAACTATGCCGCTCGTGTCTGGAGCAGGGATGTGCGCATTCAAATGTACCGAAAGACCTAAGAAAATTAACACATTTTTAAATAAAAGCAAATGTAATTCTCACTTTCTTCTGTTCGGTATTTGCAGTTTCTTTTTTCTTAAACTTCCACTCGTAGGCCATTTTACATCTGTTGAATTTTTATCTTTAAATGTTTGCTATTTTTGACCATGTCCACATGCAACTGGGGTTCCTCCCCACGTTTTATCATGCGGGCAGGCGGCAATGGCGCCGGGGCAGACCTGCACGAACTGCCGAGCTTTTCCTCCTCCCTCCTTCCTCCACCGCCGGCTCGTCTGAAGCAACTGCGCAATTATGACAAACGTTCTCCTTCCCTCGGAAATGACTCTTTTTCCGTGTCCGTGGTACAGGAGCTTCCTGGCAGGTCAAAGACGGGACCCCCCTCGGATCACGGGGCCTGCAAAGCCAGGCGACCTCAGAGCAACAGGTGGTGTGAGGGCTCAGGAAAATGTGGGCAAATATGGTCACTAAAAACCTCTCGCACTTGAAACGGATAAAGATGTCAAGCAGACCGTGTCTAAATAAAGCAGATCTCAAAAACGCTTCTCCCAAACCCTGAATGGCAGTCACAGAGCCCATTGGTGCAAAAACAGAACAGCTCGTTGACCCGGGGGGCTGCCAGGTAAAAATAAATTATTTAAAAAATGCCCAACTTCTACTGGAAGAACCCAAGCTGAAACTCCACCTTCTATCAAAGTGAACTTGCGGTACTTTACCTTGAAAAGTTACCCGGCTGGGTACAAGTGGGTAAAAACATTAAGTAGTTAAGAAACAATGAATAAATGTAAATGTTTAAGCATCGCTCATTTACTGCGTGAATTCGGGTCGGGATCCGTAGGGGCCCCAAGCGTCCAACGTAACACAACCTGCAGGTATTTTAGCACTTTGCCACCTGCTGTCCCAGCAGTTGTGTGACACCGCCCACCTCTTTACGAGACACTTTAAAAGTGTGAAGAGAAGGAGGGCGTCGAGGGGGCGCCGAGGGGCCGTCGCGGCGCACGGAGCCGAATAAGAAGTCTGCACCGTACGTGGGACGGTCCAAGCTTCCCATGTGCAGTTCTGGAAAAGGGACGGTTAGTGAGAAGCCCTGTACACAGAGCAACATGGCAAGTTCCAGCATGCTTTGCTGCTGTCATTCTGTGTGCGCGCGCTGTATTTATATGTGTGCGTCTATGTGTACGTTTCTGATGTGTGATCTGTTTCCTCCTGCAGGACGCAGATGTGGCTGCTGCCGTTTTTAGCCCGCCGCTTGGCCCTGTTATGGGCGGCGTAGCACATTTCAGGAAGTGTCTGTCCACAGCGCTGCGGGCCTTTCGTTGCGCGGGATGCGTAATTAAAAGGCCGCCTCGCGTCTTCTAATCTGGAGGAGCCGAAGCAGGGACCACGTGGGGTGGGGTGGGGTGGGGTGGGGGTGTATGTGAGCACGGCGTGCGGCGGAAGGACAGCTGAACAAACAGGTCAAGCCTCGCGGGTCACGGACCCCACTTGGCCCCAGCTTTTAGGGCATCCTGGATGGACACATGGCTGCCCACCCTCTTAACACTGGAGAAATTTAACTGAAGTGAATCGCAGATTATTCTTGCTTGGCTGGACTTGGGGGGTCCAGTCCAGTCTGACAGATTTACACAATTTTAAAGTTTAATTTTAACATGATGATAATCCAGTTAATTTGTAGCAAACCTGAATGAACCATTTTGTATTGTGCATCGTGCATGTGCTTCCAAATCACAAAGTTTAAATTTAATTTAACGCTCTTCCCAATTCGACCCGACGATCTACCTCTAGGGAGGAAAATTAAAGTTGATCTTAATGAAAATGGTTAAAAGGACACAAAAATCCCAAACCTGCGTTCGTAAAACATTTCTTATATACTGAGAGTGAGTCTTGAAATCGATCAAAAATAAATAAATAAACAAATTCATATTTTTTCCAACTAATTTTAATTTCCTCAGTTATAAGCACCAATACTTGCAGCGAACACTGTGACACGCTTGACTATCCGGTCATTCCAAGGTGCAGCCGTACGCAAGGTACCTGCATCTACGTTTTGGGCCTTCGGGGCTGCGGAGCCACCGACTGCTGCATTTTCCAGCAGTGCCGCCATGTGGCTCGAACACACAGAGCGGCTTTCAGAGGAGACTATAATTAAGGGCTGCGGGAACTACTGAGGGCTGCGAGGGTGTTGTTACTGCGGGGGGGATTCCTGCCCTTTTTTGAGCTGGGGGGGGGGACAGGGTGTCCCACTGTGGGGGGTCGGCGGTCTATTTCCAGTATAACAAAGGCAGTTCAGGCAAGCTGTTGACGGCTGGAAGGCCACGGCGTTGTGATTTACTCCCGCACAAATCGCTCGGCATCCAAGGACAACGAAACAGGCAGGCGAGGCGAGCAGCGCCGCCTTTGATCTTCTCCCTCCTCTGGCCCCGGGTTCAAATTTAGGGCTGCGCTGAGAGAGAAGAACGCAGAACACCTTGAATCCCAGGGACCCCGGCCCGCTATTAAGCTCATCAATCCCTTTCCAGCCTGTAGGCAGAGCCCACAAGGGACTGACCACCGGGATCGACGGGCAGCGTTGGCTCGCGATGCGGCACCGGTGCGGCAAGGCGGAGAAAGCGGTAAACAGAGGTAAATAGAGATGAGCAGGAAATGGCGACAAGTCAACACAGCACAGCTGCCTGGCAGGTGCTCCAATGGGTGTCCCCAGAGCCCCCCCTACCGTGTCAGCGAGCTCTGCTGGGAATGTGACATCGGCATCCTGGCGCAACCTGCCGTTTGTCACCCGCGCAGCTTGGCTGCCGCAGAACGGACCCAGGGGTGCCGACCTGGCATCCTCCGTCCAAACAGGTCCGGGTATTTATAGAAAAATATTTAACATCTCTGGACATTGATGGGTGGTGCTGTTCCAGGTCAACCAGAGGGTTCCAGCTGAGCGGGCAACTCCTACTGCTGTTAAAAAAGGGAGTAACCTTTGGTCTCCAACAGGCTGCACGTGCTATGTACAACTCTATTAACCTCAGCTACGCAACAAGTCAATAACAAAAACCAGGCTCAAAAAAAAAAAAAAAAGTTTACAGGCATTTGCATCCTCGCGTTGCTGTAAATAAATGGATCAATCCCAGTCTTCACTGTCAATACAGAAAAAGTGACAAAACATAGTTCTATACACCAGTAACCAAACATACCATATTAGGACAAGCTGAAACGTCACAAGACTGACCAACCGACCAGTGAGCCCCACACACACACACACACACACACACACACACACACACACACACACACTGTTCAAAACACAGGGAGACGGCCATTTTTAGCAGTCATCAAGGTTCTCAAAGAGGGAGAAACAAAGCGGCAGTGCACTGCACACCAAGGCTATCATAAGGCTGTCTATTATCTGTAATTTGACAGGAGACTAAATCATTTGTAAACTCTCCCGCTTTAGCCTTCCCGGGAAGGCCTATTTTTGCCCTGGGTTATTGTCCAGCATGCAATTTATTTCCAGACTATAAATCTCTGGCAGGCCACAGTTAAGATTATACGATGTGCAGAGCAGAGCAGCGCTGGGGAAGATGGGCACAGAGCACAGACCTCCACTGGAGAACATCGGGGCCTCGAGACTCATATTTCAACTTTGACGTTTCCGTTTCCCACGAGCTGCGAAAGAAGGCAAAGGTGTAACACCAACAGGAATAAGAAACACGCTGGCTCTTCAACTGGCACCCAAAATCTGTTTGTAATTCCATTTTGTTCGCCACTTACCAGGCAAGTCAAAATAACAGGTTCATGATTACTTGATGGTTACGTCCTGTAAAAACCTTGGCTGTAGCTATAAATAAAACATTCAGTGCAACTTATTTTAACTTGAAACTGAATTAAAACACGTTTTAAATAACTGATAATTGTTTCTGCAAACTTTTATTCAACGCTAACCGAACAAAATTCCTCGTTTTGCAAATGACGACCAACATTCAAACACTAGACATGAACCGTAAACACCGAGGAACGGCGGTTGACTTCGCGAGTCCAGCAAATCTTTTTCATTAGGGTGCTCTTTGCTGCCATCTATCTCTTCGGAGGGTAAACACGTCACGGGTTTGTGAAATGGTAAATGCAATTAGTAGTAAAGGTAATCGGTAATAGTAAGTGTAACTACTAAAAAAAACACAACATAATAAAGACGTAAACCGTAATAAATAAAAAATCTATCAATGCCCAAACAAGGCAATGCACTTAAGGTATAAGCAGACTAACAAAAACAGAACAAGAAAAACCAATCACAGACATGCCAGCTGCATATTTATTGATTTTACTGAGCATTGCAGTAAAGAGATTAA
This sequence comes from Heterotis niloticus, assembly GCA_018136845.1. NCBI lineage: Eukaryota > Metazoa > Chordata > Actinopteri > Osteoglossiformes > Osteoglossidae > Heterotis > Heterotis niloticus. Next base: position 10,134,395 of record CM030889.1, read on the forward strand.
TACAAATATGCTTCTGAAATAGGTTTGCCTTCTGTTAAACATCAATTTTCAAGTAACGGTACATAAAGCTGCATACACAAAAAGCAAATTCTTCAAAACAACTCTCATTTGTGACACTGAAATGCAAAAAACACTAACATTTTCCTTAAAATATATATATATATATATTTTTTTTTTAACTCGACAAGCATCCCAGAGAAAACCTTGATAGCATATGTTTCTGTCTTCCTTTCACATTCCATACACTTGGATAACAGCACCAGTTAATATTTATAAATATCTTGTCTTTTATTATAGACTTTCGAAACCATAAAAGTTAGGCCTCTGTAATTGTAACAATACAAATATATACTGTGTTCCTAATCGAGTCAGTAACAGTCTTATTTGGTGAACATCGCTGGGAAGAGCTGCGTGATGCCTCCTGAGATGTTCCATGTGCAAAACCACGCACCTGCACGCCTGTGGGTACAGGTGAGCCGCACCCCTTTTCACGTGTAGCTCACGTCGTGACGTTCTTACTGATTTCGCACAAAGCCGTTCACTACAGTGGCAGAGTGCCGTGACATCTTAACAGGTAATTCATTGCAAGTTCAACGCGTAGCAAAGTCGTAAATAGAACTTCCGTGCACGATACTCCTTACTGTAAGTTATGGATCGAACAAAAATTAAGGAATGGGTAATTGTGATAATCTCCTCAATGGGCTTTTTTTTTAACATCATACAAAATATGCAGAAGCCAACACTCATGCACACTTTTCCCAAGATTTTCAAATGCCAATGTGTTGGTTATCCCTGTTCTAAACACTTGAGGGATATATATGCTGAGGGGACAAACAAACCTTTGTGACCCTTGAACTTCGAACCGTCATACGAGCAGTGTGAGACGCTTTGCGCTCATTCTGGGATACATCTCATATTTACATAAGCTGCTGATATGGGAGGGAATCAAAAATAAAAATAAAAAAAAATAACTCAACATCCACCCTGTTTAAGGACTGTAGCTTATCTAGAACAGAACAGAACAGGCCTGTACACGGCTGCTTCTGCAGGGCAGCAGAGCGACGGCCGTGATGTTGGAGGGGAAGCACAGCACTCAGACTCTGACCTGCAGTGGGATGACAGGGCAACTCTAAGGTGCGCTGAGCAGAAGCCTGTGGCACCTTCACACCTGGTAAAAAGCAGCTGGAGCTTATTACTTATTACTTCAGAGGTCAGTCTGCTAGGCTCCTCAGGCGACACACCCCGCCCTCGATGGCCAGCGACTGCCCAGCAACGGCCCCAGGAGGCAGCCTTGAGATGTGCGTCTGCAGGATGGGAAGAAGAGGACACATCTTACACAAAAGCACCATAAAATTCAGAGCAAACAAAAGAGGAACGGCAATAGACAGAGGGTTTCAATACATCGGAGGGGAGGCAATCAGAAGCATTTAAATCCAATACCTAGTGACCTTGAGCACTCCCTGCAGGCCAACAAAAAAAGGGGCTGTGCTCATCCACATCTGGCTGCTTGGTAGTATCTGTCATAAGGGTTGCAAAAATCAAGTTCACAGATTCTCCCCAACGTGGTGGAATGAGTTCCCTCGGTCCCTCAGAGCTGCCGAATCCCTTCCAGCATTCAAAAAGGGTCTCAAACCCATCTACTTCAGAGCCATTTCCCTCCTGACAGCTACATAAGTCAGTCCAACAGCATCTGTAATCTGCGGGAGAGTTTACAATTACCTTTATATTTCCCATCACTTTGCTCTTGTATACCTGCTGTAAAATAAAATACGGCAATAAAAGGTTTTTTATTTTTGAATGTCGCAGCTTTAAGCTGTTACCTGACAGATGTGCTCACCAGACCCACAATTCTGCAAGGCTGTCTGCTGAATAACAGTTTTACAGCGCGGGCTGTTTTGTTTCTCCTACTGCGGAGGAGCAAGTCACCACGAGCGAGAAGGATAAACCTATAGCAGAATCTGTGACCATGCCACCAGGATGTTTATGTTTATCAGGTAGTGTTGTGGTGCAAACGTGGCTTTTCTGCTCTCAAACACATACCTGCATGAGGCTTTTATATTTAACAAACTAAACAATAAAATGGAACAAAAAAACACATCTAATGAAGACCAGGACTGCTAACAAAATATTGTGATGCTGAAGCCTGCATGAAAGAGCAGGGTGGGTGGTGGTGGTGGTGGGGGGCTGAATAAAACTACCTGATAAAGGTCTATGCAGCTGTTAACTGGGGCAGAAGTTGCTGTAGTGGTTAAAGTTATCACCCAGCTAATAAAAAAAAAAGAAAAAAAAAAGGCTCAAACCCCAACTCCTGCGGCTTGGTCAACATTGTTATCTTAACCTGAGACAGTAAAAATGTTACGCTGCTGCATAAAAGATTAAATCACTGCATGTAAATAAATGTAAGTACACATGAAACGTGTTGTACTCCAGCAAATTTAGGGTTACGGACCAGAAACTCAACAGTTAGGCTGTCCGGACTTTTTGTTCATGATTTTGAGTGTGTCAGTGATAAACTGACCGATCAACTGATAAAAACGATTTATTGCAGCATTTCGAAATTCTGCAAACTAAAGCGGCAGTGTATAAATAGTCAATAACGCCACCTGTTGTCCATCAGCTGTGTGCCATGCGGAACTGTTTATTGTCTCTGGTGCTCAGCGTTCTCTGGACAAACATCTCTGGGCCATTTTCAGGTAATAACACACAGACAATACACCCACACTGACACCAACTGAGCAGCTGTATTGCCTTTCTGCTCTGCCACTCATGACATGCCATTCTGCTCCTCTTCTCAAAGTAATTTAAATGTGGGACACTTTTAGAAATACTTTTTTTGGCCCCATGTGTGGTAGCGAGGATGGGTCACAAAGTTTGTTTGCTGCGTTTGATTTATAGCAAATTCCTTGTACCAGGGTACCCTAACAGGGGAAAAGTATGGCCATTTTATCACACTTCTCTAATCTTTCAATTGCCATATTACAATCTGCTCCCACCCACTCAAATGAACCGTTGCGAGGACTAGAAAAACAAATCCAAGCACATGTGTTACGAACGTAATTTTTGGTGGAGGTCAAGCTGCAACACATACTGAAAATTCACAGCGAAAAGATCTTTGCTGCTTCCAAAGCACTGTTCTGGGCATAAGTTGGGATAAGTCGACATCATGAAACTCGAAGTTACTATGTTCCCTACCCCGAGGTCTGAAAAACAGTGACAGATTTTGAAAGTATGCCTTGCCTTCTCAAAGCCTGTAGTGTGATCACTTCTACAGTGAAGTGGCTCTTCGTCTTTGCTTCAGTTGATCCGACCGCACTCAATTTAAATGTATTTATTTGCGTTTATCCTTTTACTGGACCCTCTTTCCCAAAGCTACAATTATTTATGCATTTTACACCCTAACCAACAGTGCCGCCAGCTTGGCATGCAGCTGCGTAGTCCTGCCCTCCTACTCTTCGGAACGTTAAACGTTAGTGGCCCATACATTAAACAATAGCACCCTGCATGTTGGAAAATGAGGCAGCTGATGCTGCCAACCCACCCTCTCCATAGCCTGGCTGCTTTCCATGCAACATGGGGCACCATTCCTTCCTCCATGAGTTTGTCTGAAGCCCAGATCCACAGGTGCCAGGTGGAAAGCTATCAACTTCAAGAAGTGAGGGGCATGTTGTGGGAAGCAGCCGTCAAAAATTCAACAGCACTGTTTTTTCCAAGTAGCAGCTGCATCTCTAAAGCCACAGCAGTACAGACTTGTGGGGGGGGGGGGGGGGGGGGTCTGGTGCAGGATGGCTGTGACAAGTGATGCTCCTCTGCTTTTCTTTCTCAAAACCTAAGCTTCATATAATAATTTAGGAAAAGCACTTACAGTATAACCAGCAGACTCTAAGTTCACATCCCAAAAGCATGTAAGTTCTGGCTACTGAGTGAAATGGTATTTTAGCATTGAGCCGCCCGGCAAAATTCAAATGTTTCACTGAGCAGTGAACTTCACGCTGCACGTCAACTCAGACATCGACGAGAGGATAAAGGCTGGGAGATGCACTTACAGAAACACGAGTGCACGCATCTGCTCTCCACCACAAGTCCTACATAAGCGGGTTTCTTCCCCTCTCATCCAAACAATACAGCAATGTTTAATGTTGCTCGTACGGAGCCACACGCGAACCAAAATGGTGTCAGCTTTTACTCTTGGATGGTGTAGCAGAATAGAAGACAACAGTCGAGTTCTGAAAGGGGAACAACGACAACAGCACATCTCAGGAGTTTTTCCTTCCATTTGCCTGGTTAATTCTTTTTGCATCAATTCAGTTTTATTACGGCTCTGAAAACCAATTTTTGTCAAAGCTCAACTGAAAAAAAAAGACACGTTGAATACAAATACTGTGATCTTACCGCCATAGTCACTGCAGTCTTTCTCAGACGAATGAAAAATATTTCTGGATGTTTTAATATCATTTTTCCTCAACTTGGTATGGAACAACTTACAGTCATCTGATTGAAAAGGATATGATATGAAACCCTATAAGCAATATAATATTTATGGGCTAAGTCCCCCTGGTGTGTTTCCCTCATTCTGCAAGGACTCCACACACTTTTACTACGATTTTCAGTTCACACAAGTTAGACAGCTGAGGAAAATGCTTCAAACACCCAGAGGAATGCAGGCTCTTGTTCAAAGGTTTTTTAATATTTTGCTTTAAATCAGGTTTCCATTTGTGAAGTTTAAGCCCTTAATAAAGTACATTTTTTACAACCTGCACATCAACGGAAAAAATAAAACATTTTCCATGTAATTTGTTTCAAACATATTTTTTTAATAAGCTCTTGTATACTCTGGAAATTTAGTTGTGAAATATTGTTTGGTACTGCCCACAGCGAGTCTGTGGCTCAAAGCACAAATCCCAGAAAAACTAATTCATACAAGAATATTTAACTAAACCATAATTATGAAAACACAGTTTTTCTTTAGCAGTGTTATAGAAATAAACTTCCCATTTTAATTTGAACAATGTGCGAAACCTTATGTTCTGTTTATTTAAATACCTTCTTCTGTTTAGCATTGTAAGAGCAATTAAAGGAGATGTCTGAAAAGGTTTGGACATTCGATGGTGCCATGCACTTTCCTCCCTGTATTGCAGGTTGGCCTCCAGCGCCGATCCCTCAACAAACCACAAGGTTCTCGATGCACAGCTGAACTGAAGTGTTTTAGTCATTCGTACTGGGGATTTAGATATCTTGCTTCAGCTTTTAAACATACATATAAGCACAGCGGGTGGTACTGGCAGCTCGCTGCTCTTGGGACTTAAGTTTGAATCCAGATCTCCCTGTGTTCATGTCCAGGTGCTCCGGTTTCCTCACACAGTTCAGATGTGTGATTCACGTCTTGTATGTGTGAATGAATTGAGTGGCCTGGTACCCCATTCAGAGTACCTGCCTCGTGTCCAATGCTTCTGGGATATACTCTGGACCTCCAAGAGCCTTTACTAGATAAGAGGCTCTTGATAATGGACAAGAAAATACCAAGCTCCAAGCTAAGAAATACTGACATCTGCTTAAGCGTACAGCAGCTCCTGAATCTTGAACATTTAACAAGCTAAGGTCGTCACCCATAGTTGAACACGTCTGTAAATTCAAACTTCTCTCACACAGAGACGTCAAGATGTGAAGAAACGGGACAGAGAGAGAGAACTCACCTTGGCTTTGCAGTCCTGGGCTGACATGTAGCCGACACACATGCTCTCCGTCGTGTGGCTCCAGAGGAATTCCACTGACGGCACAAAAGGAAACAGAGGAAACCATTGGCAACAGCAGCTAAACCTTGAGGGAATTGCTGACAGGAGTCCAAAGGTCCCTTGCATCACAAACAAGCGCCTGGGCATACGGAGTTATAGCACCTGGACACAGAGAAGCCCATGTCTGAACACACGTCTTCCTACTTCTGCATAGCCATGTGAGTAAGTGAGCCATCCGGACTTCTTTGACATGGCCCACTTCCCAAGTAATGTTACTAAGCAGAAAGAGATAAAAGTACATCCAGGTGATTCAAGTGCCTGTGTGCTCATATGTCCTTTCCCACCTGTGAAAAAGTGTATGCAGGAGAGTCATGTCAGCTCTCCATTTCTCAGTCAGATACGCTACAGCTTTGCTTTTCTCTGAGTCCAGGTAACACTCTGGACACCTGCAGTCACATCCAACAAGCACGTTTGTTTCTTTATTGAAAAAAAATTAAACTTGTCATGTTTTACATGTGAACTGAACTGCTTCTTGCGGCACTCTGAACTGTACTGTCTAGCAAAGATGGCGTCCTCAGCTAAAGGAAAATGTGTTGAAAAGCAGCAGGCATCCAGTCTCCGGCCACATGGAAATGACTGTGCCCTACACTGACAGAAATAAGTTAAGGGCAATTGCACATCTATTCATTTCCTCTGAATTATGGGGGGGGACAATTGTGGAGTAGTTCCCAAGGCTCTTTGACAGCCCCACAGACAGCTCTCCTGCTTACAGGCAGACTGGGGGGCACTCACAGCTTAGCACTGGCAGTATCCTACTGTCTGAGACAGCAAATTTGCTTAAATATACAGTCAGGTAGGTAGAACTGCTCCAAAACCTAGCTGATAGGCAGGTACACAAAAATTAAGGCAAAATGTAAAATTAAATTCGATTTATGTCATCTCCATTTTCGGGAACCCAAATTTACCATAAAATGACAGAAAACAACCCCAATATCCTTCTGTTTCCTGGTTAAAGCAAGGGGGGTCTCTCACCAAGCAAGGCCTGGAGGTCCGGGGAGGGCTCGGAGTCAGCACACCTGCAGCGAAGAACAATGACGCCCCCCAGAATGCAGTCCTCACTTGCTAGGAAGGGGGAGCCTGACGTGAAACCGGAGAAGAATCAAGACGTCATCGACGATGTCGTGTGCAGCCGATCTGGAGAACCACCGGTGCAAAGCAAAACGGCCCACAAATACGCCACGTGTCTGCAAATTCCCGCAGAAGGGCCGGGAAGACACAGTAAGCCTAGTGAAACTGTGTAAACTTGTCCTGCTGATCCCATGGCGGTGCAGACATTTTATGAGGAATTTAATGCACTGCAACATTTATACAGTATTTCTACATTTCCCGAGCAAGCCAAACAACTGCAAACAATTAGAGAAATATCTCAATTAGCGCTCTAGAAGCATTCTTGAGAAATGGAGCGACTAATGAAATGGCACTATAAGGGGTCAATACAGCACAGGTACCTCCTACTTGTGAGTGCAACACGTTCCTGGAAATCTGACCGTAAGGTAAAATCTCTCATAGTTATCATTCCTACACCAACTTTAAGATTTCCCCTACGCCCATAAAATTATTTTCATTATTATTAATGCCGTAAAGGACATTATGTCACTCGTATACCGAGGGATACATTTCATTTGTATAAATGGAGAATGAAAACCGCATACATCCACAAAATAGATTAGTTATACCTTAAACTACCCTACTACTTTATGGATAACAAAAAATGGCTCTTAAAACTTTTTTATAATATGCTACATTTTTATGATTACTCGAAGGGCTACATGAGGTAGTGTAATACTGCATTATTACCAAAAAAGTACTATATGTCACCCACCAAATGAAAAGTTGACAATTTCAAGTCATTTCAACTCATTTGGAGTTTAGCAAATAAAATGTTAATGACAGTGCCAATAATCATTTATTTACTAAATCTAACAGAAGATACACTGATGTGTTTGTAAATTAAAGGGTTTATTTGCAGGCAACACAAAGGAAATAAGAAGCAAACCTCTCAGTATGTGGAATGGCACCTGGAAAGGGGATTAATAAAGATTTAAATTATTTTTGAAACCAGACAATTTACTAAAATCATGACAAAAGGCTAAAAAGGAGGTCCAATACTACAGCAAATAATTATATGGGTTGGATGGATCTCTTGGATGTTCTACAGGACATGAAACTTCTGGAAAAACATCCAATCAGTTTATCTCACCAATTCAATGAAACCCACAACGTGTGTGCAAGTCAATGTGACCACTTAGAACTCAAAACCAGCCAGAATATTTCCACTTGACAGTCCAATTTTTCAGCGATAGAAATGTGAAGAAGCAAGATTTTGGTCAATCTCAGTTATGTTAATTATTCCCTGCCACATCCTGCAAATATTCTTATTCCACAATGGAAAATGATAGTGTTCAGGAATATGATCCAGCGTGACATTAATCTTTACACAAACCAGTGAAAATGAAGAAACCACTGTATGTTATCTGGCCCCTGTAAGTCATTATCTAGAAAAAAAAGAGTAAACAAGAAACAAGGAGTAAATATTTGACTTTTCCTTCTCAAGAATATCAGGGAATTTTCTGCTCTGAGCACCTTTAAACTCAGGATAAAAGCCCATATGTTCAAAACTAAATTTGCATAACACTTGTTTCCTTTTAATATACCCCCTTTGCTCATCAGTTATTTTACTATTATTGTCACTTTCTAGTTTTTTTACTTTATTATTTTATTACTTTTAAATAATAACTGTGAAAACTTACTTCTGTTTTATTATCATGCACTAAGTATTTTTATTGTAACGTGAGCTACAAAAATTTGCAACAAACTCAGGGGCTACAGTTGTGTAAACAGGCTTAATGGGAAATGGCCACAAACACACACAAAAAAAAAATCTTTAAACCACCAGTTTCTTGGGGCGGCAGGTGGCATAATGGTTGGAGTATGCCCTTGCATTCAAAGAGCCTGACCCTGAATCCCACCTGACAATATGGTATACTTCATCAAGGTATCTACCTGAGAATTGATGTAATAAAAATTACTCTGGTGTATACATACTGTATGTATGGTGTACATGGGTAGCTTGGTGTACAAACCTTACACTGTCAGTCACCTTTGAAAAAGGAGATCGGAAAAATAAAGGCAAAAATAATATCAGTTCTTTGACTGCATCCTATGTGAGCTTTGAAAGTGAAAACAAAAAACAAAACCTTGATGAAGAAATAGAAGAGTACACAGTAAGGTAAATTCCAACCATAGGGTCCATGGTAAACTATATTAAAACAACCAGAAAGCAACAAACTTCTAAAAAGGGTCCAAAAAGAGACAAGCACTGCTGTTTGCACATAGAACCCACAGACAGATCCTTTGAGCCCCATCCAAATGGTCACTCATTCCACGGCCTGAGGGCGGCATGTAAGCGGAGTGGGGCTGACCATGCATTGACCACTTCACAGGGAACGGCTTGAAATAAACTGTCAACAGAACATTCACTCTGCTGGGAAATGCCTGTGGCTGTTGAATATGAACACTGGGGGAACGTTCACAGGCTCTGGCTGAGCGGACACAAGTCACACGCAAATCAGGGAGGCCTGGGTTCAGCTTTCATAATCCTTCACTAAAAGCTGTCACCAGAGTGGGTGTTCGGACAGCCTCTGTTGTTGTTCCCCCCTCAACATCTGACCACTTTCTAATGTCTGGAAAGGAGAAACATCTAAGGCAAGAAACTGAAGAAAAAGAAAAGAGAAGGGAAATACAGAGAAGGAAAGCAAAGGGAAACCAAGAAAAGAGAACTAAAGGTAATGCAAGAAAATGGTATAGGAAAGGGTACAGAATGGGAGAGAATTAAAGGGAGGTAAAACAAGAGAAGCAAAGGAAAAAGAAGGTAAGGTAAGGAAGGAAAGGACTCACCAATGAACTTCTTTTGCATAGTATCCAGCAAGGCTTGGTGGGCGTCCTCGGACTGCGCGGACACCGAACATTCTCTAGCCAGCATGGTGCGCATCAGGTGCTCTCCGCAGCCTGCAGGCAGAACAGAAGTGCCAAAAGAATATAGATGTGCATTCCGAATAGGGAAAATATACACATGAAACAGAGTAACTAGCCACAATACACAAATAAATACAGAAAAACAGACAACTGAACACAAAACCACAAAAAAAAAAACCCTTCTCTGACAGTCACACTGGGCAGCTTGGTCTGAACTCCCAAGTGTCACCTAGGACCAGACCTGGTGGCACAAAACCATCACCCCACTTAATGTAAAATTTCACTGCCATGTAAAAAAATGTAAATGACTGATACCAAAGAGGCCCTAACATCTTTCCTCAGTGCTGCTTAGGACTCCCTCAAAGACAGAGCAGATACTCCTCCTTTGCTCTCTTCAACAGAACCCCAATCCCTGGTCAGAATGGAGCCAGGAAGCAGCAAAAAGTGCACTGATCTCTAAAGAGCGAGTGCGACAGTCCCTCATCCCAACTGCGGTGAAGTGGCTTTAAGTGTGTGGCACACATATGTGTGCAATGAAGCTTTTAATCTATAATATGTGCAGAAAGATTGATGAGGAGACTCCTCATTTCGATTCCCCTCAGACTGGGAGTGTTTGGAGCCCATCAAACCCTAATCACACCATTCAAAGAACAAGTGCAACAGGGCCAGAGCTCAAGCTCCACATTCTGGGACCATCAGAGAGAATCGCGAGCCCACAACTTAGATCTCAGCGACAGAAAATGCCCAGCCCTCTTGGGTTCTGTGGGCCTTGGGCCCGCTCTCAAAGCCCAGTAAATGCCGTCAGGATCAGAAGCCTGGGTAAAGAAAGTTATCCATTATGCTAATTTACAGAGTAGCGACGAAACCAGTGGTTTCTCTTCAGTCCGTTTCTGGTAAGATAGTGGTATCTTGGTAATGGGGAGCAGGCATGGAGGACGGGGGACAGCAAGATGTGCAAGTCCCTGCTACGACAACCCGACAGCAACTGACATCACTTTGGGAAAAACAAAAACAGCAGCCTGCTCTGAAAGCAAGCGGAGGATTTTCCACTACTTTACTGTGGTATTCCTGCCCCTGTAGCAATATAAGTTGCTGTGAGAGTCACTGGGGAAGGGAGTGGAAGGGAAAAGACACATCATTACATCAAAAGGTCAGAGAAAAAGAGTTTGTCATTAACACCAATACGCATAAGCTAATTCAAACTAAACACAAACAGTGGTTCCTTTGACTGCCACTGCGTGAAGCGTGTACAATTTATGACAATTCACGGAGCCAAAGATGGACCAAAAACACAAAGAGCAACAAACAAATGGCATTTGGAAAACAGGAAACTGGTGGTGTTCTCATTGCTGGGGGGTAACGTGCAGACTTAGTAAACAGGCACACATGACTCTCAGTGCGTGTTAAATATACACACGGTGAGCAGAGTCCAGCTTGGCAAGCCGTGGAAACCACGCTGGATGGTTGTGCCTGTCCTGTGGGCAGACATGCAGGTCCACCGATACTTCAGGGGAAATCACACCCCTAGCCACAGTCTGACCCTTCCCACAACACCCATGGGAGGAGAGTGGAGGATGGGCTCTTCCACACCACCCCTCCCCACAAAAACTGTCAGGACCCTATTTGCGTATGTGATGTTATACGTGCATGTGCGCACACACGTGTGCCAAATACACTGGAAGAAAAAGCAAAAAACTGGACTAAAATTAAACATGAAAGGAGCTAAAGGAAGAGCAGTTTCTGTTTGTGAAAACATAGAAGTCACTGACAACTTCTGTCTCTTGGGGTCAAGAATCAATATAAGGAATACAGTCAATACACTGAAGAACAGCTGCCATGAAAGACCTGACAAGGTCATCAAACGTGTCCTGCCCAGAAGTAGAATGAGTACTATTGTTCAGTTAATGGTGTTTTACATTTTTTAAACTATATGGATGAAGCAGGAGAGCAGAAACCTGAAATATTTCAAACTATGGTGATGGTTGAGACTTTTAAGGACACGTGAACACTCAGGAAAACAAACAGATGGATGTTGGATCAAATCAAAGAACTCTTCAGAAGACTGGAAGCACAAATAAAAAGACTGAGGCTATCATGCTGTAGACAATTCATGAGAAGGTTGGAATTTCTAAATGGTAAAGTTAAGAGGACGAGCAGCAAGCAGATGGATGGAGTCAACCACAATGACAATAAACATTGTCAACCCTAAGGACGAGCGGAGTACAGAGCGTTCTGAGGACACTATATATGCGGTCAACAAGTCAAAAGCGGTAGGACAGAACCAACCACAGTACAAGAAAACACCACTGACTTGTGAACAGTGCCTTAAGCAACCACAGCAGGATAAGAGGAGGAATGGGTGGAGTCAGGAACGTGGAACGGGCCAGGGGGTGCAGCGAGGCCCAATCTCCGCATGTCACAACCAAAACGATTGTTTTTCTGCTCCTTTTGATGGAGATGCCTTTTAAGTTCGGAAATTAAAAGCAGGTGTCTTGAGCGGCGCATATTCGTGTCCCCGGTCGGCACACGTTTCCAATTTTGCAGAACATGAAAGAAAAACTTGGTCAATTTGGGAGTGGGGGGATGAGTTTGCAAAATGTACAGGGGAAAAATCCTGGTTTTGTTTTTCCCCAAATACAACTATTTTCTTGACACTAAGAAATTGAAAACAATACCAAGGAGAAAAATAACAGAGCCTGCTCTGGTTAAAGAGCATCGATGTGGTGGAGAGCTCAGTCCTTCCGGCTCCATCCAATCAGAGAGCAGAGATGCAAAAGGGGATACAGACAGCCGCTTTGTCAGTAAACAGCATCGCCACCGCAACACAGGAGGTCATAAATCACAGGGTGCAAATCCATGACTGCTTCTGAGCCTGGTTTCGCAGTACACACCAACACACGACTCAAAACCTGAGCTGAAATATGGTGTCTGGTGCACGATATATGTACATGTTACTCTATTTACTCACTGAGCAATTTTTTTGCAAAAGTTTTGGATAAAGCAATAATAAAAAAAATACACCTACACCCTCGTTTGAGTAACTGGGTTCTAGAAATCACTTGAATACCACGAACTCAAATACTGATAAGGAATTTCTATTATTTCTTACAAAGATGATTCATCTGAGAAACCACAATTAATTTCATGTCCCTAACACTTTAAAATAGCTATTTCTAAATAAAAAAAAAAACTTGTTTTAGGTAATTTGTGTGTTTATATAAAGTTACTTTTTTAGTATCTTACAAATAGCACCAAACAATTAACAGACAATTTTATGCAAAAAAACAAATAAAATAAGTTTCATAGAGACAAAATGTACCTACTGTAATGAACTGTTACTGAGGGAGACATTTACTGACTGAAGAGAAGTGAATAAAAATGCCAAATGTGTGTGAACAAGGGCCGCACGATGCAAAGTCTGAGAACACAGATGCTGGATACAGTGCTGCCACATGGCTTTGCACTTTTACTCACTTGAATTTTGAACATTTCTCTGATGTGGTTTGGCTTTGCTTACGCAGAATTTGCTACCCTGAGACTTTTCAACTCTGATACCATGTCAGATATTAATTTACATTAGTTGTAGTATCAGGATCTTAGAAGGCAGGAGCTCAAATACTGGGGTATAGCTACATGCTCAATTAAATTCACAAGACACTGCAAACCATCTACCCTCCCCTTGAACATCCCTCTCCCAATTTTCACTTCATGCCTCATCCCATTTTTCAGCCCTCTAGTGGCAAAAAACAGAAACAAGCCATTTTCATTCTGCAAAAAAATTTTAGAAGACAGAACAGTGAAGAAAACAATTAAAAATGCCCGCAGAAATGTAAACAGTATCTTTGAAAATGTGTAACTCGGATATTCAAAGCAAGAGATACAGACTACTACCTCTGGCTTGTTTGGTGGTACCATTCATAAAGGGTCCAAATTGAAAATTCTTCAAGTTCTCAATACTGCATCACATCCAGCCATTTTTTCTCTCCTCCTAGCTTCATAAATGTGTTCCATACCACCTACTACGATTATCTATTTATTTTCTATTTGAATGTCACTTCCATAGTCAGTTATTTTAAGGATGTGAACCAGCAACATGGTGATATTAGACAAATGTTCTTTGATCATACTATGTCTGAAGATCTTCATCTGCTATTGATCTACTTTTGTTTACTCTGAGCTGTCATTTTAGAGAGAATCTCACATTCATAAATGTGGATTACACCTCTAGAAAGTATATGACAGCTTTTACAACACATTTAGGTCCCTGAAAAAAAGTTCTCTGTATTAAACACAGGTGTACCTTGTTCTGCATCACTGGGAAATAACAGGAGTGGAAGCATGTAGTCCAGGAAAGTCTGCAGTCCCCTCTATGCAGCTCTTTTAACCATTCAAGAGCGTAACTGAGTTCAACGCGGGAGAGCTTCAGCAGAGAGCTCTTAAGCACTCAAAATTTAAGAGATTCCCAGTTGGTTCTCAACAGATCTAGCAGTCTGAGTGGAAAAGCTGTTCTGCCTCAGGTGTTAGGAACCCTCCCCGGGTTAAGATACACTTCAGAGTTGTATAGAAGGCAGGAAACAGCATCTGTTTCAGAGGCAAATCTCCCAATGGATTATAAACAGAAGAAGAAAATAAATAGGTAATGGTCAGATATGTGCAGGTACAAAACTAACCATTGCATAACGTGTGTGTCCTTGGTACACATTGGATACAATGCAAAAGAGAATCATGTGGAGATCTGCAGCACTGAGTTACCTGGGTAAACTTGAGGGGCAGCAACATGAGTAACTGCCCAATTCAAGTTATCACTCAGCTCAGTTGAAAGTCAGCCTACTTCTCAAACACAGGTTCCATCACTGTAACACAACTGCATTTTTACATAATTGACATTTAGAGCTTCACCCGACATCAGGTATAACAACAATTACTCCAGGTTATGGTGATATCCCATCCAGAGAACTGCAACTACCTCCTCTCTGTTCCCACAGCTTGTGACATCAAGCTTGCCCATTGATCCAGAGTATCACAGTACAACATGTTCCTATGCATCTCCCATTCTAATCTCTCTCCACTGGCTATCACTATGGTTACAGTCAACAAGACAGTCACAGGATCTACATCCCAGTACCTACAGGACCTGATCACTCCCTATATTCTAACAAGAGCACTGTGATCCTCTGACACATGGAGGCAGACACAAACAGCATTGGATCTCAGCTTCAATAAGCTGCAAAGAGAATGCAGGAAAGGCGGAGTTCTGATACCTGAGGTACTCACAGCTGTTGAGTATGGGTTTAACTTCCAAGCGTTCTCAGCCCAGCAGCCGCACCCATAATGAGCTGCCTGCAAACAATCACACAGAGGGAAAGGGTGCGAGAAACTTGATGCTGTGACCAGGACATCTCAATGTCCTGACAGCATGGTGTATCCTTACCTGGCCCACACGGCCCGGATGCTTCATGGCAAGACCACCACTGGAGACTGCCGCCGCTACATTTCCTTCCCGGTCCACTACGACTGCCCCCACCGTGTCCAAAGACCCTGAGCCGTTCTGCTGGAAAACCAAAGTGGCAGACAAGCATTTTAGATTGAGTGCAATGGCCAAAAGGGACTAAACAAAAATTGTTAGGATGCACATTTAAAGGCAACTTCTTCCATCTCATCCACAGGAAACAAAGGCTCCTTTTTCACAACATATTCTCGCCTTTATGGTTTTGGACATTATAAACTCCCGAACGTAGGCTCCCACCCAAGGAGCAGGTGCGGTGGTTTTAATTTGGGGTGGAGTTGATGACTTTGAAACATCCTGGATGGCAAATGGTCTGAAAGTCGAAAAAATATTACTCCGTGTATAAATGGAAAGCAGGCCAGGAGTAATCAGTGAGTGTCATGCGATCGGGCTGTTCTCTTTAATGAAGGAGCGCAACAGGGGATTGGATCCGTCTCCTCTTCTACGGATCATAGCAAGAGGCCTTCCAGATGGGGAGGTCTAGGCAGAGGGCAGGCATGATCCAGCCTATGTGTAAACACACACACACACACACACACACACACACACACACACACACACACAGAGAGAGAGAACCAAGAGCAGAGATCCCTTTGATGCTTTTGCTTCCTTAAGATATGTTGACCAGAGATGCTGATGGAGGGGGTACAGCTGGTCAAAGGGCAAGGGGCCAGCTGAGTAAATTAGCCTGACATGGTGCCAGAGCAGGTAGCACCTGGGCTGTGTGATTGGATATGGGTTTGATCTCCATTCTGTTTGTATGAAGCCGGAGTTTTTTTATATTTACATTTTTTCCCCCCATGTACAGGACACTTTTCTCCAAACCAGCTTACAGCGATTATTAACTAGTAATTAGAAACCTTCACCACATATTTATACCACAGAATAACACTCATGAACATTCACTCTAATCACTGTCCATCGCTTTAGGACAAGCATCTGGTAACACAATAAATGTAAGGAGATGCGTGGATACAGGATGGATGTGAGATACTCCAATCCTGAGAAGCACATACACTGACTTGTAATTTGGCAGCATTATTACAAGCTTCAGTGCCACGGGAAAATAACTACAAAATTGGATATTTTTAATTGTTTCCAGTGAATATCAACTGGACACTTTGGAGAACAAATGCTACAGAAGCACAAACGCAGACTATAGCCATGTGCTGGAGTAGGGGACATACATATTCACTGTCGTTTGTGATGACTCCACCAATATCCCCCAAAAGTGTACCCTTAGTGGCCAGCAGAGCAATTTGACAGTCAGAACAACTGCTCATTTATTTACCCACCATTTACCTCTTATATTATTAAATCCCATACAATGAAAAACCTATATTAGCAGTGTATGAACACACATACCATTTTCATACAAAGTGTGTATTATTCAGTAAAGCAGTGTTTTCTCTTGCAACACTCTGAAAGCACACCACCACTATTCTGTAATAAAACCAACTACTACCTGCTTCCTTGGTTCAACCAACACCAATTACAGAAAATCGACCACAAAACAAAAACAGCACATTCAATATTAACTTTCAGAAACGGTGCGAACACAAATATTAACTCAGTTTTTAAATCATATGACCACATCATCACAAATACCCTGAGACTGCTGTAAACATTTTTTCCCTTCTCGATGGAACACTGACAGTCCAAAAACTGCCCTCTACCCCACGAACTTTGGTACAAGTAGTAAGAATAATAAATGATCGTATAACAAAATATTCTTGCATTATATTATGCATAAAAATACCTTTAGTTTTGATTCATTTTAGGTGACATTTTTCATCAGGAACTTGTTTTTTGTCTTCATTACGAACAATGGCAATTTGACCCCCTAATAATGGGAATTTGCTTAATGGTGATTTCATGGAGTTAATTAATGGTGTTTGGCAAGGGATGGGTGTAACTAACCTTTCCTTAAGAATACAGCACTCCTCTTTCAGTAATACCAACACAATGTGGAGGACAGACGCAACTCGGGAAGCCAAATGTTTGTCTTTCCACTTGAATAACAGTACGAGCAGAACTTTCCTGAGGTTTCTATTATGATTTAATCTCCAAGATTTATGCTTAATAACCCGCGAATGACCTCTGGCTAATTTATTGAAAGCGTTCGCCCGTGTGGTTCCGATTCGTGCGGCCGGACCACACAGATTAGCGGGACAAACACAAACGCAACAAATGTGTGGGATTCGGCTGTCGCAGTGCCTTGACCCTGGGACTGTGTCCTGAACGGCCCTGCTCACCGTGCTGCCCCCCTCACCAACTCCAAATGAGGCCCTGAGCCTCCATGAAAGCAACCTTTGAAGGCTGGATTTACCTCTCACACCCCACACCCTGGCCCCTGGGTGTAACATGACTAAGAGTGATATGGTGAAGAATTCTGAGAATAATTTCAAGATGGGAATCAGGAGAGCTGGAGATGTGCAACAGGTCAGCAAGGTGGAGATGGATGCCTGCACTGCATACTTCAAAAACAGATGCAAGACCATGTTCAGATGAAAACGTGTGCCCCTGCATGTGTTTGTATGCATGCTCACATTTCCAACCCCTCTGCAGTCACCAGAAAGTCAAAAAAAGCAAAGTCTGAAAAAAGATCAACACTATGGAGTATCACAAAGAGCAAATTAACTGCAAGCTGTAAAACACTGCAGATGTGGGCAGATTTGATGCAAACCACGTCAACTTAAACAAGAGCATTTTTAAAGGGCTGTTCAATAATTATTTGACTTTGCAATTTTTTTAAATTGTGGTGGGGCGTAATAAAGCTTTTCATAAAATCTAATCTAAGAAAATATGGTATTGTTGAAAGCACCAATGCTCATGAAGTCAATCTTGAAATTATTCCATTATTGCTAAAGTTTTTCTTTGAAAGATGAATCAGAGTCCTGATTTGGTCCCAGAATCACATACAATTTTTGCTGGTTTGTTTCAATTCCTGAAAAACACTTGAGCCCGATCTGGTGGAATGAGCTCCGTCTGTCCCTCAGCGTATCTAGATCTGTCCAGCATTCAATAAGGGAGTCAAACCCACCTCCTTCACAGCCAGTTCTCTGACATATCTCCTGACAGTTACATAAATGAGTCCAACACCATCTGCTGTGATTATCTATGTATTTTCTATTTGAATGTGACTTCTATAGGTGATTACTTGAGGGACGCAAACTAGCAGCACGGTGGTATTGGATTCACAAGTTGTAGATCCTTTGCTGATGCTCTTTCATTCACTGTGTTAAACAACATTTTACAGTTAAGTACCAGATAATAAATAAAAGTGAAAAATAAAAAAGTCCAAACCTGAACTTTGTGTTGTCACTGTCAAAGACTGGAGCTTCAATCAAATGAGAAGCAACCCTTTAGAGAGCTGTAAGAACAAACCCTACCCATGTTACATTCACCTTGTGAACATTTCAGTACATCTTCCACCTCTACTTGCTAACCCTTTTCCCCAGGGGCGCATCACCTTCCTGAATTACGGTCAACACCAGTGCTCAATGCTGCCGAGGAATGCCGGCAATCTACTACCACGGCAACACTTGCGATCGGCCATAGGAGGTAAAAGGGCAAGATGACAGCGCCTCAAGAGTTGGGAGGCCAAGCTTTACTGCTAAGGCCGGAGGATCCCGCAGCGCTGCAATTTGTTTTCTTTCCCTCCTCTGTTCTGCACGAGGCCAGTCAAAACAGGAGTGAACCGCAGAGTTGGTCCTTTCGTTTACACAGCCGTTTAATCTGTGTTTTTTCTTTCTACAATTATGAGCAATTGACGTTTGCTATAATTATGCAGAAATTGAGGGCTCTACACCCCCATAACTCCAGGTTTCATTTCCCGTGGGCAGCTGCTCGTGTGAATGAGAGGTCCTTGCAGACGCTGGCCTTTCATCTGCAGATCTGCACAGCAGCAAAAGGACAAATGTCTGGTCTTCATTATGGCTGAGGCTAATTAAGAAAGGAAGGACGTTTTGAAAAGACTTTTTTTTTTTGGGGGGGGGGGGGGGCAACTTGAAACAAAGCTCCCTAAAATGCTGACAGCTGCTATCTCCAACCACAAATCACTCGTGATGGAGAGCTGGGTGATTCCCTCTTTCACATTTAGGGCTGGTAGCTACTCACATTTTCACTGGATTGTCTGCTTTTCTTCACCTGCGTACCACCGGATTCAACGTTCTCTGCCAGCTCGATCTTCCGTTTATTCCTCTTGTACGCCGACATGCTGAACTCTGCAAAACGTGCACAAAAGCAGAATAATTCAATCTTATCATTCAATCTCACATTTTTTCAAGTCACTTAACAAGGTGTCAAAATAATATTTTACATTTGCTTTGCACAATTATCTTGATCTAAGCAACTTTGTTGCGCTAAGCCCATTAAAACAGCTGCACCTGCATGAAGGACAGCTGAAACTTAGACCTCAGTAATTATTTTTATTTCCACATTCAGTTATTACATATCATTATATTCATCAGTTATATTGGGTAACTATTATTCATTTATCTGAAAATATTTTTCAAAGCAACTTGTACTGTTACATTGGCACTTGATATGGTGATTTACACATTTATACATCAGGATAATTTTTGTTCTATCCATTCAAGGTGAATACTTTGTTCATGGGTACTACAGCAGGAGCAGGATTCAAACCCGAGTCCTCTTGGCACAAGACAGCTCTAACTACTATGCCACCCACTGATGTATGGTGTATGATTTGGAAATATACTGAAGCAATTCTGAGTTGATCAAAAACTTACAGTACACACACACACACACACACACACACACACACACACACACACACACACACACACACACACACACACACTCACTTATAATTTCATATAAATGCCTAAAATGAAAAACACCTTGTTTTTGATCTAAAAACAAGGATGCTAAGATGTTTCACTCCAGCCCACTAGAGGGAAACAATGAGCCACCAGGTAAACAGTGAACAGCTGATACTGAACAGAAGGAAACCTATCATCTTGCAACACAATTCAAAAAGGCCCAGCTCCTGTTGCGAAAGTGCAGCACCAACAAATCTATGGTCAACAGCACCTCTGAGGGGTCACGGTGGTGAACCGACCCCCCCCTTTTAGCTCAGAGTGGGTCTACAACAAAGCTCATGGGCTAACAAGCAATTCGTTAGCAGTGAACAAAAACTGCAGAGACGTGGTTTTGGCTGGAGCGCTGTCCTTGATTCCAGGCTCCGAGCAAGGGGCCGTAACAAGAGCAGGAATCCGACTGCTTGCATAAATGTTTGTTTTACTTGCATTAAAAAATCTTTTAATCAGGACATTTAGGATTAAAATAAGCACAATTAAAGCATTTAAAGAAATTAAATGGAATTTGACCGGTCCTTGTAAAAAGAACACAGAGCTGCTTCCACAGCTCAGTGGGGGGGGGGGGGGTGGCTGTCAAAAGAGAAAATAACTTTACAGGTCCCGAAATATTTGCTTAAACTTTAAAGAAAATTTCATAAGATTTAAAAGAGAGTTGAAAGCTCAACACCACATGTGGAGCAGATTCGTTCAGTCATCCTCATACACACGCAACAACACGATCCAAAAAGCAGCTTATTTCACAAGGACAAATAATAAATATCTGTTAGGGAAAACAAAAACCAACAAATGCAACTCACATGAACTACTAACATCAAAAATGGTCAAACTTGGCGCACAACTGCTCCCCTTGAAATCTGACACTCACGGTACTATGTGAGGCCTCCAGAAGCTGGAATAGAATCTCTGCACTTACTATACCCAGAACTCACATTTGCATTTATTTAATTTGAAGACTATTCTTGAAAGTGATGTATAATTCAAAGTAAATAAATACGTATTCAACAACAAAAAGACACAGGGTGATCATAGCACAGCTTGTTTCTCTAATGCCGCTATATTGTTGGTTCACATCCCTCAAGTATCTGCTCACAGAAGTGAAATTCAAATACCAAATGCATAGATAATCACAGCAGATCGTACTGAACTCATTTATGTAGCTGTCAGGACATCAGCAGAGAAAAGGTTTTGAAAGAGATGGGTTTGGGAGGGATTCAGCAGCTCTGAGGGACACGGGGAGATCATTCCACCAAGTAAGGGCCAAGCCAAGAAAAACAGGGGCCCTGCTGTCATATAAGATTACTTCAGTTTAAAAATCTACAAAATAATTTGTATGATACTGCCATGCACAAATGGGCAGAATGCATAAAATGTCCATGCTTCCTTAAGGTCGATACGGTGAGACTAGGACACTACACTGACACGCGTAGGGCAGCAACGTGCGTGCATGCAAACATAAGCTATAAATAGAAAAAACGCAGTTAAAATTCAAGCTCCAGTGGTGTTTTATTGCACTTTCTGGATCACATGGAAAAAAAATTAATGCCTGCCATTATCGGGGATTTGGATGCCATCAGTACCTTTTTTCTTTTTTTTTTTTTTTTTTTACAAAGCGTGCATTATTGCGGCAAGAAAAGAGAGCAGGAAAGGGGTGTTCCGGAGACCCGGCTGCACACAATACTCACTTGTGGCCATTTGGTCGGAAGGGCAAGGCGGTATCCCATGGTCCACTGCCCAGTGGTACGCTCCTCTTCCCACTAGGAAGCTGGGACAGAGGAACCAACCGAGCGTGTTTAGTGAGGGTGAGGACGCAAAGGATAACATTACATTTAGCTTAATGCCTCAGTGGCACCAAACACAAGACCTGCAGAGTAAAAGTTTCATCGTGATCAAATAAAAGTTGCAGACGAAGCAACTCAAGAGAACTTCTGTTCAAGCATAGAACATGTGTAAGTCACTCCTATGAGAGATTTCTGCCAAGAGCAAATAAATCAATAATAAAAATTTTACTCCTCTCCTTGATTTAGCGCAAACTACTTGTGAAGGAGGCGGCAGATGAGAGAGGTCTGGGATTCGTTGCTTGCCATCTGCAAAGAGCTGGATTAGAAAGAGGCCTCCGGTGTGTTTGTAGGCAAACACACCCATCGTGTATCGCCATCTCAGAGTGGCCGGAGAAGAGATAGCCAAAAAGGATGTTTCGCACATTGCGGCACAAACACTCAAGGTGCCAGAGAAAGAGAACAAAAAAGAGGGGGAGAACTCCGAAGACCAGGGTTCAGCGCACGACTCACCATGGAGGAACCCGGCCTGCCGACAGCTTCCCTTTCTGGGCTTCGTTCAGCAATCTGTTGGCCACCAGCACGGGATTCTTAATGCCTGAAGGAGCAAAGAGAGGACAGGGAGAGCAGTGAATGAAAACACACCAACTAGTGGAGGCCAGAAAAACAAACAAGGCCTCGCAGACAATTAATGAGTGCTAAGTGGCCTTGCATTAAATGAAATGGCTGATTGGAGAGTCAAGCCCCCGTTTGTTGTGGTGGGGGACAGAGGGAACTCGGTCGCACTTTGATGCCCGTTACTGAAGGGTGACCGTAAAAACAGAGGTTGCTGGTGTAGACTGCAAGCACATGGAGCGTGTCTGAGGACCAGGGAAGGACACGGTCTCTTTCACTCATGCCCGTCCTCTAATAGGCTGCTGGAGTTCACACGGATTTACACAGAAAGTAGCATTTAGGGCACCGTTTTTTTTCTGACATGGTCTCACATGTTCCTGTGTAAAGCCAAGGACAGCAGAGAGCGCCACCCACAGGACACATCCCTGCCGGGGTCTTTGGTGAATTCCACTTACAGTAATAATACTTAGGTTTGTATTCCAGCAACACCTTGAAGGGCTCAATTTCAAACCACACTTGCTGTAGTACCCTTGATCAAGGTACTAAATGGGTCAAGTAAAAATCACCTTGCTGTTTAAATCGGTAAACTGGTGGAAGTAGCTTAGCATACAAACCTCACACTGTTACCTGGCAGAAAAGTAAAAAAATAACGTCTCTTGAAAGCGAACTGGCTTTTGAGGTGTATCATACAAAGTAAATCGTATGCCCTCGTGTCATTTCATGAATGCAGACCTATGCACACAGACACGCACGCACCCAAAGAATTTGGCTCTAGCCTCTGTTCTGCATAGCCTCCAGTAAAATCCTTATGAGTAATGCACAGTGGAAAAGAACGCACTGGAAATATGAGCCAAAAAGCATTCTTTTGTCATGTAACAATTTTATGGCGAACAGTTACAGCGCAGAGGGAAACAAATACAAGCTGTGGTCTTATCAGCTCTTGTTACAGCATACAGAGTGCCCTGCCAGGCTGATCTATTCCAGTAAGAGTACAAGACAAGTCAGATGATGCTGGCTCCTCGGTTGCATGAGGTCAGGTGCAGGCCACTTGTACTGCGCAGGTTTGCAGGCTTTGCACAACCCAGCTGGGGGTTAAAACATATGCAGCTCAGAGATTTACAACTAATAGAAGTCTTTGCAGATCTACAGCATATTTTAAGCTAAGACCAGCAAGGGGTGTAGTACTCAGAGCTGCCACCTTCCACTTTAAAGATCCAGGAGAATCCCCCCTGCTGTGGTACCCTTGATCAAGGTTCTTACCCTGAAGTGATACAGGAAAAATAAACAGTTGTATAAATGGGTAAATCACAAAGTAGCTTAGTGTGCAAACTTAACTTTGGAAAAAATGTATAGAATAAATGACTAAATAGTAATAAAAATGACAATAGGGTTTTATGAAACACTATGGAGACATATGAACATCAGTTCCAATTTATATACCCACCGCTCAAGGCGCCAACGGCCCCATAGTGCAGAGACTTTCCATCCATGATGCTGGCATCGCACTCGATCTCCCCAGACAGGTTCAGATTGGAACCTGTCCCCGCATTGGTGAACGGAGAGTCCTATTGAATTAAAATTGTGTTCATCTTCCTTTTTTAAAAAAAGACTATAAAATGAGGCACACCATCACCAAACTATGCACATGACATATACACCTCACTCTACTGCCCTGCAGGCCTAAAACTGAGCACAATGTCCACATGGTTGACATGCAATCCTATCCAGTGCGAGTACACATCTTGAAAACTAATTTTTACGCATTCAATGGGCCAATCTGATCCGGAAATAAGACATCATGCCTTCCCAGCTCTTCAAAATCAATTCGCACAGCTGTAGGAAACTGATTGCTTTGCTTTTCTGTCCAGTTTATAGCCATAATGTATTGCCAAGGTATACCTCACACTTTCCAAGGGTACTCTACTGGGGCTCGTACCTGAACTGTTTCCGAAATATTCCATTATTATATGATGAACTGTAAGAACACCTTTGGCAAGACCTGGTGTACAGCTCAAGATTGTGATTTATAATCCACAAATCTCTTCCTCAGGATCTACACTCAGGCCTACATACCCATCTGCCATCTTGGGCCATTAATGTTGATAATCAAACTTACACTCAAACATCCTCTTACAAAAGGTTGCAGATGTTGCAGAACAACACAACACAGTGTATCATTTGAACTAAGGCTAAATAAAATAATACTAATAGTAGTAAGTGTTCATAATTACATTAATTTAAAAAAAAAAAAACTGAACACAGTGTGGACAGAAACTGAAGGGAGTTGGACACCCGATACACACCTCTAGCTCCACCAAGGCAGCAGTGACAGCTTCGACAGCCAAGGCACCAGCATTCAGCTTCTCCACAGCCTGTGGGACACGGGTGAGAAACCCAAATGAAGCTGGATTCCCACAGGATCCAGTTTACAACAGCAGTTTTTCATCTGAATCATCATTTCAACAGCCCATCCTGTAACCAGGCGCCTAAACCAAACACAGGCAATTTCAAGTAATATTTATGGGTGCATGTTTGTACTGAAATCTGTGAGCAATCATTTTACACCAAAGACTTATGAGCATTTCACTTCACAAACGAAAAACAGAAACATTAAACTATAAATCTCTAGGAAAAGCCTGACCAGTTTCAACCACATCGGCTCCAGACAGTTTGCCTGTAGTGTGATACTGATATCAACACATATCTTGCATTCCCGGTCCGTGATTTATCCCTCACCTCGGTAAAGCCAGATCGTGCTCGGGAGCTGTTCTGTAACAAACTATATTTTGGTACAGTCTTTTAAAAGCAGGCTTTTTACCTGCAAATTAGCACATAAACAAAGGTGAACCAGTGTGGTCACTCACCTTCTGGCAGGCCTTCTTGCACACATGTTTATACTCCTTGGCTTTTGACTCTGAATGGTAACCAGCTCCTGAAGTCACAAAAAAAAAAAAAAGAAATAAAATTTAAAATAGATATTAAAAATTAACAAATTTTGCTGAAAAAAGTTCATTATCTTCAAAAATCAACGTTTTCAGTGAAAATGTCAAAAATTAGCTTAATACAAAATACATCCCTTGGAAGGATCCAGAAAACTACTACAGAAATTTCAATTATTATCATATAACTCAACTTCGAAAAATTAAATCTGAAAAACACTATTGTATAAAAAGGAAGAAAAAAAAGGCAAAAAGAGAAGAACATTTGTGCTGTTGAGAATCTATGCAAACAGGCATGTTTCAGCTGGTGGAGTAGTGGTTAAGGCTGTTGTCATGTATTCTCAAGATCCTGGGTGCAAATCCATCCTCCACTGTATTACCCATGAGCAAAGTTCTTACCCTGAATGGATGCAGTAAAAATGACCGAGGTGTATAAATTGGTTCATTATTTTAAAATTATTCCGAAAACATTGAACAGGTACTCTTGGGCAAAAGATTCAGCTGAATAAAAATGAATAAGATTGAGTGAGTGAATAAAAATCACATGATTGATTAAAAGGCACTTTATGTACATAAATTCACCCAGGAGTGGTTTACATTATACAAACATTTATAACTGCAAAGAAATTTATTTATATTTCATTCTGGGATCTCAAACACTTGCCGTTAACTAAACTACAAATGAAATAAACATTCAGAAAACACACAGCATCTTTGGCTCGTTGAAAACTTTTGAATGCAGAGAAGCATCAAAAAATACTAATGAGAAAACAAACCTGCATGGACTAAAACAAAGCCCACTGCTTTCCGATCCAGGGCCTGCTCCCGCTGCAAGGACCTGGAGCCACTTGAAGGTTTGAGGAAGGCAGATGGGGGCAGCAATTTGGCCTCTCGGGTTATTGTCTCCATGACCCCTGGCTGACTCACGGGGCATCGTGACTTGGGTGCCTCTCATGGGGAAGACATCACAGCAGCAGTGGGGTCCTAGAAGAATGGAGAGCAGATAGTGAAGAAGTGGATGAGCTGTGAATGAGAGACTAAGATGAAGGGTGGACAAAAGGAGAAGAGAAGGGCTACGATGAGGTGTGGAAAGTGGATGAGAGATGAAGAGGTATGTGAACAAGAGTGTGAATGGTGAACTCCAAGCAGTTTGACATCTCAGGAATCGTGTGCTTCAACCAATACGTTTTTCAAGTGTCAAGCCATCTAAAAAATTTACTGCTGAAGAAGCCCCCACGTGTACCTCGTTTTGTCCTGGAAAAACACTGCAGAAGTAACAAATACCACCCAATGTCAAAAAAACGTTCACATGATACCGTACAACCAGCTCAAATGACAAGCAGGTGTTTCAGTTTTTCCAAATTACAAATCACTTAAACACAGTAACTTAACAGTAAATTAAACACAGCCATAAACTAGCCATGCAGCTAATCAGCCTGCTAAAGTAGGTAAAGTGTTACAGCATTCAACACATACAGTTGAAATCTTACGTTCAGAACACGCAGACGTTTTTAAACCATATATCCTCATTCAAACCGTAATGAAGTTTGTGGAAAAAGTGTACTGAAGTGGGAGAGGGTGGACGCACCGAGCTGCTCTGAATGGGAAACTTCAGATGTTAGCGGCAGCTAACTAGCTACTGCAGTAAAAGCCCGACGCGACATCTGGAGTGCACGCACAGAAGCCACTGTCGCCAGTTACAATAAACAACTGAGGAACTAACTGGACGGAGAAAGGTTCGGCGCTTCGTGTCAAAACTATTCGCATTTCTTTCGGTGTTTCAGGCAGAAGTTGACGCGCCTGCAGAGGGAATCACTTCCTGGTTCGGCAAGACTGCGAGACCACGTGACTCGATTGTCCGCCGCGCTTAGCGGAAGTACCGGTGCGTTAACTGGACGCTGATTGGGTGCACGGACATACCACGTGGTTCGGGTGAGTGCCGTGGAAGAGCATAGAATGGCTAGAATAATGCATATAAATACTTGCTTCGTATTTCAACTTCTTCAAACGCATAAGACTATAAGCCGCGTGATGTTTTTACTAGATTTAGTATGTTGACCTGATATCTTTAGCTGCATACCTTGTATTATTGTGATTAAATTTTTGGGAATATTACATTTAAAAATGTGTGGAAATGCTTTACGATTTAAAGAATAGCAAATTAGACACACCGTTAAAACGTTTGAACTCTATGGTTAATCTTAAAAGTAAGATCTGACATTTTTCTTTTGTTTTTTTTTTTTACTGATTAGATTTTTTTCAATAAACTTGAAACTATAGGCATATTTTTAAAATAATTTATACATGACTGGTCTAATTATGTGTACTTGTATATCATGTTTGCTTTTGTGGGGGAAAAAAATCCTTGTGTCCACTATTTCTAAGCCAGATTATCACTAAGAGTGGTCATGGGCACAGGTTCAAGAGTGGAGCCACCATCGGCCACCTCCTGTCATCAAGGTGACATCAAACTGTACGCAAACGGACATTGACTCCCTGATCCATCTGACTATGGTCAACAGTGAAGATACTGGGATGTTGTTCAGACTAGAGAAGTGTAGCGGGATGAGAGTAAAAAAGATGGAACGTGATAAAGACAGAGGTAGTTAAATTTCCACAAAGCCACATAACAGAAATGCATGACAAATACAAGCACTTTGCAGTTCTCCATCCAAAATTCAACACCCAGAGACTGCTGACCAGCTGGAAGGGAGGGAGAAGGGGAAAATGGTACAATAACTGTCCTTAATGAGATGCAAAGCATCCATGAGTAAATCCAGTCAATATCCCCTGAAGATGAGCTGCTAGAGGAATGTCTGAAACAGATAGAGGATGAGGATAGTGGGGAAATAAAGGAGGTGTCATAGCAGTAGAGGTGGCCAACATGAGGAAATCCAACCAACGGTTGGGAAAGGCGGAGCTGAAGGAGAGTACAGAGACACTAATGATAGCAGCATAGGAACAAGCTCTGAGCACCAGGTCAGTCAAAACAGAGGTAATGTTTCAGACAAGACCCCAGGTGCAGATGGTGCAAAGATGCCCCTGAGACAATCCAGCTCCTAGCAGTGGCTGGAAGATGCAGGCAGGGACAGCAGATACCGAGAGGCACAACCAAGAGGCAGGAATCAAAATCTGACGAAAGTTAGCACCCACAGGGGAAAACTGGGTAAGAAAGAAATTTTTATTTTATATTGTATATACCGAAGCTGTTAACATTGCTAAGGGTTCATAACATTAAAACTCCTAACCTAACATACAGGTGCCTACATCGCTGGAATCCTCACTACTTATAATCCAGTCAAAATCAGGTGTTCTACTGGTTTTCTGATCTTCTGCCACCTTTTGAAGATTCATCTGTTTGTTTGCCAAAATGGAAATGTCTAAAAATCCACACTGTGTTCTAAACCCTTGGTTGGTTGTTATAGTTTGTCTTGCATTTAAGCTGTTGGTCATTTTCATGTTACATTGTGATGTTTAATCTACAATGTGTAAAGACAATGTCCTTAGCTGACCTCATGCCATCTGCAACAGTTTTTCAGCCTACTATATGTTATCATCATCTGATTATGTGACCTTATAAGTATTTTTGCCTTGTATTAACCTAACACCATAAGCCTTGCACTGCTACTACTAAATACTACTACTACTACTACTACTACTACTACTAATAATAATAATCTAAATTAGGATTGTGTGAGTAATGTGAGTAATAGACATTTTAGTCAACAAAGATTGCTTCTCTAAAGTCATCTAAGTCTAAAACCGATGACTCACTGATAAGACAAAAGTGCAATATGATATTGGTGTCCTGTAGTCAAGACAACATAAAACATTTATTATGTTTGTGGATTGTTTATTTTCTATATCTTTTGCCCAACAGCTTTGTAATTCTTGTCATTCTTGAAAAGTAATCTTACAAATTATATTTAATTGTGAAATCTGAGCAGCACTCACCTGGTTTAATGGTTTATGTGTGCATCAGGTGAATGAATAAGAGTGTGTTTTCTGATGGAGAGGATATATTTAAAATTGGAATTTTAAATGAAAACAAAGTTAAACTCTTATGTAATTTGTGTATTTTCATTAGAGCTTGTCATCCAGATCAGAGATTTCTGAGTGGTAACTACTTGCTCAGCAGTAACCAAAAACGATGGACATGGCAGCAGATTCTTGATTCGTCATTTTTTTCCACTTTGTAACCAACAAAGTGGAAAAAAATGACATGAATCAAGAATCTGCTGCCATTACACTTTATAATATTTCACCTCATCAGACACTCATAGCTTTGATTTAAAGTAGAAGGAACGCCAGCCAACAGTGCAGCCTCCCTTTGCTTTATAGACCCAGCCTATTACCCAAAAGCTGGATGCTGAAAACCTGCAAGCTCCTTCTCAAATGCTTTCCTTATTTGCTACTTACTGGTTATTTCACCACCCCCTTTAGATATTTACTTATTTTTTGATTCCAGTTCTATGTGACTTGTCCATGTGCAGCACAGCCTGGAGCCTGCTGAACCAAAATGACAGATCAGAGTCCATTTTTGTAGAAGTCCAAGCTGGTTACAGACAGACTTGTGACTCTTTTTTAAAAAAAAAGCATGGTGCCATTTCAGACCAAAAGAAGTTTTAGATCTGTTTACCATTATTATTATTGTTTTGAAGTCAGAAAGAAGAGGCGTTCAAACGCATCCTGTTGGTGATCCCAATTGCCTCAAATACAAGTAATCCAGACATTATCCCCATCTGACCAGGCTTCACCGATAGAGATGCCAAGTGAATAAACTGGAACAGATTTGGGGGGGACAGCATAGCTGAAACAGGACCCTCTCAATCCACACAGTCAACAGAAAGTTGTGCTTTGCTTCCTGAGGGCTTTCTTCTGGAATGTCCCAGGTTTGAAAGTGCAGACTAGAAGGTGGACTCGGGTTGCAGTGAATGTGCAATGGGGCCCGATGACTGGTGTAGCCTGGTATCACAGTGTGTAATGTCACAGCTTCAGGACTGTAATTTTAGCTAATGCTACATGCTCACTGACAAGTCATTTTCATCCCATAAAAACACTTACATGCAAATGAATGAATGTGAAGGGACCCCATGATGGACAACAGCATTTCAGTTTATCCTAGACGGTAGAGGAAAATCATATGCACACTCTATCACCTCCTTGTAATAGCTCACTTGCAAGCTCCTTCTGTCATCCAGAGCTGCTGAATCTCTTTCAGTATTCAAGTGTCTCAGAACCCCTCTTTCAGCCCACTTTCTCTTTTGATCTCCTACCTGCTCCCTATACCTGTACCACACCAGAAGAGCCTGTGGTAAATGCAAGATGTCTGTCTCGATCATCTCTGTATTTCCTGTCAGGTGTATATGCAGCTACTGGTGTAGTGTGGAGCCAGTAACATGGTGTTGAACTGTGTTCTTCAACAATCACATCTGTAATTTTATTTATTCACTTTCTAAATCTTATCAGGCTGTCCATACCAGACTATATCTAGGCTGCAGTTAATACAGAATGCTGCTGCTGCTAGCAGACCAGGAAGTATGACCATAAAGCACCAGTTAACACATTGCAGTGGCTTCTGGTTAAAATGAATTATAAACTTATATTTGACATACAAGGCAGTAAATGGCATTGCTTCAGCTTACCTTAGTGAAATTGTTGATTTTTATGATCTGGAATGTTGCCTAAATTTTTGTTATCTTAAAGTAGGAACGTGTGTCTTTAGCTTTAGAGCACCTAAGTCTTCAAGTAGTCTGCCAGCTGTTATCAGGAAGGCCCCTTCAGGCTCAGCCTTTAAGTCCAGGCTTAAAACTCATCTCTGTGCCTTGGTGTACCTGAGATAACTCCACCCTGCAAGATGCACTTCCATGTCTCAAATTCTAGTGTAAAATTGTCTAGTGTCTTTGTTATTTGCTAACCCCCCCTTGTTTTGTTTGGGTTTTCAGTTCCACAGGGTGGGCCCAGGAGCCATTGCAGTGCATTGATCTTCCTGAGGGGACCCTGGCAACATTGGCTTTGACACCAGCACTCCATGGTGATGGGAACCGATGACTTCAGACCATGATGTATGATATCGATGTACCTGCATCTGGAGATCAGGTTATTAGCTTTTAGTGACTATAGCAGTCATAAACAGCTGTATAGTCTGTCTTCTCTAAGCCAACTCCAGGCTTTATTGCTCGACTTAGGATGCTCAGGAGGGGTTTGTGGTTTTCTTCCTCATCTTCTGGCTGGGAATTTGTTTTTCCTTTCCTTAGTCACCAGCTGGCTAATACTATACCTTTCTAGCTATTTTAGTTCTTAGTGATTAAACGTATAGCTAACTTTATGTACAAGCTTACTTTTTATGTTATATCTGTTGCTGCCATGTCTCTACCTTTTGTTTAGCGCTCTGTGTCATTGTATGAGAAAAGCCCTCTCAAACTAAATTGAACTTTGGAGGAAAAGGGTAAACAGATTTAAATATACAAATTTACAAAGACAAAAAAAAAAATTATGGGGCATTGAACTTCTCAGGGCTTCTAGGAGTTATTTGGAAATCACTCTTATTTATGTTTGGGGAAACATGGTTAATTTTTTTTTTTTGCTAAAATAAGTTAGATCAACATTCAATGTCATTTTTATTTTTGAGCTTATTATACACTTCTCATTCCATGTTAGCTAGATGTAAATAATCAGAGGAGGACAATTACTTTTTAAAATTCAAAAAAGTAGTTTCAGAAATTAAATTAGCTGAAAATAGCGCATTGGATAGTTGTGTGGAAGGGCACAAAAACCACAGAAACACTCTATGTAGACTATCGTAACCAAAACATGATAACCTTAGGATATTTTATAAACTAAATCATATTCCACGTGACCGCTTAGCCTCAGTCATGGTTGCTCATGACAAAGGATTGTTAGTCTTTCTGCTTTGATGTTTCACCAAGCAGAAAGAGGAAATTTTCAAGTTCAGTTACTTCTCTTATCGTTCTGAAGCTGAAACACAGATATGAGAAGATCCTTTGTACAATACGAAAGTCTTCCAACCTTACAGTTTCATGTTGGACATTTGAAAGGAGGCATGAATACTGGCACATTCCTCTGGAGAATACTCTTCAAAACGGTCCAAGGTTCCTGGGCATCCACTTCTGTAGTGGGATTTGACTACACACGTTGTGGTCAATGGGATCCTTTCAGCGATAAAACAGATCTTCTCCCAACAGGAAAGTTTATTTAATAGGTTTTCCATTTCTACATTCAAAATTTAAACTTGATCAAGAAGATCAGGTGGGAAACCAAGTGAGACAAATCCTCGAGCCACCTGACCATAAGAACTCTGCCCACCACAGTTGTAGTGGATTACAGAAATATTTGTACAATAAAGTTTGTTTCTCTGTCCGCTTCCACATCATCCCTACTTTGTTTTATGCTTCTTTTTGGCTTGGAATTGCTCTGTTTTGCTTTTGATTGACTTTATGAGCATGGAGAGCCCAGGGTCCATGGACTTCTTGGCTCCGGCTGGCTTGTCCTTGGCATCCTCTTCCTGGTCCATTTCTTGTAGTTTCCTCTTGATGGTCTCCTCTTGGTGCCTCTGCTGTTCTTCTCTGCGTAGTTGCTTCTCCTCCAGGATACGCTGCGTGGCCTTGGTTTTCTTGTAGCTTGGGTCTGATGGGTCCAGGTTGTACAGGTGTGAGGTGAACATGGCTTGGAATCGAGGGTCCTTCAGGTCGACCTGTTGCACAACACACAGGAAAAACAGGGATGAAAGGAAAAAATGTTACGTATTCAGCTTTTTTATAGACCGCATGAACTGAGTAAAGTCTGAATAATAATAATAAAT
The DNA here is from genome assembly GCA_018136845.1 of Heterotis niloticus. Classification (NCBI taxonomy): domain Eukaryota; kingdom Metazoa; phylum Chordata; class Actinopteri; order Osteoglossiformes; family Osteoglossidae; genus Heterotis; species Heterotis niloticus. The sequence continues at coordinate 10,167,660 of CM030889.1, forward strand.
GCAAGACTTTGATCTCCATTATCAGTGGTCAGTGGCAGCACAACTGGACCAGGACCTATGAAAGCAAATTGGTTCAGGCTCCGACTGTAGGCCTATTGGTCCATTTCATCTTATTATCTGTTTCCAATTCATTGCACCAGGAGAGATGGTATCATAAACACCGCATCTGGCAGTATTTAGCTGCAATGTAGCTGGCCTGTTTTATTTACTGAAAATGACTGCCTTCATCTCTTTGTGAAGTAAACTGTTTTGAGCATTACAAGCGTACGTCTGCTACAAAGCGGTGGGCTTAGCCGTGCTTAACCATTCTTTGCATCAAGGCCCTAAGGAAAACGGTCTTCAGAAAAACCTGCTGCCATCATATCCAGAGTTTGAAACAAGGTCAAAAACCAAATCAAGAGTTACATTTGTTAAAATGTACATTTGTTGCTATACTTTGTAAAAGACTGTTTCTGCGTGGAATAAGTAGCACTGAACAAGTGTAGGTTCAAGCTGCCAGCATGCTGTCATGGTGCTAAAACATGGTCCTCCACAAACCAATGAAAATATATTACATCTTCACACCACATGGCTTTTTTTTTTTTTTTTTTTTTTAAATTTTTGAGCAATTGTCCTAAAAGCCTTGTGCTCAGTGATTCTGGAATAGGCTGTGGACTACTGCAACCTTGACCGGGACAAGCAGGTTAATGATAATGGATGGATGGATAGGTTCTCCTAAAATCTGATTTTAACTGCCTTAACTGTTTATTACACATTACCAGTTTTATGCATTTAATCAACTAGAATTACTGCTGAAGTAAAATATGTAACTACAATGTATGGGGTGGATGGTGTCAAGTGTCGCAGATGAACATGAGAGAATCTTTCCATTTCACGTGGCATCTTTCGCCAATTCAATATTAGTAAAATCTAAATTAAACTACTAATCATGGTTAACAAAGTACAGTCTGTACCTAGCTTCACTGTCCCGGAAGGGTGCCTGCTGCCCCTTGTTATATTTTATTTATTCATTTAGCCAGTGCTCTTCTTCATAGTGACTTACAGCATTATGCTACATAGTGATTTACTAGCTTCTAGATCAGAGTAACTTTCATTGTACCAATTCAGGGTTAGTAACTTGCTCAGGGGTACTACAGCGTGAAGTGGGATTCAACCCCAGGTCCTCGAAGTATAAGGCAGCTGCTCTACCCACTACCCTACCTGAAAGTCATCCTCCTCTAGCAGCTCATTCTTCTTTATCAGCTTCTTCTTCTTCATCTTGCTCAAATTCTGATGCTCCACTATTTTGTCGTAGTTGAAGTGCTTGCGCTTGCTGTCCTCCTCCTCGTCCATTAGCAGGGCCATCTCCGCCTACAGAATAGAAGCATGCTTAGCAAGTCTTAAAACACCCCCCCCCACACACACACACCCAGAACTTTCTAGAACAACCAACAAGAACAGCAAAAGCCAAGTGTTTTCAGATGGCAGAGATTTGGAATGAAGAGGTGTGTTCCTACAGGTCTCATGCACTCCATCTGTCAACAGCTCACTAAACAAAGAAAACAACGTGTGTCCCTGTCTTATATAAACAACCATTTCGAGTCGTTTGTGAGGAACTATTTCACTGCTCGAGGACATGAGCTGCAAACTCACCTGCTGCGATGGCAAAAAATACTTCAGTAAACAAATGACTTCAGATAACTCCCAAGCATTTTTCAAGATGGACACTTTATAGCCTAATAATAGTGCAGCCAACCTGAAAGGAATGAGTTCCACAGTTTCTACAGGAAGAGAAAAGGAAACACCCAGGTGTTGATGGGATTCTGGAAAAGAAGCAGGACCAAAACTGACCCTCTGTCTTTCTAGCTCAGTCTCCTCTTCAGGTGTCCTCTGCTCTTCTGGGGCCTTCTTCGCTTTTTTGGACTTGGCCTTTGTGGTTAGAGCTGGGATGGAGAGAATGGAATGACCACATTAAACACGGAAAGAGCTGTAGGTGCAAAAATTCCCAGTGACGGTTACTGTAGGATTGCTTTCATTCTTCTCTAGAGATGGTGCCGCTCCCACACACCTGACTTTCCAAGTTCCTCTGCAAAGTAGGGATCATTGAGATCTACATCTGGCGGCAGTTCCTCATCACTGAGGGTGGACTCCACTGCGGCCTGTGTGAGACAGCATTGCTGGATAAAACATCTAAAAAGATCAAATCATTTACTGGTTTATTACATACATACTAGGATCTAGAACATCTAAAATATAGCCAACGGTTTGTAGTCCGTAACCAGATAAAGTATGTATGGGAAGTGTCAGCGGCTCATGAGATTGATAAAAAAAATAATAATAATTTTATGTGGGTATTTTTTATATGCAAATGTTTTATTTGATTTCTTAATTGCTGAAGATTTATAAATTGTGTTAAATACTGACATAAAGTTATTTTACAACAAATTGTCCCTATTGCTAGAGAGAAAAATTATCCTAATGAGGGGAGGAGGCTGTTTAATATGCACAATATGCCAGTTCCTTACAACTATATTTATAATAAAATGTTAGTATGCCATGTAAGGAGAGTTGTATTTAATTTAAAAAAAAAAAAAAAAAAAAAAAAAAAATCACCAAATGTGCCTCTATATTTAGTTTTTTTTTTGTCATTAAAAGCTTTATGTATGTATGTTTTGTTTGTGAACGTTTGTTAAATGTACAGTATAGAATATTATAGGGAATTTAATGAAGGAAAACTACCTTGCTTTAGGATTGTCCGTTTACTGGTATGTGGTGATATTTTATCATAAACTGGTGTCCGTTTATGCTAACAAGAACAAACATTTTTGTGATCAAAAGTACCGTGAATTCACCTTATGAAGAATGTCTGGAACACCTTACCATTGTAAGGTGGGGGAAGACTGTAAATGACTTCCAATTTTTAAAAGTTGATTTTTGTTGTGTTCCCTTTGCCATTTTAACTCTGGAAAATAGGGTATAACAACTGTCCAGCCATTCCACCATCTGCTGAACTGAGGTCCAGTTACACACCTTGGTCTTTTGTGCCAATCTTCAGCTTGAAGTTGCACAACCACGGAGATGCCATTGAACACAGAGCCAGACAGTGTGATGTGAGCACGGCCAATTTCTCACAAGTTCCACCACTGTGGTTGCACCCCCACCCAGAACCATGATCAAAGGTTCGATTTGAGAAGGACCAAAAACAAGTTTATTTTTCTTTAATCATATGCACTGAGTAATGATATTTATTTTGGCTAACACCGATACTGATGAAAAAACGTGATGAAGCCTTCGGTTGGGATGGGGGAGGTGAGGGGCGTTGGGACGATGGCGGCCATGACCTGGGGCTTGGGATTGTTTTGTGGTCTGGGGGAATCGGGGGGGGGGGGTTCTATGGCATGTGGTTTCTGTGTAAACAAACATTTGGCTTTGGAGGCCATCCCATAGCTCAAGGGCCTGAAGCTCCTCAGGTATGGGTGCGTACGCATGGTGCACGCACGCACACACACACACACACACACACACACACACACAGTAGCCTAAAAGTGAGTCTAAAAGATCACCAACCTCTTTGGCTTTAGCCCTCTTCTGCTTCCTCTTTTCCTTCTTCTTCTGCAGGAACTCCTCCCATGGGGTGAGCTGAACTTTCCCTTCTAGCTTTTTCTTCACCAGCTGCTCTGTTGCCTCCTTCAGACCTGCAACCCAGAGGAAACATACAAGACACACAGTAAGACAAAAATGTATTATATTGATCCCTATGCCAAAGGTAGTTTTAAAAATATATATATCTGAGGTATAGAATGGTGAGGAATCTTTCACTTCAAGCTTTGCAGAGATGAATGTGGCTCAGAAAAAAAGCTTTGAGATTACAAAAAAAAAAAAAAAAAAAAATTAAAAATTGAATTTTTATCCACATAAAACAAGGGAATAACATTTTTTCTTTGATATCTGGTACATTTACAGGAACTTATTGGAGCCAGTTAAAAAGTGATCAATATAGTAACTTGAGCCGCTGTTTTTGGATTTGAAGTGGCTGGGTTTGAATCCCACCTGTAACTGTAATAACCTCGATTACCCTGATGTATTAGTGGATAACTTAGTCCAGGAAGCTGAACACTAAGTTGCAATAAGAGGAAATCAGTAAAATTAATAAACGTAAATCTGCAGAAATGCTGGCGCGCGTCAGACATACGTAATCAACTACTGCCTCCTAAAGGGAACAACGAGAATTACACACAAGGTGGAGCATGACATCTTCACCTGCTGTCACGGTGGTTCATCCATGCATCACAGGAGTTCACACAGCCGAGTAGAAAATATGAGTGACGGAAAAAGCAAAGCACTTAAAGAGTGACTAATGAGCAACAATTTTCCCTACATTGCTCTTCATTCCAAGACTACGGTAAAATAAACATCCATTAGGAGTTGTTGGGCTTCAGCTGGTTTCCAAATGATGTGCTGTAATTAAGATAATGACCAATAATGAAGTCACAGCTCAGGGCTTTGTTTATTTAATGTTTAAATTTCCTGGATAAGTGAGGAAATGGTAAAAAGGAGATGCCGGGATCTCGGTTGACACCTTTGTAATAACCAGGTAAGCTCAAGACAGGTAGAACTTGATGGTAGAGCTACTGCTATTTAGTCCGCTTTCTGATCTGCTTTCATGTGCACAAGCAACCAAGTCTCTAGGTTTCTGGCCAGGGTCTCATAACACCTCGCTGGAGGTGAATGTCATGGTGCTTGTGCCAAATGTTCCTGGACCTGTGGAACAGCGTTGACAGGCGCCATGGCACGTCAAGCATGTGGAGGGTGGTTGGGTTGACAGTTTTCAATGAACTGCATGCATCACTGCATGCTGTTTGCTCACTAATGGCATGAGATTATTGTATTTCCCTCATTGATAGATGCCCCTCCCAGACATATCGAAGCCAACCCAACATCCAACAGAACTACAAAAATGAACCAAAACAAAAACTCAGCTTGTCTAAAATGAAGTGCATTTAGATTGGAAACTGTGTGGTTCCTGCACAGGTATTTACGCAACATAACATTCTGAGACTACCTACCGCTTGCCGAAACTCTCAACCTCTCTCAAAAAACAGTTAATTTGTTTGTGAGACAAATCATGTTTTACACTGTCACACAGGTAAATACATCAAAACTAATATCTAAAAAATGTTGTATCCATTAATTCCTACCCAGTGATGATGGCTGACTTATCAATCAAATGAGCAACGTTCCTCATCTTCTCATTGATCATTGACACTTGGGAACACTAGGCAGCAGCTGTAAACACTGTGGAAGTGAATTGAGTAAAGGTGTTTCCACACTCTATTTGGGAGGTCCTTATTGCCATCTTCTGGCTCAGAAATTAAAGATGGGTCACCTTCATTTTGCTGGAGAGGAAAATTTTCAGGTACACAAGGAAAGAAAATGGAGTTATCAAAGTATAATGTGCTTTTTATCCTTGAAAATTTGTAACTCCAAGTGTCCTTAAAGGCACCAGTGTGTTTTTCATGCTCTAATTCAGAGCTTCAGAATGTCAGCCACCTGTCTAAAGAAGGCAGAAAGCAATCCAACAGCCTGCTCTGAAGCTCCACCCCCCCACAGGAAAGAGGTGCATACCTGGCACCCATGTGACCTCCATCTCCATGTCTTTGTCCTCTTTTTGTTCCTTATCATGAATACTCTTGAGTAGCTCACGGTACTTGGCAATCTGCTCTGCTTCATTCTTCAGTGGTTTCTTGGACTTCTCCACCTCCTGGTTTTTATTGCCTGCGGAATGAGCAGAGAGCAGCAGCTGTGTAAACAGTAGAAGCAAGAAGCAGAATTTCAGAAAGAGACCATTTTCAACGCCTGTGCACAGACCTTCCCGATCCGCATCGGGCTCTTCCTCATCATCTTCACTGGAGGAGGCCAGGTATGCCTGGAAGTCCATGTCTAGAATCTCATTCTTCTTGAACTTCTTTTTCAGGGTGGTGACTCGATCATGGTCTGTCTCGTCCCAGGTAAGTTCCACCTTGAGAGTGCACACGCGCACGCACACACACACAGAAAAGTTCTGTGCTGAACTTTTTCCTAAAAATGACTGGATAATAACCAGGGGCAGCACCTGGTGCATTATTGAGAACTGCTGTCTAAGATGCCACACACTGGCAACACTCCTCTCTGAATTGATAAAGTAATTTTACCCTACTGTGTATGCATGTAAATCAGTGTAAACAGCTTTTTGCAAATAGCTTTCAGATAAATTAATAAATGTAAATTACTCCTAGCTGAGCATTTGTCTGAAAGCCAGACACAACCTGGCTGAGCCACCCAGCTCAGTTAATGCCTAAACCAGACTGCAGGTTTGCCCAGCCTCGTCTTACCTTTGAAGCTGCCAATGCCGTTGAGGTGAAATATTTGGGCGTGTAAGCGGCCAAGTCCACATCTGCAGCAACATCTTTTGGCTCATCATCAAACGTAACCTCATCTGGAATAAAACTGTTGAATAAAAACAAGAACCCATATTAATCAGACCAGTATGCCTCAACTGGGCTGGTGTTGTTACCCATCCCCACTTACTAGACACAACCTCGTGTGTCCTGATTTAAACGCCTTGGCCCCTCACGACGTCATGGAAAAATAACAAATGAGCTGTGCATAAAAACACCCGGCAGTATTTTGGTGGCCTGAGACCCTGCCTGATGAAGTGTGATGACAGTCTGTCTACTCTGGTGATGATTCACACTGAAAAAGTACAAAAAACATGTTTATATTTGCACCAGAAATGACAACATACCTAATTACCCTTTGCACATTGAAAATTTATGATTGTGTTTAGCCATTCACCCAAAACAAATAAAAACAGACACACACACATAAAGAATAAAGTATGTCTCACTTGTGCTTCTCTAAGATAACCTTAGGAAGTATAGTGAAGCTAATTTATATTATAGCTATACTGTAAATCAGCAGTGAGGAGGAAGACGAACCCCTGGCCACCAGCGGTGCATATTGGTGCGGTGTAAGTGCTTGGTACTTAAGCTAACTGTCGCAAACTGCAAACCAAAGTGGGTGGCATAGTATCACAACTAACAGCTTGGTTCATCACAGTGTGACAAGGTGTTTGGTCAATCACTGCTTAGTCAGCGTGGACTTCATATTTTCTCCACATGTCTGCTTGGGTTTCCTCCCACATTCCAAAGGCATGTGATTCAGGTCATTTGGTGATTCTAAATTAGTCATAATGTGCCCATGTGTCACGCTGATCTGCTGTATAAATGAGTCAATGGCTGTAAGTGGTTTACTGTAGTGTATCTAATACAGTAAATCACTGCAAGCATCAGCTAAATACTAGTTAACCATCGAATGTCACTTTGGAGAAAAAGAGTGCTACACAAATAAGTGGCAAAAGTGCATGTTTATGGACGTTTTTGGAAATTAGGGACATATTTTCCATCTCCCTTGTGCTGCCAGATTTTTTCTCTTCTTGTGTCTCCATAACTGAAAGGTGTGTTTTCACTGTTGCTGTGATTTAATCCATTGATCTGGTTGCTGCTTGACCTCTTCTTCCTAAACAATTCTACTAGTACAAAGTAGTAAACGCGATACAAGATGCAAGTTCAAATCCCAGCTCCTGCTGTAATACCCTTGATCAAAGTACTTACTCTTAAATTATAGAGTAAAATTCACAAAGGTGTGTAAATGGCTAAATTAGTGCAAATAGCCTAAAGCACAAATCCAACACTGTGAATCACCCTGGAGAAGAATATCAGTGAAATAAACAAATACACATGAAAAGGCCAACCAGACTAATGTATATTAGTGGATGAACACCATCACCGCCTTCTCTGAAATTCTGGCATCCAAACAACTCCAAACCACATACCCATCCCCATCTGGTTGCATGACAATTGTTGACTATACAGATGACAATGAAAGAGACTGTGGAAGTGATGAGTGGAGTCAGACCACGTAGGAGTCGGGGTTTTCTCACCGGAGGTCCAGGATCGAGCAACTGCTTTCATACTCGTATCCGTCGCACTCTTCATAGATTTTGGCGGCTGTCTCTGGAGAGTCGCACTCGACAACAGCGTAGTAGTACCGCATGCGCTTGATTTGGTAGTCCCGCATTTTCTCCCGGTAACTCCTGCAAGAACACACACACACAGGTGGATGTAGATGCAAGTAGGCATGCAGTCACAAGCAAACACACACATCAATGTTTAAAAATAGATTGCCCAGCACCTTTACCAAACTCTAAACTGGAAAACAATTTTTTCTAACCCAGCTAAGACGAAAGCGCGATCTTGATGATAATAGGCAAACATAAAACAGTTTTTATAGAAGACAAAACACAATAAGGAGAAGGATACAAATGAACAGCCTCAGGTGTGGCATCCCGATACACAGTCCAAGCCATTTGGATCTAATTGGGTTCTTTTTATTACATGGGGCTAGTCAGTCCTATTCTGGTAAAAGTAGAAATTGATTTTTGTGAAACTCTCCTATTACACAATTCTGCCCCCTGGTGTTCATGACATCAATCACCTATTTTAAAAGAAAAGCAGTCAATTCAGCACCTATATCCACTTTATCTCAGGAAGATACTAAAAGGTCCAGGATGTACCTCTCCTCCTCTGTGTCCTTCTCTGGATCTTCTGGCAAAGTAATCAGCTCCAGAGGTCCTTGAACCTGTTCCAACTGCATCCGCTCCTTCCCAAATTCTGAGGGGTAGATCTGAAAGATGTCCCGACAAGGAAAAGGGAACACTTAAGTAAAAATAGATCTGTGAGACCCCAAATTTCATAGCTATCCTTATTGGACAAGCTGATAAGACTGACAGGATTTCCACAGTCTCTGTCCTAGGTTGGGAGTCTGAGCCTCACCTTCACAGAGAGCACGAGCCCTCCTTTGGGCTTAAACGAGCTCAGCAATGCCAGCAGATCCTTTGCCTTTAGCCGGTCCCATTCCATGTTGCATACAGCCAGTCTCCGTGTGACCTGTCAAGGACAAGAGCCCAAGTTAAACACCATTCATCAAACTATAGCTCTTTAAAAGAATAAAGAGCATTCTGCAGGGACTCCACTCTGGGCCCCCTGTCAAATTCAGAGTTTTGAAATTGTGAAACTTTCAAGTGAAGCAAACTAATGAATCCCAGACATGATGGAGACAGCAAAAAAGCCAAGGAAGCAGCCAGAGAAGTTAAGAAAAAATAAACACCAACAAGCCTTCCCATGAAAGTTCTCGGGTCCAATGTGCAGTGTCACAGAAGAATGTTGGGAAAGGTTTTCTCGGGCTGAACGTATGTGTGTTGTTTGCAGCGTGACTCACAGAATCGTTTCGAGGTGCGTCTTTCCACATCTCGCCCCAGTCGTGGGCCATCTCCTCTTCCTCTTGACGAAGCAGCCTGTCCACCTCATCTTCATCATCTTCCTCATCTGAGCTGGTCTCAACGTTCCCCTTCCCCCTTGCCAAGTCCGGCCCACTGTCACTGTCCTCCTCAGACTCCTCCTCTGAGCCTATGGTACCATCATCTTCAGATTCCTCCTCTGAATCGCCAGCACTCTTATCCTCGTCTTCGCTGTCCTGCTCAGAGAGATCAGCCTCAGAATCTAAGGCCTCTTCGTCAGCTTCAGAAAGTGACTCCTCCTCTGTCTCTTCTTCCTGACCTTAAACAGAACACAAATAAACACTTGGCAATGTGGACACCATGAAAACTCTGCCATTTTCACTCACAAAAATATCATAATTGAACTGAACCGTTAGCACTGATGACTCACCTTCTTCATACACCTTCACCCCTCGAAAGCTCTGTGTTGTTTTGGCTTGGCTGCTACCGTGCCCTGTTTTCTTGCTTTCCTCTGTCACTATTTTTTCTCCTGCACTCAACTCTGTTTTTTCTTCTGCCTTTTCTACAGGATGAGGTCCATCTTTATATACTGTGCTTTGTTTTGACTTCTTCTTTCTCCTCTTCTTCTGCTTGTCCTCCACCTGCTCCTTCTCAACCTCTGAGAGCTCTGAATCAGACAACTGATAGAAGCGCTTTAGATCCTCGGTGGTGGAGTGATTGATGGGCCGACCTCGCTTGTCCACGGTATACTTGAGCTTGAAACGTTCGTCGTGGAACATCGACTGGAACCGCTTGTCGATCTTTATTTTACGCTCCCTCTCTGGCATCTCCCAGAAGCGAGGGTCCTTCTTCACCCGAAGGAAGCGGTTGTCGCTGTCATCAGCTTTCTTGGATGCCATGGCTGAACCTTCAAACCCACAGCTGGAAGGAAGAGCAGCTTCAGCAATCTGCAAAGTAGAACACTGATTATTGCATACAAAGGGTCAGCAAGGGGAAGAAGTGGTTAAAGCTGTTTTCACGCAATCAAAAGGCCCAGGTGTGAATCCTAAAACCTGCTTGAGCAGCCTCAATCTTAACCTGCTGTATCAAATTGTAAATCATTGTAAGCACTTTACCACTGTAAATAACTTTGAAGAAAAGCATTAGCTAAATGAATAAATTACAAACATAACAATAATAACAACAACAGAGCAACAGAGGGCAACCCTTCTGGACAGTGAAGTATGATAACGTACAAAGCATTGAAAAGTTACTGCTATGGTTCATTAATCATAATAAAGTTTAATAGAGATTTTTAAAAATGTGAATATGCAAATGGATAGATAAATTCAACGGGTGCATCAATATGTTAATTCATAACAAAGTGCTAATAAAAGGACCAGCGCTTAACTGTTCACAAAGTTCACAACGCTCAACACTATCCACAACATGCACAGCACATGTACAGTTTAACATTAAACGTAATCACAACAACATAACTGACATCACATAATCGCAGGAACCCGCAATAAACAGTTTAAACCAGATTTTCGACAATCTCTTTGACACAAGATGCACGTGCGTTAGGGTAATAAAACCAGTTTAATTATATTTGTCTTATTTCATTAAATAATATGACGTTCGTTAAACAAAACGTAAGCAGTTAGCAGATACCATAAAGCGCATCGTGTAAGTTATATCTGTTTATATATAAAACACTTTCCTAGCTAACACTATAAACAGTAAATGTGAGTCAGACGGCGGATCTAATTTCACATTTTATGAAGACAAAAGGGAAGCACAAACGACAAAACTGTGCCTTTATTAAATAAAATTACCTGTTATAAGTAGTAATTTCTTACCAAAACACACACCGTTTCAGCCCAAGTTGCAATTCACACGTGGGTCTCTTCCTGCTCCCACAATGCACTGCGCAATCGTGTCACTTCCGGTACCCTTCAGTCGGCGCGTTTTCTTCGGCGCCTGGAACTTCTCGTCTCCTTGACCCTACGGCAAGCGAAGGTAGCCATTCCGAACGAGCAGTAGAAAGAACTTCGAACAAAAAGACAGTAAAATACATCCTTGCAGAGTAAACAATGATTTAATGGTTGCCTGTTTTACACATTTCTACACGCAGTATGTGTTCGGATGTGGTTTGAAGTGTAAGGAGGAGCTGCAGTGTGTAACCCCGAAGGGCATTAGGGACGCGCTATGAACACGGCGCTGGGCGGCTGTGCACGCAGGGCCGCCGGGCCGTGGTGCTCGATGCTTCGGGCCGGGGCAGAAGCGGCTCTCCGGAGGTGGCTGTCGGAGCGGCCCGGCGGCTCCATGAACGTGTTCGATCGGAAGATGAAGCGCAGGCAAAAGCTGTGGGCCGCCGCACTGCGGGACGGAAAGCAGTACGAGTACCTCCGCGACGCGGTAAATTCCACGTAAAACTCGCTGCCACCATTACTGCAAAATACATAATACATGGGTTTGTATTGAAAGAATTTAAAGTGCTACGGTTGTCACTTTACAGCTCACACGATCTCTGTATCGAGCGACAAACATGTCCACAGAATAAATCTGATGACTCTCGATCCATCCTTGTCCCCTTTCTGTCACATTGCCCCCCTTTGTCCTTTAATTTCCATCCATGACCCTCTTTGTCATTCACTGTCTTTTCCTGTCTCTATTCATCAATGTCCATTGGTCCTTTTATTGTCTACCCATGTCTGTCAATGTCCCTTAATTGTCCATCTGTTTCTTTCCATGTCCATCCCTGTCCCTTCACTCTCCATCCTTGTGCAAGTTTGTCCTTCACCATCAATCCCTCCCATTCACTGTTAACACTTTGTCCCTCACTGTCCTCTCCAGGTGGGCAGCAAAGTGGCAGACAGGGTGTACGATGTCGCCAGGTAAGACTGTTGTCATGCTTTAAACAAACAGTGCGGTTTCCTTGCAATACTGCCACTTTGCCCATGTGCGCGTGTGTCTACAGGACGTTCCCTCTGGCCCTGGACGTCGGCTGTGGAAGAAGTCACATCGCCGAGTATCTGAACAAGGTACCATAACCTTTAGGTTGCGAGGCTCGTGACGATTATGGTCCTGCTGCTGTGGACCACGTTCTAACACCTGTATGTCACCACTTTTGGGACAAAGTGCACACCTAAGAACACTGTTGTCATTTATTAAATTATTATGTTTTGGTGCTACTTATTAAAATAGACCTTCCTTTATAGTTTTAATTTTCTTTTTAGGACACCACTGTGGTGCAATATCCACACCTAGCAAAGGTGGCAATAAAACAGGTGTTGCTTCAAGCATCATAGTGGGTCAGCAGGTGGGGTAGCGCTTATAGCAGGCACACTGCAGTCAAAGGACAGGTTTGAATCCCACTCTTTCTGTAATGCCCCTGACAAAGGTATCTACCCTAAACTGACAGTAAAAAAAATTACCCTGCTGTATAAACAAGTAGACCACAGTAAGTACTGTAGCGTGCAGTCTCACATTGTGAGTAATGATGGAGAAAAGTACCACATGAAAAATGATTTATGATAATCACACGACACGGTGCTGGAAACTTTAAAGAAAAAACCTTCCTTAATCCCAAGAGTAGTTCACTGTGTCCAGGTGAAGCTGTGTGACTCTGGGGACTCAACCTGGCAACCGGTTGACCCCCTGTGCTGTCGGAGGGGTTCCCACCACCTGTTTTGGAGGCAGCGTGCCAGGCGCCTGTCCACATGTCTGTGCATGTATGTGTTGGGGATTTCCAATTGCTGGCCATCTGGTGATGGAGATTTCAATACCCTGCCCGCTGATACCTCCTTGGGTTTATTCGCTCCACTGACAGCCTTTGATGGGGTGTGTGGTCCATACAGCTTGTCACATGTACTAGGATCTACTCAGTCACACAGTGCTGTTTTGTAAGCACCTTAAGGTTTTGGGCAAGCAGGTGACATAGTTATTAGACTCATCATCCTGCATTTTAAGGCCCCAGGTTTTAAATCCTCTTCCAGTGTGATTCCATTGATGAAGGCATTTACCCTGAATTTATACAGTAAAAACCACTCTGCAATGGTTAAATAATAACACATCAACTGGTGTCTCACATTATAATGGAGAAAAAAGCTATGTGATAATTTTAAGTTAACATAAGGCAACAGATGTCCATACTTATATTATCGAGTTTACTTTTATAACCTGGTAAAAAGATGACTTTATACCTGCTTGTGTCTGTATGTCACAGTTGGGTTTTTTTTCCTGTTTTTGCCAGGTGCAAACTGCTTTTGATTGCATTTCAGTATATGAATTAGATCCAGGTCTTTGGGTGACTTGCATGGACATAATTTTTTTTCCCTTTTTCTTGTATTGTTAATGTATGCCTTATTATGAAAATTATTTGTGTGTTTTACCCATCAGGACATTGTGGAGCGACTCTTCTTGACCGACATCTCAGAAAACTCTTTGGTGAGTTCCACTGGGCTGGATCTTGCTAGAAGCTACCATTTACAGAATTGCCATGGCGAGTAAATATTTCGTTATAAGTAAAAATTAATCATAGAGGTCCTGTGGCCAGAGCATGTGTGTCAGCTCTCTTTGTTCTGAGGCTTTTCACAGCAGTCCCCTGCGGTTAAATGGTGATTGTTATATTTTCACTTGATGTCTTTTTTTTTTTTAGTCAGTTGTGGCTGTTTCTGTTTTATGTAGGTGCCAGATAATTGTGGCTGATTTTTGTAATGAAACGTGTTGAGATTTCTGATTTTAATTTAAAAAAGGCAATTTAGGGCAGCAGAGAGTAGTGGTGTCAAGAGGTTTCATTTAGAGAATCTAAATAAAGGTAAGGATGGCCCATGGCTCCTTGGCATTGGTTTGGTTCTTGAATTAGAGCTTTGCAGTGATGTGAAATGGAGACCCCCATCACAAGCGGTGGAGTGTGTGTGGGCAAAGACTGTGTCTTGGTAGCGCTGGAGAACCAAGCTGAGCTTGCTGTTGTTCTGTATGCAGAAGCTGAGAAGGAAGACCGAGATTCCCACACACTGCGTTCTTTCCGATGAGGAGTTCCTGCCCTTCAAGGAGAACACTTTTGATTTGGTGATGAGCAGCTTAAGGTGATTATGAAGGCAAAGACGCTGTATGGATTTATGCGGTCTTGCCTCCATCGTTGCTGTTTGTTTAATGTAAAGTGGTTTTCCATTAGCAATGTGCTATTGTAGATGGTGTACAATTCCTCAGAACAAGTACACTGGCCCCTTGTATTACAGTTAATCAGCATATTTATATAAACATGTTTCAGATTTTCATGTGCATTTTCTTCACTGACCTGGTTTACAAAAAAACTGTTTTAGTGCATAGATGACAGTAAGGAGTACCCAGATAACAGGAGTGTGGGACCATCTTAATTCAACTCACTTTCAGAGTGTCTCTGGTCAATAAGAAAATGTGAAATGTTGCACGTGTTTATGGGATGAATCGGTTAACATTCGGCATCAACTTGATTTTAGTAGAGATGACTTTTGTCTTCATTCAGTATAAATTAGCTGTTAATGCAGCTTGAAGTTAGTGCAGATATTAGAATGAAATCTGTATTACGAAGTATTTCTATTTTGCCTGTATTTATGTTTTTTTGGAATTTAACCAGTAAATAAATTGAAGGGCACCTGTAGTATTAAACTTTTATTCATTGTGACTTGGTGGTAAAAGTGAGTTATGAAAAGTCTCTGCTATGTTAGTAAGGTGAGGAGCCACTGTAACCATTTTCATGCAGATAGCCTCACTTTGTTACTCTTTTCTCCATCTTTTCAATGTGTAACCTCATTCCTCCCCATGTGTTTGAGTCTGCCCTGTAATTGTAATGAAATCACTGCCCAGGTGCAGCCTTTGTGCTGCTGTTGTCATGGGCTGCTCTCCAGTCCAGTATAGGAAACCACCTTGAGTTTCTGGAATGGCCTGGTCTGAAGCAAAATAAAGCAGCCAAACATTTATGCATTTCAAACACTTTACAGTTTAAATACATTAGCAAATACTGCTGGGAATGGCTATATGGAAACATTTTCAAAACAAGAAATGAACCAGAAGTATTGTTACCCTCCTTACTTGGCATTCTCCTGTCTGAAATCCCTGATGGTTTTAGACACACAGCCTCCCTCATACACAAGCCTCAGTGTAATATTTCAGGCCTAATAATCTGTCATGAGCTCTGGGGAGGAAAAACATTGACAGGAGCAGAGATCAGTTTTCCAGCTGTGTACGGTTATGTTTTCTAGTTGGTCTCATATGGTCCAGATTGCCCTCTTTCTTTTTGCTTTTCCTCATATTAAAATACCCAGTAGTGGCAGGTGCTGCTTCCATGGGTTTGGCTAATAAAACCTCTCGATCTCCTTCTCTCCTTTCTGTAGTTTACATTGGATTAATGACCTTCCTGGAGCACTGCGACAGGTAAACAATGTGTTCCGCTGGCCTTGAGGGCAAAACATCTAACTGCTGAATCTAATGTCTTGCACACAGCTATGGGATTTGTGTGAGGAAAGGAAAGTATGATGAAAATATAACAAAAGATCACCCTGCTGTCTAAAGTGGTAAATATTTGTAGGAAGCTTAACATTGTGTCTTTTAAGAAAAGCATTAAATAAATAAGTGTTAATGTAATGTAAGAAAAGGAATGGTGTGGAAACGTGATCAATACGGGAAGTTCTGCAGCAGCATGTGCTGTAATTTGAGTTAAAAGTTTACACCTGTATCAGTGAAATGAACAGGTGGTATTGGAAAATTAAGAAGCACAGCGTCTTTCAGGTGCCCTGACACACGTCTCTGGCAGATCCATCATGTCTTGAAGCCGGACGGTGTGTTTATTGGGGCCATGGTTGGGGGCGAGACCCTCTATGAGCTACGTTGCTCTCTTCAGCTGGCGGAGCTGGAGAGGGAAGGGGGCTTCTCCCCACACGTGTCCCCCTACACGGCAATCACGGACCTGGGAAACCTGCTGGGTCAGGCAGGATTCAGCATTCTGACTGTGGTATGTCCCTACCATGAGCACTCTGGATATCCCGAACAACATGTCTCTTATTGCTCTAGATCCAGTCCACTGAAAACATGAGTCCAGTGATGTATGAAATTTTTTGTGCAATGTGTGTGCTGTTATGCTTTACTTCTGTAAATATGATCTATACACAGGGTCTTCATGAATGTTTGCGTTATAAAATTTAAACAATACAAATATTTGTCTTTTTTTTTTTTTTGTTTTAATTTTATTTGGTTTACTTGTCTTTTTCAAAAATGTGATTGAAGAGAAAAACGTCTTGCATTTCCACATCCAACCAGTAGTTAGCAGTATAAGCATGCAAAACCAGATTAATTCAACCACAGGCATTTACACCTTGTGTCTGTCGTTCCTGAGTGTTGGTGATCAATAACAAATTGATGAATATTACATCTTGGGAGTATGTTTTTTTTATTATTATGATTATTATTATTATTATTACAACCCTACTTAAGACTGTCATTATAAATTTACTGTTTTACAATTTAATGAAGCAATGAAAGAATGGCAGTCTGTCCAATTCTCTCATTCCCTGTGTTTGCAGCGTGGGCTCACTTTCACCGAGACCCTGCATAGGACAAGCAGTTGATAAAATGGGATAAAAAAATAAAGACTTACAGTCAACTTTTATATTTATGTTTATTCATTTAGCAGACATACAAGACATTTTTAATGATTTATAGCTTGATCTGATGCTTTTATAGAACCTGGCCCACAAATAATTCGAGCCATAGTAGTTGATATTACAAAAAATCGCGTTTTGAACTGCCTTTTTGTCGCAACTTTTTAAAAGTTGAGGACACAGTGTACTCAGTGTGAGGTTAATCAGTGTCAAGCTGTTGAAAATATCACTTTTAACACATTTTAATATTTGTTTTCAAGGATGTTGATGACATTCGAGTCCACTACCCAGGGATGCTTGAAGTAATGACTGATTTACAAGGTAAACTCAGCTGATGTCATAGATGGACCCTGGTAGGCTGATGAAAGTTTGACAAGTTTCAGTCCAAGGTAAACATGCGGTTGTTTTGAAAATGTTTTTTTTTTTTTTTTCCCCCCCTCAGGAATGGGAGAAAGTAACTGTGCGTGGAACAGGAAGGCCATGTTGCACAGAGACACCATCCTGGCTGCCGCTGCAATATATAAAGGTAAAAAAAGACAGAGGCAAGGCTGAAAAAGAAATTCCAACATGTTGTTGGTACCTGTGAGTTTTCCATTTTTATTTTTTCATTCTCTAGTTTTGTATCCATCTTTAGAGCTGTAGAAAACAGACATATTTTGTGGTCACATGGCCATATCTACAGTGATACCTCCTGAAATGGCAGTTGTTTGAAGCCTGAATATAAGAGATAAAGCCTCTGTTTCCCTCAGAAATGTACGGGAATGAAGATGGTTCTGTTCCTGCCACATTTGAGATCCTGTACATGATTGGCTGGAAGCCTCACGAGTCACAGGTATGTTGAGTGTTTACATCCAAAGCAACAGTGTTTGAATGTTGGGCTCTCCTTATCTCCTAAGCAGCAGATCTGTGGTATTTCCAGAACACTGCAGTGGTGACATGCTGAACGAACAGTACTATCTACATTTACATTAAACGATTTTTTTTTCTACTTTATTAAAATTTTTCTTATATAGAACATGTATCAACATTGCAGTGGGGGAGCAGATAAGGACAAAGTACCAGAAGGACATACGTAGATACCACACAGATTAAATGAAGTGAATAGATAGATATTTATGTTTAAATTGAGTAAACGAATAATAAAATGAATATCCAGATATATGGGGTATGAAATACAGTACATCCTGGATAGGATCCCCATCCATAGCAAAGAAATCACACGCACACATATTCACACAAATAGATACACATGGAAAGGGTAAAGCAGTCGCATTTGATGTTGAAATGGCTAGATAATGAGCCACCTTTGTCAATATTAACAGCATCAAATGGGTTCGTCATCTTCTTCCCTTTTGACAGGCGAAACCAGCAAGACGTGGCTCTGCAAATGTTTCGTTCGCCGATCTGGGCAAATTAAACCAGTCCCCCACCACAGACAACCTGAAGAAATAGTGACAGCCCCCCTCTCTGATCCAGTCCAGGGCTCCATGTATAGTTTCCCTTCTTACTTTATTGAGAATTGTGTCTTTTTCATGGAGAAGAGCAGAGTTTCCCTTGTGATATATTTATATAGGAAATCGGACTGCTCTGGGGAGCACTCAGACAGGACCCCCTGCAGTTAAATCCCTTTACAACAAGTGTTTTTAATTACTGAACCGTATTAAAGAAAGTTGTTTAGCATTCCTTCCGCTTCACAAGTGGAAACAGGGACATTAAAGCTCTGTTTACAGTACTACATGGAAAGTCTTTTGGACTTAAGCGTTCAATTTTCCTCAAATTCAAATGGAGAGCCATCATTTCATCTCTCAACTCTGATAAAAGCACCCTCATCCAAGTTCTGCAGTACTACTTTATTTTTATTAATTTGTATTTAGCTGATACCTCAGCCGAAAGTGATATATAATGCTAGATACTCAACTCTGAACTCCTAACAGTCATTAACTCATATATAGCAGGAGAGCATATTACACACAGAAGCTACTTTAAAGTTACCAGTATATCTGAAATACATTTGTCTTTGGACTGTGGGAGAAAACTGAAGCAAACAAATAGCATGCAAACTCCACACAAACTGAGCTGGATTCAAACCCACAACCAGGAGCTTGGAAGCACCAGCAGAAGCTCCAGACCCCTCATTCTGCACTTTACCAGACACCTACAATGTGGAAGTACAGTGATTGGAAGCGTTAAGCAGGGTCAAGGTACATCGACACTCAGAATGAGGCACTTAGCTCAATACGTTTCTGCTGAACAGGTTCATGTATGTAAATCATGGGTTGTTTCTGATGTAGCCGTGTGGCTGTTCATCCTCGTTTCTTAAGAGCCGGAGCACAGATCCAGTCCATGTTCAGACCCATTTCATCAGACTACCCTGCATGGCAGGTGCAGAGCATCCACACCTGGAGGTGCTTACAATGGTGCAGTGTCACCCGAATGAACATCCACTGAAAGGGTTGCCCTGCCTGCCCCGATCCCGTTCGCTTCACCTAATCGCTTTCAGGACGGCAAGGGAACGCTGCAGGAAACGGGAGAGCTTTCCAGCTAATTACCATTTTGTCTAGAGCTCCGCTGCGTCGGACCACTGCCCTATCTGGCAGGCGCCGAGTCATCACCCCGAGCTGCTGATAGAGAATAAACGGTTAAAGCAGTTAAAGCCACAGTGTTGTGTGTTTTAGTTTCATCTTGCAGTGGGGGGATATTCATATTTAACTCGCTGGTACATTTGAGCAGGTTGAGGTGCATCAACCGGTAGAGACTGCAGCAGCTCTTCCACCCAGCCAGTGATCCAAACTGCTTAAATAATAAAAGCGCAGCTCCTGTTGGATGTACGAGGATTGAAATTGAAATGGATTGACCATGAACATCAGGCCAGAAGATGGTGTGACGTTAGAGCTGCTGTCTTACACTCAAATTCAGATTTGAACTACACCCCTTGCAGTACCTTTGATCCTTACTCTGAATTGGCACAGTGAAAATCACTCGGCTGTGTAAATGGGTAAATCAGTGTAAACTGATGAAGACTGTCAGGTGCTCTGGAGAAAAGTGCCACATAAATGGAAATAAATGATGCCTTTTTAGTTGTTTAGAAATAAAGCGATGAAAATTAAGGGCATCTATCAGGGTAGAAATTCAGGGATCCTTCAAGGATTGACAATGGGACCATGAAAGCACTGAAAGATTTTATAGCCCAGCGTGGTGTAATGTCAGACTTTCACCACGTTGCTTCAGACCTCCCCCCTCCCCAGAAAGATAAGCTGGTTCACCTTGGCCCTCGCTGATGGGTAGGGGCTCGACTGCAGCAGCTGATGTCCACAGGTCCAGGAGCACAGATGGGACTGATGGGAACCGGAGTACCAGATGACAGCCAGAAGGCGCCTCAGCACCCGTCCCCCGCAGCCAGGCTGCTTGTGGCATCCATTTGGGCCAGAACACCCGCAGCACACAGGAAAGGGCCTCATTCTGTATATTTTATCAATGTGGTATAAAGTTACAATAGTGAATGTTGAGATTTTGTTCTGGAGATATTTTGCAGTAAATGGTAAACAAAAACATACAGTGGTGATGGTTATCGCAAAATTTCCAGACTGATGATTCATGGTAGTTAGGATAAGGAAGAGATGGCAATAAACAATGTTCTCCACACGTGGCGACATGACACTGTGATGCACCGTTGTGTTTTTGATATGAATTCAATGCGAGTGGCAAAATTCATGTGAGATGTGGTCTTCTCATTTTTTCAAGTCTTGTTGTAAAATATCTGTTAGACTATATCTCTGTAATTAATATTTAAATTTCATTTTGGAATTTTATTTGGATAAAAACATTTTCCTTGGAACTGTCTTCAAAAACACAGCTGTGCAAGGAGGTTGCAATAAAAAAATTTGAGTACAACAGAAAAATATGAATATATTTTAAAACATATATTAAGCTTTTCAGCCATTCAAACATTTTCCAGCCATTGATGACAAGCTAAAATTATGAGAGTAAGAAATCTGGCGCAACAACAGATTTCATATTTCCCCAGGACAAATGAAATTAAAATCTAAAAGACATCCTGCCTCAGTACCATTTTGAAAATACTAAAGGGTTTACGGCAACAAGATAAGCAAAAGAAAGAACTGAGTGCGCTGTGCTCTAGTGCGTCACCATTCACTAAAATCTGGGTTAAAACACATCCTCCGGCCGGGAAGACAGAGGAGGCCGTGCAAACCAGGGAGGGACGTGGTGGAGGCATTCTGGAACCCATGTGGAACTCCGATCAATAGAATAAGAGATACCTGTCCCATCTCATTGAAGCCAACAGGTGGTATAGCGGTTTATTCTATCATCCGACAATGAGGAGATCTTCGGTTCAGATCCAAACTGCTGCTGTACCAGCATGGATCGCCTTACTTACCCTCAACTGGTACCTTACTCAGTTCTGTTAATGATTAAATCAGTGGAAAGTTGATAATCTAACACTTTTAATGGGAGAATGAGTCAGATAGACACAGGTTGGTGAGACAAGAAAATCAATACTCTTTCTATATCACGCCTTCCAGGAGGGAAAGTTTTTTGTGAGCAAAAATAAAGTAAATTTAAATATTTAAAGTAAAATGAAATAATTTATACGTATTTTAAATATTTAAGCCTTCTACATTCAGAAGGCAAGTGAAACGGAGCAGCTCGTACCCTGGATTGCGGATGCTGAGCGTAATGTTGGCTTAGCTCACGGCAACCCACCGAGCAGACTTCTTGACCAGGAGATGTTTTGTTTGTCGAATAAGTGACCTCAGGTCACTTTCTATGATGTGGTCAACACAGCTACCTGAGAAAGTGAGTTTCCTTTGTATCTCTGCGATAGCGAAAGTGAAAGATATTTAAAATGGGGGAAAAAAACAAAAGATTAAGAGAAAGGAAAGACGTTAAACGCGTCGCACGCTTTATGTGAGTGGGGCTCGAAGCGAGCAGCTGTTAGCCGAAGTTCACACGGACAAAAAGTCGTGTTTGCTGCGTTGGATGAAGAGTAACAAGGTAAAGCGGTGTGGTCGTTCAGCCAGCCGGTTTGTGGTGACCGCGTACGCTCCATCCTCCCCCCCCGGAGCCGCCATCCCGCAGCGCGACGCCGCCTCTCCTCAGCCTCGGTTGCTACACGACCACCGCGCGCGCCGACCAGGTCAACCTAACGCGCAGCAGCTGTTCGCGTTTCTGCCTCGCCATTGGCGTTTTGCTTGATCGACGTAGCCGCCTGTCCAATGAAACTAACGCTTCCGCGTGTGGGCTCGCCAATCGCTTAGCGGAGAGGCGAGGGAGGGGGCCGCACGGCACAAACGGACGGACGCAGGTTGTGTGAGCGGCGAGGGTGCCTGCTTCGTTTTGACAGCCCCTCAGGTGAGACGCCTCCGTCCAGGAGCCGACCCGCTTTCTCCGCGTGTCCGACCGCAGTGGCAGTGAGCCTGGGGCTGACACACTCCAAAAACAGCACCGTGAGGCCCGACCAGCACGGCACCATGAGCAAGAAGAAAAAGGACTGGAAGGTGGAGAAAGGTGAGACTCCGCGCTCCGAGTGGACTGTTTACACCTGTCCTCCCACGTCCGCCGAAACACCTGCGCTTCGCACCTCCTCCGCACCTGCCCCTACCTCGTTTTACCTGCTCTTTACCTGGTTTGACTGTGTGCACGATGTGAGCGCACCCGCACGTAAGCTCCCCCGGTGCGGAAGAGCAGTGGGACGGCTTCAAAACGCTGGCAGGAGAGCAGGAGTCGTGTGGAGGAGCTGGACGGTTGATGGAAGGGTTGGGCATTGCTGGCACATGCAGGTGTTTGCTGGAGGAGCTGGATGGTTCTGGATGGAGGTGCCAGGTAGTGGTTGTCAATGGAGGTGTTGGATGGTGGAGTTGCTTGGTTGCTTTTGTGGAGGTGTTGGAAGGTGTTGACACGTGGTTGTTTTGAATGAAGCAGCTGAAGGCGTTGGATGTGTTGGACTGAGGTGTGGAAAGGTGCTATCAGATGGAGATGTTAGATATTGGGGTTGTAGGGAGAACCTGGACAGAGGTGTTCATTGGTGCTGGGTGGTGGTGCCACATGGAAGTCTTGTATGAAAGTGTGGAATGGAGGTGCTGGATTGAAGGTCTTCATCCTTCATGGGGCTGCATAGTAGTCTTGGATGGAGAAGTAGAATGGTTGTTCTGGATGGGGGTGGATGTTCAGTGGAGTTGTTTTCCTAGTTGAAGTGTTGGAGGGGTGGCATTCTGGTGCAGTATTTCTAGGATCTACATTTTTTCCACATGTCTGTATGGGTTTCTTCTGGGTGCTCTGGATTCCTTTCATTGTGCATTTTGGGTTAACCGGTCACTCAATTGCCCACTGCGTGTGTGCGTGTGCGCGCATGTGCATCACCCTGCGAAAAATTTGGTCCTATCCAGAGTGACTATTTTAGCCTGCTGCCCAGTGATTCTGGGATAGGCTCTGGACCTGTGATCATAACCAGCATAAAGCAGTTAATGATGGATGGATGGAAGGTGGAAGTGCTTTCATGGGGGTGAGCAGTTTCAGCCTGTAGAGCATGCAACAGAACTTCCCCAATTTTGTTTCATGACAAGGGCTGTCGTGGTGGGGAATGCCAGCTGTTACTCTCGGTCTTTCACCTCTCCCCCCACCACACACACACAGAGTGAGTGGGTAGTAATGCACCACACATATGGAAAGAGCACAACTCAAACTTGCTGATAAGTTCCCAGTGACTGTAAGAAGAAGCTCCAGTCCAGCAGGGGGCACTGTATGGCTGTTGCTGCACTAAGTCCTGTTTATACATGATTTTATATTTCTGCTGTAAACTTGTCAGATCGCGTGCTTTTTATTGTGGAAAATGCTGGTGCTGCACCTATGTCTGGATATGCATGTTTTAAATATGAATACACAGGTGGAGTTCTGGTTTGGACTGTTACTGGCCTGTTTGTAACTGGTCTGACACCCGAGAAGCTCTTCCAGCTGGCCAAGTTTTGGATGCAGTCATAAAAAAAAGTTTAATAAGAGTTAGTCTGGGATTAGACGTTGGTCAACATCAATAGTACTTACTGCTTAACTTAGTGAGTGACCCAGGTCTTCAACTGTGCAATCTGGTTTGGTTCGATCAGCCATCCAGCTGTTTGTTTTCCTGCCCATCAATAAGTCTTCCCTTCACCAAAGTTTAAACAAGTCTATGCTTCTTCAGTGTCATATCCATACAGTATTACAGACAGATTCAGTGACTGAACACAACTTGTCCTTGTGGATCCATGAGCATGTATAAGGACCTTCTCCAGATCTTCCGCTGCAGCTCGCTCTGCCAGGTGCTGGTCTTCGGTCCATCTCTCGACTGCTGGCTCCTGTGTTGTTCATTGTGAAAGACTTCTACATTTTCACTGTCAAGGCTAGTTTTCCTGTTGTTCCAGTTGTCATCATTTTGCGTTTCTTCAGGCTTAAGCAGGTCTGTTATATGCATTCAGATGTGCTGTAAGGAAACGAGTCCAATGACCAGATGAGATGGAGTTATTTTAGTGAAGTTCATGCCAGTGTTGGTACTCGCCTAGGATACCTTGGTGGCTGTTCTTTGTATACCAGCATACGCATGTCCTCTGCTACCTCGGACTGCTTGTGTTCTGGTGTTTGTTTACTACATATTTTTACTTGTTTGAAGTACTCACACTGGGCTGGAGCTCACAGGTGTTCCTTAGCTGTTCATGTTCAGGCCCCATTTTTACATTTATTTGTTTATCTTTATTCATTTATCTAATGATTTTGTTACACCGATTTACCAATTTTTGCTCTTATTGATTCAAGTCCTGTCGTCCTGTAAGTACCTTACTTAAGGGTACCATAGCAGGAGGTGTGATTCAAACTTGGGTCCTTCGGCTGTCTCCTTCCAGTTATTGGGGTGGATCCGTTCCTGCAGTGACCGCAGTGGGGATGTACTTTCTAAAGTAGAGCATATAGGTTTATTGGTGACCTCATACTGCTAATGGTGACCAAATGAATGAACTCAGCCTGGTCAACTTTTTTTGTCTATTATTTTTGTTTTACCCCCAGCACCCATTGTGCTGCTTGTCTTTAGGCCGCCATTGCAAAGCCTGTAACAGCAGCGGCAGCAGCAGCCACCGGCCAGAGGATGGTGTGGTCCAGTGGTTGTTGCCTCGTGGAGGCTGAAGGTTCTCATGGGTTTCATGCAGACATGAGATCAGCTTATTACATCAGCCTGTGTGTGTGTCTGTATTTCCCCCTCCACATCACTATAGTGCCCACTAGGTGCATAGTTGCTAATGATGGATTGGTCTAATAAGATTGAGAAGCAATAACTCTCCCTGTAACTGCAAAGATGCGTGCGCGCACACACACACACACAACTGGGGTGTAAACCCAGGACAGTGTATAGAGTTCTTATTTCCAAATGTGTTCAGTCAGGTCTGAATAAATTAATAAAGACTACAGCATATAAACCAAAGAAATGCACAAGTCAGTGCTTATGTGGCGCTATGACAACAGACTCCAAAAAAGTGTCTCTCCCTGGATTTTGGCCCACACATTGATTTTATTTTTCTTTCCCTACCTCTTTAGTTGTGTTTCTGTATTTGTCTGTCTAGCTGCCTGTATATGTCATCTGTTTCATATCATTATAGAAATATAGATAATCCATTCTCTAAGTGACTGTAAGTCATGGGGTTCCTGGGCCTGTATGGGCAGCAGCAGTGGAGCAGATTGTGGGGGACATCCTTCGACGGTGCCCCATGCTGGTGGCGACCCCGCGCTGCGTGGGATGCTGAGCCGAGCCCAGAAAGCATGCTGGGTAATGCCGGCGGATGAGGCAGCCTGGCAGTAAACACGAAAAAGGCCCGATGCGGCGATCTGATTTGTGGATTTTCATGGACGGCTAAAAAAAGTGCCGATGCGGTGTGTTGGGCGGCCAACTGTGTGGGCCTGTTAGACATTCGCATCGCTGCACTTTCTGCCTCAAACAAGGACCCGAGGCGAGTTGGTGTCACTTTATGTAAGCATGTAATCATGGCTGTCGGTCTGCGCGTTTAACTGGAACTTTCCTCCAAAGCACCTTAAACTGATTTACCCATTTATACGGCAGGGTAATTTTTACCCTGTCATTTCAACGTAAGTGCAAACATCAAGGGTGCTACAACAGGAGGTGGGATTCAAACCTGAGTGGAAAGTTCAAGCTTTCTAATCTTAATTGTTTGCTGTTCTAGTGTTTTTATGAGGTGCCACCGGTTAAACGCAGTATGTCTGGGGTGGAAAAGCTGTGCTTCTCCATGGAGTTGAAGTGCAGTGTGCTGAACAATGGCAGCGTGTTTTGATATCAATAAGGCACTAACTAGGCGTTAACCTGATGGTAACCAGGCATAATGTATATTTCACTGTTTCTGTATATTTCACTATATTTCATTATCTTTTTTACATTTTGATACATTTCCTTTGAGGTTTATTGTTCACAAAGTGTTAACAGGAACTTGTTAATTTGAACTAAATGTGTTTATTCTATTTAATCCCTCTGTGCATACAGTTTTTGATGATGATGGGTCGTATCAGGGACAGTGAGCGAATACCATTACGCTGGGGTCTGATGTATGCAATGCTGACTGTAACAGTATGGAAATAAGTTGGAATTTAACTTGTGTGAATGTTTTAAAAGGGGAAAAAATTCAGTGGGGCCGAGACCTTAAGGCTGGCGTGAGTTATTGCGAAACACTGAACTCTAGCGGCACCTAGTGGTGATGAATTGCTGTTTAAAACTGAACACATGACCAATGAGTCTTATTTTTTATGAAGTTATTTGATGAAACTTCTCTGCAAATGACTTGCAGTGTTAGGTTTGTGCACCAAGCTACTTACCCTGATTTACCCATTCATGCAGATTTGTAACTTCTACTTTATCAGTTCAGGATAAGCACCTCGATCAAGGGTCCTACGACCCTTGGGATTCGAATCTGACGGTAGCAGCGCTAACCACTGTCCTGCTGCACACAACACATGGGGTTAAGAGCACGTTGTGAGGTTTATTCATAACATAAAAATGAACTTAGATTAATGGGATTCTTGAAAAGAAGGAAATTGCTAGAACGCATCATGTTCACCCTTTATTTTTCTTTGTGCATTGATACAGTTTTTAAATCCTGGTTTATGGTTGAATTGTGTTTTGTAAAGAACTGTCATCTCTAATCTGCATATTATTATTCATTTGTTTAGCTAAGGCTTTTATGAGAAGAAATCTATAAAATTTTACCTTTTTCATATAGCAGGATATAATAATTGTACCAATTCACCAGAAGCTGGGGTACCGCACTGGAGGCATAGAGTCCTTGACCGTGGCTCTTCCTGCTGGCCCAGTGGCAGATGCGCAGCTGATGTGCAAAAGTACACATTTCCTTCCCTGGAGGTTTCGCAGAACGTGTTTGTTCCTGGATTGTTATGGGTTTCTCTGCACGTTCGGATGAGATGGAATATACTAATGGGGGTTGGCTTGGTGTAACTGAAGCCCAAAGTGGTGGACATCCCTGCTTTCCACAACTTTTTGATGAAGGAAAATCAAGTCGTGAAGATGTTTTTAGTGACTGTTGCCTGGCCAAATCTAAAGGAGCTTGTGCTCCTCCAGCAAGATGACACCCCCTTTAGCATCTCTCTATTCAGCAGGTTTAAGTCCTTCTCCTTCCCACAGTGCCGTTATTAGGGTTGATGGATAGAATTGATTGAATGAATTGTTAGTTGGATTTAATATTTTGAGCTCTGTTTCTTAATGTCCTCCTACTTCCCACAGAGCGATTGTTGGAGCTGAGCTTGGAGGAGAGACGCAGAGAGTACAAAGGAAACCATGTGCCACTGGAGAAGATTCCCACTTGGACCAAACACGATAAGAGTAAAGGTAAAGATGAGGCCCGGTTTGCCTTCCTAACTGATACCTGAAACCAGTCTCCTGAAGTGCATTTCCTGGTATTTTTAATATTAATCGATGCCAACGTGCTCCTGTTGCTGACACTCAGACAGAGCACCTCCATTAAGCATCAGAGCATAAACGTGTGTTAGCGTCTGTCAGAGGCCTTTCAGCCCAGCAAACGCTCACTGAGTGTGAGCGAGTGGCCGCTGCTGTCCCCTGATGCTCAGGACAGTTTTACCTCTTATTCAGGGGTAATAATATATATTTTTTTAAATTTTTAGATGTGCCCAGATTTAGAGACATGGTTTTGTGGAGAAAAAAGAAAAATAACTCCACACAAAATGAATGAAACAAGTCATGAAATTGAATCTAATAAGTAAATGTTTGTTTAAGCTTTGCAATAAGACTTACGTTTTCAGCATAACTAATGGCACGCGTGCTACTGCAATAGAAATAACTTCACTGAAGTGATAAATAGAGAAACAACCTGGGATTGTGGCAGATATAAACCTCAATCTTTGCTTGTTTGTTTGTTCTTTATGTACAGCTTTATGTTTTTAAGGCACGTATTTTATATTTAGCACACAGGTGCTTCTCAGCATAAGTGAGGTTTTTGCATCATTCAGACTCCAAAAAGGCCACTAACTTCTGTTTTAAATTCGGTCTTTGACAAAGTTTGGAATAACACGAGTACTAATGTCACACACAGAATGATGGTGAAGCTATACACGCACACCTAAGCACAGCTGCCGCACATACACCAATCAGCCACAGCATTAAAACCATTGACAGGTGAAGTGAATAACATTGATTTTCTTGTTAAAATGGCACCTGTCAAGGGGGGGGGTATTAGACAGCAAGCGGACAGTCAGTTGTTGAAGTTGATGTGTTGGAAGCAGAAAAAATGGGCAAGCGTAAGGATCTGAGCCACTTTGACAAGGGCCAAATTGTGATGGCTAGATGACTGGGTCAGAGCATCTCCAAAAGTGGTCCAAGGAAGGACAACCAGCGACTTGGCGACAGGGCCATGGGTGCCCAAGGCTCACTGATGCATGCGGGGAGTAAAGGCTGGCCCATCAGGTCTGATCCCACAGAAGAGCTACTGTTGCACATATTGCTGGAAACCTTAATGCTGGCAATGGTAGAAAGGTGTCAGAACACAGTGCATCACAGCTGGAGCAATGGAAGAAGGTGGCCTGGTTCTTTTTGATCATGTGGACAGCCAGGTGTGTATGGATCATTTACCTGGGGAAGAGATGGTAGCAGGGTGCACTATGGGAAGAAGACAGTGTGATGCTCTGGTCAATGTTCTGTTGGGAAACCTTGGGTCCTGGCGTTTGTGTGGACATTACCACCTAGGTACCACCTACCTAAACATTGTTGCAGACCACATATACCTCTTTATAGCAATGTTATTTCCTGGTGGCAGAACCACTGCCAACTGCAAAAATGGCTCAAAAATGGTTTGAGGACCACAACAAAGAGTTTAAGGTCTTGGCCTTTCCAGCATCTGTGGGATGTGCTGGAAAAACAAGTCCAATTTATGGGACCACCTCACAACTTGCAGAATTTAAAGGATCTGCTGCTAATGTCTTGGTGCCAGATACCACAGAACACCTTCAGAGGTCTTGTGGAGTCCATGCCTCGATGGGTCAGAGCTGTTTTGGCAGCACGAGGGGGACATGCACAATATTAGGCAGGTGGTTTAAATGTTGTGGCTGTTGGTGTACACCGTATACACACACAGACAAAACCATGCCCACCAAACACACTTTATATACACGCAAACATTCTCCCACTGGTGTACTAAGTAAAAATTTTAAAGGTAATAAAGTTTGGAAATATAAAAGGCTCTACACATAAACAATGATGCATTTTTACACACCTGCACACTGTACATACACACACTGACTTTCTCACTGAAATTCAAGTCAAGGTTTATTTGTCATGGGTGAACAACAGCAGCATAGCAGTGTTGTCACCATGAAAAGTTTTTGTTTCCGGGCATCCTCAGTAATATAAATATGTACATAAATATGTAAATAAGGTACAAGAAAGTTAAATAAATACAGGCAGACAGACCCCGATCGACTGTTCCCACTGTCCGAGGGAGGGGTCAGTGGTTTAGCAGTCTTACGGGGTGGGGGGGGGGGAAACTGTCCCGGAACCTTTTTGTCCTTGTCCGAACACTTCTAAAGCATTTTCCGGACAAGAGCCAGGAGAAGTTTGTGGCTGGGGTGACTGCTGTCCCTCTGGATGTTATGTGCCTCCTTCTTGCACCGCTGGGTGTAGAGGTCCTGCAGGGCTGGCAGATCAGTCCTGGTAATGCTCTGTGCTGTCTTGACCACTCTTTTTAGAGCTTTACGGTCTGATGCACTGCAGCTGCCATACCAGGCCGTGAAACAGCCAGTCAGGATACTTTCGATGGTCGTTCTGTAGAAATTGACAAGTATCCCATTGTCCATGCGGAACCTCCTCAGCTGACGGAGGAAGAAGAGACGTTGAGTAGCCGCCTTGATGACGACGCTGGCGTGCCGTGACCAGGACAGGTCCTCAGTGATGTTAACTCCGAGGAACCTGAAGCTGTTCACTGGGGCGCAGGCTATAGAGATGGGCGTGTGGCCATTTTCCTGCTGTCTCCTGAAGTCCACGATCAGCTCCTTTGTTTTGCCGACATTGAGATGGAGGTCATTGTCCTGACACCATGAGGTCAGGGTTCTCACCTCCTCTCTAGGCCTGCTCATCGCTGTCGGTGATCAGGCCGAAGACCGTGGTGTTGGCAGCAAACTTGACGATGGTATTGGAGCTGAGCGAGGCGACGCAGTCATGCATGAACACATTAATTTACTACATGTAATGTAAACTCAAGAACAAGTTTAAATGTACTAATGTTTTGTTCATCTATAAGGCAGCATACACATCAGACCCTTTTCTGTTTCCCATGTCAAAAAAGCGCTTGTAGGGTTTTAATCATTTATTTGGGAAAGTTGTTTTAGGGCTTTTTGGATGGGTTAGAAAGCATCATTGTTTTCTCCTTCAGTAGTAATGAAAATGGCTGTCTTGATTTGCAACCTTTTTTTAGGAACCAGTTAGGCGTGTAAGTCGAGGGATGGCTGCGTAACTTGTAGCACGTGCGGTACCATCAACGGTTAACATTCACAAGGTCTTTCCTGATGTCACAGCAGACTGGGGCACATCCTTAAACGTCCTCCTGAATTACCTGTATGTCTCTGTCCCATTTGCAGGCAAAGAGGGTAAAGAGGAAGGGGAGGAGCCCAAAGTGGCGCCCGTCCTGCTGAGCGACAAGGTCTCACTGTACAAAGGGGACATCACCATCCTGGAGATCGATGCCATAGTGAATGCTGGTAGGTCTGCATTTCTTGACTCTGTTTGTTGCTCAACCTGTGCCATGGGCCTCGCAAGGTGGCAAAACACACCATGGTGTTTTATATGGTAAATGTAGTCTGTGGTGGTAAAACTGATGTTGTGGGTCCTCGCTGTTTGGCTGTGGTGTTTGCATTCTTTGATACCAATTTGAATTCTGACACATGCCTATTGTTGGATCTTGCTGTAAGGTGCTGGGCATTGCGGTGGTAACATGTTGACAGTTTGGCTGGGGTGGACCAGAAACACTGGACGTAAATGAGCACGTGCAGTGGCTTTTGGGATGCTGTCCAGTGTGACCCCAGGGACTGGTGGCTTCAGAGTCCCAAAAATTGTAGGACATCTAACAGGCATTCTCATGGATGTAATGATGTTGACAGCTGTGGAGTTTGGTGATTGTTTGGCGTGAGTTTGGGTCGTAGCCCTCAGCTCAATTCGTGCTGCAGAGACTTGTACCACAGGGTCTGTACCTCAGTGGCTTCTCCCAGAGTGGGTTGTTTGGTAAATAAAGTAACAAGCTGGTTACGGTGCTACTGCAAATAATTATAGATTATTGGGGATAGCGATTCATGTTTGTAAAGAAAATTTAAAAATTTTACAGCTCCTATTCTCCCCCTTGTGTGTAAAGCTGGAACTGCACATGGAGAAGCCGTGCTGAATGATCTGAATGTGAGCAAAGCCTGGTTACCGCATTGTGACAAGGCTGTAAAAACATGGTCAAAAAGTAGATACTTTGTTGTGATCCTCTCCTGAATTTACTTTGGAGGAGAAAACAAAGAATGGCTTAGACGACAGAATGAAAGTTCATTGAAAGTGCAGTACTTTCCTTGAGTTGGCGCTCCCTCCTCTAGGATTACACACTTCAAACACCGGCTTGCTTCTTTGTGGATCTTTGTATTAATAGAAATATTTTAAAAAATATAATGTGGGGTGGAGGGGAAATTGACAAAATGGAAAACCCATTGTTCAGAAAAGCAACCGTATTGCTGCACATTGAGACGCTCGGTGTGATTACCGGGTTCAAGTGCTGCATCTGAAAAGGCTTCACGCACTGATGTGTGAGCTGGAAAGAACTGTGAGCCACAGAGCGTGCATTGTGATGACACCTTTTCATAAAGGGCCTTTCATTTTTTTGTCATTACTATGTATTATTCATCTTTCTGACACTTAAACTCCATGCGGTGTTAGGTTTGTATCTCAACCTGCTTACACATTTATGTAACATTTATTGTGTCAACTCAGGGTGAATTCCTCGTATTGGAATAATACAGCAGGAGTTGATCTTGAAAGCAGGGTTTTATTAGAAAGTGGTGGCTCTGGCTTCTATGCCCCCTGCAGTCCGTTAGGTTAGTTGTGTATTTGCTAGGTTTGGTTGCATCACACAAGCTCCTCACCTAAGTGGCTCCATGTGCTCAAACCCAGAGACCAGATAGGAGAGCAGGTCACCCTGCGACGTTCTTCCCGCTCACCGCCTCGATCTGGAGGTCACCTGACCCAAGAGCCATGATACTTTCAATCATTGTGTCACCACTTTATTTTTATAACCGCTGTCCTATCGTGAAAAGACTCCAGTTGCTTAATGCCATCTATTCTAATTACAAGGCTCATTGGAAGCCTAAAGCACCCTGAATTCCCTTTGCTGTTATTGATTTATTTATAAAAGTCCAGATGGGAGGACTTATAGACTCCATGTTCACAGGTGCCCCATTCGTACAGATGTAGCCAGAGCTGCGTTTATTATGAAGCAAACTATAGCAGCGGCCTATAGGGGGTGAGAAATAGAGGCACCAAACTGTGCTGCCAAAATTGAAAAATAAATTGCAATTGTGGAAAAATATTAAAGAAAGAATAAAATTTAAATGATCTATTGCCATATGTGGTGTAAACATGGTGTGAAGTCGTATTGAAGTGCTACTTTGCCGGTGACGTTTTCTGTGAAATATACTTGCTGTATGCGATAACAAATAAATATAAATTATTTATCCTTCCCCAGTCATGTGTTAATGATCAGGCAGTTGGGGGTGGAGCTCTGGCAGCTGGGGTGGGGGGGGGGCATTCTGAGTTTGGCTGTCCAATCCATCAGACACCCGGGATTAAATGCGGCTGTAAAGGGGCTCCAGTCCAACGCTGAAACAGCTTTCTTTCTGGATTTGCCACTAATATGTGTTTTATTTATTTATTTATTTATTTTCCCCTAGATTTGAAATGCTTCTTAATGCTTTATTTTTTGTTATGTCCTTCAGATGCGATAAATCGTTATTTCATCTTCCTGGAAAATCCCTGGCTACAAAGAAACATAAAGGCAAAGAAACAGGAATATTGATCAATCGATTGATCCGTCGCTGTTTTGATTACAGACATGAAGGCACAGGATACGTTATCGATCACAGAATTGTTAAAACTTTGCCTTTTTGCCTCCACCTTGGCATATAATCATTTTTACGAGACCCAATTTACAGCCGCGGGGCGGCGCGATGTCAGAACGATAAAGAAGCCAGAGTCCCAGATGAAGAGCTGGGCCTGCAGATGTTATTGTAATCCTATAACCAATCTTATTATAATCCTATAACCAAGATGAAGGCTTCTGTTTAGTGGCACCACAGACCTGATGGGGTGGTTACTGACCCATGAGAGATTGAGGGCTCCCACCCCACTTCTGTGTGCTCTTCTGTTAGCACCCTGCATTCCCTACAGATGATATTGCTGGATGGAAAAGGGTAGACTAAAGTCTAAAGTGCACAAGAAAGCAAAACTTTTCATAGCTCAATTTGTCTGTAACGCCAACATTAGTCTTACAGTGAAGTCACAGTAGTGGTATTCTGCTGACGATCTGTTGAAACATGACTATACCAAATGGAAAATTTTCTGTTCTCTGTTCATACAGTGCAGCATCACGGTATTAAGGTTGGGCCCATTTTAA
This sequence comes from Heterotis niloticus, assembly GCA_018136845.1. Taxonomy (NCBI): domain Eukaryota; kingdom Metazoa; phylum Chordata; class Actinopteri; order Osteoglossiformes; family Osteoglossidae; genus Heterotis; species Heterotis niloticus. The sequence goes on from CM030889.1 coordinate 10,201,796, forward strand.
AATGAGTGAAAATAAGAAACGTGTCACGTTCACAGCACTTTACGCTGCGAGACAGAGCGCTTTGGTCCTCACTGGAGAATCATACAGTGGAGCAGAGAAAGGAGGGTGAGTTGCAGTGGGATGGAGGACCACATGGGGAGAGCATACTGAAGTACTTCACCTTAAAATCCACCACGAGGGAGAAACAGTTTTGTAATAGAAATGTTTGTCTGAATCTGATGACCTAAAGGCCAAAAAATGGGTTATAAAGAAAGAAGCCAGACACGTATGTATCTGTGTGTATTTGCTGGGTGGTGTCTTGTGTCTCAGATGGAGCTGTAATAAGTAAAAAATAGGGTGAATAAAAATCTGTGTTGACATTCCTAACTCAGTACCTCTTGAGGTTCCTTTCTATCAGATTTTTTTTTTTTTTTTACACTCTAGCAGTGTAAAGTGGGGAAAGATTTAGAAAAAAAGGATGAAGAAAATGGAACTAAAATTATTTTCAAAAATCGGTAACAGATGTTCTCAAGGTACATGTACATGGATGATCATAACTTAGGGATGCATGGTGACATTGACATTGTCTTGTATTGGCAGATATTTGTTTAAATTTATCGGCATTGGACTGATGCTTGGGTTTGATCGGTAACTGAAATTGATGTTCAATGACAAATTCATTGTGTTCCAGATGAGCAGTCTGTTTAAGCAATGCTGGGCTGCAGTATTAAAATGTCTGTGGTATGGAAGTTTTGAAAAGTACTCAAGAGATTTATTCAGTGCAGCTTCTAGTGTAGTGAAGAAAAATAAACACAACTGCTTGTGAAAAGGAGGGGATGCTCTTGTTTAAAGAATACTTCCCCCTTCTTGCTATAATAACAGAATGATGCACTTCCAGAAAAAGTGGTCTTATTTATATCTTTATTTTACTACTGAAAAAATTCTTTGTTTCAATTATGTTTTTCCATCAAGAAGGCAAAAAGTTTTATGTAGGATTTATAACTATAGCCTGCAAAACTGTTCTACTCAAGGATGAAGTAGCAACCAGAATTTTGGTCAGCAGCTGACATTTATTTCCATGACTGTGCATTGTCGGCAAAACAGAAATGCTGCACAAATGATATAAATATTTATCTAATTGTCATCCAAGCAGGTCTAGTCCCATTTTTTTTCTGTTTTGTATGTGTATTGGGATCGCCTTTGCCAAATAGGACTGTGGTGTTTAGCAGATATCAGCTTTGGCCCAGAGTTCACCCTAATAGCAGGTGCTGTTGGACTTGTTCACCTTGCTGTCTGAAGATAGTGAAAGAAATGGCTCTGAAAGAAATGGGTTTGAGACCCTTCTTGGATGCTCATAAACCAAGAGACCAGTGTAGGTTTACACACACACACACACACACACACACACACACACACACACACACACCAGCACCCTTATATATGTGAGTTTGTTCCTGGAATCTGGGAGTCTGCACAATTTAAGCTGGCGTCCTTGGTGATCTTAAGGCAGTGTCTGAAAGTTTGTGAATTTGCAGGTTTTAATTTTTCTTCCAATCTTGGGGTGTTGAGCGAAAGGCCGGCGCTCGGTTCGCAGCGCTGGTGTCGGCTCCTAAACGGCACCAGTCAGCGTGAAATGAAGCGGCAGCAGGGCAGTTAATTCTGATTAAGGGCATCCCTGTGTGGGGCGCGGGGTCGGCGCGCACACATACATAATGGGATTTAAAATCACTTTCTGGATGGATGATTATTTTTTTTATTGAAATAAATTTCTTGTCAGCGAAATTAATTGCAGCCGTAACTGACATCGGCCCTAATAGATGTGGAAACATTAACGAATCATTCCTGCTAATTCTTACAGAGGTGAGCGGCGGTCTGACGCTTGTCTCATCCGTCCTGAGGGTGGGGCTCTTTCCACCTGTCGGGGAGCGGGGAGGGTTATGGGATTTTTCACGAAATGTGTTTACGTTTACGTTAATGCTTTTCTCCGAAGCAAGTCACAGTGCTAAGCTACTTACCGCGATTTACCCTTTTGTAGAGCTGGGTAAATTTTACTGTGTAACTTCAGGGTAGGCACCTCGATCAAGGGTGTTCCAGCAGGAGGTGGGTTTCAACGCTGGGTCCTTAATGTGTAAGCGATGGCTGGACTAACAACAGAACCTGTACTAAACTCTGCTCCAGCTTGTCCATCGCTTTGCCAGATGGTGTCTGAGCAAGCGGTGGTGTGGCATGGGGAGAGATGGAGGGAGCGAAGGACCCCTCCCTTTTTCCCCTCCTTCCCAGGTGGGTGCGCTGACTGTGTCTTGTGGGCTGCGGTGTTGTATTGACAAACACTGCACTGCGTTATTGCCCCCTTTGGCATTGGGCCTCTGAGGCTCAGATTTATTTTATGGAGTGTGTGTGTGTGTGTGTGTGTGTGTGTGTGTGTGTGTGTGTTATACCTCGATTCTACTCCTGAATCTCAAACCCGGTGCTGTCAGGGTGGGAAGGAGCCAGCCAGGCTATAAAGCACCGGCGCTTTCCATTAAAAGTTGTCAGGACTGGGAGTGCTGCGCCGGGCACCACAGGGCTCCCCGGGCTCCGGTCTCCCATTAGCAGGATGTCCCAGCTCAGTTGAGGTCAGAGGTCAGAGTGGACCCAATACTGCAGCTGCACTGGAGAGGGAATTGAAGACGCTGCTCCGCTGAACGGTGAAATGACTGTCGCCATCTCGCATGGTTTACGGACGCAAGGTCCCTGTTACTTTTTCCTCTGAGTCACCATTGCATTAGAGCTTTGGCCTGCTGACTGTAACTGTGACCGTGGGTGGGGAGACACCCAGAGCCGCGATGATCAGCATCACAACGCTCAGAGCCACTATGGTCAGTGCTGACCAAAGCAGCAATACTCATATCTGCAGTGTGAAAATAATTTTATTAATTCATCTTCTCTTCACTCTTTTTGAAATTTCTGAAAAAATATTAGAAAAATGTCTTGAAAAATGTTAATATCACAGCGTAGAATGAAGTAATTTGTGCCCTATGGTCAAGTAGTGGCTTATAGTCCACGTTACATAAGGAGAAGCTCTGGTGATGCGGTTCAGCGCTCATTACAATGCATCATATCCATGATATACATATCATATACATACATTAACAGTTGTATGCTTGGAAATTACATTTAAGTGACTTGTTTTTGCAGTTTGGGTTTCATTTTGCTGATTAATCAACCAAAAATGACTAATGATGATGAAATGTTGGAAGACTGCACAGTATTGCCACCACTTCCTTACCAAATGTACATTCATAATAAAATATGCCATCATTAAATATGCCATCATTAAAGTTTTTTGCAAATAATTCACTTTAAAGTATTAAAATTTGTTTTTAGGAGTTGGCCTCTAGTCTTTTCAAATTTTTGTCCAGCGGATATGTACCTGAATATTCCAGACCAGACACAGAGTCAAGAGGAAAGGGGAACCTCTGAGCTTGCTCTTCCAGGACTTGAACCAACAACCTTCTAGGTTGAAAGATTATCGATGCTGCTGTGTCCTGTGCCTGTGAATTTGCACCTTGGGATATGGAACGGTCTGTTTGGGGCTCTGGGTTCTCCTATTGGCCATAATGCGACACTATGTTGAAAGGTACTGAGCGCCAGAGTCTCTGATAAGCTGTGGCTGTGTGCTTTCTCATCGTAGGCCTCAGATTGAAAAAATTAGTTGAATTTAGCTTCCCCCCCCCACACCCCAACCAGTCTGCTCCATGACAAAGACGCTCCTGTTTGTGAAAGATTATGCCCTGGAGAGGCTTCTCCCCTGGAATACAAAGTGCAGGGCTTTGCCGCTGGAAACCATGGCACGGGGATGTGGCCATGAGTCAAACACTGTTCCCACATCCTTCTGAACCGCAGAGCTGATCCAAAGTGTGATTAATTTTATTTTTGCATTTCTGCAAAAAAAAGTGGGAGAGGAAAAGGCACCCCCCCCACCCTTCCCAACAGGTGCCTGCGGCTGACAACCCAGTGTGAGGATGTGATGCCAGAAAGCGGCCACCAGAGTGCACTGTGGCTCCACAGCAGGACTAAGAAAGTTTCTCTCTTTCTTTTTTCTTCTCCCCTCAAGCTGCAAAGTGGCATCAAGCTGCAACATGAAGGCCCGTGCTTCCCCTCCCCCTTTTCCACACAGCCACTGCACTGCAAGGGCGACTCTCTTCATTATTCCCATTATTCCCCCCATGTTTGGGGTCTCGTTCTCCCCACCGCGAACTGGAACGGCGGTGGAACGAACGAACGCGCATCGCTAGCCAAAGCGGCGGCGTCGCCGTGCCGACACGTTCCTACATCACGATAGGGCCTCCTTTCAGCACCAGTTCATTTGTCGAGGCCGACCCTCTGCTCCTGTTCTTTCGTTCTGCCCCCCCCCCCCCCCCGGTAAATTCCCTCCCTTTCGCAGTCAGCAACCCTGTCCGCGGTCGCCGCGTTCAGCTCAGAAGGCTCGCGGGCCCTGCTCCTGTAATGGGCCGCTATTGCCCTGCCGGGGCTCCCGCTTTGCAAAGCGACTTGGCTAGAAAGTGAAATATGCACAGTTTCTTTAAAAAAAAAAAAAAAAAAAAAAAAAATTCAGTGTAAACAACCCCTGTAGGAGCCGTGTGTAACGGTGCATGTAAACACCCGGTTTAGAAGAGGCAGCGGTGCTTCACACAGAAATAGAAATCCTTTACAGCTAATCGGGATAATTGTTTTGTTCCACAGTTGCTCTCTGTTCCCGTAATGTTTCTTTCAATGTGTTTATTTCTCTGCAGAAGGGAAAAATTTGCTTAGTAATAATAATGGTAATAATAATAAACTCAGACCCTGAACCCTTCGGCACACGTGATTCCGTTTGGGTGTCGCGTATCTTGTGGACCCGCTGTCGAAGGCTTTTGAAGAGCTTTTTAATTTACCGCCCGTAATTACGCAGCTCTTCGCTTTTGCAGAGCGACTGTTCGGAAAGAGCCGGAAGCGCCGTCCTCGTGGTCGAGAGGAGCTGCAGGTCAGACGTTTGGCGAGCCAACGGCAAGCATCGACATGTCATTAGCTTGTCTTTCTGTAGATATTGAGCCCAAATCAATTACCCGCTGCCACCTCGGCGGGACGCGACCCCCCCCCAGCAAGGCGTTAATGGCGGCGCATCTTAAATCGGAGCTCTGCGGTAAGTGGGTTTCGCTGCCGTACCGCCTCTCGGTGGCAGTTGTGTTCACGGGGCCTGAATCTGTCCGTTCTGCGGAAACTCGACCGTCGTCGTTGACGGAGGTTCTAGATCACAGGATGCTCTGATACCGCTGCTGACAACCGTTTTTGTTTAAGGCGTTTTACATTTGCGTTTCTTCCTCTGACGCTTTTCTCCAGAGCAGCTTACAGCATTAAGCTACTTAGACTGATTTGCCCATTCACACAGCAGGGTCATTTTTACTGTAAGTGTAAGTTCCTGGAGCTGAGGTACAATAGCAGGAGGTGGGATTCAAACTCTAGTTCTTCTCGCACAAGGTTGCGGCCATAGCCGCTGTGTCGTCACCTGGCCACATACTTGCTGGTGTGGCGCCACAGGGGGCACTCCGGGCTCTGTTACCCTCATGGCCGTTTCTTTGTTCTCGGGTAACCGGAGTTATCGGCTGCAGTCATCGCGCCATCCCGAGCCGCAGCCTTCCCAGCATTCCCTCACGCACCCCCCCCCCCAACCTCTGTCTGTTGTGTTGACGGCAGCACTTCCCAGAGAAGCCACTAAATTAATTTCCTCCAAAACGTCCGTTAAATTAATTTTCTCCAAAACCGCTGAGTTCCATGTGGTTTAACCGAGAGGGCGGCGGTTTTGTACGCATGTGGCGCGGTTGCTTGTGGGTTCTATAATTTCATTTTCGGGGTTAACCGTTAACAGTGTTTAATTAAATTATCTGGCCTCCTATTAATGGCATTGACCACATGGGCGGAGACCAGCGGTGCTGCTGGTCTTAGCGGTCTAGTTTTGGTGCCACTTCTCTCTGTGCCACCGGGTTGCTGGGGAAGGCTGGGTTCAAGAGGCGAGAAGGAGAGCAGGTGCGGACGAGCCGATGATTCGCGCCACCCTACGAGCGCTTGGGCCTTAACCAGATTTATAGCGGTGACCTCAACCAAGCGGCATCAATTGAAGCTCTTTGGGGCCGATGTGTAATAGGATGATGCTTCTGCCATTATCGTGATGAAATGGACAAACAAGTGAGATTTTGTGCGCCAGGCCGATGGGGACGCCGCTTTGTTGGCTTTCGACGCTGCTGCCGTCTGTGGAATCAGGCTAATCCTTTTAATAGCTCCTGACCCGCTGTGAGATTACGGCCCCGGATGTGGACCACACGACACGGTCTTTTGTTGGGCAGTGGTGTTTGAGGTCTAGGGGGGAATAAACCCAGGTAGTAATGGGAGAAGCCCAGTGTATTCTGTCCTGATGCTGCTGTTGGTCAGTTTGAGAGGGTCGTTTGAGGCTCAGGGTTGAGAGACGCAGAGGACAGGAGGAAGTGGAAGCTTTTGATCCGCTGTGGCGACCCCTAACGGGAGCGGCCGAAAGAAGAAGAAGTTTGAGGCTCAGGGTTGAAGGTACGGTAGAAACAAGGCGGGAAGCTCGCAGAATACCAGAAGGAGCTTAGAGAATCCAGCCTGCTTTTATCAGTCAAAGGATCTGCACTCTGACATCACAAGACCTGATCACTCACTTCACTCTACATGGACAGTTGTGGTTACAGGGGGTCTGAAATTGAATGTCTGTAGGTTCTCGCTTTTGGTGGAATGAGCTCCTCTGTCCCTCAGAGCTGCTGAATCCCTCCCAGCATTCACGAAGGGTCTCGAACCCATCTCGTACAGACTCATTTCCCTCCGGATCTCCTGACAGCGACACGAACGATTCCCACACCATCTGCTGTGATTATCTATGCATTTGCTGTTTGAATGTCACTTCTATAGGCAGCTACCTAAGGGATGTGAACCAGCAACATGGTGGTATCAGACATGCCGTACTTTGATCATCCCGTCTGTGTTTAAAGCTCTTCATCTGTCGCTGATGCAACTTTGTTTACTCCGAGTTGCACCGCGCTCTGGAGAACAAATGAATGATAAATGAATGCACACGAATGTGTTTTTGCGTTTCCCCTCCGTGGCGCCTCACCTGTGTGCAGCTCAGTGCTGGGAAGAGGACGGATCCCCTCTTGCCGGGGCTCATGGCGTTGGCGTTGCGCTGTGTTTCATCACCCTCAGCGAATCCTGCTCCCTCCCCATCTCATTACCGCCTTAATCCAGTTCAATTTGCTGCGGAGAAATTAATGACACGAGTACAGTGTCACCGGTACAGTGTTACTGTAGTTAGGGTTGTTGTCTCCCCAAACATCAAAGGTGTCACATTCTTTCATTACGTATTCGGCTGAAACCTCCCGAAAATCGTTGCCAACTTTCATACTGGTGTTCGGGTGGCAAATATCGAGCGTAACTCCTGTTAATCGGCATTTTCTACCATTCAGCCTTGATTTAAGCTCTTGATAAATCTCCGCTAATCCATTGTGTTTATGATTCTGATGGTGATTCTTGATGCTTTCACTAATACTGGGGTAAGAGCAGGTATTTGATGTATTTTTGTCTGTGTGTCATATTTGTGAGAATTTTTTGTTTTGTCGATCTGGTGCGTTCCTGTTTTTATCAGCTGTTTTTTTTTTTTGGTCTTCTGATCGGTTTTGGACGTGAGGATTGTCTGATTGCACGGGACTTTTCGTCACGTTGAATAGGCGAAACATATTTTCTCCTGTTTTTCTCATTTGGGCAAGGAATGTTCAACCTTTTCAGCCAAGGACCACAGTTATTCGTACATAAGACGACACTGTTACTTTTAAGATATTTTATTAAATATTCATCCGAAATGTAGAAACCCCCTTCCCCTCCACAACCAATTTATCAGCAGGCAGCATAGCAGGTGGGCCCATGCTGTAAATCTATAAGGGCTGCAGGTGGTGTAGTGGTTACAGCTGCCACTGGCTGAGGTTGTAGGTTCAGAGCCCGCCTCCTGCTGTAGGACCCGTACCTCAAACTGACACGTAAAAGTTACCCAGCTGAAAAAATAGATGAATGAGTAGCTTCACACTTTGAAAAACATGAGATAAATGAGCAGATATAAACACTGCACATTTATTTATGATATGTATTGTATATATTAATAATTTAAAATATACTTGTGGGTTGTATGCAACCCTTGGGCAACATGCTGGACACGGCAGTTTCAGATGAATATGTATATAAATGCCTTCATGCTGTGTTATTTGTTGTTTTTGCCCTAGAAGTTGAGGGAGGGAAGAAGGAGCCGCAGAGCAGACGCAAGGCCGATTGGGGTGGGGAGCTCTTTGCATGAGACAATGTCAGGAAGACATGGCACAGTGAGGGCATGGTTCAGGATGAAGGGGACAGGATTTATTGTCCTGACAGTCATCAGATGTGTATTTCCTCCGTGCACTGTCATGACCATCAACCAAAAACACACACACACACACACACACACACACACACAATGTTTTCCTGACCTCAGGGGAGACAAATTCAGTGCCAGCGCTCCAGAACTTTTTTTTTTTTTTCGTCTGTTTTTCATTTTCTTGCAGGTATGAGTTTGGTTTTCCCCCTTGAGGGATTCCAGCTTTTTGGCGTTTACCGTGGTCTTTATTGGCCCCTTTTTCCTCATTCTCTCTGTGTTCCCTTTGTTTCACTCCTCCGGGGTTTTAAATTCTGCTCCTCTGCATTTCTGAAACAGTTTTGTGGTTCAGCTCACTGAGCAGACCCAGCACCTCAACCGGCCACTGTCAGACAGCACCAGAATCTGTTTTTAATATTTCCTAGGTTGTAATTGGTATATTTATTTTATGAACACTTCTTTTCATGTTGCTCAGCGGTTTGAAAAACCCTTTAAAAAATGTTCTCTGCTATTTTTCATAGTTTTTTTGAGGTTTGGCTCCTGCTTCTGGTGCTTTTTAATGGGCTAGATGGACTGAATGGGAAATGGAGGCTGTGTGGTGAATCGGTTTGGGATGGAGGCGCGGAGCACCAGGCACAGTCTATACAATCGCCCAAAGGGGCTTTTGGGCAGGGAATGTTACTCATCTGTGGGACCTCTGGGTTGGTTACAGGGGATCAGGGATCACATTAGTAATGTAATGTGCCATTTACCCTGCTCGTCTTCAGATGCATCTGAAAGGAAAGTGCTGTGTCCTCCTCACCCGTGTGGTGACTCTATTTTGCATTTACAGTTAATTTATCAGTTTTTTAAAAATTTTTTTTATACACAAGTGACATGCAGAAATGCATCAACAACTGACACACACACACGATAGTCAAAGAACAGCTTGTCTGAAACCACTATGTTGCTGGTTCACATTCCTCAACTAGTGACCTATAGAAATTAACTCTTTCCCACACATCAGGAATAAAGCTAAGGACTTACAGACTTTAGATTTTGGACACTTATTGAGTAGGACCACCAAATAGCCAGAGATGGAGGAAAAATTATGCTTGATGTGGTTTAAGGAGTGATCAGGTCCTTAGGTAGGCACAGATCTGTTTTGTTGACCGTAACCAGTGTTTGGCTTTATCAGAGCAGCTACAGGAACCTGGTGAGAGAGACGAGGGCTCATGGGAACATTTTGGCAAGTCAAACACAACATGCACTACAGTATTTTGTGGCACTTCAGTTTGGCATTGTGACCCTAGACAGGGATGTGGCTGAAGACATTGTGTGTGTGTGTGTGTGTGTGTGTGTGTGTGTGTGGGTGGGGGGGGGGCAGACTGAAAACAAGACCGCTGAAGTGCTCTGCAGGTCATGCAGACTTGGAACAGAGGACGCAGCAGGGCGACATTCCGTCACACCGCGTTTCTGCGCAGCTCCTCTGCAGACAGGACATAAACACACAACGATCGCTTTCCGTCTCCCTTGTTTTTTTTTTTTTTGTTCTTCATGCGGCCGCAGTTTGGCAGTTCTCAGTAGAGCTGGAGGGGAGATGGAGAAACCGCGGCTGGTCCACGCGAGGTCCGCCAGGGACCGCATGGCTGAGGGGTGCTGCAAATAACGGCCTCTTTCCTCAAAACGCCCCACACCCATGACATCAGCGATGACTCTCAGGTGGTCGATGCTCACCTCTTGGGCTCATACCTCCACTAAACATACCAGCTTTTCACAACTCTTTAACAGGTTAAATATTTTTAAACTTTACTAAATACATGTAAAAAAGACTATTTTAGGAAGTAAATACTTAACCCATAAAAGTTTCAGCAAAGGGCAATAAAGAAATTTTGGCTGATAAAACTGTTTAGGGTCACTGTCAATGAATGGCAATCATAAAGAATTATGTTAGCTTGTACAGTTTGTCAGTGTAAAAACCTCAGAATTTAAGCACATTTTCCCACATTTACAACTGCCTGCATCATGCATAATTCTGTGAAACCAAGTAAATTTGAAACAGATGGGAAACAACTGGATAAAATGTTGGAATAAATAATTGATAAGACATAAATTTAATAAAACCTCACAATAAATAATTGGAAAAATGTTGCTAAACTCTAAGGGCATTCTTTGGAAAATTCAGTCAAATCCAGTGTGAAAACCCACGATGAGTTCACAAGGCGTCGGCGAATTGAGGGCGGAGTGCCGGTCAGACCATTTAACTGCGGCAGACGACTTTTAATGGAGTTGTATTGTGTGGTGATGAGGCAGCCAACCAAATGGGCGATGCAGACGCTCCAAACAAAAACAGTCTTCTGTTTGCCGACGCGCCGGGAACACAGGCTTCCTGCAAGCTGGAGAAAAAAAATGTTATTTTTTTTTGCACCGCCTTTCCCCGCCCGGTCCAAGCCGCACTTTGTCTCCTGGAGCGACCTTAGCTGCGCTCCCTTGACCACAACCGTGGGTCTTCCCCTCCTTTTTCCTCAAGGCACATGTGTTATGCAGAGGCAAGTGTGCCCATTGTGCCTCTTTGGATTGTTCCGGAAGCGCTTGCGTCCCAAATTGTCGGCTGGCCTCCCTTTTTCGTACCTCCCCGTACGAAACAAACATGTGTTTAGCGGTTTTATGGAGAACACTCACCATCTTCCAGAGTACCCCCCCCCCCCCCATTCTCTCAGTACTGTTCCCATTGCTCTAAAATTGTCAGAAATGTCTTTTAATGTGCTTGGAAAACATAATGAAACAGATAAAGTGACAACAAGCGTAAGATGTGCGGAGATTTATCTCAAACAGGCCACATTTGTATGCTAATCTACGCGGTGCTGTTTATTTGCGAGACACAATGTGCTCTATTATTGTGGCGCGTTGAGAATTTGTGGCGTAATTACCGCGTGGCGAAATCGGGGACGCGTCGAATCTGAGCCCCGCTTCGCTTTACGGCTCCCCGGCGGCTCCATCATTCCCACATCATTATTGCTGAAAAACTGGGAGTTGTGGTCTGTGCCGTGGCTGACGTCACCGAACGCGCGGGGGCTTGGACGGGTCGCGGAGGTGGTCCGTCTGAGGGTTATGGGATGGGGGTTCCTTGCGTGATGTCGCCTGCTGGATATTTGCAACCCCGCACACGGCCGTATTTCTCTGTTCCTTTCCCAAGGCCAACAGGTTCATACTGTGGGCTAGCTTATCAGCTGCCCAGCCAAGCAAACCCACAGGGGTATTGGAGAACCTGTGTGGCAAACCTCCTTGTTGCTGAGGGTGAGATTGCTAAGTCTATCCCAGGTATATCACTGTGAACAGGTAAGAAGGACGGAAAGCCTCCCATGTTGGCAGTGGGTTTTTCTGAGTTTTCTTTCTTCTCTCATGGTTAGTCGCAGGGTCCTGTTAGGTTGGGGTTCTCTTGGGAGCATCAGGGCTTGGAGATTGATTATTGACCATCATTGATCATCCTGAGTATAGACAGATCTCTTAGATGGATGAAAAGATACACTTAATCTGACTTTAGTGTGTAGTTGGTATAAGTTTGTATAAGTATTCATGTATCTCATACCATATGTTTGTTCAAAGCAACTTGCAGGGTTAGATAAACAATTTAGCAGTTATTCACCCATTTATACAGCAAGATAATTTTTACTGTTTCAATTCAGGCTAAGTACCTTGCTCAAGGGTACTACAGCAGGAGGTGGGATTTAGTCCCAGAAACTCCTGGCAATCTGTGAGAGCTGGCTGCTGAGCAGGAAGAAATTACGCTATGGTTTGGTTTCCCAAAAGTTTCAGATGAATTATTTCTATTTTAACGTTCTGTAATAAGGCATATTGATCTGCATTTTGAGTTTTATTGTTATTGAATGCTGTTACCTAGTAACAGTGTGATAAACTAGTATCTGAAGTGCACTAAAAACAACAGTGTTGGAGAGCAGTGGGAAAACCTGCTACATAAAACTGTCATCAAACCGAGAAATATTGCTAAGGCTGAAGGATGGAGAGAACTAAAATTTAAAGTATATCTTATATGGTGGTTAATTGTTGTAACTCACCAGACAATCTGAACAAGAAAGTTAATGTAGTGCCCTATCTATAGAATGCGGTCATTTTCATAAATGTGTGTTTGAGGTGGGTGTGTGTGGGGGGCCTCAGGCCTCAGATCTTGAAATGCAGCATTTTGTTGTGTTGCTCAACCTGAGTCGATTTAAGATGTGCCTGCAGATGTGAATAAACACGATTTAACCTCACGAGTTGCGTTGTCCACTCAGCGACGGTGGAGGGGACCATTTAAAAACATCACTTGATCTCCAGCTGAGCCCTTATGGAAGGTTTGCTGTAAAGTTGAGTTGAAACGGCGGGGATTTTGGTGTGACTGCCGTGTGAGCCTTTGAGGGGGGGTTCAGATCACCTCGTATCCCTAGCGTATCCCTGTGTACGACCACCGACCCTGATCTTACACCTCACCTGGTCTCTCAGGTTCTTGGTTGGCCTTGCTTGGGCGTGCAGACATGTTCCACCAGGAAGGGTCCCCACCGTTGTCCCAAGGGACCCTTTGTGTGGAATGTGCAGGACTGAAGCGTACAGTGGTAGATAAAGGAAAGTGCCAAAGTCGACTCCCGGCGACCACTTACCTGGTTTCTAAGGTAAGGAAGGTTCAGAACTGGCTAACCACGGCCTTCTTCTGCAAAAGTCTTTGGATTCACCACGCAGACTGAACTGGACTTGAACCCAACTCGGAGTCCCACGTGGCACCAGTGCTACCCGTTGTGCCACTGTGGTGGAGTGGCTCTAAAGGGTGCCAAGGCTCTGTTTTGGACTCCAGCTTGTTGTATAGAAGTGCAGCTAATTGGCATCGCTTGGCCCCAGCTGACCTAATACTGAATAGGCTGGACAATCCACTTTTTTTTTTTTTTAAATATGCTTTTCACAATTTTCATAAAGAAACATTTTGTTTAAAAATGGGCAAAGCGAGATAAAAATAGTTAAAAATTCATTTTATTTCAATATTTGAAATGATTTACATGCATAGAACTTCTAATGTAACAGAAAAATGTTGTATTATGAATGCAGATTGGGTAATGAAGTGCAGCAAATGCTGCGCCATCTTCTAATACGACATTATGATCATTAGTCATTTTTCTCTTCAGTGGTTGGTTAATCAATGAAATGAAACCCAGATTGTTAAAAAACAGTTTATTTAAATATTTAAAGTGATTTTTGAAGCACAAAACTCCTAGTGTATTGCTTTAAATATTGTTTGGCAAATTCAGAATTGCAAGGAACGGCTGAATTTTTTTTTTTTTTTTTTGCACCAGCCTCCTTCCTCTCGATCATAGGATCATCGCTTATTTTTCTCTCCAGGGGTGGGATTTAAAAAAAAAAAAAAAAAAAAAAAACATTTGTTTCAGCGTGTTACGTGATTTGAGAGCATAAAACTCTAAATATGCAACTCGAAAAATGTTTTCTAAAAAAGGATTTCTGCATCGGAGCAGTGCTCAAAAAATGTTTTATTAAATGCAGAATTGGTAAGGAGTTGTTGTATAGGCCATACACAATGCTTGTCAGTATAAAAATGTCTGTTTTATTGTTTTATGCTGTGTTTTGTTAGATACGAACAAATAAGAAAAAAAAATGATATAGATATTTGCATATAATACATGCATTAAAACGAATTTTTAAAAAAAAAAAAGTGTACAAGTACATGGGAATAAGTACTCTGTTTCATGACTGACTAACACTTCTATCTTATTGTTAAAAATCATTTCGATATGTAAATAACATGTTCATATTTAATAAATCGCCGCGCAATGTGAGGATGAGCTGCACCCCCCCCCCGTTATAGCCATTCGCGCGTTTCTCGCCGTGCAGGGCGTCGGAGAAAAGGTCTCCTGTCGGAGCGGACCAGCACGCGTCCTAGGCGAGCGCTCGCACGTGTGGCCGGCCTGCTTCTCATTTAGCTGAGCTCGCTGATTGTAATTAGCGGTTAGCGGGCCGTCGCGAACACGGACCCCTGATTGCGTTGTTATTGCACGGAGCCAAGATGGATGGCCTCTCGTATGGCGGCGTACACTTTTCCAATTAGGCCAGATCGCTGGGGCTGGACGCGGTGGAAAAAAGCCGCGGGGGCCCACTAAGGACGGCGATAAAGCACAACAAGCATCTCAAACGAACGGATGCAAACGTGCGCCGCTTTACGCTTAAAACCCGCCGCTGCCCTGCCTGGGAGAGCCTGAGGAATGCAGGAACGGGGAACCGTCGGGGGTCCTCTGCGGCCGAGGCCTGCCGGAAACGTGGGGAATGTCGTCTTTTTAGACCGTAGATGCAGTCGTTCTCCTAACCGTGGAGGTGCTTTGTGCGCGCAGCTCCGTGCGAAGCCCTCTACCGTTCCTCTAGAGTAGCGGAGCTCCCTTACCCCTGTGTGCTGCCGCTCTTGCGCAGAACCGCAAAGTGTATATAGGCAGCATTTAGTTTTCAAGGCTTGGTTGGCAACATAAAATCATAAGCAGCACTGTTACCTGTTATCAGGGTAAGTGGCTGAATCCAGGGTACTACAACAGGAGGTGGGATTCAAAGCCAGGTCCTACAATGACAAGGTGGCTGATGTAACTACAGCGCCTGCAATTGTCCCATGGCACTTCTGTTTCTTTTTACTTTGCCCCAGCACTGAATTTCTGCAGCGCTTCGCTGGTGCTCAGGTCAGAGGTCACCATGGAAACGGCGTTTCCCCGTTATCTGTTTACCTCCCAGGCTCCGACTCACAAGTGCGAGGATGGGGCAGCTTCCTGTGTGTGGACTGCAGGCAGGGCCTCCCATTCTGTGAGGGAGCAGCAGGCACTTGCAATAGTGTTGACACCTTGAGGCTCTTCTGGTCACCTCCAAAGGGAGGTCGTTGCACTGGGACAAAGAGATTTTATCGCACGACACAACTGTCCCTATGAAACCCAGTAAGTGTCATTTCACGGGGGTGTCTTTCTCCTGCAATGGGTCCCTGAGAAGGACGCTTCCTAGCATGAGCATTTTTGAGTTTGTTGCAGCGATTCCTCAGAGGAAATGAGCAGCAAAGGCACTAAGCTGCTGTGTTACCTTAAATAAATATTTTTACTGTATATTTATAATTGTTTATCTGACACTTTGCTCTAAGATGACTTGCAATGTGAAGTTTGTACCCTAAGCCGCTTACACTGATTTTTCCTCAATTTAGTAGGGTAATTTTTAATAGGCAAGAACCTTGATCTGGGGTTCTGCAGCAGGAGGTGGGATTTGAACTCCTGTCCAACTAATGTAAAACATTGGTTCTAACAACTGTGTCACCTGCTGCCTACAGTTTACTTGACCGATTGTGTTGTCTTTTGAAGTGCTGGTGTTGGTAGCTTTAAGTTTGCAGTTTAAGCCCCTTAAATGTTGCGCCATCTGCTGCCCATGAACACCGTGTAGTCTGCCACGATTTACTAGAGTCTCAAAAGGGGTTGAAGTTCAACTTTCGTTGCAGTTCTGGTCCTGAAGACCAGTCTCAAGATTTGTAGTGCATCTTGTTTCCTTCCATGCTTTAAATAGAATGAATAAAAATGAAAAATAAAAATGAAAGACTGAGTAAAACTGATAAAGGCTCTAAAAATATAATACAGTAAAAATAGTGTGAATATGGGTGGTGAGGGTGTCTGAGCTCTGGAGCCAACAGATCACAACAGAGACAAAGGAAGGACACGCGTCCCTCCCTTTCCTGTGGCGCTGCGCTCACGGAACATTGTCGTCCTCGCTGGGGGTCACTGGCCTCACTTATGGGCCAGACAGATACAAGGTCATGGCAGATCCTCCCCACCCAGCGCATCGTACATTCCAAGTCTTGATGTGATACAGCACAATAAAGTTTTTTGCTCAGAGCTTCTGAGGTGGACATTATAGTCCATATTCTCTCTTGGGGGGGCAAGTGAAATTTCATCTAGCTTTACAATAATATATAAATTAATATAATGAGCTACGCTTTTCATGTTAAAGCTCCCTGCTGTTTCATGCTCATGTTTCTCTGGCCTGCTGTACGGATCAAATATGAACTTTATCTTGCCAAAGAGGATCCGTTTGGGTCATCCATATAGAGGAGAAATTTTCAGTATAGGGCACATTAGTAAAATTATGTTGGGTTGTTAAAATGAGGAAAAGAGAAATAAAAAAAGAAATGAGACTGAAAACAACTCTTCATAGAAGACTACAGTGTGATGTTAAACTGTCAGTTTCCCTTTTCCTTTGGTCTAACATTTAAACATTTTGATGTTTCCCAACCTATAATTATATTGGCATCATAAGTGATAATTTTAAATGGAAACTCAGATTTCCCAAGTGAAGCATAACATTTTAACTTAAAACAAGAACAACCAGCAGTCACACAGTCTGCTGTGTTGTTGACGATGACTTGGACCAGCAAGTGTGACCCAGTATGGCTGAGAAGAGAAAATGGAGAAAGATATTGAGAGAAAGGAAGATCAGAATCTGAAACGTGAAGCCAGAATACTATAAAAAAATAGCAATTACTGTACGCCTCCACTTTTTATGAACCCCCTCCTATCCTAACGCCTAGCAATTCTGGGATAGAATCCACACTGTTGTGACCCTGACCAGGACAGGTGCTTAATGAAGATGGATGGATGATCTTGGTTACTTGCAGAATCCATGATGAGGTACAATAAAGTTTAAATTCTCATTTGTATGCTAATCTACATCATGTAATCATTCTTTGACTCCCAGTACTGTAGAGTTTTACCATGTTTTTGGAACTTACTCCAGTCAACAGCTCACAGTAATATGGACAATGAATAAAAAAGTAATAAAGATGATATAAATGCATGAGACAAAATGTGTGAAAAAGAAGGCATGATAGGTAAAAAGACAGTAAAGTAAAACAATACTCGTAAAAAATGCAAGTGCACTCTATCAGTATGTTTTGTTGCTGTGTGTTAAATGTGTCTGAAGGAGCGTCCACCGTGTCTAATTCCCTGCATGTATAAACATATTTGGCCATAAAAGTTATCTTTATTTGCTTTTGAGCTCATTTCCCACGAGTCTGAGTGCCGGTGACTCCCTTGAACCCTCGGCTCTGACTTGAGCGGTCGCTGTTGCTGATGAGTTTGGGCCGTAATCCACAATTTCGGCCTTTTTTTTTTTTATTTAAAAAAACCCCTCCCGTCTGCGAAGAAGCGGTGCATTAAACTTTCACGACTCTTGGTCCCGAGTTCATTACCCGACGGCGCGAGTCGCTGCGCACTGTTTATCTCTGCGCCGTGCGGCCGCGCAAACCCCCCCCCCCCCACAGCCATGCGGGAAATAATGGCATTTCACAGCTGTGTTTAGAGAGATAAACGCGGCTGTGTGTGTCCAAGTGCAGAGAAGGCCATGGGCCCGCACTCCCCATCCACCCTCTCCAACCTGTTTCCTTACAGGTAACAGCGGCGGAGCAACGGGGCTGCGGTCAGATGACCGGGTGGACGCCGTAGAGCTGCTACCTGTCCAGTCTAACAGGCAGTAACTTTGCTGTCATTTCTCACTTCTCAGTCTGTACTGTTTTCAACTTTCTTATTTCTCACACCGGCCTTCGCGAATTACTCCAGGCCCTCGGTCCATTTACATTTGTTTGTTTATGTGACATTTTTCCAAAGTGGCTTATGTGCTAAAGTGATTTGTGTCTTGATCACGGAGCCACCTGCTGGTTCTTGTTGTGGGAAAGGGAGGGATTAACTTGTGTTAATGCAGCAGGAGGTGTAGTGGTTAGAACTGTTACCTTGCAATGAGAAGACCAAGGTTTGAATCCCACCTCCTGCTGTAGTCCCTTTGATCAAGATACTTACCCTGAATTGATGCAGTAAGAATTACCCAGCTGTAAATGGGTAAATCAGGGTAACTACTGTAGAGTACTGCCTTAGAAATGTGTTGCTTTAGAAATTTGTGTCCGTTAAATAAATACCTGTAAAATGTGTCATGATGAAAAGGTGGAACAGAAGTGGAACATAACATGGCAAAAGGAAGGTGCCCCGGGGCCAAGGGGGGGGGGGGGGTAGCAGGAAAACGGGATGAAATTGCAGATAATGCATCCCTTTCCCTTTGTGCATAGCTGATCTGAAGAGGCCCCGCGGTGAACGTAGGGGCCCATCTCCATCCGTCTTAGCAGCTCCTTCTCCGCAGGTTGCATCGGTAATGGAGAACGGGCGAATTTCAGACCTGCGATGAGGCGCGACATGGAGGTCGGTAGGCATTGTTAAGAGAGCGTTTCGGACCCCGGCTAAGCCCTCCTTTGTCGGCACTGAGCCCCAGTGGCTGGCAGCTGCCCCTGCGGGGTCTGCTGGAGTCTCACTGGCTCCTCATCACCCGCCTTGAGGGATTGGCCTCCTCCTTAGCGCATCTGCATTCCCCCTTGGCCCCGCAATGAGGGGAACTTAGAAACCAAATGGGCCCAGTTCCTTCCCACTCATGTAAACAAGCCAATGTCTTTTAACAGCGGCGCTCACAACGAAAAAACTTCTCTGCGGGAACGAATGAGCCTCATTAGGAGGAAAAGCAAACAAGGGATCGGCCGTCCTTTTGTCTCGCGCCCGAATGCAAACCAGTGCCGTCCACGACAGCAAGTTAAATGGAACTGGCCCAATTAGGACCGATCTCTGCAAAATGAATGGACGGGTTCTGACCCTGGTGTTGGGGGAGCTTTGCTTGTTGTTCAGGCGCCTCTCCTGGAAGCGATGAGCACGGCCTTAATGGGACACTTCATCAGCAGTCCGTCGAGGGAGCATTTCTTCTACGAACGGCTGTGGTGTCAGAAGGGTAGGAGCTGCACCCATATCACTACTCAGCCAGTGTTCCGCTGTTATGCTTTGACAGGGCAGTAGGTGGTGCAGTGATTAAAATAGTCCAGTATTTTCAATCGTGAATTTGGACGCTTAAGCTCTGCAGTACAGGTTGCAGATGTTGTAGATGTTAACATATTTACTGTATTTATGAGAGAATGAAGCAATGCACTTGATCTTGTTGATGCCCTGGCAGCGATTCCTGGCTCCTGAAGGTGAAAAGCGGCACAACGGAGCAAAATCCGTCGCCGTTAGCTGGTCCACGTTCGCTCGATTATGTGGCGATGCCGAATGGGTTTATCAGTCAAATGATGAAAACCTTGAACAGGAGGTTTGGACTTTGGGGACAACATGTGGAAGGGATGTTTGTAAAATTTATTAATAGCTAATTGTGTAGCGCAGTGACCCTGACATCAGTACTTCAGATGTTGTTGGTTTGGAAAGATTTCCTAGAAATTTTTAAATATGCAGGCTTCCTCAGTTAACAGCCTGACTGGCTGTATGAAATCACCCCATGGGGAGTTATGTTATGCAATCAAATAACCATTATTTCTTAGGGGGGAGAAAATAGCGTGTTTGCAGGCCCGCAACGTTGCACCTAAAAGTCCGAGAAACACCGAAATAGACACCACAAGGAACTAAATGACCACACCAGCTTATTTTACCGTGTTTGTGACAGCAGTTACTGCACAGTACCACTTATTTGCATTTCAAACACTTGAGCCGATGGACCAGCACATAGAGCTTGAAGTCGACCTTAAAAAGTGTCCCCAGATCAAGGTGCTGGTTAATCTCTCCAACTCGGCAATTTGTCAGTAAAATGGTCTAAATAACAGGCAAAAATCGCACTGCACGGAGCCACTGCTTTCATATCCCGTAATTGTTCATTTTCATTATGCAGGACCCCCTCCCTCCCCCACCGTCCTGCAGAGGGGTGAGTTTGATCTGATGGATTTTCACCTTTGTAAATGTCCTCATCGGAAATTTAAATTTCACTACCGGAACAAGCCAGGTGTGTGGCTGTCCCAGCCGGTGCAGCAGGGCCTCGAAAACACGTTTGGGTCTTTGCTGAGGAGAGCAGAGGTTCGGTTTGTGCTCTGCAATGACTAGAGAGGGAATGCAGAGGGAGGCAGCCTTTTTTGTGTGTAAGACTGAGATTTGAAATGTGTTCTTGGGTAGGAGGGTTAGAGAAGACCGCTCTGTTGGGGGTCGGGGGAATTGTTTCGACTCAGGTGGGTGCACTTTCACAGGTGATGAGACGCGAGGAAAAGACCCGATTGGTGGGAGACGGTGCTTGTACACGCGGCCGGTGCAGTCATTGCAACCCCAGCATGCTGAATATAAAGAAGATTTACATGAAGGTCAGAAGATGCGACAGTCCACCTCCAGGTGTCAAGTTGCATCGAGGCAGAGCTTTATCATCGGTCACCGCAGACGCCTTCGAGCTGCCGGAGTGAATTCCCAACATCAGCAACCGTACCAATCCTGAGCTCCTCTTCCCATGGTTTTCGGTCCTCCGTCCCCCATTGTGTTCAGGGACTGTTGCTCATGAGCGGTTAGCAGGACACTGTTACACACAGCTCATTGATGTGGGTTCGGCCTCGACGCGGTCTATCCCACCGGACGCGTCCATGACAAACGGCGGGCTGTTCCGGCGGCACCCATGCAGAAGAGCAAAAGGTTACCGGCAAAAGGTTCTCTACCAGGTGAATTAAATAAATGTTCTATGAATTTTAAACAGCCTGGTGTTGTCTGCCTACAGTTTTAAAGACCAAAGGTTTAAAAGAAAAGAAGAGAGATGGAAGGAAATCTGCATACATTTGCATACATTTCGGGAAATGTTAATTTGGAAAGCTCCGCAACTGTGTCTCTCCGAAGCTCTCTTTAGAATATTCATTTCTTTATTTCTGCCGCGCATTTCCTTTTCTCTTGTAAAATAAATGGCTCTCCCCAGCATGTCATATTTTGTTCGCTTAATGGCCATTCTTTTGATGCGTGTCTCAAAGAAAGTTGTGCCGCCTGTGTGTTTTTTGTTTTCCTGCAGCTCTGGATGGAAAGAGCTGTCTGCTCCTCCACCACCTCACAGCTCAAATGTAGCCTCAAATTGCCAGGCTGCTGTTTGCTCTGGTTTTGCCCCAACGCTCAGGGGTGCTCTCCTTTCACCCAGTGCTGATGAAATGACCCTTACTGGCCAGGTGTCTCCTCCACTTTCTTTCTGGGATAACAGGTGGTGCCCGGGGCATCGTAACCATTAGTCAGATGTGAGGTTGTGTGATTGGACGGTACAGCAGCAATGGCACACCTGTATGTTCTGACTCCAGGAGGCTTCTCTCCTGTGATGATGCGCGATGGCTAATGAGAGTCCCTATCCCACGAGGTGTCCTCTTGAATACACATCTCTTTAATTGCTTCATCATTTTCCTTCTCCGTGGCCGTCTGGGAATTGCCCCCCGACTCAATCTCGCTTAGATATAAAGACAGCCGTGATGCTTCGAGTGCGTAATGAAAAGGGCTGTTGAAAGACGGCCGCTTATTCAGCATCTGAAATCAAAATCGCGATCTGATCAATGGCGGAGAGGCATGTTATTAACTCAGCCGGTGCGGCGTTTAAGAGAAGCTGTTGATGCAGCTCTGTCAATGCATGAATAAATAAAAAATGACTGAAATAGATAAAAGAATGAAGTCCAAATTAGTCTTGATGTGTCAAGGTCATTGTAGTCTTTCTTGCAGTATTTGTTTGCTCCAGGATGGGAATTGATCAAAACAGAAGGCTGGCACCGAAACACTGTTCTCCTCTGCCCTTTTGTACAATATAGTGGAGCGGCGTCTTTTCAGCGTCATGTTCATATTTGTCCAATAATATCCCTGTGATGCTATTCATTACTTACTGAGTCCATTGCTGAATTAAAGCTGTTACACAAACCTCTAAAGGGCTGCCTGGCACTACCTGAAATGAACCTTTTCGACCTGAAGCCCACACTAGCTTTCACAGTTTCACACTCTACTCTTCATTCTGTTTCACGTGTTTTGCAGTGGCTCCGCATCGCCCCATGAATGAAACGGTGATCAGAAGTAACTTGTTTTGCTAGTAGTTGAAAATGTTCATGATACTGATGGCCTCCAGTTTATTCACTGGTTAAGCTCTGTAAATATCTCAGATATAGATACAATAAAGAAAAAATAGTTTGTGAGATATCTCGTTTTAACATTTTTATTAACTTATTAAAATATTTTTCCTGTTTACCCTCCATTTTGATGCAGTTATTCCATAAATCTGTACCGTTCCTCATCTTATTGATCTGCAACACTGGATACAAAGAAATCCATTGTTGAATGCAAATATGAGCTATAAGCACTGTAGAAGTGAGTTGACTTAAAGCAGCCCCACGCTGCTCTTGTGTTTGGGTGCTCTTTATTGCCATCTATCGGTTTGGAAAGTAAGCACAGGCTGCGACGACTCCGCTGCAAACAGAAATTTTTGAAACGACCATAAAATGTTTCTGCCTGCAGAACATTATGGTCATCTGTCCTTGAAGTGCTGGTCCTGCTGCAGCTTGGGCAAAACTGTTATAAATCCAGTGTCTAAAAGTTTCCCACTCCACTGCTTCAGTGACTGCGAGTCCAGTTGTATTCTTACATGTGTGAATATATTGAGTAAACTCTGCTGACTCCTCCCACATTTTTATTTAATCATTTCAATGCGGCACATGCATGAATTTCTTTGCATGAGAACAATTCTGACCAACTGATAAATTCCTTGCATTCTTTCAATCTTTTAAAAATTTGTATGACTTATTTAAATATCTGTGCTGTTCAATAGGCAAATATTAAATGAGCAAAATGTAGCTTTTGTGTAAAGTAACTTCATACTACTCTAAATGGACTTTTATTTAAATCAAGGATCCCATTTATTCTGCTTTTCTCCCTTTCCCATGAGCCATGTTTCGGAAGCCCGCGATAAGTGTGCTGCTTGCGCCGTCTCCCCATTCCAGAACTCTCCGACGATTGGCTAATGGCCTGTGAAGACCACGTCGAGCCGCTGAGCTGATGTATCTGTGGTGCTTTTAGTTAAACTCGCCCCCGCTGCTGTTTTAAAAGATCCTTTGTATCGGCAGCGACGGCGCTCTAATCGGGAGACACGTCCCTAATAACGCGTCTGACCGGGATTTGTGCGGCTCCATTGTCTGCGCGAACGCGGGCGAAGTCCATTTGGGGACGCTGAAAAGACCGAAGCAGGTGGACAGACGGAGCCCACCTTTCTTCTCTTGAACAAAAGGACAGTGACCTTGAGCGCGAGGTAGTTACTGTGGGCTGAGTGCACAAAAGTTTTTTAATCTGTCAAGACTGAACACCGTTCCCCGACCAACTGCCCGGGCAGCCGAGGGTCCGCCATAGTCTGTTGGATTCAGCAGGCAACCGCAGCAGCAGGGAGCGCAGTGGATAGATGTGCACTCACAAGGCCCAGACTTGCGTCCCACCTCCTGTTGTTCTACCTTAAGGTACTTAACCCAAACTGATACAGTAAAAAATTACCAGGCCGTGGAAATGGATAAATCAGCGCATGTTTACTGCTTAGCTCTAATATTGGGAATTGCTTTGGACAAAAGATCTGAGGTTTTCCATCAGACCCGTGGGTTGTTTGTGACACGTACCACACTTCCTGTACCTGTGCCCGTAGCCGTCTGTCAACACTGCTGTCAGGTAAGAGAGGGGTTATATAAACAGGGTGAAACCGCATGGGAGACAGAGGCATGAATGGGGAGGATTGTCTTAGCAAACGTGAGAGTGCTCCCGGCACTGCGGCTGCATGCCTTGGTTGCAGTGCAGGTGACGCTCAGCTCTTCCTGTTATGGTGGCTTTTGTGCCAACAGTAAGAGCACTGTGAGTAATCTGCAGAGGTATGAGCCTTGGGGCAGGGGTGGGTCGGTGGGGCTTTCAGGTTAAACATATTGGGACCGTGTGTTTGCTTTCGGCTCTTGGCAGCGTGCGCTCATTTAGAGATCAGTGCCAGGGAACTCGGGATGACAGAATGAAATGGGCGGTAAAAGACAAACTTTTTCTGTTGTCTTCATCAACGCCAATGCATCTGACTTCCAAATCCAGTTCAATGAAAATGTGCTGAAGTGTTGTGGTTTAAACCGGAGCTGCGATTACGATCCCGCTGTGCTTGGCAATCCGAATTTCCCCATCCGCCATCACTATGCTTTCTGGGCAGGTGTTGGGGAGGTAACTCAGCCGCTGGGTCCCATTGAACAGGGAGCTACATTCCACCCAATGTGGGAAATGGGGGCTGCATGCAGGCATGTGAACCGTCGACGGTATCTCAACCCAGAATCCCTTTCATCTCCACGTTTGGGCCCCCATTTGAGCACTTTAGTGCATTCCGTGGAATTTATAAGAACCAAAAAAAAGGGCCAAGTCCATCTGATGCCTTTGATAATGGTTTGTTTTCATGTTTCAGTGTGTGACTTGCATATTTTAGAAAGCCAGCGGCATTTTAGAAAAGCTGACTAAATGTTCATGGGTGGCTTCTTTAGCGCACTGGGTAACTCGTCTTTTTTCCACATTTTTTTTTCTTCCATTAACTGATCGTTCGGTACAGGGTCATGATAGTCCCGAGTCTATCCCAGAAACGTAGGGTGTGAGACAGGGTGCGCGCTAGATGGGGTCCCTACTCCACCACAGGACAATTTCGACACACATACGCACTGGAGGGAGTACAACATCGCTGTTTTTCGGCAGTAAGTGACCTACAATGTTAGATAACCAGTTTTACACTAGTTTACCTATATTTTTTACTGTATAAATTGAGTGTAAGTACTTTAACCGAGTGAACTACAGCAGGAGCTGGGATTGAAGTCCTGGAGTTCCTGACTGTGTCTGGTAGCTGTAACCACTACGCCATCTGCTGCCCCTCTAAATCTGAGGAACACTCGGTGTCACTGGCTGATACTCAATCACATGCAGTTATTTTTGTAAGCTTTCAACATTTCGCCACAAGAGCCCAAGCAGTGTTATTAGATTTACTCCACTGCGATATAATCCTAGCCTCTGTAGCAGGACTGCTAGCAAATAGCTTTTAGCTGCTTATTTCTACATTTACTCTAGTGAAATCCAGATGCTTCATGGTAAAAGGGAGTCATGGTGAACCACTTAACATCATCAAAGGAACAGTTCAACACTTCGGACACAGTTGGGCTCTGGGACTCAACTGCAGGACTGAAGAAATTTTATTTTGCATCATAGCGTGCTTTTGCTGTGTTACTCTGTTCAGCTTAAATAAGAAGAAAGAAGTGGTGCCGAGTAGACCTGACTGATGTTCTGACTCTGCTGTGATGATGATGAGCACTTAAACTATACCTAAAAATGTAGTTTTTGTTTTATTTGAAACAGGCAGCAAGTGGTTAAAGTTGCTCTTATTTCCTCGAAGGATGTAGAATTGAATCCCATCTTTTGCTGCAGTGCGCTTGTTCAAGGATGCAATAAAAATTACCCTTGTGTAAAAACAGGTAAATCAGTGTAAGTAGTACAAGACTGTAAGTTGCTTTGGAGAAAAGCATCAGACAGAAAGTAAATGCAAATTCTTTTTGTCTTGTTTACACATTTTCTTGTAGGGGGGCCGCCTTTACGATCAGAGAACCGAGGATTTCAATGAGCCCACGTTCAGAGAAGCTCACTCTTCATCTTGATATGTCCCAAAGACCAGTTTTCACTAACCTGCCACATTTGATCTGTGAAGAAAGCTCTGTAAGAAAAGAAAAAATACTTTACTTTTAACCTATGTTATATAAACCTTATATAATAGGTGCTGATGAGGGCCATTTGCTGTGCTGGGTTCCCCCTGCAATCTCCACTGTCCCTTCATTAATCATGAATACCCTCTTAAAAAATTAAACTTCAACGAAAAGCCAGCCTTAAGACAGGGGCTGTCATGCCTTTTTATTTATTTATTCTACCTTCAGCACCCTTTTTATTTATTTATTTAATTTTTTTTTTTTTTTGCAAACGTACTTAATGCGGATGCTTTGAGGCCATCCCTGAAAACAGAAGGTGCCGGAAGCCGAGGCATACACTCCTAGCTGTAGTTTCTTGGCAGCATTTCCTACTTTATGAGCTTTTCGATGGCAGTAATATTAAGTGCTGCAGAGCTGCGCTTCGCTCTCCGGCATTGATCACATTACGGGCCATTCAGGGCCGTTTCCCAGAGGTCATAAAGTTTTGCCGAGGTGGAAGTGCTGAATTGTTGTGATTTAATGAAGCGTCAACCCCCGAGTCCTGTGGCATCGATCTGCAGGGCTCTGGAGCTCATCTCCATGTGGCCACCTTACATCATCTGAATGACGACTGCAGCCTTCCACCAGCATGACATCATCAAAAAAACACTACGTCAGTACTTTGTGTGTGGTGTTTAGTGTAATTTGATGTGCTCGTATAAACGGGTAAACATGGTTTACCCCACATGGCTGCAGTGATAGACTTGATCATTTTCATGTTGTTCATGCCAAGGTGACATTTTTCCAGAATGGGGACACACCACTGCTCTGTTTCCAGCTACTTTGGCTCAGCTGAAAGATGCATCGCTTGGGTGGGTTGTCATGGAAATGGTTTGTGGTTGGAGCAAGATCCACACGTAGGCCAGCTCCACACCAGAGGAGAAACTGAGTTTTTTCCTCGGGAAGGAAGCTGCAGGGGGTGTGGGGCAGCAGCCCCAGTGGAAGGACAAAGAGTAAAAACAGCAGAAGAACAAAGGGCATCAATAAAGTGGCAACGTGGTGCCCGGTATGCAAAGGAGTTCTGGGAAGCCAGGGCAGACCTTGGCAAGGATTGCTGTGGTAGGACATGGAACCAGAGATGGACTCTTGGCACTTGCTGCCTCCCCCCCCCGAAGACACAGCACCTATTTAGTGCCCATATGCCCTAAGCACCCCACTATAAGATGAGCAGCTGCCGACAGAACTCTGTCCGACTTTAAAGGCTGTTTAGCTCTTTGCAAAGGTAGAATAGCGGACAGCTGGAACAAAAGTAAAATCAATTTGATTGAAATTGACGACTGAACAACATAATAAAAAATAGCTGTTGTCTGCATTTGTATTAATCTTCTTGCTAGAAAGTGCTCAAATTTTGCCATAAAAGGTAAAACAACCCTAATATGTTGCTGTTTTAAGTAAATTCTTTGTGGGAGGAACACAACACTTTTGAAAGAACGCCTTCTTTCTGTGATACACTGGCTGCCTCACTTAGAAAGCACCTTAATCCACGAAAATTGGAGTGAAGATTTGTGTCGGCCTGTGGTGGTCTGGTGGCCAGATTTGTGATTTTTTTTTTTTTTTTTTTTTGGTGTAACTAATGTTTTATTGACAAATATCTCTCAATTACAATAGAAAATAAAAAAAATATCTTCAAACTTTCATAAAACATCTATAGCTTCAAAAATTCATAACTAGTAATGTTATATAAGTAAACACGTTAACTAGTTTTTAGCATTTTTGGAGGAAATACCGTAGCTTAATGCATAAAATAACATTTTAATTTAATTCTGATACTGCGTCTCAGGAGAAAAAAAAAAAAAAAAATCCATCCACCTGCCTCCATTGTTGGTGTGATGAAGGAGACACAGCACGCCTGAGTCTCCCGGTAGCAGCGTTCTTATCGAGCTGAATTGGCATCTTATTTGCTGCCCCCCCCCCCATATAATTCACTGTGCTGTATATATGTTTCAATAATCACATTTTTGATTTTCCAACTTTTGCCATATCTTGTTAACCCTTTCCCCCATGTTGGATAGAAAGTGGAGGATGGACTGTATAAGCAAAAATGTAATTGGTAAATTTTTGAAAAATGAAAGTCAGCGTTGATGTTCTGCCGATTGCAGGCTATTTTAAAACCAGATGTTTACTTATTTTGCTCTTTCCAATATGTTCCAAACTTGGACAGGTGCAAATTTTGATGAATTTGGAAAAATATTCGGTGCTGGGCAACAGAGAACAAAAAAATTGGTTAAAAAGTTACCCAGCTGCACAAATAGAAGAAGCACTGTAAGTCAGTTTAGAGAACAACTTCAGGTAAAAGTGTAAACATATATTACATCAAGCACCACTGAAGAAGCGGGACAAGGCGTTTGGTCATGGGGTCAAAGGAAGAAAGACATCACAATCGAGATACTGCTGGTTCCACCTGTGGTTTCAGAAGATGATTTAAGGAAAACTTTGTGTATTACATGCCACCAAATGAAGGAAAGTTCTTGTGTTTTCCACACTGGCAGCCTTTCACCACCAGACCCAAGTAGGATGTTTGGCGGCTGCGCCTTCATGAAAGTCGCAGAGCGGAACCGTAAACCGGGCACGAGCTCTTAGCTATCATTGCGTGCCGATCGGCAAGAGTAGCACATCACTGTGTAACAGGAGACGTGAGGAAAATACGCTTCTTATGGCGTGACCGGTTTAGATGGGGGAACATGGGTAACCAACCCGGGGCACAACTCATGAAAAGACATCACCCAGCTCTTTCATCCAGGGATCAAAAAGATCGTTGATAAGATGGCAAAAAAGAAAAATGAACTGCTTAAATAAAAAAGCAACATTCTTCTGTTGGTGTTTGGGTAGTAGAGGGGAGTCCTTCACGTTTCCCTTTTGACTTATGAATTCACATTGATAATATATGAAGTGGGAATTGCTGGTTCTTTCCGTGTCAGTTGCTTTGTCTTATTCCTCCTCCAGGTGCTATTGGTGAAGGCAGCTGCTAAACAGACCTCTTTGTGAAATATTGACGCTCACCATCTGAATTTCTCAGCGTGTCGCTGTTTTTTCTTGCATTGTTGAAACATCAAGGTTGTGAAGGGAGAGCTCTGGTCTGTGGTAGCAGCCCAGCACTGGGCCCTGGCCTCTCTGATCACATTAGATGGCAGGATTAAGCCCCAGGCATCTTCCCGAAGATGTGACTAAAGGCTCTACACCCCGACACCTACAGGACCTGATCACTTCCTCCACCCTAGCCAAGGCCCTGTGTTTCTCTGACTGCTTGGTGGTTCCACTCACAAGGGGTCCAGTATCAAAATTCAGTATGTTCTCACTTTAGCTCCCAGTATGGTGAAATGAGCTCCCTCTGCCCCTCAGAGCTGCTGAGTTCATATTAAGAAGGAGCTCAATACCATATTTTTCAAACCCACTTTTCTCTGGATCTCCCATAGCTGCACAAATTTGCATCATCTGTCATGATCACCTCTCGGTTTCTCATCAGTTCTGTATGCAGTGCTACTGGTGTAATGGGTACTGGCAAAGACAGAGGTATTGGGCGCAGCAACTGTACTTCAATGATTGCATTTCTCTATCTAAAAATCTTTGTCTGTCTGTCTTTGTGCTTTTGTTTATTCCAAGTTGTACTTGGTCTAGGTGAAGTGTCTTCTAAATGGGTAGTAAATGTAAACGTTGGTATAACCGGTTGACAGCATGCCCTGCTTGCCCATGGAGGCGTGGCCTCTGGAGCGTTCAGCCGTTCCTTTGCTTTCCCACCTATCAAAACGCATGTTCTCTCTCCTTCCCTAAACCTCGCCTCTCTCTTACCCCCCACTGGGGAGATTTTCTGTTGCTGTGAACAAAAAGAATCTGCTGGCGCTCTGCCCTCAACTTTTTCCAGCCCGCTCACTGCTCACCTTTGTCCTGGTATGACACATGGGCAGGCGATGGCTAAGGACAGGTGTGAAAACCTTGGGGGACGTGAGAGGGTGAGGCCGGCAGCAAAGCCGACCGACGCCTCCAGATCCGGCATTGCCGGGAGTCAAAGAGAGACGGCGGGGGGCGGCTATTCCCTGCATGCAAGCTTGGCTGTGTCTCTGAAGCTCTTCTCCACCACATGTGTCTCGCTGAAGCCGTATCCCCGACGACCCCGAAGCGTAGCACTGGGGAGCAACAGTCCCCGTATTTGAACATTTGTGGTCCGTGAAAGAAACCATTGCCATGGTGTTGTGGATTTTAGGCGAATGATATGCTGAAATGGATGGGGACATTTGAGGAAATTCAGCATAATATATCACAGTGGAGAGGGTACTTACTGGAACTCCCCCCTCCCAATCCACCACACATTCAGAATTATAAATCCTAAATCACCGTAACTTTGGACAAAAAGGTCACCTAAATAAATAAATAACTAAAAAGCCGATTAGCACAAATACATTTATTCATTTAGCAGATCCTTTTCTCCAAATGAAAAGTGCAACGATTATTATCGATTATTGTCCCAGTTATTGTCATACAATGATAATTATGAATTATTTATTTGACTCCTTCAAGGTGACTTGGAGTGTTAGAGATACCGAACCAAACTTCCTTCAGTCATTTGCCCATCTATACAACAGAGCAATGCAACACACTTGCTCACCAAGGATTACAATGCCACGCCATGCCACCCTGGTATTGTTAATATTATTAATACCAGTAGGAGGTGCGGTTGCGATCGATCGACCCCCTGGCAGGGCATTCACTCAGTCCGGTGGCTGTCCTTCATTGGTTCAGAGTTTATGGTTCAACAGACAACCTGCCGCTGGACTATAAATAAGCTCACACTCATCGGCCCGCTTTTCCATCCTGCGGGAAGGGAAAGATAAGTGGAGAAATTTTCTGAGCCGAATAGTTTTTTTGTTCTGCTAACACAATTTTTTGTTCTTTTTTTAATTCCCCCTCGACCGACTTCCACCAAAGGCTCCGGTGGGATTCTGCCCCTCCGGAGACTCTCAGGATTAGATTTTCCTTCAGGGCCAACATTAACTGTCCCTGACAATCTCGACAAAGCTCGCTTCTTCTCCCCTCGCTGGTCCTGTAGGCCGAGTGTGTCGCGGGCCCTCCCCTGGGATCACAGGGAAGACAACCAATAAGTACAGCGGCTTCTTGTCTTACGAACATTTCCACTTCCAAATTTTGGATGCAACAAACATTTACAGCTCTAACGGAGAGATACTTGACCATAACATTTTAGAAGGGCAACAAAGAAAAAAGCCAAGTTTACATTTACAAATAATTTTGACTGGAGACTTTCATAGACTTCAAATTATTATTATTGTCATTTTGAATGTGATGCTTTTCTTCATCAAACATTTCTTAACTACCCTGTTTTGATATTATTGCTGCAAAATAAGAGTGTGTTCAGCTATGCAAGGGATGTTTTCTTGTAGTTAAATTCAGAAGTTTTGTTTTTTGACCTTTCAACTTTAAGCTCTGGTTGTTTCTTAGCTCTGCAAACCACTGTGTACCGTTCTTTTGTTTCAGTGCGACTGGGAAATATTCTACAGTTTTTCCATCTGAATGAGCACGTTTAGTAGAAAAAAAGTCAAGAAACTATTTGACGCCATGCATGAATTGGCCAATTTATCTCCACAAGCTGAACACATGAAATGCATAGGACTGTTCTCATCACCGGGCCACATAAATCCCATTTTCAGACACCTCTTGCTGTTTAAATGTGATGTTACAAGTGTGGTTGTGGGCTTCGGTCAAGAGAATGATAGCACCAAGACCGCATTGATAGTGGCAGGAGGTTGCAGCCAGAGAGGGTGAACGCTCCACCTAACTCGATGTAGCTTGGATATCCATTTCAATACCGGCGACCCCTTTTGATTCAAATCTTTCAACATCATATTACTTTCTCATATTTATTTGTAAGTGTAGTTTTTCTTTTGCTGTCATTCTGAAACGGCACCAATTTTTTTGGTAAACAAAATCAAAGCAGAAAATGATGCACAGCATCATGCTCGGCGAAAAAGCCGACTGCCATGTGGGCCCTGTCGGTAGCAAAGTGGCACTGCGGGTGTCAGAAACGACAAATTTAATCTGTATTGTAATGGCGCCGAGGCATCCCTGTAAATAGTTGTGTGGGTTTGTAAGTGCTCTGCTGCATCTGGGCAAACTTTGTGCTGTGGGATTTGGGGAGTTTTAGCACACTGGAAAAGGGAGCCAAAGGATGGTCAGTTTGATTTTTGTTTTCTTATATGGAATTATCTATTTATTTGTTATTGTACACCTGAGAAATTTCTCCTAAATGCACTTACTGTTTCCAGAGTGTTTTCATGCCATCACTTAGAGGTAAGGTTGATGTTTAGTTGGTAAACCTTTTGGATGTTTAAGACTTGTATTATTATTATTATTATTATTATTATTATTATTATTATTATTATTAGTATTTCTCTAATGTGGCTTTTAACATTAGATTTGTTCATTAAGTTGCTTAATATTATTTACTAATACAGCAAGGCAATTTTTACCGCATCAAATCTCAGCAAGTACTTTGTAATCATCTAAGCAGGAGGTCGGATAGAAACCTTGGTGTTTTCGAGCCAAAAACAATGGTTCTAACCACTACACCACCTGCTGTCCCCATTGTCAGGGTATTTATGGTCTGTGTGAATCAGAAAGTTTCTGAGCTTTTCTTCTGTTGTTGTTGTACTGGAGTTGCTGTGTTACTCATGGTCACCAGTGACAGGTGTGCACGGTAGAGTCCAGTAAGCAAATACTGCGTCCATGGTCCTATTTTAATCATATTCACTAAAAGGTAAAACAAGTTTGGATAAGTGGATATTTGAGAATTGAATAGTTGCTTAGTGGATAAAATTTTCCAGTCCCAAAGCCCATAGTCCTCTGTTTGTGATATCAGATGGGTAGACTGGGAAAGGGAGCCAAAGGATGGCTGGTGGGGGCTGATGAGCTCTTATATTGTTTTTTTTTTTTTTTTTTGTATTGCCTCTGCTTTGTGAAGAAAACCCACCAGTCTGTTAGAAAAGAGCACCCCCCACAGCTCTTCTCTGTGGCACCTCCCAGCAGTAGCACCATTGTGGGTGCTGCGGTACAATCACTTAGATGTGACCTCTTGCTACCGATTTATTTTATTGATACTGAAAGTCGAAATCAAACATTTAAAGCAAATTCCTTTTTTTGAAGGAAAGGGAAATTTGGAGCAGCGACTTTGTGACACCCCTGAAGCTGCCGGGGGTCTCGACACCCAATTTGGAAACCTGTGCTACAGGCAGTAAAGCAAACCGAAAATGACCAGATGCTGATGGATGTTGCACCTGCTTATGTGATGAATGTGTCCCAACATCTTCACCAGTTTTGAGACAAACAGTTGGTATTTAATGGCTTTAAATTCACTGTCCTCAGTTACACTCTTGCTTGCTGTCCTTTTCTACCAAATGCGCAAAAGTAATGCAGCACTGGGTCGTGTGTATAAAGCAGAGCACACGGAACAGAAGGTTGTTCATATTACTTATTTTTTATTTTCTGTCATTTATCATTGACTTCATTGTAGTTTTTCTAAAGTTAATAACAGAAGATGAAATCCTGGCATCTCATCCACAGATTTCCTTGCCTCATGCCCTGTTTTTCCAGTATAGTGGAACATAGAGATATTACATGGCATGATCTGAATATGGACTAAAAATAAATAAATGACTTCTAGCACATTTTTAACTCATTATAGCTTTATTTAAGGTTTTACAGACCCTGGCTTGAGGGATGTCTGTATTATTAAGCTTTTATTGATTGTGATGTAGTGGCTGGATTTATGAACAGGCTTCTGGTTCCAGGTGAATTTAGAAATTGAGGACCTGGTTTATACAAGAAGGTGTTGGGTGGCTACAGCTGCCATGTTGGATTCTCTCAAACCATCAGACTCTTCCACTGTTGAAAAAGGCTCAGGCCCCCCATAGGGGCGATCCAGAGGAATGCAGGATATCTGCCCCAGGGGGTGGGGGTGCTCTGGAGTACCAGCCAGCCAAATAAACAGGATACCTCTAAGCAACTGGTTCTCAGATGGCTGTCGGTGCTCAGGGCTTCATTGACTCACTGGTGTGTGTTTGCTTCCTGCCACACAAAAGGGTTGCTGAGCCAACCCAAAACAATGCCTGATCCACAGGGCGGGGCCACATCCTCTATGAGCAGGTGATGCTAAATGGCTTCCCCGGCTCCGGGCTCCGGAGGCTTCTGCTTCCGTGGGGTGCTCCTCTAATGAAGTGCTTAGCATCTGGGTTTCAAAGCGAATGGCAACATCAATAAACACGGACAATGACTGCATGTTTATATACACACACGGCTGCGCATGCGAGGCCCCCCTGCATCATGCTTCACAGTAGGAGAAGCCGCATTATCCCTGGAAATTGAAGTCTTTCTGTGTCCTTTAGATAGCGTTATTGCATTAAATCGCAGGCCTATACAAAACGGTAATTTTATTTCACAGTTCTGGCTGTGTGTCGTGGAACCAAACCCGAATGTGCAGGTATTTATGTGTAAAAGGCATGTGACGTGATGTACGGCACCTTGCAAAAATATTCAGACCCTTAACAAATTCACACATTTGACTGGATAACAAAATAATGCTTTAATATTTCTTTCCATGCGATGATTTAATTCAAAATAATAATAATTCAAGTCAATTTTTACAAGTCAACATGAGTTTTGTGTCACTAAATATTTTTTAAAGGGAAATATTCCATTTGCATAAGTATTTAAACCCTTAAACTCAGTATTTGGTGCAAGCACCTTTGGGAGCAATTACAGAATCAAATCCTTTTGGGTCAGTGTCTGCCAGGTTCTGATATTGTCAGATTCAGCAGTATTTGCCCGTTCTAGCTACCAAATCTTTTTAAGCTCTCTTGGGTTACATGGAGCTCTCTTGTGGAGAACAAATTTCAAGGCTTGCTACAGATTCTTAGTTGGATTCAGATCAGACTTTGACTGGGCCCCTCTGCCACACTAACGTTCTTCTTCTGAAGCCACTCAAGGGTAGCTTTAGCCTTGTGTTTGGGGTTGGTGTCCCGGTAAAAGATGAAATGCTCTCCCAATTCTACATCTTTCAGAAAGTGCAACGGGTTTTAATCTAGTATGTGCTTGTACTTTGCACTGTCTATTCTTCCTTCTGTCTTCTTTCCAGTCCCTGATGAGAAGCAACCTGATAGCAGAATGCTGCCACCCCCATGCTTTACTGTATTTATGGTGTTATCTGTGTGATGCCCTGTTGGGTCTGTGCCAAACATAACGCTTAGCATGAAATCCAAAAAGTTTGATTTTTGTTTTCTTATATTGAATTACCTATTTATTTGTTATTGTACACCTGGGAAATTTCACCTAAATGTATTTACTGTTTCCAGACGGTTTTCATACCATCATTTAGAGGTAAGGTTGACGTGTAGTTGGTAAACCGTTGGAATTTTTAAGACTTTTATTATTATTATTATTATTATTATTATTATTATTATTATTATTATTATTATTATTACTCTGTGTTCATGGTCACCAGTGATAGGCGTGCATGGTAGAGTCCAGTAAGCGGATACTGTGTCTATGGTCCCATTTTAATCATATTCACTAGAAGGTAAAACAAGTTTGGATAACTGGATATCTGATAAGTGGATAGTTGTTTAGTGGATAAAATTTTCCCGTTCCATAGCCCATAGTCCTCTGTTTGTGATATGAAATGGGTGAACACACACTATTTGCCCCTTTAGCAATTATAAAATCATTTGTAAATGTGCACCACTTTTCTGTAAGAAGGCTAAGCCTATCTGCTGCTGCACTATCCACAGAGACAGATACTGTTGCATATCCTTAGCTGCCACCAGTCCTATTGAACTTGTATGTGAAAATGCTACATAGCTCTGTATAATGAAGTATTTTGAAATAGCAAATTCTAAACACATTTGAAGTGTAGTATGTTTACATACATAATGCAAAAAATTCTAAATAATAATAAATAATCCTTGAAACCATCACATGACTATGTATTTATCGTCTTTAAGATGGTAATTTCTAACATATTAACACAACTATGGATCGCCGAACACTTTACATAGTCTAGCTTGATACCGTAGATCCAGTCCCAAGAAAATCTACTAAAATGGACTCGACTGTATTTACTGCTGCATTGTTGCTTGACTTGCTGGATGGGTGATTGCTGTGTGTTGGATGCATGTTTAGCATTTTTCTGCTTGCAGGAGCACTCTGTCCTGTTTGTCTGCCTGGACATTTAAAAATCGTGTCCCTGCTGTCTCCGACACATGTAACTAATGAGACGGAAATAAATGGAGGAAATGCCCTCTGATCTCATTGGGAACGTTTCCAATGGCTTCTGAGCATTCTAGTTCCTCATAATACTTTGAATTTTTTTGGGCCATGATGCACTTGTTTTCGCCCTGGCCTTTCTTCCATCTGTAGAAAACTTTCCTCTGTGGATGCCGGGCCTTGGAGATGAGCAAGTCTCCTTCCTCTCTTTCCGGTACCGAGGTCAGCATTCCTGGATGGTGGCGGCAAGGCCCAGGGGGACACTGGCAAGACACTTCCATTCAAGTCTGTTTTCAATGGGCAAATTCAGCACAGGGTATCGGATCTTCTGCACAGGGGTCGGGAAGCCGCCGGGTTATAATCTCCTCTAATTGCATAATATCTCGCAAATGTTTTAGTTTCTCTGTAAACTGTGGCCAGCTTGAGCAGGAGGCGCCCTGCCCTCCTTTGCGTTGCGACTTAATTTTATTATTTTACATTATTATTCTATTCTATTCGCTCTATTTTTGTAGGAATAGAGAAGAGCTTTGGTTTTCCTTTGTTTGGGCGCGCAGGGGCTCGCGGATGAGCTCACCAAGGATTAAACTTTAGTGCGTATAATTGTTTTCCTGGTGCGGAGGGCCACAATGGGCTCGGTGGTTTGAAACGACACGAATTAGCTGGAGTGGGGTTCAGCGGGCTGGGAGAAGAACGCTCACAGGGGGGATCCTGTCTAATCCCCCTGATATTGACAGGGCATCGTGGGACGCGCCTGTGAGGTGTGACCGAGGGGAAGGGGGTGGAGTTTCTTTGCACCGTGCGGATGCCCTTTCCTCGGCCCCCTTTTGTGGTGACTGGGGTTTTGCCGGCAACCCCCCTTGCTGCCTGGCGGACTGCATCGTGGCGGGACAGCCCAAGAACGCTGGCCTCAAGGAGATTATCCCCACAGGGAGATGAGCTCATATGTGTCCCCACAGGGGGTCCTGAACCAGTGTCCATCCCTCGGCGCTGGAGCGGTTACCACGGATTCACCCAGCATCTGTTACGTTCCTCTGAAGGAGAAGTGCCACCAAGTCTCCCCTTCAATTTGCTATAGCCACCCCCCCCACCTTTTAGCTGCCACACCCTCTTTCTCACATGGCGGGTTTCTTCTGAAGAAACTGGCTATAGAGATCGTTCAAGGAGGGCGATCAAAGACATTCCAGAAACTTCCCTTTCGAACAGCACCACGTTGCCATGAGCTACTGCAGCAGAGAAATATTTATTTATCTTACATTTATTTATTTTCTTACGTGACACTTTTTTCCTAAACAGCTTGTTAAGCTGCTTACAATGATTTAATTGTTAACTGTATGGCTGGATAATTTTTACTGTATTAATTCAGGGTAGGTAATTTGATCAAGGATCCTAGAGGTTGTGGGATTCAAACCAGAAACCATCTGATTGTAAGGCAGCTTCTGTAACCACAGCCTCCTGCTGCTTCTTCCTTTACCCTGCTTGTTAGTCATAATAAGGGTAATAATAATGGTCCATGGAGTGGCAGTGCTAATGGCTCTAACAGACCCTTTCGTCTGATGTTGAACAATGCCGCCAAGTGCCACCACATCTGCTATATACATTAAGGCCTTTTTTTAATATATTCGTGGGGTCCTTTAGGAAATGACAAACAGGCTCAGAAAAAATAGGTGGAAATCAAAGGTACTGAGGTACAACATTCTGGCGACAATAGTGGGAACACAGCGGGCTCCACGGAAATGAGAAACAAACGGAACCGATTCCCATGACAGGTGGGGCGCTCCTCCCTGGGTTCAGCCCGGCGTCCATGCACGTGTTCTGCGTAAGGAACTCATGTCTAATTTTACCATGAATTGCAATTGTCCTAAAGCGGACTTACTTTCCAGATGTAATAAGAGGATAAAAACTGGATCTCGCCGAAAAGGCTAAGTGAGCCGTCTGGTCTTCCCTCCTCCATTTGTCAGTAAAATCTATTCCTTATTTAGAATTAATTAGTTTTTTTCTTTCTTTGCTGTGTCATGCACCGTTGCATAGTTCCAGCCTTGGGTGGTAACCACAATACCCGTGCAGACGGATGAAAATACGTGTGTGGTGAACACTTCCACAGGCGACGGCATCCATGTGTCCAGTAAGGCTGGTCTGGAGGGAGAACCGAGGAGCCGGAGGAACAGGACGTCTCTGCTAGATCCCTGCTGTGTGGCTCTCACAGGACCCCTGTGGCGAGTCCGGGTAGTTTGACCGCAGTGTAACGGGAGTTAAAGGGGCATCACGTACACACATAGCTCAGGTTCGCCACTCGGGCTCTACCTTGACCTGCTGGACTTTAATATTAGCAGCCCATCTATCCATTTCCAGATTTAGCAGACGTGTGACCTGTCCGTCTGTCTCTCCATCCATCACTGTGTTTCTTTACATTAATAACAGAACTTATAAAGGTCACAACCACGTAAAGACAGAATCAGTAAGCTGCAAAAATAAATGAACACAGATACAGTTAAAAACTGAAGGGCAAAAGGTTAAGCTAGCAGAGTGGTCATACAGCACTGCGCAAGGAGTTGCACATACCACGTTTTCCAGAATTCAGTAGAATTCCGATGATGGTTGAATATTAATTTTTGTAATGGAAGAAAATTAGACGATTACATTAGCTAGGTAAATAAATCATCAGAACTGTTAATATCAAATTTTCGGGAGTGCATTCATAATTTTTGGACTACCAGTATCACTTTACAACTCAAACTCATGAACCACCAGACAAACTTTATTTACGCTAGTGTGAGGGTATTATTGTTACAGAAATCGCTGATTTAATTTAAAAAATTGAGTTCATGTTTATTGGTTCTTATAAGTTCATTTGCGAACATTGACATTGAATAGGATTTTAGCTGCGATTTAGGTTTACTGTAATTGGCGTTGTGACTGGTTGATGGTGTTGCTGTGAAGAAGCATAGCATCTGCATGCTTTGCAGAGGGAAAAAGAAGCTTTAAGTGCTGGACATGTATTTCACAGTGAATAAGTAAAATAGGCCTCTTGTCGGAAAAAATTAAGCTCATTGTGTGCGAAGGTAAGGCTCTACTAGTGGAAAGAGAAGATTGAAAGTCATTCTTGAGGGAGGCCAAGGTTCTTCAAGAACTGCAGTGCCGTGTAGTTGAAGTGGAGGCATTTGTGGAGGTAAAGTCTGTTTGTTGGTGACAGCAATAGAATACATTTTTTTGACAAGAGTCTGCAGATTTCATAACTTAACCAGAAACTGAATTTAGGTTGCCTTTTAAATAAGACAAATTAATCCTTTTGCTAGTAATTTTTAAAGAATTGAATGAGCACTGTTCTAGTGAGCTTGTATGCTGTCACATTTGCAGAATAATTTTAACGTTTTTGTGGGATGAATGAATACGTCAGTGCGTAAATTTAAAATAAATGCATAATTTGAAAGAGAAAGTGGACATAAACCCAGTGAAGAGAGCCGCCGCTGCTATTTAATGGTGTGCCACCAGCACTATATTTTAAGTTGTTTACTGTGCATTCACGGAAATATTAAAGGAAATGAGGAAATCAAAGCCATCCTAACAGTTGCTGGAGCCGCAGGAATTGAAGAGTAGGGGAAGCGGAAACTTCAGCGCCACCATCCTGCGGGACATGATGTCTCGCTCTCGTGAGTGGTTTGTATTGACTGTGGTAAACAGTCTGATTTCTGCCATGACCCATTACTTCCACAAACTGCTTGTAGTCTCTGATCCGCATCCTTTTTTTTTCGGTCTGCTGTTTAAAGTGGTGCTCATCCAGAAACCTGCTTTTGCCCTCAGTGCGAGTGGACTGGCCTGGGTGGTAAACAGAACTGTGACCCCCGTTGGCTTCCTCCTAATTTGAATAAACATTGGTGGGACACTATTGCTCACTTCTTGTCCAGCTGCCCCCCCCCCCACACACACACGGAAGTGGTTATTGTGCAGAGATGGCATTCCATCACGGTAACTGCAATGGATTCTCTTGGTTCCGGTCAACAATATTGCTGCCACAGTGGTTCATTATTGGTCCTGCCGGGCTCTGGGATTGAACCAAAACACACGCATAGCTTTGATGAGGAGAGGTCAGCATGTAGAGGCACGGTTTTCATCACAGGGTTTGGTATCAGGCTATGTTACTCATTAGAAATTCTGGTTTCGTGGGGGCCTCTGCACAGCAGGTGGAGATGTGATTAGAGCTTTTGTCTGAAGGTGCTTGGCTCTGGTCCTGCTGTAGTACAATTGAGCAAGGTACTTACCCTGGATTGATACAGTACAAATTACCCTGCAGTAGTTTAGTGTACAAACCTCACATTGTTGCTTTAGACGACGCACAAATGAAACACTTCATTAATCCCAGATGGAAACTGCACTTGGGGAAGTTTTGAGAGAAGTCCAGCAATGGAGCGCAAGCTCAGTACCACTTGGTCTTCAAGAGGTCACAAAAAATTATGAACAATAATAAGTTAGCATACGTTCATGCTGCATTTTGGTCTTCATCTTCCCCAACAAGAGCAGTTTCCCTCCGGGGTTAACACTTGCACTGATTTTCTCATTTATGCAACAGGGTAATTTTTACTGTATCAGTTCAAGGCGAAAGCCTTCATCACTCATACTACAATAGGAAGTGTTTCATGAACATGGGATCTTCTGAGTGTGAGGCGTGCAGTTGTAATCACTACGCCACCTGCTGCACCTGAGCTTACTTTCATTTGCTTCTCTGTGTTTGGAATGAGAAAGCCCAGTTCTTGAGGTTTTGATGGAGCCATAGAGGCTTTGACTCAACTGAGAGATGATGGAAGCAACACTGATGGTTTATTAATGTGAATTTCAGTTCCATTTAAACACAGACGATGGGACTGGAACAGACTGCCCTGCTCTTACAGTCAATCGTCTCCCTCTGAGCCCCTCCCACTGACTGCTGATCCAATTGCTAACTGGGTTAAATTGAATTTCTGCCCTTAACATTGCAGGCTAACTGCAGTGCCAATGAGGTGCCCTTGCAGATTAATGATATCGCGAGGAATGCTGTGCCTTCTGAAGTGTCCTTTCAATTAGATCTGTGCCAGATCACCATGGAGACAGGGGACTGAACCATCCCCCACCCCCCATAGTCCTCATTGATATTGATAATTCTTCCATTATCAATAGTTGCTGGTCCAGCGCAGGAACATGCAGAGCCTATCCTGGAAGCATGGAGCGTGAGGCCAGATACACGCTGGATGGGGTGGCATTCCATCCCTGGACGATCACACACACTTATTCACTCAGAATCACACAGATGTTCGATTGAGGCCGACTGTGGGCCGCGACCTTTCTGTGCCGCTCGGGCGAGTGACTCACTCGGCAGTGCAGACGTGCTGGCTGCGCCCCCAATGCAAGCCCGACGCCAAAAAGGCACCTTGCTGTGACTACATATCCTGCGCCCACATTCATCCAGAGCTCCTACTATTGTTCCAGCGCCGCCACCGTGTTCCTGACTATTACCGTCTGCATGTGAACGGCGAACGAGGCCCGTAAGCATCCACACACTCGAATTCTAGAAGACAAAGTGCTCGTGTCGGAGAAGCCTGTTTAGATACACGGGTACGCTGCTGGAGTTATCGCTTTGTTATTGCTTTGTCGGTGTGTCGCTAATGGGAGACAGGCCTGATTCTATCATTAGGCAAACATAGGTAGTTGCTTGGGGGGGCGACGTCTTGTGTTATTATAATCGAAAAATTAAATGGTAATCTTGGGGAAAATTAAAACAGATCTGCTGCCTTATGCATGACATAAACATGTATAAAGATTTATTATAAACAGGTGTGAACGATTGCTGCTCTGTGTCTTTGAGACGTTGCCACTTTGGTTCCACTTCTGATGGAAATTTTTAATGAAAAAGTAAATAGTGTGTATCTGTTTGCTCTCTTAACCAGCTTAAAATTAAGCTAAAAAATTGTTTTAAGTCTCTTTCCAGGCCTATGAATTTGTGTTCTGCGCATACGTTTTGTTTGCGTATGTATTGTCATAAATAACCGCATAAAAATAACTTGTATACACCTGTACCTCAATTTACATTCCTGTCCCATTCCTGCAAACAAACTTGTATCAGAAACACGTAAAGAGGGAGCCTGTCTCCCATTATTTAAGGGGGAAATTATGTTCTGGTTCAACCACTCCTAAAAACCCAAGCAAGTTTCCCTAAGTATCACTAAAATGCTATAAAACAAAGCAGAAGCTCATTTAAAATAAACAAACTGCAGTTTCGCATGTAAGTGCTAAAAAGATTAAAAACTAAAGCAAAATCAAAATTACTCTCTGGACCGCTCCCACCCCGCATTAAGACAAACTGATACCAAAAAAGCATAAAAGCATGACTATAACAAACTATAATAACCTGTCATATGGTGGGCTATTTAATAAGTAACGAAACAATGAATTTAAGGTGTTGTAACAAAATATTTAAATTGCAAAATTCTATTGTACTCAGTGGGAATCTGATGTATTCACTGGTAAGAAAAACTGATCAACAAAGCAAAAGATTTTGTATTTGGTCAATGTCAGGCTATAAGGTGTAGGGATTGAAAATTACATTCTGTGTCCATGGATTCACTTTTTGGAAATTCTGGCCAACTTATGCAAATAAAGTTGAGCATACATTTTTATTGGCACTCCTGTCCTCCCCTACTCCTGGTGGCCTTCCCTTTGGCCTATACCACCAAATTCTTCTCTTGTTCTGGTTACCCTCCATGGTGATATTTCACTTTCTTTCTTTGTACTTGGAAAATTAAAAGAACTTGATTTGTGCAGAGGTGGCGAGTGGAGGAGGGCAGAGGAGACAGTGGTACATACAACAAATGAGAAGGCACTCCAAAAGTGTGGCCCAAGCACAGCTGGAGCTGTGCATGCTTTCACATGAGATTTCCTGACCGGGGTCACGTTTAGGCACCTTACTTTCACCCGTTTTACATGTGCTTGGTATGTTGTCTTTTAATCTCAATTAAGTTGTTTGTTTCTTGTAAGTCCAAGCTGCTCTCCTCGACTCTGTAGTCCATGGCTGGATGCATCATGTTGACCAAACAGGAATAACTCTGAGTTGTGAGCCGGTCACCAGACAGGACTTTAGTTGGATTAGTGGGAGCTCAGCAGTGATCCGATGAGCTGTAGGAGCTACTGTCATACTTGTTTAGAGGTTTTCTTCCAGGAGTGTAAGCTGGAGAGAGGGATGTCATTTTGTCTTTTTCATTTTTGGACACCTGTCTTTGAAGGCCCACAGAGGGTAGCCAGAACATCAACCTTGGGCTCACGCACTTTCAGTTAAAGTAACTGACAAGCACGTGCATCTGTCCTCTAGGTGGATACTGATTCACAACCCTGACCTGGTTTAATGTGATTAGCGATAAAACCGGAATCTCTGATGCTTAATTCTGCTAGCAGGTAAACAGGTGTCCTTTTTCCAGTGGTGGGCAGCAGATGGTATAATTTTGTGGGTTATCCTCTTCCTGTTTAAAGATCCTGGTTGAAATGACCCATCTTGCTGTTTTACCCATCATCGAGGTACTTCCCCAGCATTGATACAGTAAAAAATTACCCAGCTGTGTAAATCACTTCAAAAGATGAAGTCCTGTTACCCCATCACAATCTGACCACTCTGACACCCATTTAGTAGCAGAACAAATGGTTGAGTTCAGCAGGGTTCTCTCAGCAGCCTGTAACAGCAGTTGGCCTTTTATTCCACGGTTAACTTGTTTACCTCTTTCTGAACCTGCCTCCTTCTCCTTCCTTGTATGTTCTCTAGACTCTGCTAGAGATAGAACTGGCTACCTCCCTGAGACAGGAGCCTTTCTGCTCATTCACCTCCTGCTTTGTGGACTGAAATGAAGTTAAAGTGCAGCTCTTATAATTATTAACTCAAATTTAAATTCTGCCCACATGAAATCACTGGCTGTGAACAGTCCTTAACCGTCCTCAACGGGAGAACGAATAGTAGCTCCTCCACACATTGAGCGCCTCAAAACAAAAGGGGGAAACTGCTGGGGACAGGAGGGACATTGCAGCAGGTAGTGTAGCAGTTAAAACCACCACCTTGTACTTGAAGGACCTGGGTTTGAATCCCACATCCTGCTGGAAGGACCTTTAAAGCTAAAAAAAAAAAAAAACAAAACTGAACTGATACAGTAAAAATGCCCCTACTGTATAAATAGGCAAATCAGTGTAAACTAACTTTGCAAGTAACTTTGGAAAAAGTAATCACCTATAGATGTAATGTAAATGAGGGTGTGGAACAGGGGTCTGGAACTCTGGGAAATGTAGTCCGAATCACTGTGGTGTCATTTGTTGCTGCCCTCTGGCCTCGTGCCCTGGACTTCCCTGACGCAATCCTTATCACAACCCTGATATTTGTCATACAAGTGTGGCATCATCACCATGCAAAATAACACACACACCCACAGAAACACACGCAATACGGTCAGCTTAGAGTTGACCAGTCCACCTGAAACAACATCTTTGGTCTGTGGGAGGAAACTCACACAAATGCAGGGAGAACATGCAAACACCACACAGCCTGAGCCACGTTCGGACCCATGCCCAAACA
This sequence comes from Heterotis niloticus, assembly GCA_018136845.1. NCBI lineage: Eukaryota > Metazoa > Chordata > Actinopteri > Osteoglossiformes > Osteoglossidae > Heterotis > Heterotis niloticus. The sequence goes on from CM030889.1 coordinate 10,246,640, forward strand.
CACAGCCCAGGCACCAGTTGTACCCCCTGAGCTGCCCCATACCACCTTTTACTGATCTGCTATCCTATGTCTGTCAGTTGGGAGGTGGCGGGTTGGGATCCAACAGAGTGACGAGCCTAAGGTCTCAGGCTCAACGAGGGAGTTCAGTTCTTCTGCGAAATTGAGCCATGGTGTTTCTTCCCGTATGGAAAATATTGTGATTTTCAACTGAGGCCAGAGTGGTACTGCAATGAGAGCACCATGGCTTTCTGGAAGGTTCCAGGAGTTGTCTGTGTCGGAGGGTGTGCCGTGGCAGCTAACAGCTTCCGCAGGTATGCGGTGTAATGCTGTCTTCCACACTCTATCTTGAGGGACCTCACTCTCTCGGTCAGAACTGGGAGCCCCATGGGCAATCTAGCTGGGAGGGGCCTCTGGGCCATGACCCATTCCCAACTGCCACCGTACATTTTAATTGATCATCTGCTGATTATTAATATTTATTTATTTGTGTCGTTTGTCCATGGTAAGATTTCGTTTGGTAATCATTTTTACCCTGATTTAATAGTTTATAATAAATTTTTACTCTACCAGTTCAGGCTAGTACCTTGATCAAGGGTGCTACATCAGCAGGAGTGTGGATTCGAAATGGCAACTATGGGATCATAAGGCAATGGCAATGGCCCTAACCATTACTCCCCCTGTTGTTTCACTATTTAGTTCAGTTATGATTTCCCTCATTGTTTCTAGAATGTTTATATATTGTAAATATATATTCATATCATAACAAACAATTTTTAGGAACACAGTGTGAGGAGGCCAACTGGTGATCTAGTGTTGATGCTGATTTTGCCGTCATGTGAAAGAGCGTGTGTAGAGGCCCCAGCTCAACCTATTGATCTGCCACAGAGTGAATTGATCAGTTTAAGATCATTGGGGTGGACAGGTGTCACCGCAGATGCCTGCTGTTCTCCGCCATCCCGCTTGTGCCAACATTTTCTGTACACACCCAGAGAGCGACCCTGGGTTGACCGCAGTGACCCCAATGATGATCTTATCCTGCTATCACTCATCCAGTTTACACGTATATATTTAGAACATTTGCCGTCAAACAAAGGCGCCTTGCTTCCGGGAGTGTACCGCGGTACAGACATGCTGGCAGCAGCGTAAACGAATGGTGTGCTGTGTGACACTGTAAGTAGGACAGAGCTGACTGTGGAAGAGAAAAAAAACGTAGAGCACCGCCTTACCTGCTGCAACATGCTGTGGCTGACACCAACTCGCCAACACGCTAGTGCATTTTTGTGTCACCCACTGAACAGGTATGAGGCCCGGAACATTCCTGCTGGTACTCATAATCTGTGTTGATGGATGGATGAGTGATGAGGGTGACTACATTATCTGTAGTCTGGTTGTGCATGTGCGCGCGCGTAACTCAATTGTCTCAAAGGATCAGTATTATTTTTTTCTCCTGTGTGTGTGTGTGTGTGTGTGTGTGTGTGTGTGTGTGTGTGTGTGTGTGTGTGTGTCTGTCTGTTGGGAGGTGGGGGTGGTTCCTGACCTCGCGGGGACAAGTTCCCAGCCGATGGCTGTACAGAGGAGGGGTGTGAATTTGACCCCCATAGACACAGCTGGACACAGGAGAGCATTGGCTCCAGGACCCACGGGGGGTTGTCTTGCATTGTGGCCTCAGAATGGCCCAGAAGGTGGTGTGTAATGCACCCCACGCAGATCATCAAAAGAATGTAAACAGCGAACAAGGGTGACCCGTTGGATGTCAGTTTGTTGTCGAATCCTAAATCAGATGGGCAAAGCGGATTCTCCGGGGGCCCCGACCAAGAGCGGTTCTTCTCATAAGCGTCCAAAACACTCCCGCCTGGCGTGTCTCACTTTCTGGCCCGTCTCCATCTCAACATGGCAGGGCCCCATCCCCCAGGTGGGCCTCAGGCGGTGGCCAGAGCCAGACCCCCCACCTTCAAAACCTCCACCTGCTTTACTGCTGCAATTCACATGGACATAAAAGAAAAACAGAAAGTGACACTCAACAAATACGACACGAAACCTGATTGTTTCATAGTAATTCTGATTTAGGTTTGTTGTTCACGGGGTAGCTGCTTATAAATCCAAAATTTGTTGTTTTTTTTCATAGCCATTTCAGCATTTTCTAATCAATTATTATGTTTAATATTTAATAGAGACACACAGCTTCCTTTATAACTTAAGAGACTTATTATATTTATTCACCCATTCACTTTTTTCCCCCTAGAGTACGGCTCAGGTGTTGTGCATATTATTCCTTTTTTCATAATTTGTAAAATATATATTTATTATAAATAAAATATATATATATATATATATATGCATGTATTATTTGCATATTGTATTGTTTGCATAATGTATACAGGTGTCATTTATATGGAAAAGAAAATAAAAAGTGGTTAAAAAAAATAGAAAAAACAAAACCAGTGCTCACCCCTCCTCTGAGTTATGTTGGTATCGATTTGCGGGGGGAAAAATGTAGGAAAGAGAAGGCATCTCCCTGAGAAATTAACGGAGCGTTGACATTAATTAGCATTAGCGCTTTATGGTCCGTGGCGTCAGTCCCCGTGCGGCCCTCACCTCTCGGCGGGCCCTTTAGTGGCGGTGGCATCGGCGGCCGTAATGAGGCTCCGCGGCTCAAATGGAGCCAGACGAGGCGATGCTTCTGCCAGGTACATTACATTTAATACGGCCCCGTAACACGACTCATTTCATTAGGCAGTTCGGAGGCACATTCGCCTTCATTTGAACCTTGTTTCAATATTTTGCAAATTAAGTACTTTTGAAAGGCCTTGTAATAAAAAGTGTCCTTTTATTCAGATCCCCCCCGCTTTACTTCTCGTGCAGTTTTTTTTCCCCCAATCCGATACCGGGAAGCGGAGGTGCGTTTTTCTCACCCGATTTGCAAGACACGAATACGCCGCCCAAGTGAGCAGCTTCTGGTTGAATTTTTACAGTATGTCGCTTGTTTGTCCAAAGGCTGAGGTGTCCAGATTTCTGTTTGCTTCACTTGTTAAATATTTTTCCCCAAATAGAAATTGCCAAACTTTTTAATTTTAAAATTGGTTTTTCGTAATTGACAACAGAACAGGGCAAGGTCGGCGCAACAAAAACAAACAACCGAGAAAATGTGAATATGTTTACTTTATTTTTATTCATTTGTCAAAATCTTACAACTAAGAGTAAATAAAATAGTGGATGAGATGGACATACAGACAAACATACAAGGCAAATACCGCTCAGGTAAAAGAAACCCAAGGGTGAAATGTTTAACCGGGCTGCCCTTGCGGCATTACGTTACTGTGTAGAAAGTTCCGGAAAGGGGAACAAATCATCCAGAATTCGGAAGAATTATGATGCATTTCAAATTTTAACTTTTTTAGGGGAAGAAAGTTGGACACTTGAGTGAACCATGTATTTCAGGGAATAAATTCTGCTGTAGACCACGGCAGGAAGAAGTTGCCAAAAATGATCTCAAATCAGATTTTCTTTCCAAATATGTAAGAATATTAATCATAAGTTCTATATCTTCATTAAAAACAGAAACTGGGTTGTGGGTCAATCGTGGTTTAATATAGATGGTGACAAATCAAACTTGCTGGACAGTTGAATGAAAACCATACGAGTAGTTTACATCCTGTCACACCGCCAGAATAAATGTATCGGTGTACCTGGAACAGAATTGCATTTGAAATTCAGCCATGTCCCCAGGAGATTTGTCTTTTTAAGTAGTGACCTTGAATTTGGGGGGGGGGGGGGCCCTGGAACTTTCTTTTTGTTGTACAAATTTGTGGAAGCAAGTGGACTGTGGTACAAAGTGAGGATGTTTACAATGAATTCCTCTGGTTATTTTGTGCGGTTGTGACTGCTGCCGAGTGACACATGACCAATGTGTTTCTTCTTAAGAAGTGTGGCAGTGGCTCTTTGGGCTGACTAAGAAGTTCACAATAACCCCCCAATGAAGTGCTCAGTTTCAACTGCATGTCTGGCACCCAGAGGAGACAGACAGCTTGACGGAAGGCCACCATCTCCAGCCTCTGCTGTACATCCGCAGAGCATCTCCTTCCTTTTGGAACCTCCGCCTAATTATAGATTTAAAAGACGTACAGATTTGTAACTGTGGTCATGGGTCAGCAGGTTGTGGTTGGAGCGGTCACTTTGCAGTCAAAATACCCTAGTTTGAATCCTGCTCCTGCTACAGGACCCTCGATCAAGGGAATTTTCTTACCCTAAACTTGCATGGTAAAAATTACCCGGCTTTATAAATGGTTAATTCACTCTGAGCAGCTTAGTGTGTAAACCTCAGATTGAAAGTTACTTTCAGATAAATGAATAAATAATAATATAAATAATGATGGCTACAATGACGTCTCCTTATATGTGTGTTGAAGTTTCTAACACAGTGAGGTTTAGGGATGTTAGGATAGGGGATACAGTGCTTTTTCCAGCCACAGTATTTGTCATTAAATAATAAACAAATGTGTAAGAAATACATAATAAATAAAGCCTTGCTCTTTGGAGGTAAACAGTATTATATCTTTATGCTTGGTGCTGTGATGCTTGTGCTGTGATGAAGTAGACGGTCAACAAGGACCAGCTGCTGCCGCTCAGGTGCGGTTCAGGGGGCCTGCAGACCTTCCAGCCTTTGGACGTAAACTCTAAATCCCGTTACTAATGGCAGAGGCTGTGGCGGTGCCCCGTCTTAATGGGATAAAAAGGGCGACCCCCCCCCCCACATATATACATTGAAACGTACGGCATATACATTGTTCCGTCAGTGCTGGTCCTCGTGACCCCAGTTTTGTTTCTTGCTACACACCCTTTCCTACTGTCTTACGAAGACTGCAAATCATTAGTGCAACAAATTTTGTCTTTTGAACAAATGTCCTCTAGCGCAAACAGCCCACTGTTTCATACCATTCTGAAAAGGGTTGAATTGTCTACCAATAACCTTTACCTATGTTTGACCACTCTATAAATACCTTGGTTTTTTATTATGGTTATTGTTCCTATTTTTTTTTTTTCTGGCTATGTTATTATTCCGTATTTAGTGGCTTATAATGATAAAACGTAAGGGTCCTTCTTCAAAACTGGGTACTTTTTTCACAGTGGCATCCACTTCTCCTTTTTATAATTTGAATTATAATGAGGGTTTTGAGATGGGAAAATAATAATAATGGGGAAATAAATTAATATGTGTTCTCTTGTGATGTTGATATCGCCTGTTCTAAAATACCTCTTTATGCAAGTAGAAAATTCATTAAAACCTTCATGCTGACTCCTTCTTTTACCTTGTCATTTTCTCCGACCCTGTTTTGAGCGCTGCCCTGTACCCCCCCCATCTTTCTCTCTCTCTCTCGCTCTCTCTCTAAGCACTCCTTTCTGTGCGTGTCTTATCTCCCGGCTTTTAATGCGAACCTCCTGTGCTATTAATTTGCTGCGTCCGCTTCAGCTTTGGACTTTTGTTTGAAAGCTTTAGGCCCGGCGCCTGAGGTGGGAGGCAGCTTCGCCGCAAGAGCCGAGCGCTCGGATCGCATTCCTCGGGCTCTCGCCGTCCTCATCCGTCAGTGTGGCAACAGATATGACAGCAGGAGAGCCTCCCAAAAGCCTTTTTGAAAGGAAGTATCCCCTTGATTCAACAACACACCCACGCCGTTTAAGAGCTTGTCTCTACATATTTACCACTCCCTCCACCGCCTCCTCGGTCTAATGGAACATACGGCTTCTTGTGCTGCCAGGTTGAAAACGTCTGGAAAATGTAAAGTTGCGGTGGGTGGGCTCGGGGGGTCCTAATCCAACACTACACCAGCCACTAACCCCTCCCCCCCAGTGCTGGAGGTTTTTGCTCGGTTTCCCTCATTTGCTGCGTGGAGCAGATACTGACCCCCTTTCTCTGAGCGGTGCTGGAGGACCTCTTAACCCGAGCGGAAAGTCAGACATTGGCCTTGGCCATCCTTGCAGTCAAGCTATAAAGTCTTTCCTATTCATCCTCTTTTACTGCCACCTCTCGCTTTGGTACTTGTGCTCCTGGTGCTGTGACTCTGCTGCAGTGCTTTCGTCCCCTTTAGCTGAGGTAGGTGTGACAGGTGTAAGGTTTTTGGTATTTTATGAATTTTTTTTGTAATTAGAAATGAGAGCAAAAATGAGTTCTTGGTCCTGCCTCATGCTTGGCCATTACTCGGTCCCGAAACCCTGCCGCATATCAGTGTCCTCCTGGGAAGGTTTCGCTCCTTCCTGCCCCAGATGTCTCCTCTGCCCCCGTGGTCAGGCTTCTGATGCGTCGAGTGGAGATCTGCACTATCTGCTCCACGTTCATTGTGCCTTTGTCAAAACTGCTAGTCAGGAGCTCCGTAGCTCTGAACCAGCAGCATACGTAAGCAGAACTTCTCCCGAGAGTGCGAGATCTGCAATCCTGGAAGTAGTTTGGGACACTCTGTTTTTGTGTGTCGATCATGACATGGGGAAGTGGCAGAAGCTCTGTCATCTCTTGGGGAGCCCGCGGGTCGACCACCGGCATGCGATTGTCCTTTGGAGTCAATTGCTCCTTCAAACAAGAGTGTTGCGTGGCTGTGCACTTGACTTCACTATTTATTATTATTCAGCTATGTATTAAAAACCACTGATAGATACATTATGAAGACATACATCTTGTCGAAGCGTATGCCAATGCCTCAGCTCTAAATCGATCAATACAGAAGCCATTAATGAAAGCAGTCAAAATAGATTTTTCTTCTTTGAGAAGTGAGCTTATTCTCGCTCACCCTGCTCCGGGTTTCTCTCTCACATGCTGGGATTTTGGTGCGATCAATTTTTTTTCCTCGTTGTTGGAATTGCTGCAGGCGGCCGGAGTGCTGCAGCGTCGAATGGCGGCCAGCGTGGAGAGGAGGTGGTGCCCGACTCTGGGGAACGGGGCGAGCGGAGGGGGTTGAAGCAGCCACCGGGTTCACCTTCACACCGATTTCCACATGTTTGCTCTGCGTTGTACACATAGGGTGGCACTGTCTGCTGCATCTGGGGCAGGCGAGACACAGGCACGCGCATTTAAGCTGGCATTTCGGGGTGAAGATTTGCCTTTGTGCTGCCAGTTAAAATGGACATTACTGAGGTTTTGGAAAAAAGATTCAGTAATTAGGTATAAAGATATAAAAAGTGATGGTTTTCAGATACATTGTAGTCTTTTTGTGACTCCATCTCATGGTAAGACACTTTCTCCCAGCAGAAATGCCTCTGTACTTGCAGAGAGGCACATTTTACTAAGTAATAGTGAATGTCCACCACGTTCAGGCCCAAAGAACCCAGGTTCCAGCCACATCTCTGGCTTGAGTGAGCTGCTTATACTCAATCGCAGTAAAAATTACCCTGCTGTATAAATGCACAAATGATGAACACTATAAGTCACTTTTGGGAAATGTTGCAGCCACATGAATAAATATAGGCCGATATCTGCAACTGTACTGCATATGATTTGTTGCTGGCCAAAGCGCTTAAATCACTGTGCTGCCATAATGTTCGTACAGCATCCTAAATATATATGTTTTTCAGTTCATCTAAAGTGTTTAACAATAACTTTGATATTTAATTCTAAATAATTATTTACTGCAGGTGCCATCTGGTACCGACACGTTGCATCTGATGGGTAGATTGAGCAACGTTCGGTCTGCATCGATGACACTGTCAATTAATGTAGGAAAAACAGCCCTGCTGTACATCATTTTGCTATTAGACACACTTTTTGGTAATGCAGGAACCATTCCATTTCCATTAAGTCTTGATGTGTAAGAGTAATGAATGTAAACGGACACGGAGATGTTCTTTTACAGTGATTGATCCGAAATGGATAGTCTGAGCTCGGTTAGTGTCAGCAGGGGCCCCACTCAGGTGCCTTCGATCGGGGGGTTATGGTCCAAGATGGCCCACGCTATTGAGTGCCTTCCCAATACACCCAACGCTTGCTGTGTCAACACGGGGGTCAGGAAGAGCAGCCTAAGGGGGGACGGCTCCATCTCCGGATCACTGCTCCCCGTACTGCATCCCACTAGAAATTCTTATTTCCTCTTCATCATAACGTATCTGAGAATCGGCAGCACACGATGATATGCTTATGAGGTCCCGCTTAAGCTTACCCACATTAAAGTCATTTTCCAGAATGTGCCGCCATCTGCCTTTGCGAACACAGCAAAGTTAATTTTCTTGGCTTCCATCCTGCTAAAAAAAAAAAAAAAAAAAAAAAAGAGGAATTTAACCTACAACATATGCCAGGACAAGTTTGTTCCCATAACACCCCCCCCCCCCAAAAGGACCTTGTCCACTGGGAAATCAGGAGCCTTTGCATCAGTAGATTTGGTTCATTCTCTCGCTTTTCGCTCAGCCCTCCGGGCATTAGCATTTCGGCGTAAAAGTAAAACAATCCAATCTAATTCTTGCGAGCCCTTTTACCGTCTTCATTTGTCAGTGTTATTCTATCTGCCACCTGGGACGTTCCCGGTTGGCCCAGTCGGGTTTGCGTCCTGTCCGTGCTTGTGCTTTTTGTCAATCCCAACTGTGCCCCCGCACTGTGTAAGATCGTGCACACACACACACACACACACACACACACACACACACACACACAGTCTGACCACATGATTAATGGCCAAACTGCTGGTGCCATTGTTAGCCCCTTGCTGTCTGGTACAATTACCGTTCACCTCTCGCATTTGTGCCGGTGAAGAGCGTTGGCGGTATCCAGTGCAGCGTGGCGGGGTCCGGTCGCCGTCAGAGGTGAAGCCCAGACACTCTCGGGCAGCAAAGGACAACAAACATCTTCATTCAGCCCCTGGATCCTTGCCAGATTTTTTTTTTTTCTCCCAAAGATACATTTCTTTTACTCACGCTCACAGTGGGAAAAGTAAACAGTCCTCCTTCCCGCTGCCTCACTACGGGCCATTTAGTGTCTCGATTAATCTGTAAGTGGCTCCGGATAAATGCTGCGCTGGTATCTCTGAGCGTGGCTCTGGCTTCGCGTCGCCCCCGACGATGAGGGGACAACGCCACGCGCTCTTCCTTATCTCAGGACGCCCCTCTTATACATACAGTCCTCCTTATTAAAGGTAAATGAATAATTGGCCCGGCGCTGGTCCCCGCAGGGTTCGGCTGAAACGCGGAGCTTAATCTTGCTCTCTAAATGAAGCGTCTGCATGTTCAGTTGCTTGTTGTTGAGGAACATAATTAAGAAGGTCCGAGGGTCTGTCGTCTTATAAATCATCCTCCTTCTCTCCGCGGTGGTTTCGGGCAGGCAGCTTCACTTAGGAGACCTGATGAAAGGGAGCTTTTTTTTTATTTGCACTTGAGTGATGTACCCGGCCTAAGCGTAGGGCACCATCGAAAGATCGCCCTTGACCACACCTGAGTACACAGACCTGACAGGGAAGGGAAAATAATATACCAGGAGGACACGAGGAGCGGCCCGATAAAACCGGCCAAGCGCTCAGATTGCGCCTTTCTCTGCTGCCGCTGTGTCCTCGACAGGGGAGAGAATAACCCAGACTCGGTTCTCCGTGGCGTGAAGATGAAGCCAGGCGTTTAGAGAGAAGAGATGGATGCCGCGATAATCGAATCTGTTTTTCCACCGCGATCTGGCTCGCGCTTGTGTCTTTTTTGACGGGGGTGGAGGTGGCAGATGAATAAATTACAGCCTGTGTGTAAATTTTGGGACACAGATTCTGTCATTTTCCGGAGCGAGGAGGAAAAAGAGGGATACGGTTAAATGTGTCGCTGAGTGCTGATGGAGATGGCAGAGGAGTTGTTGACATCTTTTGTCTCTTGGGATCTTTAATAAACAACGGATTAAATCAAAGCAGAACTGTCACTGGGAGCACAAAGAAAGCGACTGAGGTTATCGTGCTTACGGGTACGGCGCGAGAAGGTTGGGTTCCCTCAGAAAGACCGCGCTGAGGGGAGGGTGACAAGAAGAGGACGAGGAGCCACCAGATGGATGAGCGCAACCGCGGCGGCAACGGCCACACCCCTTTCAACGCTAAGGACACGAACGCGATCGAGAATCGACATTTACTCAACTTCAGCAGCAGCGCCGACGGGGGCGAAATAAATCCGACCCGCGGTCCGCTGCGACCGTTGTGCCGAGACCCGACGGCGCACGTCGACCGCACTGACAAACCGCGGAAATACTCGGCAGACCTACGCGTTTACCGAGAGCTCTTAAATTCCTAATTGTTTTGTTAGCGGTCCTGCATGTCCCTCACTATGCAGCCCAAGCTGTTACAGCACATTGGCTGCAGGGTTTAATTTCTCCAGGGAGAGGGAGGCAGTTCCGACGTGCGAGTGGAGTTCGGGGAATGATTTTGAGAACTACCGGGGAAATGGGCGTCAGAAATCTAATTACAGCCGTCCCTTCTGCAGCGTCGCGAGAATCAATGTGGTTCGGATCTGCGTTTGATGGCTTTCTGTTTATCCTCGCGTTAAAAGGCCAGCGGTTTACATTATTTATACCCCAGCATGAGGTAATACAAATTCAATTGCTTCAATCATCCGAGTGTTCAGACGCTTCGTTTTCTTATTTATAGAGGATTTCCCAAAATGGCCTGAAAGTAGCGGCAAAGGCGAGCGTAAATGTGCTATATTTATTGGTTTATGCGCTGTAGCCTCGCCGAGTCAAGGCAGCCATCTTTTGTTTAGCATCGTTCTCTTGGCGAGGAGGTGTACGGAAGGGCGACGTCGGTTTCGTGGTTTTTTTTTTTGTCCTGTTTTTCCAACAGCCGCAAACAACCATAATAACGTTTTTGGGAATATGACTATCTGATAAGGTAGCGCGAACGATGAAGACCGGTTCTCAGGCCGTCGGATGTTGTTGCGCGGTCTGCGTTGCCGTCGGCCTCACCCCTGCGGCGGCCCCCGCTGATCAGAAGAGCCGTGTTTGTTTCTTTATTTTCGTCGTAGAATTTCTGAACGGAGAAGGGTTTTGGTGTCTCGTATCGCATTTCCTCAGTTTCTCGTTGCGTTTTCCCACCATGGGATGGAGGGGCTTTCGAGGGCGGTGGGGGCGCTGGTCCAGGAGGAAATCTTCCCCAGCGATAAACAAGCAGCTGTCAGTTTAAACCCTCTCCGAAGAGCAGTGTCACCAGGCTCGGTCCTCGCGCAGCCTTTGAAGAGCTTGTCATCTGGGTCCCAGCAGCTAGAGGCAGGTCTTAAGCAGCTGAGAGCACCGGATTAGAGTGGCTTATGTCTTTTGACTCTGGAGAGGATCATTGGATTGAAATTGCTTTGGTGGATTTTTTTTTTCTTTCAGTCGGGATTCTTTTTTTTTTGGAGTTCTTTCGCTTCGTTCGTGAAGTTCCATGAAATTAAAAATTACGAGTCTCGCCCTTTTGTTTCCAAACTTTCTTTTGTGCGGCCAGCGAGGAAAGTTTCCGACAAGGTCAAGGAGATAGGGAGCGAGGTGTCGGCGCCGTTACTGCAGCGAAGCCCACGGACTCGTACTTGCTCAAAGACGTCCCCGGGTTACCTTCGTTTCTCCAGTGGTGGCTGGGGTGCCGGAGTTGCCCCGGAGCTACGGGCTTCTTCCCGCAGCGTGCTGATGGCTAGTGACAGCACGCGCTTACAGTAATGAAAGCATCGCTGTCGCCAGCCACATTCACAGATATGTTTGCCGCCCCTGAGGGGCTTGTTGGCCTCTTTGCAAAATAAAAGTGAAGAGGTGCTGAGCCCCGGAGAAGCTGTTGGGTAACAGGGGACTGAGTCGGAAGCAGCGACACCAGTGTGTATGAGCTCCATGCTCGCTGCAGTTTATATAAAAAAATAAATAAAAAGCCGCACACCCTTCCTGCAAACAGGGTCTCATACAGATAAAACGGCTTAGGATGAAGTATCTCATTTTTTCATAAAGCAGGCTTATTATTCAATACAACATCATTTATTCCCACCACTGTGGCTGTTTTACTGCCAGAGGAGATATTTTATCTGCCGCCCTCAGTGTTTCGCTCTGCAAAGCACAAAAAAAAAAACTTTGTTTGTTCAGTAACTTAACCAACTATCGCACTCGCTGCTTGCTGTCCTGCATCAACCAGTCGCAGCAATGACTGTGGGAAAACAATTCATTTAATTCAGACCTTTTGGAAATCAACCAAAGTAAATTAACGTAAAACTATAAACTTGCTTGTTTAACTAGGCTATAATAAACCAAATACCCTCGTAGTGTTGTAAATAAAGTGTTTCTATTGTGTTTATGAATAGGAGTCTGGAGGCTACACTGGCGGTCCAAAAACAAATGGATTACAATAATTTATCAGCTATACGTATAAATGAAATGAGCGTTAGCACTGTCATGCATGAAATAGTTAATTTTGCTTGGTTTTTCATTTTAAGTTGACATTTTTGTGCTCTCGAACTGACTCTGTTGTTTCGATTAGAAATAATGGTAATGCGGCCTCCTAAATGAATTATTCCTGCTGCGTGAGGGGTGGGTGTATTCTTGTGTGAAATCTCGGAAGCCTGATAGTTGTAAAGAGGAAACGTGACTTGTGTTCGGTGTCTGGACCGAAGGAAATAAACGGCAAAGTAGCCGGAGCGCAGAGGAAGTGAAACCGAGGGGAAGCTTAGAAGGTCCAATTTGAACGAGTCCCAGGCGGATGATGTATGGCTCAGCCTTTGACTCCGTGCAGCAACAGAGGACTGAGCCAAAAAAGCAGCGCAAAGCCGTTTCTTTGCCGCATTTTTGGGAGGAATCCTCATCGCATTCCTGCGGTGTCCGCGGGGTTGTGATATCGCAGCTCGAAATTCTGCACCATCCTAAATCGCACAACACGTTGGCAACGCAGCTGAGCACGGCGGCGTCCATCTGACCCAAGCAGATTTATCATAGGCAACAATTAATAAAAGCGAGACGTTCTGGAAAAGGTGGGCAGCCGGAGTCGCCCTCTACTTCCCCATCTGGCTAAGAGTCAAAGGCCTCTTAAGCGAATCAATATTCGGTAATGCAGAAGACCTTTGTAATGAATGAAATAATTAGCGGAGGACAAGACTTCCTCAAGAAGTGGTCTGGAGGGTCGATTAAGTTCCTGGGAGGACAATGTGTTGATTTGGAAAAGGCCATCGTTGAGATGTATCACCTTTTAAAAAATCATTAAGATGACTTAATGGCTCACATACATTAATGTTGGCACTGTTAGGGAGTCAATTATGCTCGCGTTTGTCTGATGCATTACATTTTAGCCATAACTCTTCCCGTGTATAAATAAGTGTGTGTCTGTGTGAGTGTGCTTTGCGTTAGCAGCAGCTTTGTCACTTTGCGGTCGTAGACTTGAACTAGCAGCTCAGATCCTTCTCACCTACTCGGCTCTCGAGTAGGTTCGCGTCTCAGAGTGGCGGCGCAGTCATCACCAAAGGGCCCGCTGTTTACCGCGGTCGCTGTGATGGAGCCGTCATCTTAGCTGCCTTTGGGGTTGGAGGATGGGGGCTGAGGCCTCGCTGTGGCATGACAGGTTGTGTGTGTGTGTGTGTGTGTGTGTGTGTGTGTGTGTGTGTGTGTGTGTGTGTTGGAGACTCGGCAGGTCCCACAGCTGGAGTGATCATGGGAAACGGCCGTGCTGGGAGCTAGAAGCCGAACTCTTTCATTACATTGGGGAGGAGCCTGGGAGCTGAGCTGCTTCTGGATCCTGTCCTACTTCCCAGATAAGAAAAAAGATTTTTGGAACCCAAGTGTGGTTATAAACCCAATTTCAAAGGGTGTGATGTATTGCTTCTCTACGATGTTCAGTTTAGCTCAAACCCAGTGATGGCTTTGGTTTTGAGTCACTGAAACACACCATTCTGGAATGTGAAACAAACCATCCCAGAACTGGCAGTACCTCTGGGAGTGAAGACCCCCACGGCTTGCCGCTTGAGAGCACACTCTCCTGATGCTCACTGATGTTGCTGCTTGCTGGTAGTTTCTAAGCAAGGATTTTTGCAAAGTTGTATTTTTGTTTCCCCCCACCCTCTTTCACCTCCACAGCCCATACCCCTTTTATCGGGAAAGGTGGAGAAAGGGGCCCCCCTTTTCACTTGGTCTCGGGTCCGGGTGTATGGGTGTTTGCATGTTTGTGTGTGGACCAGGGGTCTGGTTTGCTGCATCAAACCCTGCTTTGGGTTGCATTACCACAGGCTGTCTGCCCACTCTGGGCCATCGGAGGGAGACGCTCTGTTTCTTTTTTGACCTCAATTCGGCTCGGCGTTTAAAAGACATGAAATGAGATGTCTGTCTTTGATGTGCAAGATGTCTTGGACGGCATACAAGAGACCAAAAAAAAAAAGAAAAATGCCTCATTAGGGAGTGTTTTTTTCTTTCTTTTTTAAGCAACACAGAGCAATTGCGGATGGGGGGGTGTGGTTTGATTTCGGAGGCTCGCGAAACCAGGTTGTTTTTAACAGCCGCATTTTACGTCATGGAGGAGGTGCAGAGCCTTTTTGTCTCTCTTTGTACTTTTCACCCTGAATAAACTGTAAAAATTACCTTGCTGCATAAACGGGTTAATAATTATAAGACACTTGGCATTCGAGCCTTTCAGTTACCTTGCTGGCACCAGTGGGTAGCTCTGGTGCCTCAGCACATCGGTTGTGTGTTGGGGTGCGGGCTCAAATCCCAGTGGCCATGTGTGGAGTTTTCATGTTCTCTGTGCTCGCATGGCTTTTTTTTTTTTTTTTTTTTTTTTTCTTCTCCTTTTCTCCCCCCCCCCACAGTCCAAAGACACGTGTTGCAGGTGGATTGGTCTTTCTAAATCGCCCTGTGCTTCTGGGATACAGGCTGTACTCTGTTATCGATAATTAATGGATGGAATAAGAGAAGGGAATCAAAGAGTGTAAATTGCGTAGAACAGAGTCGATTATCTTCTATGAAGAGCTTCTTTTGTCTTCGTGACTTCACACAGGTAACAGTCCTAATATTCTAATTACCTTTATTATAATGAAAGAAATCTCTGAGCATACAGTTTGACTGCAGTCTTCCTTAGCCTCTTAAACAGACGTCCCATTGTGAGTCAGCTACTTTGCCGTTAATTGGTTTTCTTTGGAGAAACAGTAATTGAAGGAAGCGAACTCACCGGATACTTTAAACTCTTCGCTGTTATTTTGGGGATTGAAAACATATCCCGCCTTCAATTGGTGTCTGATATCGCCATGTCTATAGCAAAGCAATGACTCGCCTTCTGTAGTTGGTTTAAAACCCCATGTTAACCTTTGATAGCTGAATAAATATTAACAAGGACGGCGCACTTTTCCCGACGAATTTAGCGGGGCTGCGTTCGTCTTATTCGACGGCCACTAGCAACACTTCATTTCCCTCGTCGTTTCTGTGTTCCAATGAAGCTGAATTAATTTGGTTCGGATTCCCTGCTTTGAGTCCGTATCCTGACTGCCCGCTCCTGTTGGCATGGCGATGCTCATCGCTGTTGTCGACGAGTGCTGCTACCCGCTGGCCGCTCGCTCCTCCGCCACGGTGTCACGTGACCCCCTGCACCGTGAAATAGGCCACGGGCCCTTCTTTTGATCACTTTCACGGAGCTCATTTCAAAGGTCTCGCTTTCCCAATTGGCAGCAGGAGAACATGCGCTCGGCGGCACTCTCTCTGGTCCCTGAAGGTCACCTGGGGCCGCCTGCGCCGTGTCAATGTCTGGAGGGATGCGGCATTGTATTTTTTCTTCACTTTTGGGAAAAGAACAGCGATATCGGCGTGTTCGGATGATTGAGCGACTGTAGCTAAAAACTAATTTTCTATTTTGGACACGAGCTTTTTACATTAGCACTGCTCTGCATGACCACCTGAGATGGAACCAGAGGCCAAGCCTCCCCGTAGAGTCTACTGTCTTGATGTCACCTGCAAATGATGTGCAGGTAAATATTATGCTAGGGTGACTGGCGGTCCTTTACAGCGTTGTCTCTCAACACCTGTACCTGCTGTAGGCCCAATTTTTGCTTTAAATGTCTCCATGGAAACCGTGTTAGGGTAGCAAGAGGCGTAGTGGTTGAAGCCCCTGGCTTTGGATCTGAACGACCCATGTTTGAATCCTGGCTCCTGGTGTTGTACCCTTAGTAAAGGCACCTGAGTTATTACAGTAAAAATTGCAAGTTTTACTCTAAGTAGTTTAACAGTAAGTAAAAAAAAGTTGTCAGATAAGCAAACGGGTACAAATAAGTTGAGACAAGAGGTATGCACGAATACATCAGATCGATATAGCTAAAAAGTGGCAGGGTGCACCTTTTCTCCGTAAGTGGCTGAAGATGCTCATGTCACTAAGAGAATCGTGTAGCAGTGTACTCCAACCTGAAAGCCCATTAATGAGCGGAGCGGGCGCTAAAAGCGGAAAGGCGGAGAGGGCTGCGGCGCGTTCATAAAATTGCAGTGATCTCATGCGCCGACGTAACACGGCGAGGTGGGCGCGCGCCTTCCTTACGCGCCCAAAAAGCCCGGATCGATCGGCGAGCAACCGCGTCGTTTCATCTCGCCTTGTTCGCCCAGGTGGCGTCAGCGACGGGTGCCTTGGTCGCGTCTGTTTCGCTGGCGCAAGGGTGACGATGACACTTGTGGGATCTGATAACAAGACTTGCAATTTAAGGGGTTATATAACTGTGTGTGTGTGTGTGTGTGTGTGTGTGTGAGAGACAGTATGCACGCTGTATGATAGCGGCCAGTCTTTTGATGTGTAATTAGGTGCTGGCTGTGTTTGCATGCCGCTGCCGACGGAAACAAGTGTGGGGGACGTGTTTGTGTGCTGCGAGGCCCAAGCTAATTTTACACCACGAGCGCGTGCCGCCTGTGTCCAGCCGCCGCAGTCAGCGTGACAGGCCCAGCAGGGCTCGGGCAGCCGCCCGCGTAGTGTCTACTCATTAGCCGCATCTCCCCTTGTGCCTGGGAGGTACATCACACTGCACGCTGCCATCCACTGCGCTAATTTACTTCCCCATCATCTCTCCGAATGGCGTCCTGTGAGCTGGCCAGACCTGTCGGACGAGGACATCACGGGACTTTAGTGGCACTTCTTAGCTCACAGCGGGCGCTGCTCCGTGGAGCAGCCTCATGGTGGACAGGCTGTTGTAAAAGATTTGCAGTGTAGGGTTGGCAATTCCGTTCAGATGTATACAAGACAGGGGAAGGGGAAGAAACACCACGGCGAGAGTTTTTATTCCACTTTTATTCTGCAATATGACCAATTTTTTTTTTCATCATATTCAAGTGTGTATGAAAAAAAGTGTAAGTCACTGATTTTTCTTAAAAAGCTAAATACGATAAGCATTTTGATCAAGGCACATACAAGACTGGCCAAAGGGCGTACAATGCACTTTGGTTTTCTGTTGTAAAGAACAATTACCTTCAGTTGTGGCAACAGAAAAGTGGCTGGAACTGAAAATATAATATAGAAATAATAATGATTGTAATAATAGTAATAAAAACATCAACAAGAAAAGAAAGAAGCGGACACGTATTAAAAAATCCAGAATGTTCCGTTCACCGTATTGTCTTTTTTTTTTTTCTTTGCCCAAGTTATTGTTGCGTTTAAAGGGCAACGTTAACAGCATGGTAGCACGTCGGGTCGTCGTCTCAGCTTCAGGGTCGGTTACACTAAATGTCTTCAGTTTCAGCGTCTCTTGTTTAAGAATGGCGCCGTGTGCTTGATTCACCCTTTTTGCCATGACCCCCCCCCCCATATCCCCTTGCAATGCTAGAGTGCAGCACAGAGTGCGTTGGGCTCCCAAAAACTCCCCTTGCCACGGTGTTCCCGCGTCACAAGCCGTGACGAGAAGCCTTTTTTTTCCCCCTCTGAAATAAAGCTGAAATTAATCTTGACACCTCCTTGCGTTCCTTTCTCAGAACGCCAAAGAAATCGCGCTTGCACCCGGTGCCCGGTCTGTCTCCTGTCTGCTCACCAGCATGCGAGACGACAACATCCGATCCTCTGCACTTAGATTAATCTGCGGCGGCCTACTTTCCCATGACACCTGTCACTTTTACACCCCCCCCCCCCCGTTTATCTTCTGACATTATCGATACCAACAAAGTGAAAAATTACCTGTGCTTATACTACAAGGTTTTAATGTTTAGTTTCGAAGTCTTGATTGTTCAACACAGTAATGAAAATCCACTTTCACAGTTGACAAGTCATCATATTTCAGTAGAGCACAAAGTTTTAATTGGTCTGGAACCTAAAGCAAAGGAAATACGGTACAAATTACTACAAATCTCTAAAATATAGAATTGCAGCTGATGACTACATACACCGGCGGCTCAGTGACGGCCTGCGATTTCAAACCTTTTTTTTCCCCCTTGATAAAAAGTCCTTAAATATAAATTATATGGCAAATGTACAGAACATTGCTTTTTCAGTCTTTTTAATCCAGTGTTTTGCAAAAGACCGATTGGGTTTCAAGTCACTTGTTTATAATAAAAGGTCCCGGCGGCATATTTACTATCATGAGTGGGAATGGTCCGAATCTGGTATTCCACTGTCTCTGTAGCTCCTGTTGCTGCCGCTGTTCTCGCTGTGTGGGCTCTTATACAGACTCAGGCCGTTCGGCGGGAAGATGGTGTGAATCACAAACTCCTCCTTGGACACTCCTCCGTGGTTTATGGGGATCATCTGGAAAGAGGTCTCCCTGATTTCCAAGATGGAATTGTCCTTTTTGGTTCCAGCCTCAGCATAGTCGTCCTTCCGACGGCGCCCCTTGTTGTACGTGCAGTTCCTGGAGAAGAGCGAGCTGTTCCGGTGAACGTACCAGCACACGAGTGCCAGCACGATGACGGCCAGCAGCGCCACGGCCCCACCGATGATGGCGGCCAGCGGCAGGCTCGAGTTTTTGTACAGCTCCTGCTCCTGCTCCCTGTTCAGTGTGGTTGTGGGGTTGTACGCCTTCAGGGATCCCGTTTCTGTCTCTATGCACACAGGCGTCTCATCTGACAGGTAAATGTTACTGGTTTCCATGGGAACCATGCATATCCGATAAGAGGACTCTGGCTCGAGGGCAGTCAACAGATACTCCGTCTTCTCGCCTTGAACAATGGTCTCCGTGATGGACCCGAAGGCTGGGCTGTGTCCGAGCTTCAGCCAGCTAAGGCGCATGGCTGTCATTGGCTGCGAAGCCTTCCAGGAAATGTGAACAGTCTCAGCGCTGGTGGACTTGACGCTTATGGTGATGATCTTCCCAGCCGATGGAGTGGTGCTTCGGTAGTGTTTGCCAAGGTCGGGTCCTTTAACCGCGGGTCTCTTAGTGACATACGTGGGCCAGTGGCCCCTGGAAGGAGGCAACGTATTTGAGACCGTGCTCGTCTCAAATATAGGAGGGGTGACGTCGGAACCGGTGCAGTCAAACAGCTCAGTAGCTAAGTCCTTGATAGCCATCCCCTTGACCTTGTCAGGGCCCTGACACATGAGACCCCGCACACTGACCTTGGAAGGAAGGGAGCGGAGCCAGTCGCGCACCCACTTCATCCTGCAGCCGCAGTACCAGGGGTTATTGCGCAGCAGCAGCTGGGTCAGGTTGTCCAAGTCATCAAAGACACCCACAGGCAAGCTGCTGAGGTTGTTGCCAGACAGGTCGAGGCGGTATAGCTGCCGCAGAAAGGAAAACGCCCCTGCTGGCACACGGTTGATGTGGTTGTCCTGCAACTGCAGCTTCTCCAGGCTGGAGCCCGGCAGGTTGGCTGGTGGCGCGGTCAGGGAGTTGCGCACCAGCGACAGCTCAGTCAGGTTTATCAGGTTCACAAAGGCCAGCTCGCTAATCCCCTTGTTGTTGAGCAGGTTTCCATCCAGGATCAGGCGCTTCAGGTTGATTAGGTCCTGCAGCGACTGCTCAGAGATGGAAGAGATGCGGTTATCGTCGAAGCGTAGCTCTTCGATGGTGTTGGGCAGGCCGGCCGGGATGGTGCTCAAGTGGTTACGGGACAAAAAGAGCAGACGGAGGTGGTTGCTGTCTCGGAAAGCCCCCTCTTCGATACTGACGGCCGACACGGAGTTGTCGTCCAGATGCAGCTCCTCTATGTTGGGAATCTGAGCCAGAGAGGCATGTGTTATAGTCCTGATATTGTTCTCCTGCAGGTGCAGCTCCTTAACGCTAATGGGCAGGTTGGTGGGAAACTCATCCAGGTTGTTGCAGTACAAGTAAATCTTCTCCACGCGGGTGAGGCTGCGTAGCTCCATGGGGATGCCGGCACTGTGGATGCGGTTGTTCTGCAGGTAGAGGATGGTGGCATCCCGTGGGATGCCCGTTGGGATGGAGGTTAGGTCACGGTCATTGCAGTAGATGAAGGTCCCGTCACAGCGGCACGAGGAAGGACATGACGTAACAGTTGGAGTTCGGCCCAGGAGGAGCCCGATTCTGGTGAGGAAGAGGAGGAAGGCCTTCTCCTTGTACATCATCGTGAAGAGCAACCACTCCTTGCGGAAAAGGAAGAATTGGGCACAGCATTAACAAATGGAAGCGCTGGATCTAGTAAATGAGTGCAGATGCTGTCATAAAAATAAAAAAGTTAGAGAAACGCTGTCATTTGTGGTGTAAAACACAGCTTTGCCGAGGCATAACTATTATATTATTTCCCCTTTATTCTGCCTACTGATATGTAATACACCTACAGAGTGACAGCCTAATATTTTTTCCGCTTTGCCTGTCTACGTTTTTCAGCAAAGGCGCAAAGCATGAAAGGTGGACACTTTATTTGCAAAAAACAATTTTGATTTTTGCTGACAGCGAGAAACGAAACCTAATCTAAGCAGAACAATGCTTTAATGATACATCCTAAATCCGTAACGCAGTCACTGCTGCGTTTTGAAAAGATAAAATCAAAATGTCCTTCCGAAATGTGAAAGTCTTGCAGCCCAAAGTGTACCGTGAGCGGGTGTAGAGTTCCAGCCGGCCTTGTAAAGAGATAAGAAATTCCTAAAACCTGGGAGATGGCTTGAATTGAACCCCGTGTTTGGCGTCCTTGCCGGTAACACGATCGCAGGCTTGTCGGCCCGCCGCGTTGGGGGGCCAACAAAGTCGAGCCTTTTCAGCGTAGCTGTCGTACAAACGGCCCCTGTGAAACGACGGAGCTTCTCCTGAACTCGCACGCCTGTGTTTGATGTTCGAGATTAATCCCCCAGCTCGCCCTGTGTGCAAACTTCCCCTCTTAAGGAAGATGACCGTGTGTGTGTGTGTGTGTGTGTGTGTGTGTGTGTGTGTGGTGTGGGGGGGGGGGGGGGGGCAGCTAGACTCACTCTTAAAATAAAGATCTGAGGAGAAGCTTTTAAAAGCGATTCCCCGCGTTTTTAACAAGGCAGCTCGGACCGTAGCAGTAATCTGTGCTCTTGGCGCTGCAAACACTAACTACACCCAGGGACACCTTTCCCCCGCGCTGACCAGACCGTCCAAGGCCAGCAAGTCTGACAAACACAGGATCAGGAAATAATAAGGGGGATGAGAGGCTTTCAGAGACACAGTTAACTGCCCTTGAGTGGTAAAGCACTGACAAAGCATTGGTGTTTAACAATCTCACGGAATGAAAGTGGTGGATTATTTTACATGTTTTAACAGTATTTTATTACCAACTATTTTCTGCCCCCCTTTGGGGTTTTTATCCCTCTGTGTTTAGAAGTGTTGACTGCTTTGTGGTTTTATTAAGGAATTATTAAAGGAGTCATCCACCTTTTCAGTATATAGTTAAAAAGTCACTTTAATGTCGCTGTATGTGAGAGACTGATATTTTGTCAAGTCCAGGAGGGATCTGTCACTTCAGTCATTTGTTCCTGTCAGGATCTATGCCTTATGTAGTCTCATTACACAACACATTTTGCTGTTCAAGCATGTGAAATAAAGTAATTCACATACCTGTGATGACAGTACAGCTGGATTCTCTGCCAACCCCCGGATATCCAATGGCGGTAAAAAAATGGGAGAAGATGAGGCTCGAGGGGGATTTCTGCCTCTCTTTGTATCCAGCAGAAGGTCACAAGTGTGATGTGGAGTAGGGTGGACTACGTCCTGCCCGGCCCGCGCTCAGTGGACTGGTCCTGGTTTGCGATGCCGACCCCCTGGCGTGTGCCCAGGTCTCCGCTGTCCATGCTTCGGGGGGGGGGGTTCAAGCAGAAAACAAAGCCCTTTGCACACAACGAACGCTCGAGCTGTACGAACCTCAGAGCGCTGGAGAGGTTCCTCTCTGGGAGGACAGGCAGAACAGCAGCGTTGGCCTCCTCTCGGGGAGATACCTCATGCTGCTTGGCGATAAACAGCAAAGCTGACCTCAGCCTTGTTTCCACAAACTTCCATGGGATCGATCCCCTAACTGGCGAACACGGTAAAATTCCCCGTTTGAGGTTGTCCAAAGCAAGCAGTCGTTTTTCCGTTGTCCTTCCCAAAAACCATTTATCCACTGAGGAAAGCAGCACTTGTTCCTGATAATGTGGTAAACAACAAGCTGTCCGTTACTCCGGGAGGTCAGCAAGATGCCCCTCTGTCTCTGAAACCTAAAAAAACCAAAAGGACATTCGCATTAGGTGGTCCTGTGACAGCATTCATCCGCACATAATTGAAACAGGCAGCCAAGGGTCAACAAACATACAGGTGTAACATCATTAATATGTAAATATCACCTCTGCTAAGGTGAGACAACCGGGAGAAGTTTGTACTTCTGCTAGATTCAGGGCGGCCAAACTATCGAAAGGGCGCAACGATTCAAACGCAGACAGAACCAAAGGTCTGTAATGTCTCATAAAAAAAAATGAATACAGGCAGAAAAAATGAAAAGTTTTGCGTTTTGAAGGGCTGGGTTTTAGTCTGTTTTGCTGGCTCTCGTTCTGCAGTTCGGTTCAGACCAAAAGCCGGGGTCAGACGGCCCACAAGCCATTTCTGTTATAACCTGATTTTTTTTTAAAATGGTAATACAGTTGAGTCGGGAAAATGAGGGCAAGAGCTGGTGAAATCGGGAGGAAATTGAACAGTTTCCGTGTCTGCACTTCCCTTCTGATGAGGTCGTCTCCTGGTGCCGAGCAGGGTTGAGGTTCAGGAAAGCGACTAGAAGAGCAGGGCCAAATCGCCGCTAAGTTTAGGCTTTTGCGCAAAGCGTGCAAACCTGACCCTTGGCAAACAGTGTTTTCTCTAATTCAGCCACCGTTTACAGCCTTAAACAGCTGGCCTTTCATTCTGCGCTGCGAGGAAACCAAGCCGCGTCCAAAAGGAGCTTTATCAGCAGTAAACATAGTGGCGGCTTGCATGAAGACGGGGTGAGAGAAGCAATGCTGGTTGTGGCCCAAAAAAATCCAGAATAATGCAAACTTGCTAAGTTATCCTGGGCTCCTTGGGTCAAAAAGGTGTATTGGCAGAGTGGTAAAAAGTAATAGTACAATTTCTTGTGTTTGAAGGAGAAAGTACATCAGCATGAGTCTGCAGACCGTGAGGTGGCTGTGCTCCTATGTGTGTGAAAAAGTGCGTGTGTGGGGCAGAAAATCTCTCAGTGTGCGTTTTTACGTTCGCTCTGCATGTGACATTAGTACTCCTGCTTCTCCCGGGCCTTGTCAAAGACCAAATTTTACATTTTCTAAACATTGTTGCTTTTTTGGATGAACTTGACTACCCAGAAACCTCACTTAGGTTGAGAAGTACCTGTGGGCCAAATTTCAAGTCTGCGGCTTGGAAAACAAAGTAGCGCATAAAGAAGAAACAAACAGATAAATGAACAAACAGACTTTGAGCTCTACAGATATAGAGATGGCAGAAATATTATTTGGCAGCTTTAACTCCTATTCCCGAGTGTTACTGGAATGCAAAAGTGTGTTGTAACTTGTATTAACAGCACAAAATAAGTGCACCCTTGCGTTTCGGACGAAAGAAGGGAATGGAGGAATATTTGAATGTGTTGTTTTGTTGTGTTTTATGGTTGTGTTGAGTCTGAAGCTCCTTATGCCCCATGCCTACCGATGCTTCCCTTCCTCTCTGGCCAAATTATGGCGGATAAAATGGTGGTCTGGCGCCTTTTGATAGTGGATGCAGTTTGCAGGATCCGGATTAGCCGGACTGTCGTGGATTTTTATAAAACCCCTATTTTTCTGCTTGTTACTGCCTTGCGGTCCCACCGCCGCTCCTCCTCCTCTCTGCATACGAAAAGCGGCGCCGATCCGCAGCTGCGTACAATGGCGACGGACAACTTCTGCCGCTGCCTTCCTCAGTCCTCCATTGCATCCATCAGTGCCTCGAATCGGGGTTCGGATAAAGCAGGTGGCAGTGGTCCTGTGACTATGGAATTCTGAAAGGATTTCTGGTGCTGCAGCGGCCCCTGCTCCCCACCCTAGCAGCGCTTTCTCAAGGTGCAGCCCCAGGGCTGCACATGAACTCATGAATTATGAACCGCAGCAGTTGATAAAAGTGTGCTCGGGGAGGCCCGTGTGCATTCTTCCCTTCCGTCATCCAGCCAACCTCTGCCCCTGAGAATTAACCTGGCCTTGAGGACCCCCTGTTGGCCCCTGCTGATCCCTGAGCCCCCTCATTACCAGTGTCCTGTACATAATTCAGAGTCCTTGGTGAATTAATGCTGGGTTGGAATAGCACGTCTCTGGCCAAGTAGAAATGTAACCCCTAGCGATACAGCAGCACAGGCCCCGCCTCCGGTGTCCATCATATGCCAGCTGCTTAAAATTCAGCTGCAGAGCACTAACCATCAGCCAACACGCGTCCACCATTAAGGCAGATGTAGCCTTAGACAAGCATGGGACCCGGGAAGCGTGGGCGCGCAGCCGGAACAGCAGTACGGCAGATGTGACCCTCAGCGATGTCCAGGAGGTGGGGCTCTGGTGCCTGTCAACCCAAAGTACCGATGCCCGGGACAAAATCGACGAGGGGTGCAGAAACGGAACAGAAAGGGGGGAGGAAACCACCCAGCGGCCCAGCACTGACATCTAAGGCATCATAGAGACCTCAGCAACTGCTGCCAGAAACACACCGTAGGGGTGGATATGCTGATCGGTCCTTCTGGAAGTTTCGGCACGAAATCACCGGGGCCTCGCCTCACAGCGCCGTTCATCTTGCGCAGAACCAGCATTTAATTTGAAGCAACAATCAATAAATACAATTAATCTGGAAAAGTAGAGAAAAGGATGCAGTTGGGGATTGGCGGGGCGCCCGCTTTGTTATGCCGCGCGAGAGACCGGCACGAGCGGCAGCAATCACAGTAACTGATGAGGAGTCGGCAGCATCGCTTTCCCCCCGAAGATAATTTGTTTGAATAATTTATCCTCCGGGCTGCCTGCGCGCACTTCAGGGGTCGACGCCGGAATTTACGCGTCGCTGTGCACCCGAGCGGCGTCCGAATCTTCGGAACTGCAAACCTGCGGTTTGGCCAGATGCACGGACACAATGGGCGGGGCGGGGCTGGGGCGGCTAATCTATCCATCATTATGCTTAACTTCACTTTACCGTGGTAACGGGACTGCGGCAAGGTGTCGACACACCTTTCGGTTTCCAGACTGCAGGTAATAGCCGTCGAGGTTGGCTAATGTGTGACTCGTGTCCTTCCCGAGGGCACCCCACCTGGCTGCTACTGGTCGGCTCGGTCTACCTGGTCAACCCACTGCTGGCGCTCCCGGATCAGAAACTATTTTCCCATATGGGAAGTCATCAACAAATGCACTTTCTGTGAATTATAAATGGCCGATACGCATCGATCTTGGTTACCGCCCTCACCTCACACTTGAAGGAGCCGGGTTTAAATGCCACTTCCTATTGTAGATACCGATTGAGGCACACGGCCTAAATTGATTCAGTACAAATAACCCTGCTGTATAAATGAGTAAATCAGTGTACGTCACTGTGAAGAAAAGCAGTAGCTAAATAAATAAATGTAAATAAGTGGTTATGTGTTTGATTCTAAGGATGTGACTGGTCTGTTTAAAAAAAAAAAGAAAAAAAAAAAGGGGGAGGCCTATGAATTCAACTTGTGTAAACTACTTGTGCGTGTGTGTTGTGCCTGTTTGTCAGAGAACGGCATGCAGGGCCTTTTAGATGGGCCCCGGCAGACAGCCTGCCTTTCTTTCCGTTCTCGTTCAGCAGGACGCTCACGGGAACAAAAAGGAATATAATAACGTAACATTTATTTCTGCAGTTTTCTCCCCGTGTATGTTAACTGAGTTCCCATGGCCTCGCTTTGTTCTCATTGCAAATTTTTCCTTTCCACTGGACTGGGAAGGAAGTGGGAGGCAGTTAGGGGGCCCATTGGTTGGAGCGGTTGGTCCCGAGTTTGAATGCCACCTCTTGATGTAGTACCCTTGATCACGGTGCTGGATTAATACGGTAAAAATGACCGTGCTGCGTAAATGGTTAAATCAGTGTAAATCCTCGGGGAAAAGCAATGAGATGAGGCCTGGTACACATGAACAAGCGGTTGAACCCCCAGCTGCTGAAACCCTGGTCCTCAAACCCTCCAGTCACACATTATAGTGGTAAAAGTAAAGGAGATGTATGTGGATGCAGCAATGCACTCGGTGTGAACTTCCAGACTTTAACATGAAACAAAAAAACCCTCAAGTGCTGAAATAGTTTATTTTTAAATTATACATAAGGATTATAGTAATCTTATAAATGACTCAGCTCTATATAATCCTTTAATATCAGCATAAAAATGGATCTTTAATGTTACCATAGGTTTATAGGTGATTTTTTTGGCTTTGTTAAGGACAACTTTTAAGTATTCAGCATTTCCTTTCCTCCTAAAAGACAAAAACCATTTATTGGATAGATAATATTTCAGTGTAAATATACTAGGATGAAAAGGAAAATAGATAAATATTTACAGTTAAGCTTCGAGCAACTATTGCCGGGCTATTTTTATTTATTAAAAGCTGTTGTTTGTACACTGACCAGCCAGTGCCGGAGGACTCTATGCGAGAGGAAGTGGTCATGAGATGGGCGCTCGGAGGGTTGCTGAACCTCGTTGGTTTATATACTTTGGTAATCTCTGCCCAGAGCCTTTGAAAGGTTTTACTGTCAAAACCACCGGCTAGCTGGGTTGTTGGTTCAGTCTTCCAACGACAGCAGGACCGGATCCGAGTGTCCTGTCCCCCCCATCCCCCTCTATTTGCCCATGGCGCACAAGCAGAGGGAGCAGATTTTTCCCATGAATAATGGATTTGTGTGACTCTAAGGGGCGACTTCAGGCG
Source organism: Heterotis niloticus (assembly GCA_018136845.1). Lineage (NCBI taxonomy): Eukaryota > Metazoa > Chordata > Actinopteri > Osteoglossiformes > Osteoglossidae > Heterotis > Heterotis niloticus. The sequence continues at coordinate 10,273,795 of CM030889.1, forward strand.
ATGGCTGTTATTCTCCACACGCAGACCCTGGGGGCGCCACTGAGGGGGAGTCGCTTCGACGACCCAGGATGAGGGACACAGTGTTTATTGCCCTGTTTAATGTGTCGCTAGTAGAGCCTCGGCGTGGCGTGTGCCGGCAGGCCCGTCTCCGCACGGACAAGGTAAACAAGCAATCCGGCACTTCGCTCACAGAGGGAAATCCTGACACTCATTTCCAAAGAGGCTTGCACTGATTTTTCCATGCATACAGCAGGGTAATTTTTACTCTGTCAATTCAGGGTACCGAGTATCTTGATCAGGCATACTTTGGCAGGACGTGGGATTCAAGCCTGGCACTTTACACCTCTACTCGATGCCTAAACCACCACTTTAACTACCGTATAAACAAAAGCTAGTTAATTTTTTTGTCTCTGTCAATGAAACCCATGCATCAGACCTCGGTAGCCCTAGTGCGGCTTTGAGAAGGTCCTGCACGGCCCCTCTCGGGGGTCTGCTTCAGCAGCGCGGCATCTCCCCACTGGGGGGTGGTACGAGCTGCAAAATGGTGGACATTGTTCCCCCGCCACCACCTCCAACCCCCACCCCTCATAGAAACCTGCGGCGGGTCGGGCCCTGAGACGCTGCTCTCCACTGAGCCAGACCTTCATTTTCAAACAGCTCCCAGTAGTAGTAGTAATAATAATAATAATAATAATAATAATTGAGTGCTTACGAACATTCTGATTTGGGCTCTGACTCAAACTGGTGCAACTTTTCTTGACTTATTATTGAAAGCATTTTAAATTGTTCAAATTGACCAAGCAGTCAATAGGAGCTGGCAGTTCTAAGAAAATAATCAGTATTTTCAGGGACTAAAAGGCCGGTTCTGATTTTCCTGCCTTTCTTTCTGGAGGACAAAGGCCGTCTGCGTTGAGTGCGAGAGGGGAGTTCAGCCCGACTACTGCACAAAGAGGGACACTGTCGTCTCCGCAGGCCGTGCGCGTGCGAGTGTGTCGGGTGGTCGACGCTCGGTACAGCACGGGGGTTCTTCTGTCTGGCTGGGGGAGGGTCAGTAAATACTCTGCTGAAATACTGATAACAGTCAAAAAAAGACAAATGCCCTCCATAACTGATAAGTTGCTATTCTATGTAAATGGGGCCTGATTTAGGGTTGGTTGCTTGCTGTTACGACACAGAGATGCCTGTCGCTTTATGGCTGCTTGTTTGGCGACGTTGATCCAATCGGCGCCTCCTGCCAGCGGATCAATGCCGCTGCCGATCGGAGTGCCGCTTCAAACTCGAGCGATCGCCGTCCCCGTAGTCACGAAAGGAGCGTCCCCCGGAGGCCGGGATCATCGCAAGGCAGGACGACCACGCTGTTCCATCAGCGCAATGCGATTAAATCGCAAACACTCGTCTTTGCGCGTTATTAATAGAAATCCTGCAATCCAATTATTGCGAGAGCCGTGTGTCCTGTGGGCGCAGTGTTACCGCGGTCAGATCTCTTTAATGTACATGCATAAACAGATGTAATCTCCCCTATCAGATACAGGGGTGTGTGGCTGGATGCTTACAGCAATAAAGCGATTTATACGTCAGCAGACAGGGCTTTGAGGGAGAGGCTCGAACCCAGGGCCCCTGATCGCATCGAACTGTTATCAACTTTTACTTGTCTGACCCCTTCTTCCAAGGAGGTTTACAGCGTTAGGCTGACAACTTTACTACGATTTACTTATTTATTCAGCGCACCATTCTTGCGACATCACTTGAGTGGATATACCTTGATCGAGGGTACTACAGCAGAAGGTGGGATTTGAACCCATAACCATTGCATTGTAAAGAGACAGTTCTGCAGGTTCCTTTGAGATTAATAAAGTTCCTCTGCATTCTAACCTCTGTGCCGCCTGCTGGCCTTGCTGTTGGTTTTCCTGGTGGCTCTGAATGTTCTGGATGTCACGGTCGATCATGCGCTGCCTGTCAGACTAGTGCCGGAGCACGTCTGTTTGTGGAAATACAGCCCCTTCACTCTGTGTGTGTGTGTGTGTGTGTGTGTGTGTCTGTGTATCATCCTTCAGCTTGGTGCTGCTGTTCAGTCCTCAGTATTCTCATTTCAGTCATTTGGTGAGTATACACCGGCGCTCAACCGCTTTCCCTCTCAATTGGACATGCAGCATTTGGGGGGACCAAGTATAGATTTGAGGAGCTAGACGGGGGGTTGGTCCCCCTTACAAGGGGGGACCCTGAGGCATGGTGATGGCGAATTCCTCGACCGTCCCTGACCCTGGTTGGCACTCTCAGCAATTGGATGGTCAGGAGAGTCTCAAACTGAACCTGACCTCCTGCGGACCCCCCCCAGCTGGGTACCAGACCACTGGGGCTCCCCAGGGAACGGGACCACAGCTCAACCTGGTCAATGATGACCGCTACGCTCGCACCAGTGAACGGTTATGGATTTTAGAATAAGAGAACCTGAGTGTCTGTGACTGGTGGGGAGGCGAGGGTCTTGAACCCACCTCCACTTTTCCATCGCCTCCTACAGAAACACACTGACAGGTAGAGGAGCCAAAAAATGCCCAGCTGTGAAGGTGGTCAAAGAGCAGCAAATGTGGAAACTGCAGTCTCTCCTGGAGGGTGGCAGAAGCAGCAGCGAACACACTTACCTGGTGCACCAAGAAGAGGAGAAAAAACGGGAGCGAAAAATAATCCTCCTTCTGTTGCAGAGAATAAATCCACAGGGGGGAAAGAGTCGTCCGTAGGTCCGTCGGGGTCCAGGAGCAGCGTAGCCCCGGCTGCAAGGCGGCGACGCGGCGGACGCCGTCTCTCTGTAGCCCCAGCAGTAGATCTACTGCTCTTTTGTGTCTGTCTGTGCTTGTGCGCCCGCGTGTGTGTGTGTGTGTCTGTGAGTGTGTGTGTGTGTGCGTGTGTGTGTGTGTGTGTGTGTGCGCTCCTCCGGCAGCCAAGAGCAAAGCAGGAGATGGGAGCAGATCGCAGCGCACAGCCCGGTACGTGTGTGAAGTTGCTTCTGCCTCGAGCTCTGCCTCTCTGCCGTGCTGATGTCACTGGTGGGAGGGGCCTGGTCTGCTGCTCCCGCCCCCTTCCCTTCAGCCCCCTCCCCCTCATCCACTAAAGCATGGGGTTGCAGGCAGCGCCACAGCCACTAGAGGGAGTGAAAGAAAGAGAGATGCTTGCACAGGGTGTCGGATGTGGAGCGCTGGGGGGCCGTCTGGCTTCTCTTGGGTCCCTCGCACCTGGGGCCTCTGTGGTTCAGTTCCAGCATGTCACCTGCCCAGTGGTGGTGCAGTGTCATATCAAGAAACATCGTAAATATTGATTTCACACAAATATACACACACACTCACAAATGCAGGGCTGAGAGGCCTGTTTAGCACCTCACACAAGCCCCTCCCCCAGGATCGTGCGTCTCGGTGCTGTTTGAACAGGTGAAATCCGCACTCTTTCTTCTCCAGACGTACTGCGGTAATTGTGTCTTAAACGCCGTCTTTAATCTCTTACATCTCAGCTTTACCCACACACACACACACACACACACACACACACACACACACACAGAGACAGAGGCGTCACCTGAGAGCCTCACTCCACCAGATAAGGGCAGCGTTGACCTCGACTGTTCCTTGAACACCGTTAGCTGCTTTGAAGGAAGCCGAGGGGGTCCTTGAGTGTGGAATCTTGAACCAACCTCCAACAGGGAGACTTTGTCTTCTCTCCATTTCCACAAACAAGATAGTATGTTTAAAGATATTAATTCATCTGCAAAGTGGTTTTCAGCATTAGGCTGCAGTGATTTACCTAATAAGCCACTAGCTAATTTTTACTGTGTCTGTTCAGGGTAAGCGTAGTACAGCAGGAGGTGGGATTCAAATATGGGCTCTTCTGGTCCGAAGATGACTTCGTTTAGTGCAGCAGGGGGTGCAGTATTACAACCACTATCTTACACTTGATGGAGCTTTGATGAAGGTATTTTACCCCGAATCAATACAGTAAAAATGACCAAGTGGTATAAGTTGGTAAGTCGGTGAATACAGCTTAGTGTATAAGCCCAGTACTGTAAGTTATCGTGGAGAAAGGTGTCAGATAAATAATATCAATAATGCTGATTGGCTGTTCCTGATATTTGGTAAAAAGGGGGGGGGGGGTGGTGCTGTACAGCATTTCTGCTGGGGCAGTGGAGAGGTGTTGAAGAAATGCCCCCTGACATCACCCTGTTGCAGATCCTCCCCAGGGCACCAATTGCTCCCTTGTCTGACCCCAGGGGGCAGCTTCCTCTCCCGAGCTCAACCTGGTCCCGTCCATCATCAGGCCGGGATAGACCTGCCCCCGCACCCCCCCCCCCCCACGGAGAGTGTCCAGTTTCTGTTATCTCAGCGCCGGAGGGTTGGGCTGTTTGCGGCGAGGACGCAGTTCGCTATCGGTCCATCTTGCCGCATTCGACAACCGACGTGTCTTTGAAGGCTCCGCGTCAACCATCTCACCGCCAACCCCCACCCCACGCGCCGAGAGCCACAGCAAAGCGCACCTTATTAAACCACTTGATTTTGTTAAGTGTCGACAAGAGCGCCGCTCTCTTGGCTTTCAGCAACGCTGGACTGTGGTACGGGACTCCGCTCTCACCGCGGTTACGCCTCCGCGTTGGGATATAGGATAGCAAACGGGGATCTGCTTCCGTATGCATTGTTATTTATTTGGAGGTAGTCAGAGTCTGAGATTTATTATTTTTTTTCCTGTTCTCGCTGCCCCCCTGTTATTAAGGCCAACTTGATGTTCGCTTCTGCATGTCAACTGGTGGGGTGTAAATATGTAAATACTGGCTTTCTAATGAGGAATTTCCTGCTCTGGAGTTTCCTTGCCGTGGGCCTTGCTTGCAGGGCAGCGAAATGGGCCTGTTGTGTTACTCTTCTTTTTGCTGCCTTCAGCTCTCCTTGTGTTTGTGTGTGTCGAGCACGCAGCGCGTACTAGAGCGTGCGGTAATTTTTATCGTTCTTCTCGTTCACGTCACTTGCCCGCACCGAGTGCTGGATTCATTGCGGCTCCGTACTGCGTTCACGGCGAAGTTCTAAAGCGAAGCGTAACGTCCCATCGCATCGCAAATATCATTTGTTCCCGAAGATCTGCTCTCGAAAGCGAACGCTCATAAAACCAGCTCTTAATTACCGTCAAATTAAACAAGGAGAAAAGCTATTGCCTCGCAGAGCCGCTAAAAGCGCACGTATTTTTTTCCGCTAAAATTCCCTCCTTATTTTTTAAACATGGGGGGAAAAAAAATCCCCGCAACGGCGTCTAGAAATATCAGGACCGCTCCGAACACTTGAAAATTCAGGCCAGAGACCTGCACGTTCAAAAGCGCTTCTATATATAATTACATGCATAAAATAAAAGGTATTTGCACGTTCTTTTTTTTTCTGTCCCCGCTTACCTCACTGTTATTTTATTTTTTAACCTTTTTTTTCCCCGCTGTTTTTGATTGGCACGGTGATGCAGCAGGAAGAAGTTCTGACTCACAGCGGGTCTGTGGGTTCAGAGTGATGCAAATCCAGCTCGGTTTTCCCCGTGTTCACTTGTTCAGAGCCCAGGTGCTCTGGTTTCCTCCCAGTTCAAGTGGACTGGTAACTCCAAATAATAATAATAATATTAGCTGTTTTATTATTATTATTATTATTATTATTATTATTATAGTAACTAAAGTTGTAATCCTTGCAATTATTGTAATCCCCTCTCTGCTAAGCTCTTTGTAAAGTATTGCTTGTGATGCAGGACTAATACAAGAAATCACTCGAATAAAAACCTTTGCGATGATGGTGATGATGATGTTGCCTTTCCAGAAAATTCTGTGGCTTTTTAGCTGTAGGTGCAGCTTTGACTTTCTCGGTAGTATTCACAACTTTTTTGCGTGAGGGCTCATTATTATCATGAATGGTATTTTTCACAATGATTAGAAAAAGTCTCAGGATTTCTGAGATGCTCGCAAGCGGCGCGGCAGTAAGACAACAAGCATCGTGGGGGAGGGACCGCTCACCTCGTGTGCACGCGTGCTCGATGTCTTCGAAGCTCATATTTTGAAGTGAAATTTCTGTTCTTGCGCCGTGTTTCTTGTGAGTGAGCTGATGGCTCATTCTGCAAACTTTAGGGTACAAATTGCATGCTGAGCACTCCTATAAGTAGCAGTTGTTGTGCGAGAGAACATGATACCAGTTCTGTTTCATGGTCACCATAGTAAAAAAAAAAAAAAAGTGTGTTAATCCATGAGAGAAAACATGCTTAGTGGCAGCAGAATAAACATAAACACACAAATGGGGAAAAAAAGATGAAATAAGCAAATAAATAAGCAAATAAATAAGCAAATAAACAGAGTGAGAACTTATTATGGAGTCTGCATTCAGTGGTCTGCTCACACAGAGGCGGTCTGTGTTCCTCTCCAGCTCGCGGGGGCGTCGCGTGCGTCGGCTGGGGCCTGACGCCCCTGGGAGATGGACGGTGACGGACGGTGACATGGAGCGGCTCTGGTGACGCAGCACTTGGGCGGCCTTTTTGATGCGCGTAGCAGCTGTTGACCATTAACTTCTCCTGTCTGACTGAAGCCCGGGGGTCTTGGTCATGCATTCGCCAATACACACATTCACACGCAGACACACACAGTGGGGAAAAGCCCTACTCGGCTGTTTTTCCCTTTTCCTTTTGTTTTCTTTTCTTGTTTTCCTAAATCTCTCCCAGGTGCCCGGAGGGGGGTGTCTTAGAACAGGGTCGCCGTGTCAACAGCGAGGGCCCCCCCCCGAGGATTAATGACCTGTGAAACAATGTCCCGCACATCAGACCACATGCTGGTCGTGCCTGTTGTCCAGGTGGGGCAGAGTGACAAACCGAAGGCTGAGACGGCCACTCCATTATTCCCCCAATTCGTATCGCGGCCGCAATGTTTCCCTTTTAATTCTTTTATTGTTTCTGCACTAAATCTCGAATAAACCATCTGACTCGTCCATTATCCCGCTGGCCATTAATCACACACTAACACTTATCTTTTTTCTCCCCCGGCGGGAAACGGGACTTCTTCATAAATTGAATTTCATGAACAGGCGGGGTTGTTCTATGATAAGAGCCCATAGGAAGGACAGCGGAGTGCGGCTCGTGGTTCCCGGTGTTTTATTTTTATGTTCGTGAGTGACACAAAGATGACACGTCACGTCGCACCCTGGGCCCGGATTGTGGAAAAGTGTTTCTTCTTTTTATTTAAACAGAAAACTAAACTGCTTACGTATTGAAATGGGGGGGCAGCAGGCGGCGTAGTGGTTAGAGCGTGAGGGACCCAGGTTTGAATCCCAACTCCTGTCGAAGTACCGTCGATGAAAATACTTACCCTGAACAGATGCGGTAAAAAGTAAGATGCCTAGGGAAAGAATGTCAAATAAATAACGGTTAATAACAACAAATAGTAAATAATGAATTTTAACTCGGAGAACCCCTTGAAACAACGTGGAGATATTTAATGTTGAGAAATTTCTGATAGGCATGTATTTTAATTCGTCCCACTAGAGTTTTTCGCTTTGTATTGGGGGGGTTTGATGTTGGCAACAAATTTCTGTCTTTTCCATTTCCAGAAAAATAATAGAACTACAGGGGGAAAAAATTGCTGTCAGTGACTCAGCTCTCCACAGGCCTGACCTCTAACAAAGAAATGTTAGCAAACAAATATTTTGCTGTATCTCCGTACAGGAACGGCTCGGGGTGCATGGGGACGCCTTGCAGCTCCTGGGCTGCGGGTTCAAATCTAGCCGATTCTCTGTGGAGTTTGTACGTTCTCGCTTGTTGACTTGTCCAGTTTTCTCCTACTGTCCAAAGACTTGTTTCGGGTTGACTGGTCATTCTAAGCTGCTTGTAGCATGTTTTTTTGTGTGAGTGAATATGTGACGGACTGCTGTTCCGTCCAGGATGTCCCCCTTCTAAGGTTACTGGTAACAGACGGGTGCTTGTCCTTCCAAAACGCCTCCTGATTGTGACTGAACAGATGAAACATTTCTAGCTGAGGTTGTACTCTGTGATACTGTGCTGTGTACTGCGGTTCCATGCCTTTTCTCTTCCAACTTCTTCTATTGTCCTTCTTGAGGCCTATGTTCTCCCTGGAAGGAGGAAGTTCGTGAAGTGCTAAAATGGAGGTGATGCTTCACTTGGATTGGTTTCTCTCATAACCTTTGAGGTTACGGTCCCAATCCCAGGGAACCCGATTCCCTTTTAATGACACCGGTGCATGTCCCGGCCTGTCCAGTGGAGACTGGATTAATGCCCTGGAAAAAGGCTCCACCCATTTGATCGCTGCAACCTAACATCACCCCTCTCACCATCCAACTATTTCAGACACTTTAAAGCATTTACTAGGACCTCATCCAATATTCGAGATCCAAAACCTTGCATGTCTTGGCTCTTCCTTAAGACCATGTGGACCGTTCACTGTGTTCAACCCTCTTTGTTGCTCCTTTGTCACAGCTGCATTAGTGGCCGATCCATCAGGCTCCCTTTCATTCCTCTGGCCTGGAGGATGACTTGACAGAACTCTGGCTGAACTGCACGAAGCTTATTTGTAATAAGAGGTGCAAAGAAGTAACCACTTAATAGGGATCAAAGTGGGTTTTTAACTTTTCTTCTTCCCTCATAGCTTGAAAGCTCCTTCTGTGACAGCGCAACCGTCTTTCTGTCTACCTCTTGCCTCGGGCACCTGTCTCAGGCGAAGAGCTGCCGTGTCCTGGCTACTCCCCTTAAAGCGTCACGGTTGGGTTCAGAGGGAATGGGGAGGTGACGACAGGAGCGCGAAAGGTGCGGCACAGACCGTGCGTTCACAGTTCCTTCGTTGGGTGGCGCGCCGGTACGGACGCACCCTCTCAACCCGCCGTTCTTTCCAGCGAAGGTTGCGCTCCCGTTGGTAGACAGTTATGAACGATGTTGAGCGATTCTGTGGAAACCGGAGTAAATCTTCCTTTATCATGCGCTGTCGTCGTCTAATGAGAAGTTATTTCAGCTGTTTCCCCCTGGGGAGGGCGGGTGAGGTGCGACATGACACGCTGGTCCAGCCTCTGAAAGGGATAATTCATTTAAATATTCAAGTTGCATCGCTACACCGCTATAGCGGGTGTTCATTTTAAAACCTTTTCACATTTCTTTGACTCCGTCACCCAGTGTCACTCCTGCTCCGAAAGGTCATTCTTTCACAGGTCGGCGACCTTTCCAAGGGTCACGGCTCGCCGGGAAGCTGCGAGTCGCCGCCATCGCGCCTCATCCTTGAGCTCATTTGCGATTTTTATTTTAAGAACCCTCTTTGAACGTTAAGGTTCACAAAGTTGTTATCATTTATTCTTTGAGCTGACACCTTTTTCCAAAGCAAATCACGGTGGGTGGGGGGGGGGGTTGTAAACTAGGTGTACTTACACTCATTTACAAAGCTGGGCAGTTTTTACTTTATCGGTTCAGGGTAAGAACCTTTATTGAGGGTACTCTGTCAGGAGGTAGGATTTGAACCCAAGACCTTCAGGTTGCAAGCACCTGAGCGAGTGCTGTGTGTCGACCGTGCTGTAGCGGCGCGGCGGTTACACTTCCCCCAGGTGTCAGCGTCTCCGAGGCCCTCCCGTCGGCTCGGCTGTGGGCGAAAGAGCCGGCGTGCGACTGTACTCCCAGGTGCCCCATCCCCCGCCTCCTGCCAGCTGGAAGTGCTTTCCGTCCCCTGAGCTCCTCTTAATGGATCTTCTCTGCTGGAAGTGGGGGGAGGAAACATTAAACCTGAACCCACCCCCAGCCAGGCCTACGCACATCTTCTGTGAAAAGGGCTTTGATTTAAAATGTAAATTGGGCTTCAAGGCCATGTGTCGTGGGCTGGAAAGCGACCCAGAAGGCCAAGCAGCTCCCACCCAGGACCTCAATTTGTTTGGGAAGGTCATCCCTTCACGCTGAACCTTGTGACCTTCACTATACCTACCCTGCTTTTACATACCTGCGTTAAGGGGAGCGAGACCAACATAATATGGAACACGTCTCCCCGTCGCAGGCTGTTTGTCTTCATATCTGACCCTTGGGGGGTAAAGTGAGAGAAAAGCGGGTAAAGGGGTCGTTTTGGCACCTGTACCTATGCAGGTAAAACTAATAAAATCCATTCTTGCATGACTGGACTCATGCAAGGAGGGGACTCAATTCCACTGTGTGGTCATCTGGGGTTTGGTCATGTGTAGATAAATTGTACTGTGTTCCTGGAGTCGGGCCTCAAGGCAGGATGGTGCCCCCCACGTTCACCGGCCCCTCGCTCCATCTCTGCCAGTGAAAGGTTTACAGTACCTGTTGACCTGGCCTCATGCAGGGCCCCCAGCAGGACTACGGCTCTTAGCTGTGGCTACGCTTAACCTGCAGGGATTAAGGCGGCGTGCCTGTTTTAGCAGTGCTGATGGGGAAAGCATTGGGGGGGCTAGACAAAAAAGCTCAACAGTTGGGGCAGCAGAGTCCCATGTGGAAGAATCGCACATCCAGAGTTGTGTGATAAGAGTAGTGTTTAAAGGGTAGTGCCTTTGGAGATAAATCAGTGCAAGTTACTGTAATTGGCTTATAGTACAGTTGTTGGCTATCTTCTAGAAAACTATCCCGTAGTTGAATATAAGGGGACAGCAGGGGATATAGTGGTTAGAGCTGCTGCCTTTGAACTGAAGGGTTCAAATCACATCTCCTGCTGTAGAGTCCTTGATCAAGGTACTTACCCTGAACTAATATAGTAAAATTACCCAGCTGTATGAATTGGCAAATCACTGCAGGTAGTCCAACATTCAAAACTGCTTTCAAGAAAAGTGTCAAAAGAATAAACAAATGTGAATTCAGGTAATGAGCAAGGACCCAGCTATTTCCCTCTCTCTCACACGCACACACACACACACACACACACACACACACACACACACACACACACACTTACACAGCTCCTCTGGAAACACTGAAGTCTGGGTGTCAGTTCCGCTTCCCGAGAGCAAAAGGCAGAATGACTGTTTCTCAGCATCTGGCTAACACACGTGGAAAAGCACTAATTTATTTCCTTTTCTGTGCCAGCAGTTTTTTTATTTACTTTGTTTGCTTGTGTTTGTTCAGCATCTATTTGCGGTCTTTCATGCTCAGTTGGTTAGATTGTAATAAAAACTGCCTGGGAGCATGAGCTCATGTGGCAGCGTGAGTGTCTGACCCTGTGTGTGTGTGTGTGTGTGTGTGTGTGTGTGTGTGTGTGTGTGTGTGTGAGAGAGAGATTTGCATTCCTGGCACGACCAGACAACTGGCCCCCCAGGTGTTAGTGTTGGATTTTTTTTTCTTAGAGCTGATACTGAACCTCAGAAGGGGGACAGTTGGCAGGCCCAGCTCAGGGGGATCTTTGCTCTTATGGGTTGGACCAACAGTTAATTTCTTCCCCAGATAACAGCCTTGCTGTCTGTCTGCCTTCCCCCTCCCTGTAACCCACAAGTGGACCAGGAGTGGACACACCGGCCTCAGCTGTGTTGTAGTTGTTGAAGTTCCTGACCAAACCCAGCTTTTCCGTGTTCTCTGCCCTTCATTTTTGTCCACTCATAAAAACACACACAAACCCCTTTTGATGGGTCTCAGGAGGCTACAAGGAGCAGAAGTAGCCAGTTTAGAAGATAATCTGAGCAGCAGTTAGCATTGTGGTTAGCGCCATTGCCTTGTAGTCTGAATGTTTTAGGTTCAAATCCCCAATCCTGCTGTAGCAGCCTTGATCATGGACCTTTCCCTTAACGGTAAAAATTGCCCAGCTGTGTAAATGGATTGTTTGTCTCTTTGGAGAAAAGTATCTGCAAAATAAATAAATGTGACCCTCAGTTCTCATGTTTCCCTTTCTGGATGGGGGACTCCATACATGAGGAGATGGGGTGTTTACTGCACCCCCCAGTTAACATAATCCCTCAAAGTTCAGTCACGTGGGCGGTAAGAGAGTCGACACTTTCCTGGAAACCTTTTCATGTGGAAGCGCAGAGGCCCTTGTTTGAAGAGGCAGCACTTTGCTAAATGTCTCGCCCCTCTCTTTTTTGGTGGGAGGTGGACGACCGGTGGGGGTCCAGGATTTGGGGGAGGGGTGGAGTTACATCACGCAGCATGAAGGAGTTTAATCAGCTAAGTGCAACTGAGTCAAGAGAAGGGATTTTTGAAGAGCAGGTGCGAACCACACCTGTCGGTACTTTTCCATCCTGCTAATGAATATTCTCTCTGTTTTTGGTGGCGTCCCGGTGAGGATGGGGCCGTGTCCCCCTAAAGTGGACCATTTATGAACGGAACCACTTTACCAGTAGTTGGTTAAATCAGTGTGAGAGTTTGATGCTGCTTGTTTCTATACACATGAGTGTGTGTGTCGCTCAGGAGAGAAATGTGTACTAAACCACCTTCACAAGACATCACACTCTTCCAGCCATCCCAGCACAAGGTGGGGGGTATTCTGGGTCTGCCTCGTACATTTACAGAAATTGTAAGCTGTTTTGTTGCTGGGCCACCCAGCAGAATCTTACAATATGTGGATTATGATGCACACTTGAGAGATGGAGATCCATTTGTGTCTCTCAGTTTAGGTGATACCTTTCTGCAAAAATACTTACATTGAGCTTCTTGTGCTGTTTTACCCATTAATACAGCAGGGTAATTTGTACTGCATCTGTTCAGTGTTAGCACCTCAAAAGGTACCACAGCGGCTGCGATTCGAACCTGAATTCTTTGAGCACAAGACGCCATCTGCTGCTCCTAGACTGAGGAGGGGTCGCTTATAGGGTCTGCGAACCTATAAGCGTTACGCACCTTCACCTTGTAGTGAACTACAGATGAAGGAGAAGGGTGATATCTTAGGGTCCCGTTGTTGCGATTCATCCCACTTGTCTTTAACCTCTTTATGGTCAGAAGTGTGGTCTGATGTCACATCATGAGAAGTCTTTTGCGAGGTTGTGAGGATGTGAGCTGAAGGCTTGTGAATGGCCTGGGTGGCGAGGCTATTTTGGTGCATCACACGTCACCTGGCAGGTGTGTGTATGCCCACGCAGGGGGCTCTGTGATCTCCAGACACTGTGAGATGCCTCAGACTTTGCTCTGTTTTTGTTATGTCTTCACTGAACCACAGGCGCATAAAACCCTTTGTACTGTGGGCTTTTGCCGGGGTCGCTGCCACAAACGCAGGGGCATCCTTACCCGATTCCTACATCACATGACACCTCTTGACCCTCCTCGGCGACCCCTTAACCCACGTGTTTAGTAAACAGGGCCTCGTCTTCCGTCTTTGTTCGCACAGGATGACCCTACAGAGGCACCCAAAACAGCTCGGGACCGAGACTCAGCAGGCCTGTCCCCTGCCTCCGGCACAGTTTCCATGGAAATACACAGCACTGAAAGTGTTTATGGTTCACACTGCAATACTGAAGTTAAAGGTGATGTTTAAACGTTTTCAAATCTCTACAATGCGGTGCTTTGCAGCGGACCAAGGTTGAAACAGCAGACCCAGTTTGCCTATAGCGGTTATGGGTTTTCTGGCTCAGCTCAGATAGAAATTTGGCTGTCCTTTGGCAATATGGTGCACTTGACACGGCAGACTCATGGCACCTTCCATCCCAGAGGGCCGCCTTACGTGGAGTGCAAGTAACAGCTTGCGAGTCAACTGGCAGATGCCTGTTCTCCAATGGCAGCGCTGCCGCCGTCCTCGGTGTTTTCCCACTTGGCATCGACCTCTTTTTGTGTTTACCGGGGAATTCCGTGACTACGCTCGTCCATACAAGGAGATTGGGTGGCTTTCTCTCATCTCAAGGAATGCAGTCTCCAGCAGCACAAAGAGAGGACAATGAGACCTGGGAAATATGATCCTCGTGGTTTGTGTTTGTGTGCTGAACCTGGAAGGACATCACTGGGGCTCGTTGTTATGCCGAGTACCATCAAGTTGAGGTTGACTCATGGTAGTCACATATGCATAGTCTTCCTAGTAAGTTTTATCCTTTACTTATGTCCTTATTGTTGAAAGGGATGCATTCATTCTCAGTGTGGTTCAGTCCATCCATCTGCTTGCTGTTCATCCTCTTCTTCATGCAAGTTTTCCAGCCATCCTTGTCTTTCTGATAGAATCCAGTCCTCTCATGACGCGTCCATAGTATGATAACATCAATCTCACCACTGGATTGATTTGAGGCAACATCCGTCTGTTTGCTTCCCTGGCTGTCCAAGGGTGTCTTTAAAGATCTCCATGACTGTGTTTCTCCTGTCCTCCTCCTTCAGTGTCCACCTTTCACATCCCTACAGTGTTAAGAAAACACAACTGATAAAACAGTACTAACCTTTGGCCTGGTGGACACTTTGGCGTATCTGAGGACTGTCTCCTCATTTGCCTGGACCCTGTATCTGCAGTGAAATGGCTGTTAGATATGGGGCTTGTCCCATCCCAGGGAGGGTGATGGTGTAAGTCGATTACAGTTAGCAAGCAAGCTGGCAGTAACAGTACTTTTGGGTGTGGAGGGGCTGTTCAGTCACGATATCACTTCTGTGCCCAGTGTAATGGACAGGAGCATAAGGGGAGAGGGACCATCATGTTTTTCCCTTTCTTTTTGCACAAGCCTGGCAGCATCTTCGCTAGCTCTACACCGACCAAAAGCAGCTTGTTTGTGGGAACTCGTCTGTAACTGCGGTTCTACAACTTGGGGATCAGTCCAGTCCTCTGCAGTCTGCCCTGGTAATTCTTGTCAAATCCACTGATTCCACCCAGGTGACAGACGGGTTCAATACGCCCGAGGGACACGCTGTCTGAACACACACAAGGATTAGTGCTCAGATCCCACAGAAGCTGGGATCCATCTTTGCCTATGTGAGGTTTGCCTGTTCTCCCTGTGTTTGTAAAGGTATAAGAGCAGGCGGAATTTGAATCGGTAACCTTCCGAACGCAAGGTGTTGATGCTAACAGGACGTTAACGTTCCCTTCCCAAGTTTAAAAGTCTTAATTCGAATAAGTCAGATGAGCGCAGAACACAAAGGTCAGTTTTATTAAAAAGCACATAGGTGTCACCCTCATGTCCCAGCAGCTCGGAGCCTGACAGATGCTAGAAAAGCTTTTTAAAATCAGCGTGAAGCCAAAACAGAACAGGAAGTGGGGAGTGGCGGGAACTGTGACATCATGTTGCCTAGCAATGACTCCTGAGGGCCTAAATATGTTTTCATAATGAAGTTTCCCACAATAAACAAGACTCTATGTATTTTATTTCATATCATTCATTTATCTGACACTTCTCTATAAAGTAACGTACACTGTTAGAGTTTTGCACTAAGCTGCTGATAATTTACCCATTTATACAGCAGGGTAGTTTTCACTGCATTAATTCAGGGTAAGTGCCTTTATCAGTGGTACTACAGTGGGAGAAGGATTCAAATCCAAGTGCTTTTAACCACTACGCCACCTACTGCCTCCTTTTAAAAAGAAGAATGACCTCATATTAATAGACCTGCAGTATTGTAATGCAATATTTTACATATATAATATTATGCTAAAAAATGATTTTTCAACCATGTTTGTTTCTGCCTGGATTACTCTCAGCAGTGTTTGTTTAAACAATATTGATGTTATTATTAGCAAATACAATAAATGCGACTTATAAGAAATATTATTCCTGGAAAAGGATAACGGATTTAAAGTTATTGTGTCTTAAAAGTTTATTTAACTTTAAATTAAAACTCTAAATGCTAAATATACGACCATCATTTGTAGGCCGCGTGTGGCGGAGATGCTTTCGTAATTGAGATGACTGAATATTTGCATGCGTACGGTTTCCTGAGAACGTGGCCCCCCGATCATCGAGCATCAAGGTGGACAGGAAGTGGCTGTCGCCCTCGGCCACCAAGTCACAGCAGCGGGTTTTAGGCCGGGTCGAAGGGTCGATTCGTCGGACAGCCTACAGGTCCTGTGGGAACAAACAAGAGGAAGATCCTGTTTGCACACACGGGGATTGTTAACATTATTACTGTCTCCCGTTTCAACAATGGAGCAAACTCTTCTGGAAAGTTCCACGGTGTTGCATCATTTCTTCGTTTTTTGTTTTTTTTTTGTTTTTTTTAAATATCCGTCAGATTGTGTTTCAGACAACAGCCTCACAACGAACGCTGGGATCAGAAACATATCTTGTATTTTCCCAACACTTACTAGACCCCAGGGGAAGAACACAGTGAAGCTTATGAGCTTACAAGCATATTAAGGAGGCTGTAAGAAGAATGTGGAAGAAATTAAGGAAAAAGCAATAACAAAGCTGCACCCGCATGAGTTTTGCGTTAAAAGTGTAGGGTTGCTCCTTTTGGTAGAGATCACGCTGCGCCGAACCAGACAGGTTTGACTTCTCCAGGCCGCTTTGATGGACACGGATTTGATTTCACTCCGCCGATGAGCGGCCCGCTTCCCGAGCCCTCCTCTGACGTCGTGGTGAGATGGAGGTCACGGCCAAACAGAACTAGATATCAGTCCCATATTCTCAGCAGGATGCCCTGAGGTGGAAATATTGCAGCTAATATGGATGGAATTTCATGTTTTAAACCTGTTCTAATCAAGGTCAACATTCAAAGAATGGAGGGTAGCATGTAGACCTGGGGTTCAAATCCCACCTCCTGCTGCAGTACCCTCCAAGGTCAAGGTACTTACCCCAAATTGGTACAGTAAAAATTACCTTCCGAAACTAAAATATTTATTAAACTGGTAGTTTAATAAATATTTTTTATTACACACCTGTTTAAGTTTAGTGCTGCTGATATTGCCATTTCTGTTCTCATGCAACTTATGTAGCTCATACCTAGACTGTAAATAATCTGATTATTTTAGTAACGTATTTTCTTCAGAATTTGTTGCTTTATTATTCGTACTACTTTAGTGTTATGTAATGTCTGTTCTTTTGTGTTAAAAGGGACGCCCACAATGACTGATTTTTACCAAGCTGACGTCAGACCATCCTGAAACATATTTGCAGAAGATATTACATATTAAATTGCTAAGTATGAATAAAATGGGCAAAAGCAATATAAGCATAATAAACGCATAGATATGTAAATAAATCAAAGAAATAGTAAATGATGTCATAAATGATGTGATGTGTGATAATGGCTGATAACATAAATAATAATAATATGGGCTGCAGTGGTGGTTTCTCGTGGCTGCCATTTTTTGTTCCCATGTGTATGTGTGTGTGAGATTTTTTTTATTGCTAAACTTCATCTTCACACACATGCTGTGGCAACACCAATCCAGGGCACTTTCAGATCCTGGGATTAACCCATATGGGGTCTTCAGGTGTTTGAGTTCCTCTCCTGGGCTTATAGGTTTTACATACAGTAATTCCCTGCTTAGAGGAGCAGTCAGGCTCATTTTATTACAGTGGGTGCCGTGTGTGGCCCGGCGCCAGGACAAAGGGCATTGTTCTCGGGACAAACAGGGAGATTAGACAGGGACAGTGGCGGGACAGTGTTGACCTCTGACCCTGGCCAGT
Source organism: Heterotis niloticus (assembly GCA_018136845.1). NCBI lineage: Eukaryota > Metazoa > Chordata > Actinopteri > Osteoglossiformes > Osteoglossidae > Heterotis > Heterotis niloticus. Next base: position 10,291,287 of record CM030889.1, read on the forward strand.
TATTCCTGTCCTTGAGAGCGCCGACCAGACAAGCTTGACCCCACCCTCAGTTCTGTGGATATGAAACATGTTTCTTTATGAGTGGAGACCTAACAGAGTGTGCATAAATATTCTAAAAGTTATAAATATTTCCAAGCACCACCAGGCTCTGGCAGATATGGTTTCTCTCAATATCTTCACCTCTCATTTTTCCTCTGACATGAGTGGAGAAGATAGTTTGCCTTCTCCATATCTCACCTGAAGACTGCAGCCAGATATCGTGTGCCCCCCCCTCCCACTATCTCCCACACGGACTGACACACCCTGTGACTGGAGCGACCACCAGGGTTCGTACCTGTTTGTAGGTGTGTGAACTGACTAGACGCATGTAAATGTGGACCATCTGCCCTACCACAGGGATCAGTCTGTAGAGGGAGAGGCTTCCTTCGCCTTCCTTCCTTGCCCTCTAGTAAGTTTCACCAAATGCACAAAGATGTTGTACTTGTGGTTTTTTGAGGCTGAATGAAACATGGACAAACAGGAACACTCTTACACTCTTCCATTCAAATACCCTTACACTCCTACACCCATATCCTATTATACTCGTACACTCTTTCATTCATTCTTATATACACATTCGTACACCCTTACATTTGTCTGCACTTACACTCGTACCCTCATTCAAACACAAACTCTTACAACAGTGCTTCCATACACTTGTACCGTCGTGGTTAAAGCTCTTTCCTCGGACTTGCTCAAATCCCCCCGATTGCTGTTGTACCCGTGGTCGAGGCACTTACCCCGAACTGATGCAGTAAAAATGACCTTGCTGTATAAATCAGTAAATCAGTGTAAGTAGCTCACCGCCATAACACCGTCTAATAAATAAAAGTAAACGGTTGTTGTCTACAGCCATGATCTCTCCGCAGACGCTCTCATCCCTCCTGCCAGTGAGCCGCTGTCAGTCTCCTACCCAGTCGGGTTTGACTTATTTGCATGTTGAAAATGAGGTGCCCCCGACGGCCTGCCTTGCTGCTGAGGGACTGCCACGATGCTGACATTAATGAGACACGTCGCTCGGGTTCCAGCGGCGGTCCTGTTGTCACCTTTCGCTGCCGGTTTGGACCCGCTTGGCGGAAGCGGCCGCGTGGGTGAAATTGTTTACATTTCATTTATTCATTAATGGATGAAAGAAGAACAACTCATCTTAGGAGGGGAAATGACTCAAGTGTTTTTTTTTTTAGGGTGTCGTGGTGGAGAGCTCTCATAGACAATATGCTAGGCCTTTATTATTTAAAAAATTTTTAAAATAAATAATCTGAAAAAAATTATTTTTTCCCTAAAGTCCTGTCTGAATTTTCCTGTTTTTAACCAGTTTATTGTTAGATTTACTAGTGATTTGGGACCCTGCTGTGATTTACTATAAATAGTTGTAATAATGCAGTACGATATCGCTGTTAATGCATAAAGAAGGTTATGTGGGACCAAAATGCGTTTATGTGACAGCCATATAGATATCATGTCAATGGCAGACCATGAGTTTGCATCGAGATTTCAGAAATTTGATTCAGTTTAGCAGCTGTCGCAACTCTTTTTTTTCTAATCGATGTTTACTTAGTTCACACTCTTATCCAAGGCGACTTATGGCGCTAAGCTACTTACACTGATTTACCCAATTATACAGCTGGGTAATTTTTACTGTATTCATTCAGAGTAAGCACCATAGTCAAAGGAGTTACAGCAGGAGGTGGGATTTAAACCCATGCCCTTCATACTGCAAGACGACAGCTCTGAGCCCCTCCAGGTAGCCATAAAAATGCAGACGGATCCTCCAGCTTAGCAAAGAAAGACTCAAAATACCAGATTCTTGAATTCAGTACCGATTTCTCTTCTTTCTTGGTTTTTTTTTTTTTTTTTTGCACAATATTTCATATTTCTGCAACTACTCCACTTGGCACCCAGATCAATCCTCAACCCCCCAAATGTGGGAGAATTGTTTTGTAGATATTTACCTTTTTTCCAGGATATGATTCTCTTTAAAGTCCTTGCTTCCCCCCGTTGGGCTCTAATCCTCTTAGGCCGCAGCCCCCGGCCGAGAGCCCCTAGCAGGGGATGTTTCGCTGGGCCGCCTCTGTTTTGTTGCCCTCGCTGCGGATGGGAATGGGATCAGTCCCTCTCAGTAGAGCCACACACAAAGTTTGGAGCTCGATGGGGCGGTAGAGATTATTCAAATGAAGTCTGAGTGTTGGGGTACTCTAGGTAAGACCCCCACGGCACTCTTTTTTTCTTGCTGTCTAAGCCTATTGTATACGTCAGCGGGTTCACTGGATCCCTGCTTCCACGGTTTCTGGCTCTTTCCATACACCTCCTCTTTTCAGTGCCAGTTCAACAGAGCTCCTACCAAAGCATTTGGAGGAATTATTTTCCCTCCCGCCTCTTTGGCTTCTTTATGCTCTGTGGATGGGCAGTATCTTCACTATTGATACTGAATCCTTTGATAGAGTGTTATGTTGGATTATTTGGGCTCTCTACATATATGTCATGAGGTTCTCCTCATGGCTGTCCATGCTTCAGAGGGGCTTCCTCACGCCTCAAAGGTCAAGGGTAAGAATTGGGGGGTGGCGGGTGTCCCTCCATTTTTGGGCACTTGATAATCCCACTCAGAGTCCAACACTGAAGGGCTGTGGTTTGCCAGTTTTGGCTCCAGTGTGGTGAAATGAGGGCCCTCTTGAGCTGCAGAATCCTTTTCAACATTCAAAAAAAGTATTAGAGCACATCTCTTGCAGATTCATTTCTCTTCCAATCTCCTGACAGCTGCACAAACGTTGTATCCCCTATCAATTGTAGAGGCATCTACCGCTGTAAGTGTAAATGCCAGTCCCCTCCCATGGCCGTCTGTGCAAACGCGGCCTTTTCTGCGCTTAGTGCACGTTTGCTGGTCGCATGCGATGATCAGGAAGTGAGCCTTTCAGGGTGGAGGACCATGGTGGGAACATGACCCTAACTCAAATTGGTTTGTTTAAGGGGTTTCAAGTTCAGTGGGAAGCCAGGCTGTAGGTGTAGTTCCCTCCAATCCTCTCTGTCCTCTCCTTCAGGTCTGGACAGCCGTTACATCACAGTAAACATGGTCCAAGCAGCCTTCTGAATGAACAAAGCACAATGGACAGATAATAGTGCATCATTATAAGCCTTAGGTGGCACATTGGCACAGTAACACGTAGTTCTGCTACCTCTGGGCATTGGGGCTACTGGAGTGTGCGTTTGAATCTAGCTCAGTCTATGCGAAGTTTGCAGGTTCTCCCTGTATCTACACCGGTTTTCTTCTGCAGTCCAAAGACGTGCGTTTCAGGTTTTTTGCTTTCTCTAAAGTTGCCCATAGTGTTTGCATGTGTGTGGCCACCCTGTAATGCACGGGTGTCCCATCCAGCTGTGTTTCATGGCCTGGTGCCCTGTGACTCCGGGATGGATTCTGGACCACTCAGGATTAAGCAGTTAGTGATAGTGGATAGATGGATGGATGGATTATGAGCTTTATAAATCCAACTGGTTTACTGTGTGAGGGAATGATGCCGCTATTATCATTCGCAACACAAGGGGGTTAAACTCATTTCACAGTATCACAAAGATGAAGTTATTAAAATTACTAAATAACCTATGATATAGAGGGTTAATTTAGCATGGATTTATTGCTAATTCTAAAGCCGGATATTATTATAGTGCGTTGTTTATTGCAGTTGGAGGATAATAATTAGGTCCATTTGTACCATAATCCGAGCAATTGTGCAGCTTCTCATGTGGGGAACAATACAAATCCAGGGGAAAAAGAAAGAAAGAAAATGACAAACTTAATGACCCTTAAAGCTGTAAAGTAGCTTCTGCAGCACTCGATATTTCATACACAGTGCCCTTTAATGCCTCGCTGACCTGGGAACAGCCCTTTGGTTTCAGAGGGCCCTCTTTTCGGAATCGTAGTCCATTTCTCCTGGCCCAGAGTATCATTTATGCCGACGTGCCCTTAGCATTCATTTACCAGAGTTCATTGTCATTATATGTTGATGATACTTCCTCCCTCATACTGATACAAAACCAAGTGGTCTTTAAGAAGACGTTCACGTGTGGGTGCCCCAGGTGTGAGTCTGGGCTGCGTGCGTCGCTATGTGTCTGTGTGGGGGTGGGGATGCAATACGAGAGCTTTCGGAGAGTCTTTGCAAAGTTAATGTTCATTGCATCCGCATAAGCTCTGCAATTTAAACACATTAGGACGTGAACTGATGTGACCCTGGACTCAGTAATAAAGATATGGGAGTGTCTGGGTGTCGGAGGAGCTGAGATGGAAACCATGGCCGGGTGATGGTGGAGGTGGGGTAGATGCCTCAGTCGGGGTCGGAAGAGCCTAGGTTCGTATCCCATTTGTGGGATGTGGAGCTGGGGTTGGTAACTCATCTGTTGTCAGATGGCATGGATTGGCACCATACTGGTGTTAGAATAGCTGGGGTTCATACCTCAGTTGGCTGTTGTGGAGCTGGGATGGGTATCTCAGTGGTGTCAGAAGAAGTAGAGTTGGTGCCTTAGGTGGTGTCAGAGGAGCTAAGGCTGGTATCTCATTTGGGCGATGTGGAACTGGGGTTGGTTCCTCAGTGTTGTCAGAAGAATTGGGGTTTGTGCTTCAGTCTGTCTTAGAATTAGAGTTAGCACCTCAGCAGGTGGGAGAATATTTGGGGTCGGTGCCTCACTTTTGCAATGTAAAGCTGGTGTTGGTACCTTAGGCCAAATAAAGAAGCAGGGTACTTGATCTGTGTTCTAGCAGATGCAGCTGGCATAATCCCTGATACAGAAGATCAGAAAAAAATTAATATGCTCTGCCTCTGAGCTGGGGGATCATCTTTGTCAACCTTGAATCCCGAGAAGATCTTGGCATAGTACTGTAATGCTCTACAGTACATATTGTGCTCTGTCAGCACCTGTAGGGTTACTCCAGTCCTGACCAAATAGCTTTGCCATCTGAAAGTCTCTTTGTAACGATTAAGCCTGAAATACTAGGACTTTGCAATGCAGCTACAGGCATCCTTTTCGGGAAAACCATTTCAACGAGCTCTGCGTGATGTTGCCTAGCGCAGCTGATCTGAGCTTTCTGTCCCCCTCCGAAAAGGAAAGCGCCTCTGCGGATTGTACGAAGAAAGCTGAGCTTTTCTGTGGGCCTGCTTGCTCCTCGTCTAGACTGGCTTGAGGCAACATATCCCTGCTGTCTGGACAGTGGTGGCATATCGTATATTTCCAGGAGACAATTCCTTTATTTATATATGAGTTAAATATGCCCAAGAGACCAGGTCTGAGATTAGGTATCTGCAACCCGAGTGGCAGCCGGGATTGACACAGGGCTCTTACTTGGTTCTGACTTGATTAGGTCAAACTGAGGAATGAATGGGTTTCCTTTTTGGAGATGGGGGGGGTTGAATGTGGTAAAAGAAAAATGTATTAAAGACTGCTGAATGGGGCAGGGGTTTTGAGTTTTCTGTCAACCGTAGAGAACCAACACCCTTTTGTCTTGTTCAGATGGGTTTCTGGCAAAGGTTACGCATGGACTGGAATGAAAATGTGCCGTAGTGTCATCTGGTTCATCTGTCCATCATTTACGAAATTGGCATTTGAGGTTTTGGAAAGACGGTCGAACAATGACTAAATGAAGAAGCGATCTGTTTCGCTTAAACACCGAGGGGTTAATCCAAGACTCCTCGAGTTTCCCACCCTCCGTCTGCATCTGTCTCCCATCTACGAACCTCACAATGCGCTGCTCCGTGGGGGCGGACGGGCGCTTGGACCAGCTGGAGCCTTCATTTAATGTATTAGTGAATTACACCTCGCTAAAGATGAGGAAGCGGTGATGAAAATACAGTCTGGAGGTCTGATGGTACCACAGCACATGAGCAATCTTCATTAGCACCTCTTTGTAGCAGATGCAGTAAGTGTAGGAAGGCGTTGCTGTGGTACCTGCTTCCATGCCAGCAGGCATTGCTGCTACCAGGCACACATGCCCGTTGGCTTCCCGGCTGTGCGCAAGAGCTTCCAGAGCTCAGCCGCTCGGGCCCCCGTTCCATCTTTCTGTGGAATCCGGCCTCGATTTATATTAGGGTTTGTAAACTTTTTAAAGCATTCAAAGTGTTGCACTGTCCTGGTCTCCCATTGCCTCATGGCCTGTGAATATCCACAACCTTCAACTGAATAAGTGGCTACACAAAATGTATGGATAGATGGATATTTATATACATAGGTAGTTGGATGGATGTATGGATGGGCACATTAATGAATAAATAGATGTTGATAGAAGGGTGGATGGCTGGACTTGGCCAAAGTGCATCTGACTTTTAAACACTTCTCTGTGGTTTGTTTCTACATCTCTAACACAGTCTATTTCTTCTTATGTGCGGGAACAACGCAGCGTGGCGGTGGTATTAACTTGGGAACCACCAGTTAAAGCACTTTATTTTAGCCTACAGTTGCGAATAAATGTTTTTAGCCTCTTCACACTCTGAGGGGCTTTTCTGTAGCTCCAAGCGACATTAACAATCACTTAGTGCTTCTCCTTTGAAGTGGACTCATAATCCGGAGTGTCACATTCTTCTGGTTTGTTCAGGGAGAAACACCTTTTAAGAAATTAGTCTGGTGCCAGATTTCAATTTAGCACCAGAACAGCCGTTTCATTTTGCCTTTCAAGCTTCTACTCCTCGCCTCAGTTTAAGGGTGGGGGGTGTAATTACTTCAGCAGGTAAGTATTTCTAATGCAGGTTAATTCAATAAGGATTTGGCTGTGCGGTGTCTTTTTTAAAGGGTTTTAATTGTAGCGCCTTGTCATCGATGTTCATTGTCACTTTCTGCGGCTCTTCGCAAGAGCCCGGAACGGAGCGAATGGCGCCTGCGGTCGAGATCCTCCTTTCTGAGCGGGACCGCGGTCACCTCCAGCAGAACAATAGCAGCCTTCTAATGAATTTTGACAGTTCAAGAAGAATCTTTTTGTTGAAAAAAGGGTTCTGCAAGATTGACAATGTTCAGATGCTTTGCTTCGCTTCTAGCTTTTGTGTCCTAGAAACAAAAAGTAGATGAAAACCTGTATCTGGTACCTTTGATCCTGGATCTGCTCAAGGTTAAAAATAAAAGTCTCGGCAATCCAAGCAGGAAACTGCAATGAGTTCCAGTGCGGGGTTTGAAATGATCTGTCTACGTGTCCACTTTGTTTATTGTGCCCATATTGCTTCGATTAAAGTGTTTCTTCTCTCTGCTGCTCTGATTTCTGCACAAAGGCCTGTATGTCTGGCCAGTAAAACTGCGGGTCGAAGGTCTCAGTTAGGAGTTGGGGAAAGAGGTGGAGCATGGAGTCCTCTTTGCCCAGAGGTCATTTTTTCCCCCTGTGAAAGTGCCACGGGTAACCCCCCTACATTCAAATAGTTACGCTAAACGGTCCCTGACACATCAAACCCTTTTAAGCAGCGAGCTTTGTATTTGTGATTTAAGAAGGATGAAGCATGTGAGAGGCACGCCTCCCAGCAGTCGAACTTTCCAGTTCTGATGGGCCTTGTGAGGTTGAAATCCGCGACTCGATGAGTCGAGATCTTGGGACCGATAACGTGCTTCCCGTAATTTCGTCCTCGGGTAGGGTAACCATGACGAACCATCACTAGGAGAGATGTTTTCCTGCGGCTGTTGGACCACAGCGCTGTTGAGAAGAGAGGATGAAGTTTTTTGTCGTTTCGCTGTACACAGGTATTGTACGGTACCGGCACTGTACAGAACAAAATGCTTAGGTGAACCCTAAACCTACCTGGTGCCACACCATTCAGCAAACATGGTTTATGCATATAAATTTTTTACATGTACAGGATACAGATACAGGCACGATAATAAATGCAAACAAGACAAGGGAACATCATTCACTGATTTTTTTGAGTTAGTGGTCAATATTTTTAGATGTAATCTGTTCATTTGTTCCTCAAAACAGACCAAATGCCAAAAAAAACAATGACATTACTTCCATATTTCTTATGGGGGAAAATTCCTATTAATTCCATGGCAATTCTAAAATAAAATATAGAATTAGGTCTACTTTCATGAAGTGCATAAGGGATTATAAAATTGGAATAAATAACAATGAATAAAAACATTATGTAGTTGAAAAAAATGTACAAATGTTTTCATGACATGAACTTACTGCGATAGCGTGCGAACCAGCTTGAAGGACACGAAGGCTGCGCGTCAGAATGAAACGAAAACTGAAATGCGGTAGTTCGAAATACCGAATACAAGCATGCGAGCTGACGGCGGCAATGCGGCCAAGAGTGTGGGTACACGGTTCCCACAATGCATTGTGTCTCATAGTCTCTCTCTCAAAGGAAATAATGCGCAAAAAGCGGGATATCAGCAGGTCAAATGACAGGGCATGAGTCTATCATGGGAAGCTTTTAGGATAAGGTTCAGATTTAGTGCTTAGTGGACATGTTAGTATAAAAAAAGTATAAAGTGTCAAGTTCAACCAAAGTGATAGAGTTTGCGATAGAGCAGGTGTGCTGTATCTGGGGGAGTCAGGAGTAATTTACTCTTCAATATTCTAACCGCTTCACGAACAAAGTTGTCCACATCCCTGGTGGAGTTGGACTGTTTGCTGTGGTAACATCTCCTGGATGGTGTGGGAGCAAAGTCCACGGCATGGGTGCGAGGGCTCTTTTGATAACATTGTCAGCCCTTCTTTCTGTATTCCTGAGTAGGACAAACGTACGCCAAACACAGTCACCGTTTCCCCCTCCTCTCCACCAGAGACGATAGCAGCAATTGTGATTGTTGGTTGATATGGAACAGGTGACACGAATATGAATCTTTGCTGTCTTCTGATATCTGAGGCAGGCTGGCATCTTCCCCACACCGGGCTCTATTATTGATGATGTGGACGTTATGTGTGCATCCATAATGTATCATAGTTTTCTTCAACATCTCAGCATCATTCAACTCTTGTAGTTCTTTGGGGTTAAACAGTGGCCGTTGCTGCATAATTGAAATGCTCGACCCCCAGCAAAGCTCCCAGACTCCTTGGCTTTCCTCGCAAGATCAGGTGGCTTAACGGTTAGAGCCATCATCTTGCGGTTGAAGCGCCGCAGCTCCGAATCCCGCCACCTGCTGTATTGTCCTTGAACACGGCACTCACCGCGCAGCGATACAATAGAAGCTACCCGGCTGTTTAAACAGGTAAATCAGCGTATGTGGCTGAACGCCATATCTCTCTTTGGAGAAACAAGTTAACCCTACCCAAAGCAGTTTGCACAAACAGGGCGCCATTATTTGTGAAACTTGTTCCTCCACAACACAGTAATGAGACGAACAGGGAAAAGTCCATCGCCGCTCCACTGCAAGGGGGAAGAGTGTAAAAAAGGCGATTAAGAGTCATAATATGGAGTCCCCGCTGAAGGGAGAGAGATGTAATAGGAGTTATGGAGTCCAGGCGCAGTCACATGTTGCCGAAACGCCGGTTTCACACAGTGAGCCATAGCAGCTCCTGATTGTGTGTTACTTCTGGATGTAGCACTGTAATAAAAGCCATGCGGTCATAACCGGCGGCCTGCTGTGTGCGCGCAGAATAAGATTATAGGTGAGGCAGTGCTTTAATGTTCCCCAGAACTCCTGGCTGCTGAATATAGTACTGGACCTCAGGGGGCGTACTGGTTAGAGCTGCCGCTTTGCAGTTTAAAGACCCACATTTGCATCCCCCCTCTCCCCTCCCCTTCCGCTGTAGTGCCCTTGGACAAGGTTCTTACCCTGAGTTGATGTAGTAAAAATGACCCTACTGTATAAATGGGTAAATGAGTGTGGATTAACACTGTAAGTTGCTTTGTCGAAGATAGATCGCGGTGCGTAATAGCGATGCCTTTCGCCCAACTCTTGTGGCAGCTAACCTCAGATTACCCTGTTTTCGCTGCTAAAGCGAGCGTAAGATGGCCAGCGGGCCGTCCGATGGAGGCAGGGTTATCGGTTGCGCGGAGCTAAGCCGAGCATTCGGGCCCGCGCTCTGCCAGGCCTCCTTGTGGGGGCGCACTGCCGAACCCAGCGGGTGCTCTTGTAGCGTCCGCGGTGCTTAAACCGGCGGAGATCGTCGCGTTCATTTGCATACCTGCAAGAGAAGAGCAGAGGGGGGCAGCGAGATGCCCGCAACTTAAACCAGTTATCCGTCGCAATTAAGCAGCTCCGCAGGGTTCTTTGTCAAGGTAATATTGTTCTTGTGTCAATCTTTTATTCCCCTTGATTTCCTTAATTTGATCTCAGAGGGTCTCCCCTCCTCTTGCCCCCCCCATCACCGTCGTTCCCGCTTCCTGCCGAAGGATGGAAAAACGCGATGCATTTTAAGCAATAAACGCAGAATGCAGAAAGCGCTAGAACACGGACCGGTCTGCCAGCGAAACTAGGAAGCAGAAAGTAGAAATAAAACCTCATTGTCATGACTCTTTCAGATTAATGAACAAATTCACGGGAGACGGCAGGGGGGTGCAGCGGTTAAAGAGGCTGCTTGCGCTGCGAAAGAACTGGGCTTGAATCCCACTTCCTGCGGTGGTGCTCTTGAGCCACCTTCTAGCCCCGGTGTCTTACAGTAAAAGTGACACAGGTGTAAGCACGGGTAAATGGTGAGCCGCTTTGGTGGAAAAGTGGCAACGGAGAAACGGGAGCGTCGCTTCATGCGGCTGTTGCGCGGCGGCCATACGCCGCCACTTGTTTACCTGCATTTGCAGAATTGAACGCACCGCAAGAGCGCATTTTTCAGGGCAGCGCGTGTTAACCACTTCACGGCTCGTGTTGTTTTGACAACGCCGTGCTTTGTGTTTGGTTTATCTGTTTGTTTGTGTATTTTTAAAGTAGGTGTGGGCCAGAAAGCAAAATGTGCTCATCGCCATTCCAACCGAGAGAATTTTCCTTTCCTTCGGAATTGGGACGTGATTCAAATTCAAACAGCAACTTATGCAAATTGGCCAGTAGACGGTATGTGTAATTACTTTTTTAGCTTTAAGTCCTTTTTTCCCTTCGCTGTTTCCCTATGGCAGACACTCATCCCGGATGAAAAAAAAGACAGAAAATGAGATAAATGGCCAACGAGTTTGTGGTGCTTGGATATGCAAGATGGACTCAGGTGCCATCAGAATGGCCTTTGGACCCTGGCTCATTTGCATGCATGTCAAATTTTAAAAGCCTGTTGACAGGAGGGAAAGGTACAGTCAGCTCCCGCAGCTACCTGTCTGTAGCAGAGCAGTAAGGTCGATTCTCAGAATAGACAGATTTTTTCCTTCTTTTTTTCTCATTCAGTAATAAATTCATTTTAATAAAAGTATTTAGTGCCATTTCAGTGCGGCAGTGTGTATCACTCTGAATTTATAGCGCGGTCGCATCTTACCTGATTTTTTTTTTCTTCTTCCGAGTCTCAGTTTAGGTGGGTGGTCTTCGGCTACTTTGTTCAGAAAAACATCCTTACATATGCACGAGCGATGCTTCAGACCCCCCGTTCGGTGTCTCGTGATGCCTCCAGATAACCCCACGTGCATCTTGGTGTTCAGCGCCCTGCTGTGACCATTCCTTGTAGAACTGTATAGTGAGTATTGCTGTAACCTGGTGAACAACTATTTTCTTATTTTTATGATGATTAGTAGCGTGTTTATTGGTAGCCTACGCTGTGAGACATGCGTGAAAATTCTCTTTACATGCCGAGTCGTTCCCACCAAACCCCCATGTAGGCTGCCAGGTGATTGATCCCGTGACACCTTCTCATGGCTTTTTCTCCTGAAAATGCGTGGGTTGGCCCAGACCTTTGTCCTCCTCTTTAGAGTCCCGAGCACGAGGAAACCTGCTGTTGACATCTTCGCTTTTGCGTGTGCTTGTGCCAAGTTCATGCATTACATTTATTAGTTCAGTGGCCACAAGTGCAAAAGCAGCAGACAGAAAGGATTAGACACACAATTACCGAAGTGCAGCCGGTTTGTCCAGCACACGTATTTAGGCAGGAAATACAAAATTGATCTTGACAGATGCTGTTGGACTCCCGTGTAGCTGTCAGGAGATTAGGATAGAAGTGGGACCGAAAGGAAGAGACCCTTCTTGAATACTGGGAGGAATTCAGCAGCACTGAGGGACAGAGGAAGCAAATTCCACCACATGGAGGCCAAAACCAAAATTCAGGTGGACCCCCTGTGAGCGGAACCACCAAGCGGCCCCAGGTGGAAAACACAGTGCTTCTGCTGGGGTCTTGAAGGAAAGATCTCCCAAAACTCTATATATGGGCAACCCAGCCTTTCTGTTTAAAAATAACTTGTCAGACTTTGCAGGCTCACTTTTCATCATGTTTTTTGAAGGAATATTTCCAAAAATCTGAACAAGAATAGCAGTGTAATTTTTAGTTTATTAGCCACGTTGTAATGAGTCGTGAATAGCAAATCACCCCTTATTAGTCTCTTTTATCCGTCCTCGAAATATAAGGATAATAAGATTCATAATGTTAGTAATCGCAATAATTTTGACTATACTTTTAAGAACAAAGGCCAACGAAAGTTTTGTTTTGAAAGGACTCCCCCCCCCCCCCATAAAAGTACTTTAGGTGGTAGATGTAATACATATAATTAAAAAAGTGAGACAAAAAGCACATATAATGGGGCAGTTTTGTTGAGATGCAAAACTTGTTTATTTCCAGCCTGAAGTGGGAGATATAATGTTTGGCAAGGGTGCGTTCTAAAGTTCAGTTAAAATTGCCGTGTTGTATTCATCCTCGCTTCGTTTTTGCCGTGCCATTTTTATTATTCACGCGGCCACCGCTCCGACGGCAGGGCGCGTTTTGTGTTGGAAGGTTGATTTGTCTCATTGTTTTGCCCGCATTGTTTGGCTCCGATCCGAACGACCGAAGCGCACGACAACATGTTAAACCCTCGAACGTTAAACTGTGGCCGAGCGAGGAGGTAGGTTGCTAACTAGGGTACGAAACGTGAACCGGGCGAGGTTTACCGAGCGGTCAAGAATGTGCGAGTTGTCCACCCAGCCCTTCGGTTGCAAAGGTGATTCACTGCTGAAAAACCTTTTATAAAGTGAACGTGATGTAAATACAGATGTTTCAGTGGTAAGCAATATTATTCCTTCCCGAACCCCAAAGTTAATATTCATTTTGCTAAAATATCATAAAATTCCTTTCAAGCTGGCACAAATACTTCAGTAGTTAACATTAACTATCACAAGATATTAAGCATAATAATGCTCTTTCCCTTATTACTTACGTTTTAATATCTTACAATCGACTGTCTGCCGCCATACGCCTCTTAGCTTCAGTTTGTTGCTGTTTGGTACCCTGCACTTACCAGATAAACAAAATATAATTTTGTGCACGGATGTTTGCACTTCTTACGTACTTAAACACAACACTCGGTGTACACGTATCGATACGATATTTAACGTAAAGAAACGACGTAGTGAAGTGCAAAAGAGGTGAATGAAAACAGCTGAACTGACCCTCACTGAACAAGCAGACGTTGTCTGAATGGCGCATATGGGGCCGCGATTACTGAGATTATTTAACAGGTGAAACTGGCAAACTAGGGGTAATGGAGGTTGAGAACTTAATGCGGCGTGAGCCAAACTATAATTACAAAGCCGAGTGGTGGTCTGATCTTCTGCGGCTCAGCTGTCAGGAGGCACAAAGTCTAAAGTTTGACTTCGTAAATCCAAAGAAATACCTCATATGCCAGAGTCAGGGTATTTAACAAAACTCCTCATGTGGTTGAATTCTCGTAACCCCGGGTAAATCTTGGGCTGTGACTGGGCTTTGACTTTATTTCTTGAGTTGATGCGGAGGTTTTGTTAGGGAGGCCTTGAGTCTGGCGGAGCTCAGCCGTGGTTGCCAACGGAACACGATAGACAAGAGCGCGGCGAGCGTCCAGCCCTGCTGTGGGAGGCGGTTTGTACCCGCACTGTGCTTCTCCGTGCCGTGTGTCTGCTACACCGAGGGCTTGCCCCCCGGGTTCTCATACCGCAGCAGTGGGATGTTTGATCCAGCTTGGAACCGCATCAGTCCTTCTCGCTCTGGAAATGTCTGTTAAAGAAAGCTCAGCTTGTGTCCAACTAAAACAAATCCAACCGCTTCAGGTAAGAGTAAGAAACAACTCTGGGAGAAGAGGTGTTGTTGAACCCACTGCAGCAGACTGTTGTAGTTGGCATTGATGGGTGCTAATGATGCAGCCAGCGGCTTTGAGAGAGACCGAAAAGAAAAATGCGATTGGAAGACCACTTCTTTCGGTTTGGATGTCCAGAGGTCTCTCTCTCTCTCTCTCACAATGCTGCCTGTCAAGTTACAGAGCCCAACAGCTTCATGTTCGTCGTGCTGCTTCAGCCGTGCAAATTTATCGAGAATGAGTTTGAGGAATCGGGCTCCGGGGAGTCGTACAAAGGTTCGCGTTTTAAGCACTGAAGTTTTTTTATTAGCTGCATACACCCGGCCACACCCGTTTCGCTGCATCCGTAAATTTTAGGCCTGTTGCTGCTGCAAGGTTTATGCAAAAAACATATGCCATATGTTCCCATGTTTTGGATGAGTGCGATTCCCTGATTTCACATCGTAGTACCGAACAAGGCAGAGTTCTCCTGGTTGTCTGTATAAAAAAACCGAATCCCTTAAGGCTGAATATTTCCACTTTTATTAACCCTTGTTTTTTTTGGACAAATGCTTATTACCATGTTGGGTTTGTGTAGTAAAGTTGTACCGTGTCAGTATGAGGTAAGTACCTTTTTTAGGGGCAGTGCAGCAGGAGGTGGGGTTTAAAAAAATTCTGTGAAGAGTTGGTTGGTGGTACCAACCTATGAGGGCAGGACTTTATGTGATCCAGAAGCTGGACCTCCCTTCAGGTGCTGAGCTGCAGCTGTGTCCTGTAATTGAACGCAAGTTTCCAATGGCACGGCTCCGCTGAATTTTCCATTTTCCAACTTATTAAAAGTTCATATTCAGAGCGCCGTCACTGCACCGGCGAGGAGCGGGGTTGGGGCAGAGACGTGGCGAGGGGGCTCGGGATGTCCAATTTAATGGTGTACCGGTTTTCTGCACAAATACCTGTCTTTGCCGTGTTGCGTCCTTTGTGAAGACTCTGTTTGCCTGCCAGCTACCAGGAGGGCACCGGCTTGATGGGAACAAATCATCGACATGCGAGCATGCTCGTGTTGCGCAGACAGGGTGGCAACATGGACTGGCCCTCCCTAGGTCAGCCCCCGCTGTTAATCTACATTGACATCATTGAACCTTCTTCAAAGTGACTTGTAGTGTTAAGCTTTTAACCCTGATTTATACCCATGCATACATCATATTGTTTTTAGTTTTTCAGTTGAGCGCTGCAGCAGGAGATGGGATTTGAACCCAGGCCCTTTCAGAAGGCAGCAGCTCTAACCACTGTCTACCCTGAGAAAAGTTCTCGTTCTATCGTGGTCCACCAGGTGTTCATTTTAGCGCCTCCTTCTCCATCTCCTTCTGTTACCTTGCCTGAACCGCGCGCCACGCTTTTGGCTCATCGCGAGGTAGACATCAGGGTGGGAAGGGGCTGCTGTCCGAACCCGTGCGAGCCGTGTCGGCGCTCACCTCACCTCGGGCGTTTGCGCTCCTCCTCCTTTTTCTTCCGAGTCCCCCAGCCAGGCTGGAGACGTTCAGAAACGAAAAGAAACAAAGCTCGGGCCTGATTTTGCCCGAGTTTCACGCAGCGTCTCGGCTTCTCGCGACTGCAGCTGCTCCTGTTACCGGTCAGCAAATAAACAGTTGGAATTAATGAATAAATGGGTGTTTCTAAAGAAAGCCCTGTGTTCATTACCGCACGTTTCAGGTGAGAATCGATGTGATCCTGCGCCGGGCGACCTTCTTGGATAAAAGGAAGCTATGCAAAACAGGGGATTAAAGTGCGCTTGTGTACGGCTCATTAATGCGAAGGTCAGGTGGGCTCGGGCAACTGGGCTGGCCGCTGCGGCGCCCTCTCTGGGGGAGATGAGTCGGGGCGCCGCGCATCACAAACCGGCCGAGATTATTTGCGCGACGATTCTTCACAAACGCACAACAACCCTTTGATACATCCAATTACGCTGGCCATTTTACGGCGTCCTGCCGACCCTCGCCCACGGGCTGTCTGCGGCGCAGCTTCCAAGCTCGAACGAGTCCGCAAGTGCTTTCCTGCAACGACGTCTTTACCGCCGTGTGTTTAGCTCCGGGTGCGGGAGGCCCTGCTTCTTATTTTATACGTTTGTTCGGCGAAAAGAAGTTGTTTTCCAACACCAGGATGTAACCGTGGGGTCAAGCGGGGCTGCGGCGCTGAGAGGAGGGGCCACCGGACTGCGAAGAGTAGAATTGCCTGTATTTTTTTTTTTTATAGATGGCATCACTTATCGTCTGAAAGAGAACCACATTTGTTCAACAGTATGATGGTGTTTTCTGTCATAGCATATTTCTTAAATAAAAACGAAGAAACCCATTCCATAACCGCAGCTGTTAAAATAGGAATGAATTCTGAAAAGCAATTAAAAATACGTATTATGTTAGCCGTATTTTAAGGCGGGCACTTCTGCCGATACAGATTTAGACGTAAAGCAAATCTTGACCTTTAAGAAGCGCAGTTACCGAAAATGTAGCTCATAATATGCAGAAGTCAATACAGTTTTGCATTTAGAGCGAAACCGATGTGGCAGAAGGATTTATTCCAGCGTCATAAATCACCTGCGTACATGTAAAGTTCAGAAATGCGGCAGGACGGGGGAGCGGTAGTTCGGTGCCGGGTGTGCGCTGGGTGAGCGTCGCGCTCCTCTGTAAGGATCCGATTAGGAGGCCGATGCATTTTGGCCCCTGGCCTCGCTGTGCCCTCTAACCTCCAGTTAATCCGGGTTACGCATTTGCAGGATGAACTCAATTCCCATTCGTTCCACATTTGCTGATAAATGACATATAGAATTAGTCCCGATGTCACTTACGTTTTCCCTTGAACATGAAAACGGAATACTGCTTTGCTTTAATATATCACATTTAAACAGACCAGTCGTAGTTTTTGGCGTGCGTGTGGATTTATAAGTGTTTAAAAGACACCAAGCATAGCAGGTTTGGAAAAACGAGCGTGTTTTGAACATCCGAACCGAAAGACGGTTAAGAGTCCTTATCCAGAAGTAACATAAATTAAGGGAAATCAGAATGAAACTGAAGCAAAATCCATCGTCGCATTAAAGATGACAGATACTGGAAGTTTAAAGGAAAAATCTCACTCTCGTTCGACAGAATGTGAAACGGCAGGACATGCAAACACGAGCGCAGTGATCACAATATATCAAAATATCAGAGCCTGCAGCTTAAAAATCTGTCAAATTCAACATTTTCGAGTTCCTAAAATCCATCTTTTTTATTATGATTAAATTTAAAATATCAAAGCAAGTTCACATGCAACTTAAAAATTCACTCTAAACAAAAAAAAAAAAATCCACCGCTGCCAACGTCATCAATCATTAAAATCACTTTAAGATCAAATTAAACCATAAAATGGCTAAAAAAAAAAGTCAGGCGGTTAGTGTGGGGACGTATGAGCAAAAATGCCCTTTTTCGGTGTTTTTTATGCTTTCCCTTTCTCCCAAGCAGCACAATGGTCCCCTGTGTGTCCCTGGTGCTGTGCCGTGGACCCACACACAGCCGGGGGTCTGTTCTCACTCCCGCCTCCAGCTGCTTCAAAGGTGACAGGAAGTGGGTTCAACAGCAGGGTCTGTAAAGGCGTCAGACCCCACAGCTCTGCGCTGCCAGTGACACGCGCTAATCACTCTCTGTCCACCAGGGAATAATAATAATAATAATAATAATAATAATAATAATAATAATGTGCTGCTTTACAGCTGTTGTGCTGCTGGCTTTCCCGGCAGCCTCTCTTGCAGGGCAACCAGAACGTTCATCTGATCACACTCTGTCCATCTCCATTTATTTGGTGGTGGTGGGCAAACCGAGAGACTGATGCTTCCGCTTCCACTCGGCGCCTTCCTGACCCGTGGTGCCTTAGCGATGGGATACATGACACAGGAAGACCTCCACACACCTCCTTCCTGTCTCGGAGATGTCACGGATGAGTCTTGAATGCTGCCATTTCCTGTCAGGCTCTTTTTCCCCCGCCAGGGTGCGGTTTGTGTGATTTCAGATGTGTTCATTCAGTTTGAAGTAACGTCTCCGAAAGCAACCAATTTGATTTTCAAAGCGGCTGAGGGCTCGGGGTGATGGGGCGGAGAGAGCTGTGGTGAAGCTAAACATGGAATTGTAAGATATTGAAGATCAGTTTTTTTCCCCCTTTCTGACTTTTTTGTTTGGAAGAATTTTCCAGAGGATAGGAAGTTGGCAGCCTCACCGCATCTGTGCCCATGACATCTAAATCATTGTGGCAAAAAAGGGGCGATATGGGTATTTCTTCAGCTCTTGCTTTCTTGCTGATCCAACTCACAAGGGGTGAGTTGACACTGAAAGCACCTCATATTTTGCCTCTATTGTAGTGCGTGAACTCCCTCTGTTCCTCTGAGCTTCCGAATCCCTCCCAGCATTCAACCAGGGTCTCAAACCCATCTCTTTCAGAGCCACTTCAGAGTAGGCCTGCGGACAGCTGCCTAAATGAGTTCAACACCATCTGCTGTGATTATCTATGAATTTGCTGTTTGAATGTCACTCCTATTGGCAGCTACTGGAGGGATGTGAACCAGCAACATGGTGGTATCAGATGAACAAGCCGTGCTCCGATCATCCTATGTCTGCATCTAAAGCTCTTGATCTGTTGCTGATGTACTTCATTCACTCTTAGTTTTACATCACTTTGGGGAAAAGAATCTTATAAATGAGTAAATGGAACTGAAAACATAGTGGCTCCACCCACAGTACTCATGTATGTCCATAATTGCTGCATCTCTTTGACTTTTCCATGTAGCGGTTGTAAGGGATCCTTCGGGGTGGGGGTGGTACAGTGTAGTGCAGTGAGCAGCGAAATATGCCTCCGAACATCTTCATCTACCATCGTGGACCGTGTGGCTTCCAGAGATAAGGAAGCAGCAACTGGCTGGGCCCTCTGTACCACGACGTGGCTGTAAACCGGCGCAGCCCCTCTACAACGCACAGGTGTTTCCCATTTCCCCGGCCACGGCGCCCTTACCTCGAACCCGATCCCGCGGCTGGTTAACGCACCCCTCGGCGCACCTTGCTGACGGCTGCCTTGTTCTCACTCTGCGGGAAGGCAACCGTCATTTTGTGCGCGAGTGGAACCCGGCGCACTGCCAGGGATCAAAGGGCTGCGGCGTTTGAAGCGATTCACATCGCAGAGGCAAAAAACACAATGCGCTTTTTCATATATAAAATGCATACACGCGCACGCAGACTCTGTCGCTCAGTTTATAATGTACATCAAACGTCAAATAAAAGCAAGCCCTTTGCATGTCTGCGTCTCGTGTGTGATTCCTTTTCGCCTCGTGATCCGCATTTTACCCACAAACCCCCGCTGCACCGAGATGAACAGATTCCCCCTTTGTTCCCCGCAGTCTCTTGCTCCCGGGCTTTGCGGACCTGCCGAGAGGCCTGCGGTACGAGGACGTCCACTGCCGTCTGTCCGGCAGCCCTTACGTCTCTACGGATATTACAATGGTGTCAAATCGATTATCCTCCTCGGCTTTTATTCCCCGATTATCCGCAGCAGAGAGCGGAATAAATTAAGCGCGACTCTGTAGTGCACTTCCATAATGTCTGGTAGTTAGGCCTTGCTGCTTTTAATTCTGGAGGAGCAGGGTGGCCGGTCAGCATGGGGAGACCGAACTGTGAGCGGTGAGGTGTGTGTGTGTGTGTGTGTGTGACTCCCCATTAGCACCCCCATAACTTTTAGACACCCCTGGATCACCGATTGACAGATGGTGACGTTGAGATATGGTTTATAACCACCAAGGTCTCTGCACGTGGCTCCCATTGCTATGATGACCCTGGCATTTCCTGGCCCTGACCTTCTTCAGACAGAGGTCATCCTCTGCCCGCTCACGTTCCCGAGAACATTGCTCCGCAGCACACGAGCGCGTTGGTTGACGGTTGCGTTCTCCTTTGGGTTGGCTGGTCAGGGTCGCGGTGCCTGAAAAGTCGATTCGAGCCAAGCGATGTGCCGGTAACGCGAAGGATTCGCCATGCAGGTTTGAGAAAGTCGAGATGAACGCGGTCGATTTTGTTGTGCCGACATAAATTCCACAGCGGTAGGTTGACGCGGGAAAGTCCCCGATAAATTTTGCGAATTTGTGAATGGCTAACACAACTGGTGCAGCAGGTAGCACAGTGGTTTAAGCTGCTGCCTTGAAATTCGAAGCATGCTGGTTTACATCTGCTTCTCAAGTGCTATTGATTAAGGTACTTAGAATTGATGTAGTAAAAATTACCCACATCTATAAATGGGCAGATCAGCGTAAGCCTCTTTGCAAAGGAGTGTCAGATTTTTTTTTAAATTCTGAAAATAATAATCAATCTGGATTTCCCTCCTTGAGAGAATCGCTTGATTGCCTGTCGAGCTTGTCGGTATGGAAACGGGCCTGCTAGCCCACGCTACGCTAAAGCTGTACCGCTGGCACGCTAAAGTACCGTGATGTCACACGGTAACTTGCCACAGACAGGAAAAAGATGAAACGCTGTAACTGTAGTCTTTACTCCGGTTTTCACCGTGCAGGAATGAGCCTGTTTGGTAATTTCTTTTTTTTGTGGCCCGCTGCTGAACTGGAGGAAAAAAGTGCATACCTGCTCACTTTCAGATTTTAATCCCAATTAATCTTCTCCCCCGTTCTATAGGGGACGGACATTACAGATAATGAA
This sequence comes from Heterotis niloticus, assembly GCA_018136845.1. Classification (NCBI taxonomy): domain Eukaryota; kingdom Metazoa; phylum Chordata; class Actinopteri; order Osteoglossiformes; family Osteoglossidae; genus Heterotis; species Heterotis niloticus. Next base: position 10,312,126 of record CM030889.1, read on the forward strand.
GAGCTAAATTGTAACTTGCTCGATTTAATGAGATCTCCTTCGATAATTAGGAATCCGTCTTTGAGGTTACCTCGATGCACGGGTGCGTCCGCGGCTCGGCCTGTCGAAGGAGGTGTCAGGGGTTACCCTCCCGTATAGGGGCCAGAGCGCCAATTAGTGCGCATTTACTGGCCTGGAGGATGTAGGACTAAAAGGCCCGGGAGTGTGAGCTGCGGACATTTTCTGTTTCTCGCCGTGCTATTTTTAAAGGGAAACGATTGCAGGCCGTTTGGAAACGCTTTATCGGCGTGGCAGGAGCAACGCGACGCAAGTGTAACCCAGAGTGAATGTCCTTTATCAGCCATCTGGAGATGCTCCCCTCCTCCCGTGTGTCTCTTAGGCTCAGTGGCAGATAGCAGTGGGTCTCCTGACACCCTCAGCTCCCCCTTCCCCCTGTTTTCCCTCCGCTTGCCGGTAGCTCCGTGGCGCACCGTCCAGGCTGAGAGGCGCGTCCTGAATTGTGATGGGCCCCACTACTGAGCCTTGATGAACCTGCTAGCTATTGAATATCCATCCGGTGCTTTGGTACGACACGTCCAGTGAGAACCCGGTGTCATTTTGAATTCTGTTCTAATTGTATTGGGATTTATTTTTCTGGTCATTTTGCTTTTTTTAATTAAAAGTGAAATGTTTAAATACAGCACTAATGCGCTCTCTCTTTCTCCCTTACAGCAAACTCTAGTCTCCTTGGCGGTGGAGGAGGTAAGCAAATCTTCACCTGTGACTTTTTAATGGATTTGTATGTTTTGTAGATGTATATGTTTTGCTTAGCATTTTACCTCATTACTGAATCTTTCTTTGCAATATTGGTCACATGAATACACTTGAGTGTCGTTTCCTGCTTCATATTTTTGTTTTTAGTTTTTTTCCCTTTTCCCCCTGTCGTTTTTGCAAACTTTGAGCTGTCAGACTTGTGCAGCCATAGGCCCTTTGGTTCGAGTGCATGTAACTGCAGGAGAAACATTGATGCAGAACCTTTTCTCCGACCGAGACGTGGTCGTTTCCTCAGCGGGCTGTCCGGATGCGTTTGCGTTGCGCGGCCGGACGGAGCCGAAGGCGCCCAAGCGTGTCTGGGCTGCCAAGGAGTTCAGCCAGACAGCACTACACCGCTAACCCCGGAGATCCTCTTTTGGAAATCCTGCACACACCATGACATGATTGGACTAATCATCCCATGGGGGTGATGGGCAAAAATGAGGGAAGAAAGAAAAAACCCAAACCAATTAGTCCAAGAATTTTGATCCGGATATGCGGGGAATAGGATCACGGAACCGCTAAAAGGATGAAACGGGGTCGTTCTCTTTCGTCGGCGAGCGCTTTAGATTCCCCCTTTGTGCCGCTGCAGATTTCCACCGAGCGCCAAGGCCGTTTGTGGGCCGTGCTCCCGCTCCGGTCCCGCCGTTAGCATTTCTGCGCCGGGGAGTCGAAACACTAGCCGTATCTAATCGCACATTCCCGGGTGGCTCTTATCTGATCTAATGCTCGGTTCGAGCCTCAGAAATCCAGCCGGTGCGTGAGTGTGTCCTGCCAACCAGATCTTTATCTGTGAAAGCAGAGCCACCGCGCCAGTCGGAGGCCCTGGGGTCAGGCGAGCCTCCATTTGTAAGAGGAAGAAAGAGCGGTAAAAACGTGATACCTTGTTAAAAATTCACACAAACTAAACTGCTCTGTGTCAGATGGGAGGCTAATTTCAGGATGGTGCCCTGCTTCTCGTTCGCCTTTCCCCACATAAAGGCCGTTTTCACAGCTCTTCTCCGTGTTATTCTGCCCTGGCGATAAGTTCATACTCCGCTGCAGCAGATGTGGCGAAGCGCCCTTAAGGAAGAGGAGAGGAGCCATTTCTTTTGTTCCGCGCGATTGTCTTTAGGAGTCATTTTTTACACTGTTTGACCAATTACATTGGGTCTCCTTCCGCTTCACGCATTCGCACCGGTCAATTCGTCTCCACTCTCAGTGCGTGTGAGCTGGAGGGGGCTGTTCACGCAGGGCAATGAAAATAGAGAACTAGGGTGGGTCGGAACAATTTTGCACGATGTCGACAACGCTGACTCTCAGGCGCTTAGCTGCCATCTGCACCGATGAGAAGAGTCAGCGATGCGTTTTTTTTTTTTTTTGCATTGTGCTATAACTCAATAACTAAAAAAATTACAGTAGAACAGCATTTTCTCTCTGTTTTAAATAATTTAAAAACAATGCGACAGCTGTGATGTTTCAAATGCACTGTTGTATTTCAGGTCGAATCTCATTTTGAAAGAAATAATAATCATAGTAATAATATTGGTCCATCGCAGGGCAATTACATGCAGTATAGACAATAACTGGGATGCGCGTGGGAAACTTCACACAGACCGAGCCGTATTTGAACCCGTAGCCCAGAGGCACCAGCGCTACCTGCTGCACCACCATGCCAGCCCAGTAATAAAATGATGAAAAAATAAAAGCAGCAGCAAAAAAGATGACCCTGTTCCGTAGTGTGAGGTTCAGAGGTTCAGTACTTTCAATCTGGTACATGGGGACTATCTTGCTCCTGAGTCATTTTTACCCCAGAATACACACTCTGTGCACGATAACCCAGCTCGTCCACTTCTCTCACAAGGGGAGTTTGTTTCAGACAGAAGGGGGAATTATCTTAAGTAAATACTTGTGTTAGTATTGCAAGGTATCGACTGTGGGGACCTGCGGTGGCGTTATCGGCCTTGAGGAATTTGGCTCCGTCGCAGGATGAGCAAAATCTCGGCCGAGAGCAGATAGGGCTGCGTGTGGTTGGTGAAGGATGAGGTTTTATCAGCAGGGGTCTGTCCTGGCGGCCGCTCTGTTGCTGACTCCCCTGGCCTTTCACCTGTCGAAGGGGCCTCACCTCTTACTTTCCTTTATCGTGCCTGGGGTCTCTTCTCTCTATCTTCCCCTCCTGATGTGAACAAACCTCAGAAGTGACAGCTTCCACTTGCGAGAATTGATCACCGCATCCATTTTTTTGTAGGAGGCCTCTTAAGAGAGAGGTCACCCTCGTTCCTCCTGCTTCCTACATAGTATTGCTTTTCCCCCCTTATTTCTCCTGCAGAAATCGATGCCGTACCTCCTCATCTGTGGCATGGGCTCTCCATTGACAGGTCTCCGCGCGGCCCCTCTGAAGTTAAACCGCAGACAATACGCTCTCTCCAAAAAGTGCCCGCTCATCATGTGCCAATTTTTTCAGGCGTCTATTTGTTTAATTGAAGTTAATGATGCTTTTAAATGATGCGGCGAGGGCTTTTTCCGAAGCGCGGATCCTTCTGGAAACAGTTTGACAAGTGAAGATGATCGAACGAGTCATTTTCTAGCCTGATTTATCCTCGCAGTTTGCCTCTGATTTTGGAATCGCAGTTCTAGCATAGCAGCAGAGCAGTGGAGCAGCAGGTGGCGTAATGTTTAAAGCAGCTTCTTTATAGTCTAATGGAGTTGGGATCAAGTCCCGCCTGCTTTTGAAGTACGGCTGATCGAGGCACTTGTCCCGAACTAACACGGTAAAAGTTACTCAGTTTAATAAAGGGGTAAACCTTTGTGAAGGCACCCGCATAACACCATTAATCTGTATTGTAAGGAAGAAGCCAGATGAATCAAGGTTTATAATAACAGTGCGGTGGTTTATTTGTGGTTGGGCAGCAGTTCTGGGTTTCTGGTCTCATTACCATTTCTTGATCCCTGTGTTTGTGTATTTCGGCTCGAACACACAGAGGAATTCCACTTCGGGGACGCCAAGGTGTGGTCCAGCGGTTTCCTCTAGCAGCCCGAAAAACGGTCTTAATTAGACGGCGGGTGCGTTTCAGAGCCGTGCCGTGTCCCGGGGGCACCCCCGCACACTCGGCTTCTCGGCCGAAACCGCAGAACAGCGCAGTTAGCGCCGCTCTCGGGCTGCGATTTGGTCGCGTGCTCTCGGCCCGTTGGCTGCGTTTGTCTTCTCGGGGAGGCTGGCTTGGACCGCTGTGACATTTTGGAAGCAGACTTTGTCTCTTCCTCCTCCTCATGGCCATTCTTGCCATTCGGTTTTATTGCGGCTTACAGTATAGCGACCCGTTCTCGCTTATTAAACGTTCTTCTCGAAAGCAACGCGCAGCGATGAACAAACAAAGTGCGTCGACCACAGACAGAGAGCTTTGGACGCAGACCCGTGATTCTCGAAGCACATTTGATCACGACGGACGGTTTGGTGTAAAACAGCGCGGCGAGGAGTTTGTTAGGTAGGGTTGGATTTGTGGCGACCGAAGAGGGATGAGCCGCCTCGGCCCTATCCTACACGCCGCTGTTCAGGGGGATGCGGCCGGTGGGGAGATGGCATCTACACGTGGGAGGTGTTGCCGAAAATAGTCAAATTACCGCCACAGGCACTTTAAATGTCATGGTTCACATCGGCTCATAATTACAACAGCGCGGGGCGGTTACAACTTGCTGTTTGATTTCAGGGTCGGATGTTAATGTTGGCTCTGGGAAATAACACAAGTTTTTAAAAATAAGGCCCCGCTCTCGCTTCATGTTATGAATCTGACTCAGCGGAAGGAGGAAAGACCCTCCAGGAACACTTTAGTAGGGGTCACGCTCACCAGGTGGCGCAGTGGTTAAAGCCATCGTCTTGCACTTAGAGACCCGGACGTCAAATCCCGCCACCCTCCGTAGCGCCCTCGGTGAAAGCGCTTACCCCGAATTACCGTGCTGTGTAAATGGGTAAATCCGTGTGACCGGCTTAGCGCAGAATCCTTACCGTCTGAGTCACATCTGAAAAAGTGCAGCTGGATTTTGGATTTCGCGAGGCACCGAAAGCTGCGAACAGGTGGGGATGGGTTTAGGGAAAGTTTTGTTCATATTTCTCAAACGCTTTCATAAAAATAACACAACCATCAGGAAAAACACATACTTTTTTGCTGAGTAAACAACTGCGGCCTGTTCGCACAGGCCTCTCTCTCCGTCCCGAAAAAACAAACTCTGCCTTTTTTGAACGCTTGCGTTCTTCCACTTTGGTGCTCCCGAGAAGCCAGTCAAGGTGTGGCTGGGAGTTCAGGGAAGGCAAGGTGTGCCCCCCCCATCCCCCAAATTCCTACAGGTGTCAGGGATGGGGGGGAGGAAATTGGCAGTTCCTGTGTGACTACAGTGCTTTGCCCTCGCTGTGACCCGCATTCCCTGCTGGTTTTTAAAAACGCTCTTCTCTGGTGACTCACAGCAAGTAGCATCACTTTTTTTTCATAAGCATAAGCAATTATTAGTGTTATTATTTAGTCCCGCAGCCATCTCCGCTCCGACTTCAGGTCCCTCTTGTGCCGGGCGGGCAACGCCACATAATCTGCCAGGGGTTGCGACTTACCAAAGTGATGTGCGCAAATTGCCAAAGCGATTAAAGGGGAACGCATTTCCAATGACATCTGAACACACAGAGGTGGAATTACTTTTAAAGTGCTCATTTATGGCCGAGACAAAGGCAGCGGTGCGCCGGAACTGTCTGCTGAAACATACGGCTATTTAATTTCTTTTTTTTTTTTGAGCGACATTCCCGGGACGTTTCGCTGTTGCACGGACCCATCGCGGTTTCTTGATCTGCGAGTGAGCTGAATCCTTCTTTCGGACGCGCAAGCATCAGGCGGCTTTTTTTTAATTTATTCGGTTAAGTGCCGCTTTCTTCCAAAGCTGTGTAAGCTCATTTAGCCAACTGGTTTACCTACTGTATCGGTTCACAGTAGCAAGGGTACTACAGTAGGAGATGGGATTGAAACCTGGGTCGTTTGAGTTGAGCTTTAACTACGGTGCCACCTGCTGCCTGCAGGTGAACTGCTTCACCATTGGAGTTGGGTCACAGCGGTTACTTTTTAAGTAAACTAGCAAACTAAAACTCACAACCACGGTCTACAACATCCTCTTACTGCCACCCCCACACGGTCACTGTTAAGGTTTATTTAATATTTAATTTTATTCAACTTTATTTATTTATTTTTTTATTTACTGTTTCTTTTGTTTGCTTATTTATTTGCTGTGTGTCTTAGATTTCCTTTGAGTGTCACCGCGCACAGTCTCCTGTCGATTCAGTGCGCATTTCACTGTATGGCATACCTGGTTACCATGTATGTGACAAATAAATCTCTTTGATCTTTGATTGATCTTTGATCTTAAAGAAATGGACTAAGCTAAAAAAAAAAAAAAAAAAAAAAACATAAAAGATTTATACACTTTATACATTTTGACTTCAGTTCATTTTTTAACAAGGTGATCCAGAGCAATGAACAAGACAGCTTATACTGTTGGCACAGAAATGGTGATTTTAAAATGAAAGGAAAGTCAAAATTAGAAAGATATGTAGGTTAAGCAGTGAGTTGCTAGGATGAAGAAATAAGCTAACTGGCCATTGAGGAGAGGAAAACAAAAACAGCCCTCCCATGCTGAGGAAGTGGGTAGACTGGGGTCCGAGTGCCAGCGTGTACCCCAGTCCTCCCGATCGTGCATTTACAGTGGTCTGTGGATGGGGCCTGTCTGACTAAGATGAGTGAAGTACAGTACAAATGGCTGATGGCAGACACACAGAATGGAAGCAATGAACCACCGATTTGAAATGAATAGATCCATTCAGGGTCAATTTGCCACTAGCAGCTTCCTGAAGGAACGCTGTTTGAACCCCACCTTCTGCTATAGTACCTTGACCAACCCATAGTTGATACAATAAAAATGACCCTGACGTGTTAATGGTTACATCAGTGTAAGTCGTTGTAGAAAGAAGTGTCCCCCAAGTGTCGACATCTTTGCCGTTATTGGTAAGTTGTTCTACATCAGCGACTGTAGACCCTCTCTGGACTTTTTTCCCCACTTCTCTGCATGTGATGGGAGGACCCTAGGGTTGTGGGTATGGACATGGGTTTGGATATGAGTTTGTATGTTCTGCCCATCTTTGCATGGGTTTCCTCCCAGAGACATGCTGAAAAACCCTCTGGTAAACCCCTTCCATACCTGTACCTGTATCATGAAAACCATGGATGTGGTATCCGGAACTCAGCCAATTTGGTGGCGGTTACTCTACCCTCCCATGGGCACCCCTTGGCTGTTTGGAGGGTCAGTCAGAGGACAGGCTGAGGTTCCTAAGGAGGCTGCTCTGCTCGACCCCTGTGGTCTGTTGGTTTAACCGCTGCCATGTTTGGATGCCTCAGTCACAGTCCCATTGGCTCGTGTTTGTGTTTCTACTCTGTCCAGGGGCTACATGTGTTTATGGTTTATGCTGGAGAAATCCCTCTTATCAGTCAAACTTAACTAGAGCCAGTCGCTTGCTGACAGTGTTTAAGCATGGGTTTGGATGTCCAGGTGAAAAAAGAAAGACAGCGCTGCTCGATCCTGGAATGGGAGCACATTCTAATCCGGCGATAACGCCTGTTTTCCCTTTTCCACCCTCTATTGCTCCAGATCCTGGCTTTGGAAATGTGAACTTGAACCCGTTTCTTTGGCTGATAGCACACGTGTTTGCGCTAAAACCGCTTTCATCTCCACTTTGAAGTGTAATCTGAAGACGCCCCCCCCCCCCACCAATAAGCGTATACGTTCCCATTTGTCCTTTTCTATTAGTAACTCGAGATGAGAGACTATCAATTTGTGGATGGCATTCCGACAGCGGCTGTACAATCCGCTCTTTAAGCATGATTCCCTTTGCAACGGTGTCCCTGGATCTGGAGTTTGACTGCTTTCCTCCGTTTTGGCCGGACTTTGTTTCTAAATCTTGGCAGATGTTCGGCGCCTCCGTGTGATTTATAGCAACGAAATAACCGGGGGACTACATATCTTGGCAGTTATGCCAGCTTTTCCCAAGAATGTATATAAACAGTAATACCGTAGTATTTGCATGCATTGCTCTTGCATTTTTGTGACCTTTGATTTCTTGTGGATGCAAATTTCTGCTGCTGAGCATGTAAGCCCAAGGCTTTAACCACTTTAACTGCACAACGGCTTCAGACAAACCATCCATCTGTTCTGTCCTTTGGCTCATGATGTTAGATGACAGCAAATATCTGCACTTCACGGCATTACCGTTTATTCATTTAGCCAGCGTTTTCCTCCGAAGCAACTTCAGCACGCAGCTGGGTAAATTTTACTGTATCAATTCAGGGTAAGCTTTGCTCGAGGATGCTACAGCAGGAGGTGAATTTTGAACCTGGTTTCTTCAAGTGCAAAGCAGCAGCTCTCACCACTACGCCACCTGCTGCTCCAGTTAAGAAATGATCTTTACTTGGTCGTGGAAATGCGTCATAGAGTTTCTTCATTGGGAGTGAAGAAGACTAAATTAAAAATCGGGACAAAAGACAAAAGTTTCCAGAGGGTCTTATAATACATAATTATAACTGTCAGTCACCAAGGTGTGTATATCTGCTCCAGAAGTTTGACTACACCCCCCCCATCCTGCTTAATTCTCCATTCCTGGGGCACAGTTAATTTGTTAAATAAATGTGAGCAAATAAACTTAGTTTTTTTTTTCCCATTTTTGCTGCAATTTTTAAACAATGATTCCGGTTCCCCTGTAGCTTATTCAAAAAGCATCTGAGAGCGATGGGCTGGTGCCGTTGGCTGCCGCCCTGGGATGAGAGTGATGGAAGGCGTCCGTCCTCCTCCGCGAGCACATGTTGTGTCTCCCCCAAGACAGCAGGTGGTGTAGGGGTTAGGGCTGCCACCCTTTGACTGGAAGGACCCAGATATGAATCCCACCTCCTGCTGTCATCTCCTTGGTCAAGGTGCCTTACTTATCCTGAACTGGTGTAGTTACGTAATATTGTGAGTTGCTTTGGAAAAAAGAATCAGACGGATAAATACACAAATATGAGGGTACGTAGTTTTTGTGTGGGGCGCTTCAGCATTTCAACACCATTTTTTATGACCCATTAACTGGTGAGCAGTGCATTCGACTATCTTAGGTGCTTGGAACAGCAGGTGGTATAGTGGTTAAAGGTGTGGCTTTGCATTTGAAGGACCTGCTTTTAAATCCCCTGACCTACTGTTCAAGGTGTTCCTTTGGTCAAGGTGCTAACGTTCAGGATCGCTTTCCAACAATGCATTTGCGTGCTTTGTTTCTTTCCCTTTGCTCGTCATTTATTTTATTATTATTTGTTTTATCTCGCAGATGCTATTATCTGTTAGTGTTTGGTTTACGATTGTTGGAGTGCTGTTGTAACTTCTTGCCCTGACTTTTATTTTAAATTCCTTCTTGTCTTCTCGCTGTACTCCGTGTATCTTCTGACTTTTAAAAGCACAGAATGAAATACGGTTTATTAGTGCTAGGTAGTATTTACCCTGGATTGATGCAATAATAACAGCAAGGTTGTATGAATTGATAAATAATTTTGAGATGACTATCTAACATCGCATATCCCCTTGGAGGACAGTATCACATAAAGAAATAACATATCTAGAGGGGTGGAGAAGGATTGTTGACTTGGACGGGGAGTCGAATACCACAAGATGGTGCGCTTATGTCTATGATGGACCCTTTCACTGGGCTCGAAGAGGCCGGGTTTACAGTTCGAGGGTCAGAACGGATTCACAACCCCGCATTGTGCTCAGAACGGGAGTCGCCGCTGTACCAAAGTTGGCGAAACGGCTAAATTCCAGTAAGGCAGCGTGGAGACCAATACATTTCCTTCTGTGAGTAATATCTTTCATAGAGTTCATACCAGAAATATCCATCTAATCTGTTTATGAAGTGAAGACAAGGGTGCTCTTTGATGCACGCGCACACACACATCCCAGCTGAGTGTGTGCGCCCAAGTGTTTTTTTTTCAGCCCCCCTTATAAATCGTGCATGTCTACAATATTCTAGAAAGTGCCGCCGCTTTTTTCTTTGACCACATTATGCCATTATCTCCGAGGAGGAGAGAGCGGTGACAAGGAGGAGTGCGGGCGGCACACAAGGCATGACAACTTCCTGACACTAACAATAAATGGAAATGGCCCTCCGCTTGTGCCCTTTAGCGAACCAGCCGCCAGCTGTCAGGCGCTTGGCGGCTCTCGCGGGCCAGTCTAGTTAGTTTACCCTGTCAGCCACAATCTGCTACAAGTGGGGTGGCAACCGGGTTGCTAAAGTGAGGGGGAGAACATTCTGGAAGCAGTTGCTCGCCGCTTCCTTTCTCCATCTATGTATGTGTGGATGTCTTGTGAATAGTTTCCTCTCCCCGTCGTGGAGGGTTTCCTCTGTCAGGCTGAGCTTCGTGGATAATTTTAGCGGCAAAAATGGAGCAGAACTGAACATGAAGACCGGGAGCCTGTTGAAGGAACATCCAAAAAGCAAATATGTGAATAATCATAGCGGATGATGTCGGGCTGTTTTACGCAGCTGTCGTAGGGGAGAAACGGGTCTGGAAAAGATGGGTTTGAGACCCTTCTGGAATGTTTGGAGGGATTCAGTAGCTCTGAGGGACAGAGGGAGCTCAATCCACCACATGTGGAAAAAAAAGAGAGAACTGATCAACTTTCACTTTTAGACCCCTTGTGAGTGGGACCACCGAGACACCAAGAGGTGAAAGGATACCCGCAATCCCCCTTTTCTTACCTCTGGCCTTTCAGTAAACTAGCCACGATGATTCCGTTGCCAAGGAAACAGACAAATTGAAGCTGCATGAGGATGAGTATGGTACCATCTCCCTCCAAATCCTGCAAAGTCCCTTTCCTCTGGACGGGGGATTAAAAACTTCTTCCAAATAAAAAAGAAGGAAAGGGAAAAGCACTGATTTTCAATATCTTGGCCTACTTTCTTCAGTGCCAGGAGGAGATCAGCAGCTCTGAAGGACGGAGGAAGCTCATTCCACCACATCAGGGTGGGACCGAGAACATTCAGACTAGGCGGTCATTAGTGGGACCACCAAGCACCTGGAAGAGGAAGGGCAGAGGATCTTCCGAGGATCTTCTTTCGTACACGCTTCATTATCATTGCCCTGCTCTCTCAGGATCCTCTACAGTTTCAGGAAATCTATAGCTGAAGAAGCCAACAGCATCAAAGCCTTGGGACAAAGTGTTCTTTCAAAACTATGGTCTGTCCAAACCGGCAACCTTTAAAAAGTTTCCCATACCTTCTGTTCCATATCAGCGCGAGGACTGCTAATGTTCCGAGTTTTGGCACAAGGTTCCCGTACCAACCTGTGCAGCTTCAGGAGCCTCAGCTGCTCTGCGATTAAGCGATAAACCGTTTGCAACGGTGGCCAGTTTGCGGGAGCCAAGGCAAACACGGCGTCGGCTCCGTGACGCCGTTGTTCTACGGAGCAGATCGACTTTCCTTTGCGGTGCAGCGCTGCATCGAGAGGCATAAACAAGAAAGAAAACAGATCAAGGATGCTGTGCTAAGGCACGGAGACCAAATCGCACGTTTCTCCGGGTGTTTTTGCTCATTTCCTCGCAAAGCGGAGGCTCAGCTGGCACGTTTCAGCCGGCAAGCCTTTTGCAATTAAAATGAACCAATTAAGATTGTTCTTCCCTTCCTTCTGACTTGAAATGTACATGTAAGAAAATGTCTTCTGGGACGGCGAATAACTGAGGGAAAGGAAACAAAAGCACTTCTTGCCTTTCGATCTTTAATGAAGTGCGCTGTCGGTTTCGTCAGATTCGCACATACGGGCGCCGCAATAGGATGCTTAGCAAAAAACGTGGCACGTGGAAAGCACGAACGCCGGTTAACGTCTGCGCAGACCCCCTGTGGCTGGACCCTTTCCCTCGGGTGGAACGCGTGTGCGATCGCGTACCTTTGTAAAAATATGTCTCCTCCCTTGCGAGAGCTTCGGAATGCTGTGCGCTTTGTGTACACCTCATCCATAACTGGGGTTCCTCGCGAACGTCTTCGGACTTTGTCGATGTGCAAATGAGCCAAAGCGCTCTGGAAGACGAGTCATGGACGTTCTCCAAATGTGAACGTTTTTTTGGACCGCTGTGTCTTCTGGGGATTCCAGGATGTCATCAGTCAACTGACAATCCTAGCAGTCTGGAGAGATGATGGTTTCCTGCAGTTGGGTGTATGACCGGACTGTTGCCACGGTGTCTCGCTTTCTCTGTGGCCAAGTAGGAGCAGCGATTGGTCAGTGGGTGTCGGTTTGCTTTGCGAGGTTGAAAGGTCTTTGAACGTTTGTGTTTGAGTCCGTCATTCCTTCTTGCCAGCATGATGATCAACGTGGCCTGAAGTTGAAATGAGAAACACTTGGCGTCTCTCAAAGCCGGCCCGTGGCACTCGGCACTCTGGCCTCCGGAATATTCTGCTAGGTGTGACGGTGCTGTTTAAATGGATGACTGAAGGATAGGCGTGTTCGCACTGTGGGTCTCAGAATAATAAAAGCACAAACGAAACCTCTCCCCCCCGTACCATCTCCTGAACCCGCACCTCCGGCCTGCCAAACTTTCCCTGACACGGGATGTTGGAAAAAAGCACACAGCTGCGTGGGTCTCTTCGACAGCTCCTCTCTTAAGCCCCCTGGATTGACCACAGTGCTGCCAAGCCTGAGCCGCCCATCACACCGGCGACCGCATTTTCATTCCCCTCAGACGTCTGATGAATCTACTTCCGCGACACCCCCACCTGCCTGCTATAGAAGCACTTTTTAGTGATCACCTGCCCTCCGATTTTGATCCAGGTCTTTCAGGCTGATTCGATACCGTGGTACTGGCATGTCCAGGAGTCCGATTTAGAGCTTGAGCTCAGCCGGATCCCCGGCGAGCCGGATGCTCCTGTCCTTTTATTGCGGATGCTTTGCTTGGGGGAATGCTGGGATGGGAAATTCCCGGGTGCTCCATAAAGCCGCGTGTCGGGTACATGAGCGGCGGGAGCTTCACCGGGCGAGACAATCGCGTAACACGGCACGGCGTGCCAGGACATGGCTTCTTACAAATGAGCTGTGAAGGAAAACAAAGCAGCGCTCGTGAGTTGTGCCTCGGAGGTGGTTGGTCCGAAAGAACCCTCCCTCCACGCCGTGCAGGTATTGTGTTTCTCACGGGTCCCCGGGGTTCAGTGCAGATGGGTGGTGGCGGTGGGACTGTCATGCGCACTAATCCGCACGCTTTGCATATCCCCGTCTTGGCCATTCGGAACACACTCGCTAGCCCTGTGGGGGTGTTTTTTCTGACCCGTTGTGTTCCAAGAACCTCTTTTCCCCGTTTTTCTCCCCGTTCCAACACTGGCGCACTGAGCACTTTTATCTGGGAAAATGGCAAGTGACAGGAGTGACAGAGTGGCCAAGACACCCTCAGCAGATTTCCTCCTTTACTGCAGCTGCTAAATGTTTTATTTACGAAGCCTTGATGAGATAAGAGCTTCGCGTTCGCCCAAATGTCCATCAGGGGTCTTTTGCCGCCACACGGATCCCGCTGTTCTCTCCCCAAACTGCAGGCGTGTGCCACGTGCAGGCGCCGCCCTCCCTCCAAGTGCCCTCTGTTCATTTGGCACCGCCGTCCCCACCAAACGCCGTAACGACTTTTTCGGGCCATGCGGGAAGGACATAAAGGCAGGCCTGGGGTAGTGCCGGGTCTCCAACTTCCTCGGTAATGTGCAGTTACTGTAAATTGGTCCATCGGGCGGCGTTACGAATTGATTTTTGCACAGAGGCCTGTCATTGGTGTTATCTTGTCGGGGCAAAGTGCTCTTTCAGCAGCGGCTCTAACAGACTGCTTGTCCAGTTTGGAGATGTCAGAGGTGCATTAAACCTCACTACACTTTACTACGGTAAACACATATAGGTGGCTGAGGTAATAGCTGGTCAGCCCTTCGTGACAACGATAAAAGTAAAGACGAAAATGAGTAGTGAACCGGATCCATCTGACCGCGCATTACAAGGATAAATTCTTTAAGGGTTGAGCTTGGAAGAAGGGTAGAGCTGCGTTCATCCATCCTTCTCTCTATTTTACCAAAGCATATCACATATTACATTTTTTTTTCTTTCCAAACGCATCTTTAACTCGAGCAGTAATACAGTATAAATAAGAAGAGAAGCGCAGTGTGCACGGGCGTTCTCCCCGCCTTTGCGGCCGTGCAGTTGACCTTCTGCTCTTCACCGTCACTGGGTTTCAAGCTGCTCGGCCGCTAATTATATGTTGTGCGTGACCGGCGGCTGCGCTGAGACTTAGACTCACAGATCCATATGGAGAAGCGGCTGTCCTGTACGCCGAGATTATGGGTTGCTGCTTCTCTGGAATGTAATTAGTAATAATTCAAATAACCAAGAAAATCCACATTGCATTGGTTTAAAGCCCGCCATGTCAGCATCAAAAAATGTTTGGTTCATCACCCCGTTCACCGCAGTTCTTAGATTCACGTGTTTTTGCGCGTGTTGATGTGGAGAGTCGGTGCTTTCTGCCAGAAATTGCACACAGGCTGCTTATTGTACGCTGGTTTACCCGTTTACACTGCTGGTTAGTTTAGGGTCAGTGCCTTGATGAAGGTACCGCGGCAGGAGGTGGGATTCTCTGAGCGTAAGGTGGCTGCTTTAACCGATGCGCCACCTGCTGGCCCTGAAACACGCGTGCGCGCACTTCAGTTGCGTTGATTCTAAAATACTTTTAATTAGACATTAAGAAGGTGCTTTTTCAAGCAGCGCCACCCCATTGCGGCCAGTCTTCAGCCCTGCGGACGTATGAATTCCGCCGTGATGTACAGCACGAAGGTAAACCAGGAACAGGGCCCTACATTTTGCCGGAGGAGAAGACCTGGGCTGTCAGTGGGAATTTGTGATGAATTTCTCACATCTTCTCAAGTGTGGCGCAGAGCTGCTTCATCTTGTTGTCAGTCTGCACCACGTATGAACGAAGGAACTAATTACCCCGACTTGATGTTTTGTTCAGTGGCGGCTGAAGGCTTCCCGGGAAGATCACCTTAAAGATGTCAGCTCCCCCTGATGGGTGCAGGATAACCGCCGGAGATTTTGTCATTCCCTAATTTCTGAAATGTCCTTTTTTTCTAAATGGGGGCTCAAAGCTTTGCGGCGGACGCTGGAATGATAAAAATGGAAAGTGTGCGGTGTTTGAACTTTGTGAGCGAACGAGCACCATAAATAGCCCTCCCGAGGGAGGTGGGGGCGGGGGGGTGGTGGTATTGGGGATTAAAAACATGTGTGGATAGTCATGGAATAAGAATGTGTGTTTGCAGGGCTCCCCTGCCGTCGTCCCGCTTTGGTGTTCTAGAACATACGTTTTTTTTTTTTTTTTTTTTATTCTTTAACATTAACGTGAATTATGAACAAATAATTACATATTTAGCCAACTTTTTTTGCAAAGGGTGGCATACAACTTTACTGCGATTTACCAATTTATACAGCTAGGCATTTTTACCGTATCAATTCAGGGTAGCCACGTCGATCAAGTGTACTGCATGGGGAATGGAGATTTGAAGCAAGAACCAATTTCAAGGTGACAGCTCTAGCAACTACGCCCCCTGCTGCCCAGACCAGCAGAAACAGCAATTTGACACAAATTGGACTCGCAGAACCTTCTAAAACGCAGCGGAAGTGCGTGGGACCGGGTTGCAAACCCAGTGCTGTCAGGACGCCAGCGCCAGCCTGATACCGACTGCACTTCTTACTGCATTTATTAGTATGCAGCGGTGGCGCGAGGCCGTCACTCACGGCAGGCGTCGCGGGGAGGGAGCAGATTTATTAGAACTGACGTAACAGAAAATGAATACAAACCTTCAATCCATTACAGGAAAAGTGGGCCAAAGCCAGATTTCACAAGAATTGCAAATAATCCCTTTTAATTGGATCACATGTCGTTTTGTCATCCAAAGAAATAAGCACTTCTGGCATCGGAAAGGGTATGGCGAGATTAAATATTGAATACGTGGCGCGTGTTGGGTGAGGGTTGTTTACGAATGAGAACGTCAGGCGAAGGATGTATTATAGCAGACGTACAGCAAGGCGCGAGGCCCAAAGTAGGAGGCCTGGCGATGGTTGGGGCGCGCTGGGTCACGTTCGCCGGCAGCTCGAGGCGGCCCGGTGAAGCCGAGAAGGCGGCTCGAGTCAATAAGGGCCGCCTTCTCAGGGGAGAACGATACGTGAGGGATTGAATTGTAAGTGATTGTTAGCATAAAAGATTTATCAGATCAGCTACCCGTCCCAGAATGCATTGTTCTGATTTCCCGTCCACATTCTGAGCCCAGGGCGATGGGGACGCGAAGGGGTTGAAGAGAACTGGACACGGGTACGTAGAAGCGTTTCCTAGGGGTGCGTTCCACGGCTTGCGTGTGCCAACCGTAGGAGATGTGATGCTGAAGAAGAAGACGTGGCTCACCGTGGAGACTGGGTCTGCGATACCCCGCCTTTATTGATATTTTTATACTTCGTCTGTCTGTATGCCCCTATTAGTAAAGAAACACTCATTATTGAGCTAATTTGGTGCGCGTTTCGTATTCCCACGCTTGGGAGTAATTTCACAAAAGATATTTCTGAATGTGTCAGTTATAGGTCATTTTTTCGCTGTCCCAAATACGGCTCGTCTCAGTGTCGCAGACCCCTCGGCCTGAGAAGTGGCCCCACAGGGCAAAGGTCAGCGGCCTCCTCTTCGGACCCCGTGCTCATGTTCCGTAGGGTTTTTCGCCCCACATCAGCAGATCCTTTGTCTCAGACGGGTCCCGCTAACTCCCGTTGGCCCTCGCGTTAATAAATGTTTCAGGGCAGAAGGTCCAGCGTTGACCTGGCGAAGGGGCGCAGCAGCCGACACGGCAATTTGTAGCCGCGCTCCGCAGGGGGTCCCCTCACAAAGCGCCACTCCTCTCCTTTTGTGTTGCGGATAAAGGTCCGCTGACCAACCCACAGGTCGCCACGCTGCATCGCCATCGGCCTAATGAGCTTTAATCTGCTCTTATTCTCCCTGAAGGCAGCTTTTGACCCGCCGCTCTGTCCGTGAGGTAATTATTGGCACTCGAAAGCGACAAGTTGCGCTACCGGGTATCAACACCATCCCTTCCTGGAGTGTGGGAGAGGGTGTGCCACGAAGCTATGTGCACGCATACAGCATGTAGCAGTATATTTCAGTTATCGGTACCCCCTCAACAGACTTTCTCTCGTGTTTGGTAAAGTCAAAAATAAGGATTTTTGTTGCTCACCCTCTTTATTCATCTCCAATGCAGCTTAGGCACTCAACTTACACTGATTTACACATTTATAGCGCGGTAGGTTTTACCGTGTCAGCTGAGGGTAAGCACAGCGACGAGGGGGTGGGATTCAAACCCTCGGCCTGCAAGTGTATGGCGGCGCCGCTGACCACCGGGGGGGCTCTCCTTTCTTGGTGAAGGTTCATATAACACACACAGTGCTAAATACGAATTAAAGGTGTTCTACAGAAAAATACTTCATTCTAGAAATGATGAGGCACCTACATTAATGCTGGATGTATTAAAATTAGTCAGGAGGGCATCTGAACAGGAAATAATACGCTTGCATCAATGTTGTCCTTGCTATAATCCATCAGTTTATGGTTGGAAGCAGCTTAAAGTTATTAATTGATGGCAATTTTATGTAAAGACCGCAACAACGCTTGTTAAAATTCCCCAAATGTTTTAGCCCGGAAATTCTTGAACAGGTGTCGTGCAGTTACTCGCCGAAATTAATTCTGCAGAACCGAAACATGAAAAATATGCTTAATTTGTAACATTTGTAATATGATAAATATTTTATTAGGTAAATAAATGATGGGGGGGGGGCTCGAGAACATTTATGAGAGGATTTATTTGCTTAAATTTGCTCTTTCTGTCCTGCATTTCCACATGAGCTGTTTCTGTTTAATTCTTAAGGCTTAATTCTTTAGTTGAGCAGATAGCCGTACGCCCCCTGCAGAGAGGGGGTCCAACAAGATGAAAATTTCTGCAGGAATACAGAACCCGATATTCTGAACCATCCAAGGTTTACAGACTCTTTTCAGTTTTTTATGCTGTTCCGTTATTTCTACAAATAAACTCCAACAGGGGGTAGTACAACAGCTCTGCAAGTAGCGCAGAGCTGTTTGGTTGTGTGGTCGAATCCAACTCAGCCTGTTGTCCCCATGTTCGTGTGGGTTGTGTCCCACGGTCCGGAGCCATCTTTCATGCTGACTGGTTGAAGTCTGTGTTGCAACTGGCATCCTGTTCTGGGTGTAGTTTCATATCTCGGTGCCCAGTGGTTCCAAGATAGACTGGACCACCACAACCTTGAGCCGGATAAAGCGGTTCCTGACAATGTACGAGTGATGCAACGGAAAATATTGTCAGTTATACGGAAACTACTTTCCGGCAGGCTTAGTCAAATTTCTGGCTGGAACTGTACATGGCAGTACGGACTCTTTGGCTCCACACGGTGTGATTTTTGCCAGGGATCTGAACCATTTTTACTGTTAAACTGCCATGTTGTAAGCATTGCCCAGCAAGTTTCACTCGATGTAGTTTCTGAACTCGGCTCAGAGCTCCTTGTGCTGGACATCAGCTGGGCTGTTTGAAAGCTAATAAGAGGAACTGTGCAATAATTGTTGTCATAAATATCGTAAAATATGCTGGTGTGGTCATTTTATTGCTTGGACTGTTTTTATTTTGGTATTTTAGTGATTTTTAGGCGGGTTTTTGTGGGTCTGTGAGCACATTATTTTTTCCCCTAAGAAATGGATTGGAAATCGGATCCGTGCGTAAGGACGCCTGGCCTAATGGGGTCATTCCTCAGAACCAGTTAGGCTTTAAGTGGCTGAAGCTGTCCTGAGCCCAGACACCGGTTCTCGGAGCTCGACAATAAGCGGAAGTGAACGACCTAACAGCGGGGAAGTGCTGTGAAACATCTGCGCTGCAAACGCGAAATAAAACGTTTTTGCGTGCTGCTTCGCGGTCCTCATCCGTCAGCGCGGTAAACATTTGAGTCGATTAAAATATCGAGGGCCCCTGCTAACACCCCGGCGCCTTATTTCTGCCCGGTCCTCGTCTGTAATTTTGGCACCGAACGGGTCCTGCTCCACGCAACGAGGTGTTAGTGCCGCTCTGCGTCGCCCAAAGCCCAGTTTAATATAGCGCCGCTGTCACGAGCTGTTAACTGCGGGGAGAACAATAAATGCGGCGGCGCGGCCCGTGGAGCTGAGAGCGGCAATACCGCGGTGCAGATACATGCAGGCTGCGTGTTCGGCCGGGTTATTTGTGTGCTTCTTGTGCACATTGTGGGCGAGTGGCACTGTCAGGGTATCAGGGTTGACGTCTCTTTCTCATCAGCGCCGCTTCAGGACGGGAACCCGTGGGGAACCCGAGCCCTTTTCTTCTCCACGTTCTTTTGTGATGCATATTGGAGGTGAGGCGGGGGTGCGGTAACAGTGCTATTACCTGTCTGCAGGCTGACAGGCCGTACGTCTGGCTGGCCTTGATAGTGCCCCTTTCCTTCTTTGAACAGCGGTCACAGGAGAACCGGGTGAGACACGGCCCCTCAGGGCTCAGGAGAGGGGCGGGGCCAAGAACTACAGGAAGGGGTGGAGCCAGCTTCCTAACTTTTACTACCACTAATAGCTTCAAAATGTCTAATCGGAGGGATAAATATGCACACTTTTGTGGGTGACAGTTTTTACATATTTTTGAAAGTACATTTTTCCTGCATTCGTTCATTCGTTCATTCATTCCGGCTTCTTATCTGATTTTTTTGTCATTGGCGTTAACGTGTCCTGTGCTTACCCTCCAAGGTGATAGGTGGCAGTAAAGGTGCTCAAACGCAATAAGGTTATGGGGCGACCAATATTCAACTCAATTCTGCAGTGTTTACAGCTTGTATCTTGCATTGTTTAATAACAGGGTGAAGAAGACACATTTTTACGGGATGAATCAGACAGCTGTCAACCCTGAATATGACTTTGGGAAGATTTTGTATAGATGTGGGGATTTCAGTCCTGTGTCGGTAACGCTGTTTGGTGTCAGCTAAATACTATTGTTATTTCCCTTTTTTTTGCAAAAAGTAACCTGTGAGTAAATTGAAAGATGTCTGCATTATTATTTATTGATCATAACTTAGTTGTAAAAGTGACATTGGCATTATGAATAAAATGGGACTTCCATTATTTGTAATGTGAGAAGCCAGTGTGGCTAGAAAACAATAGCTGGCATGTCAGCTTCAAACAGTAGCTCCTAATTCATTGGCAGCGTAAAAAGTAAGACAGTGGCACAGAGGGAGAGAGAGCGGGAGTGGAAGGCTGGGAGAATATAGATGTTCAGACTCCAGGTCCTGGAGGAGGAGGAGGAGGAGGAGGATCAGGGGTCCTTGTTGTCACCGTAGATCCTACTTCCAGTAGAGGAGAAGCCCAGCTCTGGAGCAGGGATCTGAAATTGAATCTTCTTTAATGTGAACTCCCAGCACCTGAGGTAATGCATCCACACACGGCAGCATCACACCGCGGATCAGAGGCCGCCGATGGAAACAGATGAGTATGGTTATATATATTTGTGCGCGGCCCTCTGTGCTTTTCCCTGAGCCTTCCAGAACCAGACAAATACCCTTCTTTGGTTTTATGTCTGTTGTTTATTATTTCTGCAGGAGGACCGGGTGATGTAATGTGAATAAACAGGTGTATAAAACAGGTGTAAACGCTACGTGAGCCTCTTTACCTCACCTATGGCCAAGGCTGCTATGTAGTCTCTAGCAACATGGGTGCTGTCTTTGGAATTTACACGTGTGTTTGTTTACTGGATGCCTTTCTTTGATGCAGCTTACAGCGATTTACCCATTTTTACAGCTAGTTAATTTTTACCGTATCGGTTCAAGGTCAGGGCATTGATCAAAACTGCTTCCGTCGGAGGTGGGATTTGAACCAAGGTCCTTTGAGCTTCAACCACTACGCCACCTGCTGCTCTCACCCACTCGGTTAAGCCTGCTTTTTCCCCTGGGTGCAATAATTTCGAGCTGCGGGTCAGGCTAGGGGAGGTTTACCACGCAGAATGCTTGGGCAAAAGGTGGTGTCGTGGTTAGAACTGCTGTCTTTCAACTGAAGGCCCTACATTTGAATCCAATGTCCTGCTATAGTACTCTTGTGCAAGCTGCTTACCCTAAATTAAGGCGGTAAAAAATACCTGGCTGTATAGATGGGTGAATAATTGTAAGCAGCCTTGGAGAAAAGTGTGAGCTAAATAAATAAATTCAGGCGAAGGAGCCAAAGTGACGTTTCTCGTGGGCGTTCAGGTCGTGTGGTACTCTTAATGATCTCCTAGCCCTTTCGGCCAAGAAGTTGCTCCTGCTCCAGGTTCGTGTTGCTGGAGGCGATGAGGTGTTGAGAGGAGTATTGTGTGTGACTCAGTTTGTCCCTCTGTAGTCCACCGTGGCCCTTCAGTGTGGGTCAGCTCCTCACCAGGTTGGGGGCAGAGGGGAAAAGAGATGGGTCTGAGCCAGCAGGATATGAGGTCCACAGCCCCCTTCCCTGCCATCCACATAACCTGCATGCAACCCTCCTGTCTCAGGCAGCCGCTGAACTCGTCCGACCCCGAAGGTGAAAAGGTACGCCATCCATTTGCCAACAAGGAGATTGTTTTTCACCCCTTGAAATCCTAGCTGAGAAGATCGATGCCGCAGCTGGTCCTGGGTGTCTCCCAGTGGGGTGCGAGGACGTACCATGTCAAAGGTCGGAGACTTCCTCCAGGGTGCCGCTGTGCCAGGAGGAGGTCAAGCCCGGTTCGGCCTTAGATCTCTCAGTCTCTCCCTGGCCCACCACCCTTCCCTTCCCACAGGCACTTTTTCAGAACACGTTCCATGCGTGTCGTCCCTGGGTGGTGGGCGCCACGACTGCAGTGACCCAATGCCGGTTCCGCTCACTTCCTTTGACTTCTACTGATCGATTGCGTGCGTGGAGACAAATGGAGGTGATTTCCATCAGATGGGTCTTGTCTTCACAAGGTCACCGTGCTCTCTGTACTGTCATGGCCCTTCGGACATGCAAACCACGCTGTTGAGCTGATTAAAATCCTCAAATACACAAGGGTTGTGGAGATGCCTTAATTCAACTCGGGTCCACAGTGTTTACTGCTCTTGCTTGGTGTTACTAAGTGTTGTTTTATAAGAGGGCGAGGAATGTGTTGCACAGGTGTATGAGATGAATCATTCAACTGTCAACGCTGAATATGAGTTTGTCAAAATGATGTATAGATGAGAGAACGTGGAGATTTCAGCTCAGACTCTCTAACACCGGAATGAAAGGTGTCAGTTAAATACTAGTGGACAATTATATTTATTCTTGAGTATTTTATTTGTTTATGTCTATAGCCCTTCAGATATGCAAACTATGCTTTTCAGATGATTAGAGTCTCAATCGCAGAGGCCCAGCAACCCTGTTGGCTGAGTTTAACCCGCAGCTCTTCGGCAGAGGATGAGGGAGCCTTTCTGCTGCCTCTCACAAGACTGCGCTCGATGGGAGGGGTCAGGGATTACTCTCTGTCTGAATTACCCCGATGGCTGTCGACTAATTTATTCTTTAAGGCTTTCTGACAGCCATTGCCGCCTGTGGGATGAGCTGGCACATGAACTCCGGGTCCCTGACCCGCCTTTTGCTAGAGCTGCGGAATTTTCCGGAGCCGTCTCCAAGAGCTGATTTTTTACCAGGGCATTATTTCTCGTTGGCGTTATCTGCCTCGACAAAGCCGGGCCGAGACGGAGCGATTTCATGCTTTTGGGCGTCCTAATAGCATTGGGCTCAATGCTTCTTGCTCTGCAGAGAGACGCTCAGCACGTGGATGTTTCTCCACAGTTTTCTGAGGGACACTGAGAATTGCAGCCGTAATGCTTTTGGTTTGTCTTTGTCTTGTGTTTTTCAGTTCAGTTCAGTTCATTTCATTTCAGTTCGGTTTTTACAAAACTCCTCGTCCCTTGCAGGGTGACCGAGAGAAATGAACATAGGTGCAAGGAAAGAAATGAATGACACAATACAGATTATCCATTGTTAAGGCAGCATAGATGGTTAGTTGTTTAGATAAACCGGCTGACAACGGAGGAGAGGAAAACAAAAAAAACCCCCCTCCGCACAGCAATAAATAAGTGAAAAATAATCCCCCGGGGGTCCAAGTACCAGTAGTTGCGCCTCCTCCTGGTCGTTCAACTGCGATGACAGGTGATGTCTGTCAAAGCAGAACTTCTCCTGAAACCTGCATGTTGATTTTTAATTTGGTATCTTTTTTAAATCTTTTTAATTTTAGCTGCAAAGATTATGAACATATTTTCCTGGTTGCTCGTGGACAGCGGCTGCCAGCCCACAGTAATACCAGGGTAATAAATAGCCATTTTATTTGCGGTGTCTTCAAACAGATGTTGGTTTGCGACCGTGCTGTCCCCACAGAAACAAGGGGAGTGCAAATAAAAGGCGTCTGTCTAAGCGCCGGTGGGTGAGTGGGAACTGTTAACCCCGCGGGGAAAGGAATGCTGCTCAGGCCTTTGACGCTAAACGGTGTGAACAATGGCGTGAGGCGCTGGCAGAGGGAGTCCCAGGGGTGGCATGATCTGCGCAGGGTTTCGCTCCCGAGCCTGTTGTTGGAAACGGCAGGGGTGGGCAGCAGAACCAGCAGATCTCGCTTTCGCCAAGCAGCCAAGTCGCATTTCAGCGCCGTCCCATTTACAGGCTATTGTTGCTATGTTAAAACCTTAAACGCGGTCATAGGAAACCTGATTGCGAGTGCCATGGATTTCAAACCCTCATCCATGCACGATTGTCACATATACAACAAAAATATGTTGTTTGTTCCCGCTCCTCTTCAGAACTGTAGTGCTGTCCAAGCGGGAACACGACTGATGAGCAAACCAAGCGTTCGACCGCAAGCTGCGTTTGACCTCCGCGCTGCGCTGAGATCGGAGCTTGTTTATCAGTTTCATTTGTGGTTGACATACTTTTCCCCTGAATAAGTCATCTCTGTCTTGGGGTTGGTGAGCCCTTAATGACTTCCACAGGGCTGGCGGTGCACACAGGCCGCTGCCTTTCAGGCTCCCCAAGTGGGAGCGGCGTTTCATTACCGTCGTGTGGTCGGACCCTGTGCAGGCTACACCCACCGCTCGGTGCCCTGCGGCATGTGACCATCGTTTTATGATTTTTTAAATTAATTTGAAGAAATGTCACATTTTCGCATGTTTAGCGAGTCGCGCCCATTGTCGGGCATCTGTGACCATGGAAGCGTATTGCCGCAGCAGAATGAGGAATCTGTCATCCTGCAATTTGCTCATCAAGCAGATACAATATTGAGATATTGTTTTTCCTGCTAACCCTTTTCTCTCGCACATACCTTTTGCTCAAATGAGTTGGCTTTGGCCATTCATATTTCAATTTTTAATACATCACATGCATTTTTTTTTCCCCCTGTGCCATGGGCACAGCCATGGAAATGGTTTCATAAATAAATGCTGCTGGAGATTTTCTTCCATTTACAAATGTACTTCAGGACCCATGTGGGTGACAATAACAGGAATGCAGAGTGCATAAGATGTATAATAAGGGGAAAAAAAAAAAAAAAAAAAAAAACTTCCCTGTAAATGCAGCCAAGTCGCATGAAATAGCAGTAGGTGACTGGCTAAATATTTTATTTTAATTAAGAAAATATAATTTTTTAAACATTTTGTCAAATATGTTATAATGCCAACCTGCGATGTATGACGTCCTATACTGCAGTAGTTTTACGATTTGCATAGTGGGAAACACGGTTTAGACATGGGTTTGAATTCAGCTCTACGTTTAATCTGCGTAGCATTTATATGTGTTTCAGGTTAATTATTCAAATGTTAAATATTATTATTATTATTATTATTATTATTATTATTATTATTATTATTATTATTATTATTATTGTGTATGTGTGGGGCTGCCCTGTAATCTACTGGTTTCTATTCAGAATGTAGTTTCATAGCACCCAGTGATTCCAGGATAGGCTTCACATCATCGAAACCAGGATGAAGTGATAGCAATAATGGGTGGATGATTTGCATATGTACTTTTTTAAATAAATAAATAAATAAATGATTGCAATTTAATTTATTTAAAAATATGTTTAATACATATTACTGGAAAATATTCATTACATTAATAATGTTAAGGCTTTCTGACTTTTTTAAATGTATATCAGGATTTTACATATCACTGGTTTCCTCCCAGAGGCCAAATTTCAGGTTAACCGGTCAATCTAAATAGCATGTCGTGTGTGCGTGTGTGTGTGTGTCCACCCTGCGATGGGCTGCCATCCAGTCCGGGGCAGTTTCACAGCCTAGCACAAAGCTCTAGAATAAGCGGTTAGCAAAAATCGATGGATGGATGGCATAGTAAAGTCATTCGCGGATATGTTTTAATTAGGAAAATATTTCGTTTATGTTGTTTAATATCTTTCACATGTCATCTATTACCGAGAAATATGCATTGTATGTATCATTAATGTTAAGGCTTCGTGACCGTAATATATGTGAGGGTTCGATAATGAGGGTCAGTAGCGGAGCGCGGGCCCTCATTAATGGAGCCCGGCTCGGTGCCGCAGTCGATCACGTACGGCGACGCGCAGCGAGCCGCGTTTTTGCAGTATATGCGTCTCGGGAGTCACCGCATCTGCTCTGTATCTAATCACAGAAAGCAGCACGGAGAAGAATTGCTTTTCTCCTCACATCTGAACAAACACATTACCTAATGGCAGAAGCTCCAGAGCCTCGGGAGCAGAACCCGGCCGGGAAAAAAAAAAAATGGAAAAAAAATAAATAAATAAAAAAAACAAGAGCATCTTTTTACGCGGCGCTTCTCTGCTTGATAACCACATAATGCAGCAGTCGTGATCGCGGTGCAAATGATAAAAGGCAGACATAATACCCATTCTCATTACACGAGTCCTCCAGGATTATTCCAGAATGAATCGAGAGCCGTGTAGGGGTAACACAGTATCACTGAGTCATCAGCGCGTGAAGATAGTTTAATGGTTTGTACTGTGTGAGCCCCCTCGTCCTACTGGGGCGGAGAGGGAAATTGCGGCACACAATTATGAGTTTTGTGAGTTGCTCTTGGCGTGATCCTGTGATGGGCAGGATGCCCCGAAAAGTGCCTCCAAATTGCACAGATATCTTCCTCAAAAGAGAATATCCACCTGAGAGGAGCGTATCAGATTGTGCGGAAGGCTGTGCGCTGCAGACTGGGTTAGGAGCCGTAAAACTAGCAAAGAGGGATCGTTTTGGGCTTTAAATTCTTTTGCTCTTGCCAGGTATTGAACGTAGACTTGCGAAGGGGTTTGTCACAGTGGGTGCGATGGAGAAGATCTGCAGGAGAGTGTAAAATCTGCAGTGAAGTCATGATGAGCGTGATGGAAAAGTTCAGTGAAAAAGTGTAAAACCTAGAGCTGCGACTACTGGGTCCTGGAGGACATGCTGGAGAAGATGAGAGAGAACGTCTAAAATGTAGAGCCGTGTGAGGTCACGGTGACCACGACCGCACCGAGGTGATGTCCTTCTGTGCTAATGGTGTGTAACCCTTCTGCTTGGCTGCTTGGATTCATGCCTGCTGTTCGATCGTTGCTCTTCCCTTTGTTTCCTGTCCTCTTTGTCTGCGGGGTTCAGTGGTGGAGAAAAGGGGCTCCTCTGCCTCCTGTCAGGCCGCATCACTGTCCAGGCATTGATGGGCGGAGGTCTTCAGATGCCCATTGCTCTCACCGGGCATCCTAAGCTCCTCGAGCCCATTAGGACTCACTAAGTCAGCCTGAAACTTCTGATCCCCAGCTGACCTTTTGGGCACAATTAGTCATCGTGTGCTCTTTTGAACCAGAAGATCCTCGATTCTTGCTAAGTATAACTGCCTCAACTTCTCCACTCTTAGCACAGCCTTTCAGCACCTAAAATGACTCAGGCAAAGAAAGAGGATTTGCAACTTATGTTGTTCTTCACAAAGTAACTGAGGTTTAACCCACTTGACCCCCCCGATACATACTGTACATGGGCATATATGCATGCATGATGGGAAGCAACTTTGTTCTATTCGTGATTTATTGGCCACAGTAGGTGGACGTGATAAAACCACAGAACAGAGCCAAAGGGAAGAAGCAGGAGCATCACTGGCTCATCGCTGACATTAAGGTTACGAAGAAGCTAGGCTGTGCACCGTCACCGGCTCGAGACTTTTTTTAAGCGTCCAAATTCTGTATGAGGAGATAAATCGATGGTGTAAAATAAAGTCAAATAAAATAAGATTTATTAAGGCTACAGACATTTTTACATCCATGGTGGACGCTCATTCAGACGCTAAACGTAGCAGAAGGGCTTTAAAGTAATAGAGTTTGCATAAAGTAACAATGTTTGAAGAAAATACTTTAAAAAATATACAGGCCGCTCAACTGTTTACAGGAGTGAGCATGGGCATGTCGAAGCAGTAAAATGGGAGAAACAGAAAAAACAACAAATGCTGCATCGAGTTGAACTATTGCACAGGAAGGTATTTATGAGCTGAAACTGCGGTTGATGTGAAACGTGAGAGTGGTGCCGGGCGCTGGGGCCGGTTGTTTGGTTTGGCCCATGTAGTGCTGGTTAAGTTGATGAGCAAACTGTACCAGAAACGCAAACAGGCGCGGTGAGGGGGAGAGTCTCACACACACACGTATTCATGTGTCATGCACTTTTCTCCACGGCCCAGGGTAAGCACCAGTGCGTCAACGTGCTGCAGGACAGCAGACCTCCCTGGGCGTTCGTGACCCCCGACCCTGATGCCGAACCCCAGTTTTGCGTCTCTTTTGAACTTGGCAGGACGAGAGCGAAATGGCGCCCGTGTCACCGAAAATGGAGCCGTTTGCTTTGCTCTCGCTGCTCCGGGACAGCAGTAAACAGCGAGTTGCTCGCTCCATCTAATTGCAGTAGACTTGTTTACCACTACAAGCGTTACGGCAGAAAACGAATGATTGATGCCAAAAAAAAGATTTTCATGCGACAGTGTGTTATAAAATGATGGGTAAAAAGGAATATTTGACAGTCAATTGAGGTTAGAGCAAAATTTGTTTCTCTTCTCTTTGTGTGGCCGCTGGCAACGACGGGCGCGGAGGGGAGGGGTGCAACTTTAGAGCGGTAACTCGGATGTTTGTAGAGCGCCTTCACCTGGTGGGATGCGGATGCCAGGTCTCTGACGACACGCGTTTCTCCCGCGTCTTTCAAAGAGTCTCTTGTCCCCTCAGTGTCTCATTGGCCCTTTTATGCTTTGTGTGTTGCTGCAAAAAGAAACCAGGCCTAAAACTTTATTTACAGACAGTGAACCTAAGGCGTCTGGATGATGGCTGCAGTGACTCCTTCCTCCAAAGTGATCTGTAATGTAAAAACCTTGACAACATCTAGTACAGCAGGAGGTGGGATTCAAATCCGTGTCCTTCGATTTTGGGGGTGACGGCTCTAACCCCTACGTCACCTATCGCACAAATGTGGCTGCAGCTGTGAAGGTGATGACAGACAGGTTATCGTTTCTCTTGTCATTTTATCATTTAAATGCCGTTTTGTAATATTTTGCTTTATTGCTTATGATTGTAATGCTTATACTACACTCACTATCCCTCGCTATCACTAACTGCTCGTCTTGGTCCGGGTTGCGACCATCAGCCTCGGAACCACCGGGAGCCAAGTCAGGAGGGGCGCGACCCGGACGGGACTCCAGGGTGGCGCACTTGCACTACTTTACACTGACATTTGCACACTGTGGGAAACTTAGAGTGGCAAATCCACCTGAAACACATGTCTTTGGTGCGAAGGGCCCGGACACCGAGAGGCAGCAGCGCTACCCACCGCGGAATCACACCGCCCATTTATAATACATCTGTATGCAATTTTTTGCCTGCTTGTGGTCCTTAATTTTTTGTTTTGACATGAAAATTGCAAGATTATGCAGATTGCTTGTTCCTCCCACTTGGGAGTCTTAAGCTCTTTCATTTCTTTACTTTAGGTCCCTGCTATCTATCTGCTATGCCTTTGCTTCATTTAATTAAATATAAACGTCCTTCTGGAGAACACAAACACACACACACACACACACACACACACATCATTGTTGGACACAATGAGGTTTATTTTAACAGAACTCGGCCTCATTTCTTATTGCTGGTTGTGGGAGGGGGGACCTCAAGGGCACGTTGTGCACAACCAGTTCTGCGGCTTATGCATGGCGGTCAGTTACTCTGTGACTAGAACGCCAGCATCGCTTTCCGGTGATTCACCGTCTGTCGTAAGAGTGCTGCCGATTGAAAATGCTGCAGAACAAGAGCTTCAGAGTAAGAACTAGGACAAACGTCCCCGTCAAACCCCCACCCCCCTTGGGCGCTCTTATTAAAATAAGAGTGTTTTCAACCTTCTTCATTTCCTGCCCGAAAACTTCCATGTTATTTCTGAGACTAATTCTGCACGCTGTAACGCATCTGTTAAATCGATTGGTTATGAACTATGAGTCTTCTTCTCAGTTGTGCAAACGCAGAATGAATATTACTGGCTTTGTGAATTTCGCAACCGAATCAGGAGACCAAAGGACTCCTCGTGGAACTTCAAACTGGCTCTGAAGAACTGGGTTTCACCATGACAGGCACTCGAATCCAGCAGCAACGAAGTGTTGGAGACGCTTTGAACCACCTCAGGAGCACAGTTACATCTATTGCGATAAACTGGAAAACACCGAACTATCGAGGCACAACCATGTCGGCCCATCGGAGCAAGCGGGCAGCCGAATGAGAAGAATGGGCACCGGGGAATTGGGAAAAAAGCAAACTGGACCACTGTCAGGCCTACTTTGTCTGAGGCAGGAGACACCACACAGAAGCCAACTGTCTCTTGAGTGCCACACGGAGTGGACTCATGGGAGAGAGACACATGTGAGGAAGGCAAACATGAAGTCATTCCGGGAACCAAGTGATGGACTTGGTGGAAAAACATTCTGTGGTCTGATGAATCTGATGTTGAGCTGTTTGGCCTCAAATCAAACGGGAGCACCAGTCCAACACGGAGATGTCAGCATCGTTCTTTGGGGCTGTTTTTCAGCAGGAGGGCATAGAAAGTGTGTTGCCTTCAAAGCGAAGGTGCACGGAGCCAAATGCAAGGACTTCCTTCAGGAAGACCTGTTTCAGCCTCTAGGATGTCTTCAGAACTGCAACACAGCAGCTGGAAAAACAGCGTTTTAGAAGGCCAAGCTGAAGGTAACAGAAGAAAGAATAAAACAGTAATCCAGTAATAATCTAGGATGATGTGACAGTTTCTGTTCTTGTAACTTAGTGGAGTCGTAGTATAGAAAGCCATGCAAACCCGGGGGAAAAACGCATGCTCTGCTCAGACCGAGTCGGATCGAGACCCGCAGGCCATGAGCTGCATGACACCAGCGCTACCTGCTGTGCCGTCCCGTTTTTACGCAAAGGTTGGAAATTTCAGCGTTTTCTTTGCATAAATTTTTCAGCCATCATTTCTGAAAAGCAGCTACTCATTGTGTCACCATTTCACCCATAAATACAGTAAATACAGTAAATATCTAGCTATATTAAAATAAACATATTTTAAAGCCTCTTACTAATAATATATGGGAAAAACGTAGTAGTTATGGTGAGAGATTTATAAGTTTATTTGTTGGTTGTCTTTCCTTTGCTGCACTGGATGAAGACGTAGTTTCTGCATTCTACAGCCACCGATAAAGAAAATGCCCGATTCTCCCAGAATGCTCTTGCTGATGGAATTCGCCCGTCGCTGCTGTTCCGAATTGTGTTTTCCTGCCACGCTCGACCGCGTCTTGCTCGGACCCTCACCGAAACCCCCGATGCTCAAGTGGGACATGGTAATGGCTCCTGACAGAGACGAATGGCTCTTGGGGATGCTGCGTTGCCGTGGCCTGGAGGGAGAGACGTGTCTCCGTGTTGATTAATCTGAATTGCAGATTGCCGGGACCAGGAGGTGAATCTTCAACCCGACGCCGCTGTCCAAACCCAGCCCGCCGCGGCCCCCGCTCTGTCTCCGCTTCATTAATATCGCGGTGTCACTTCATCAACTGATGCGCCCATCTGACCGCGTTACACAGACAAGCACATTGTCGCAGGCCCAAAAAAACATTAGAACAGTTAGAGCTGAGCAAATATCAGGGGAGTCAAAGCAGGAAGTCTCATGTATGAGCTTTACGAAAGTCCAAGAGAAATATCAGATGGTTCTGAGTGTGTCCGGTGGTGGAGGCGAGAGAGACCGCCAAGTGATGGAGGTGCCTTGTAGCTCAGCCCTCTCCTGTTCCTCGGTCTCAGAAGCTGGGTTGCAGGTCCACTTCAAGGTGGGGACAAGAAGGGTTGTTTGCTGAATTTAGGGATCATGCAGTGGCTCCACCCTCTCCCTCTCCTGGAACCTGAAGCTGGGTTGTAGGCAGAGCCAGCTGAGCTCATCTGCAGGGCCTTTAGGTGGATCTGCTCGATGGTCCCTGCTCCTGAGTTTAATAAAAAAAAAAAACACAGAATCGAGGCGCTTGCGCTTGGTGCGTGGAGAAGGCAGGGCTCGGGCGTTTTGTTTATACGTGACCCTAAGTCTTCACAAGCGCTGTTGTTTGGAGCTCATTGTAAACACCTGTGTCAAAGATGGGTGCTGCGTGCGAGGAATTAGCGCCCATGCGTGCGATTTGCTCCCGGGCTTATTGTTCGGAACAGACAGGAAGCGCCCACTTTGTTTTTCTCCGCGGGAGTCTCGGGGAAGTTGTAGTGTCGGCGGCCACAGCTGGTAGTGGAGCCACAGTCCTTCGCCATGCGCTTCTTTTTGGGAAAAGGCAGCCCAGTTCTAAGGTGGCATGTGAGGTCCGTGCCCTGCAGCAGCATGGGGGCTCCTCGGTCGGGCAGCGATTGTGGCGCGTGTGGAGAGCCGGCCCGGGTCTGATGGTTTCGTGGACCCACCAGACCTACAGTGACACAGACTGAGCAATAGGGGGACCCACTCTGCTGACTGAATCTAATGTGCTTCTGATGCAACCGTTCCCTTTTTTGTTAAACACTTCATTGCTGCGATGGGACGGCGACACCGCGTTTCATCGCCGATCAAAGATGCGGGATGAAATCAAACGAACAGCGGGAAACTGACTTTTTAAATGAATTAAACCTCTTGCACTTCCGGCTGCTCCTCCTATGGTCTCAGGCTTGACGGCGAGCCGTCGAAAGCCGAGAGTTTCAGCTCCTGCTTTGCAGACAAAGCTGGTGGCGTTCGCGCCGAACGGGGAGGGGAGCAAAGCGCTGTAGTGTCTCACACGGCCTGTTTCTTCAAACTAGTATTTAATATTTAAAGCAGATTTCATTTTGATACCCCAGATGACTTGGACCGTTCTTTCTTACATATCAGTAAATTATCAAACTGTTATTTATTCATTTATTTGATTCTTTTTTCCTAGATAGCGCAAAACATTGGCTTTGTGTCGCTAATGGGGTTAAATTGTGGTAAATATGACAACATTTAAGTCATTAAGTAATGGGTTTATTATGGACAAATGGAGAATCTCAAGAAAAAAAAGCATGCCCGCTATCTCTTTTAGTCACTTCTTACTTTTTTTAAAAATTTTTTTATCATTTATCTGTCTTTTCTCCCAAGTGACTTACAGTGCTGGGTTTGTACACTGAGCTACTTACAGTGATTTACCCATTTATACAGCTGGCTTACTTTTACTGTATTGGTCCAGGGTGAGTACCTTGATCAAGCTACAGCAGGAGGTGGGATTCAGACACAGGTCTCGCGACTCGATGATGGTGATTAATAATTAATAATCATTACAAAATATTGTGGCGCATATTAAATAGTTACATAACTGCTGTTGCTGTGTTCTCCTCACGGTGGCGGATGAATGAATACCAAAAAAAGACGTCGCCTCGCTCGTCGCGTCGCTTGCCATGACGTCGCTGCCAAGACGCTGCCTGCGTTCATCTTCCTGGGTCACACCGGGGGGGGGGGGGGTGGCATCGCCTCGTGGTTGGCTACTGCTACGCCAGGCTCTCTCGCTCACCATGTCACTTCCATCTGTCACTCAGCCACCCCTGACCTCGGTGGCGGTCCTCGGCGGGATTCCCGGCCTGTCCCCATTCCTCACACCTATCTGGACCTTAATTACACGTTAAAAAGCGGCTGGATCAGACCACGGGCGCCGGGTTATCTAGCGGCCCCGGATAGTTATTTTCGATATGATTTGAAACGGATTGTCCTCCTGGGGTGAAGGGGAGGAAATGAAAGCGAAGGAGAACTTTGCTAGTCAGCCTGTAAGTATGCCGAAGCTTGCCATCTCCCGAGAAAAGTGATCCTTTTAATTAAGAGGACCAGAAGGGATGGACTGGGATCAGGCCAGTATAATAATTAAAGATCGTCCCATACCGATACATGCTCTTCTGCAGTGATCTCGGCAGAGATGCTCACCTGGTGTCTCTCCACGTACCTGCTGCCGGCATCTTCCTGCCTCTGGAAAGACTTCCCTGCTCAAAGGTCAACGGACAGTAACGGGAGGCTTCTCCTGTGACTCCCTGTTCCAAGTTCAGCGGCTCACTGGATGGTCAAAGGGTTCGAACCCCAATATCTACCTGACCTGATCACTCCCTCCAATCTAGCAAGCGCTGTATTCCTTTACCACCGGTGGCTTTTTTTTTTTTTTTTTTTTTTTTTTTTACCAGTCTGCTGGTTGAGCCTCACTTCTGCAGGCAGCTATTTTGTTTATTCTCAGCTGTACATGCCTTTGGAGGGAAATGTCTGATAAATGAATAAACGTAAATGTAAACTTTGATTGGACTCGTAACATCGCGGCTATAAACTGCGAGAACTTCTGAGCTCTCGTGCAGCAGCAGCTGGCTTTCAGGATCCTTTATTGCGGTTTAAAAGCACGACCACCAAGCGGCTCCAGCTTGGGGACGAGGATCACAGAGAGGCACAGACTGGTAAAACCAAACCAGAGAGTGACGTGAGACAGTCGGTGTCGCTTCGTCATATCAAAGGCACAGCTCCTTTCTCTGAGTCGGCTGACAGTGACAACCTTGTGTAAGAAGATGTGCAAGACAAAAGAGCCAAAGCCACATTGTCATTTTTTTCTGTCCTCTCTAAGCGAACGGCATAAACACCCGCTTTCAGACGCTGCTGGACCATGTGTCCACCGCGGAGATGGAGTTTCTTACTGTGGTACAGGCGGTCGCTGAGCGACCGGTGTCCAGAAGAGGGACAAAATGTTTTGAATGTCAGAAGGGGAATTTCCTCCAGAGATGGACATCCAAGTCATAAAAGGAAAAAAAAAAATTGCTAGTTGAAATTGCGGTTACCTTGTAGTCACAAGGTGTTGGGTTTGAATCCCAGCTCCTGCCTGAGCCAATACCCTGAGCTGAAATGGTAAAAATTATGCATAAATGTGTGAATCAGTGTAAGCAGCCTATTGAACAATAGCAACTTGGAAAGCTGTCTAGGAGAAATTGTCAGAAAAATGATAGCTGAAAGGTACTTAACTCAAAAAGAGGTGACAAAGAGAGATACAAGACACCCTTTATTCCTTGAGGTTCTCTAATTCTCCAAAATGAAACTATTATTTCACGATTTAACTGTTACCGCATTTACCATAATTTACCCCCATGAGCGATACCTGCTGAGAGCTCTCCAGCTAGACTCGTCACCCCTCCTCTGCATCTCCTGCCCTTCCTGTTCCTGCCAGTGACCATGTAAAGCATCCCAGGGTGCCTTCTTCTTCTCTTATGCTAACAAGAGGTGCGCTGAAGCCGGAGAAGCGTCTGCTGATGACAGAGAAGTAGGGAGTCGCTCACTGATTTATCTGCGGAGGCCTTGGTCTTAAAAGTGCAGCGAGACCGAATCCCGCCGACGTCAGCGCGGCCCATTATCCATCAGCAGCTGTCGGCAGCAAACGCGCTCTTCGGGCCCAGCTGGAGGGCA
The DNA here is from genome assembly GCA_018136845.1 of Heterotis niloticus. Lineage (NCBI taxonomy): Eukaryota > Metazoa > Chordata > Actinopteri > Osteoglossiformes > Osteoglossidae > Heterotis > Heterotis niloticus. The sequence goes on from CM030889.1 coordinate 10,346,955, forward strand.
CAAATCACGTCGGCAGAAAGGCGTACGGACGCGGTTCGGTGAAATGAGCCGGTGATGCCCTGCGTTGCCACCCCGCCGCTGCGTAGTTCGAAAGGACCTTACTGCAGGGAAGGCGGATGTAACTCTAATTAAATTTATACTTGTATTTGTTCATTTATGTTCACACTAATGTTGTGAAATAGCAGACACTTTTCTTCAAAGCGACTCGGAGCAAAAAGTGCATTTGACAGGAGACGCGGTTACAGATGCAAACGTGCAAGTTTCGAAGCGCGGTTCATCCAGTGCCACTTTTTTGCCAGCATATACATCAGCCATAGGAAATGCAGCGAGGATCGTGACAGATGCTGTGGTGCAGTTCCAGGCAGCAGTTAGTAGATCAGTGAAGAAGTGTGGGTCTGAAAGAGTTGTGTTTTGAGCAGCTCTGAGGGATCTCATTTCCGAGCATCAAAGCCCAAACTGACAACTACAGGCTGTCGATTTTGCACCCCTTGTGACCCGGACCACCAAGCTGCCAGAGGTGGAGGACAAAGAGACGAGAGACAGCGCTGTTGTTGGGGTGTAAAGAGCGATCCAATCCTGTAGTTACTATATAGGGCAAATTCTTTGACTGCCTTGTAGACATCATGGTATTTCACTTTTGTGAAGAAAACTCCCAAATGGAAAATTAAACAATCTGTTAAAGCTCCTCAAGATCGAGTTTGGAAAACACCAGTCATATTTTACGCTTAGCCATCTGTAGAGCTTCTGCTTTCTTTTTGGGTTTTTATCTAAAAGATGAACAATAGACAAGCCAATCATACTGTGATTTAAGCGCTTGAGTCTGTGATGTGGTCTTGATCCACCAAACCACTTACGAAATTATTCCTCGCAGTGCTGCTTAGTTATGGATTTACTTATGTTATTATTAACTATCGGAAAACGTAGTTGTGTGCATTTTTTAAGCTGCTCTCATCCTTGAGTTTCAAAGCTCTCGGCGCTGACGGGGAGGCTGAGTGTCGTGCCACCGTATTTACACCGTATCTGGTACCCATCTGCCGGTTGGCATGGCAACCATTTTACAACAGCAAACTGCCCACCAATCGCTCGGCAAGTGTTATCCTCTTAAAAATCAATTCAGCAGAGCAGTGATTTATATGAGGAAATTCGAGCCGTCCTTTTGGCCAAGGCTGCAGAAGCCCTGCCATTCTTTGGGCGCCCTGTTGACTTTATGTGGTGGAAGCACAGATTAGCTGTGTCTATCGGGGCTTCGGTCACATGGATTTGCAGTCGAGAGGGTAGAATCGTTGTTAGTCTACGATGAGCTTAATCTGAGGACAGTCATACGATCGTCACGAACCTCACGCAGCACAACCTAGATCTGTCTACCGCTTGTGTGCTTTGTGCTCGTAGACGTGTCTCTGTTGTCGCTGTGATTGAGTCTTTCTTCTTCTAGAACTTTCCCAAGGATCACCAGTGTTCCAGAAGCTAATCTCACTGGCCAACCCCTAAATGTCGCTAGAAGAATCAGAATGAGGGACAAGTTGAGATGGGTAGATATGCATGCTGGTGGTCCTCGAGAGGGAATTCCACTCCGTTTGTTGTTGACAAATGAGTCTTCAAGTTAAGGAGCGCTAGTATGGTTAGTCACTGTACTTTATGGCTGAACACTTTGCTCGAAAGATCAAAACACATTTAAGTGGATTAGAGGATGAAAAAGTGGAGAAGAGAAGGGGGAGGATCGCTCTGAAGTGTTATTTCTTTGCCTTCCTAGTGTCTGAGTGCGTAAAGCTCATTTTCTTTATTCCGAAACTTTCAAGTCCACCAATTGCCGGGCAAACATCGCATTAAAGAGCACCTTTTGAATCTCATTCTCACTGATGAAAAAGCAGCTTCTGGCCCCATTAATTTCTTATTTTTTAAGAAAAACATTTATAGCCCCCCCCCCAAAAAAAACCGATCAGCTCAAATTCGACGATTAATCTCCAGATCGACTGCAGTGCTGCATAGATGGGTATTGATTTTTGTAAAGAGGCTTAAGGTTTTACCTCTGAGGGAATCCCAGTGGTTTAGATCTATGAAAATAACAGCTGGTTATAATGAGATTAATGGGAAATTGAATAGAAAACCTCCACAGAGCTCATTATGAAAGTGTGTGTGTATGTGTTTGTGTGTAAAGTGATCCACTGTACTTGAAGGGGAGGGGTGTGCGAGGGGAGCTTGGAAGTCGTCAAACTTTACTGTTATCCTCTATTTACCTGGCACCTTGTTCCAAGGTAACTTGGGAAACCGTATTAGACAGCCGAGTGTACGGTGATTTATCTGTTTATACACCCGGGTGATTTTTATTGTGCGAATTCAGTTTAACTACCTTGAGCAAGGGTCCCACAACGGGGATGGGATTAAAACCCAGGACCTTCAGGTTAAAAGGTGACTTCTCTAACTTTTACACCACAGCTGTTTACCCGAAGCGCGTGGATCTCAAGCTTTGCCCAAACGGCTCATTCCCCTGGCAGTCTTGGCCCACAAGGACATTAACGTTGCCGGGGGAGGGACTGCCCGTCAGGCCTGTGCCCCGGCTCATTAGCACTTTCTAATGTAATATTTACCCTTCCATTGCATTTTCTCCTATTTACTTTACTGGAAACAAGGCGCTGAATCGAAGACCAAAACCAATTAGGCCGACTTAGTCGCGGCCGCTCTCACAGCCAGTGCATTAGCAGCTGTGCCGGACTTCGGAGGAACCCGTAATGAAATAGTACTCGAGCCGAAAGTGTTTTCAATCTTAATTTACGGTTACTGGAAATCGCGTCGGCCAACGCGTCCCGAAGAGAGTCTACGACAGGTGTCTGCAAGGCGGCTCCTCCTCCCACGCGAGGCCCGTTCGAAAACGAAATCGCCTCCGGAGCCTAGGTCCACGGTGCCGCCGGATCGCAGGAAGGTGTATTTTGAAGCGGAGAGGAGCACGACAATGGTAATTTCCCATCTGCTTTAATGGAATGTGAAGCACCGTGGAAGCAACACGTTGGCCAGAATTACACGGGGCGCCTCGCTCCCCCGCCGTGCCTCCCGCGTGTCCGCTACTTTTCCACCGGTATCGATTGACTGCAGGCTACCGGGTTCAGGCCACATTGTCCACCTTTTCATAATGATGAAATGACGCTCCCCGGGAGCGGAGTAATCGCATTATGAGCCTAGGTACACAAGCACGGCGGGACGATGGCAGAAAGGCCCAGTGGCGACAGAGCTTCAGTAAACACAGACAGCATCCCTGCGAGGCGCGACCTATCGAGGCCTTTGTCAGCGGGACAGCCATGGCCCATGACGGCGCCGCTTCTATTGGTGGTTTGCGGCGGGCGGTAAAAAGATGCTTTTCCACACCGGCCCCCGTGCAGGAGCTGGAGCTTGAGGGGCACATCGATTTGGCCGTGTCGCCGGACCGCACAGCGACGCCAGCTGTGCCCCGATTGAAACGGTGGCCTTTTGCATTGCGGTCCTGTGTTTCTCTTAATTCTGCAATTATGGCTCTCGGAAGAAAGGTCACACCGAAAGCTCAGGGAGTCTTTTTCCAAGGGACCATTAACTCACCCCCTGCCTCCATTCCCATCACATGCTGACAGCCAGTATTTCAGTCCCGGGCCCCTAATAATATGCATTTAATTGGTAGTTTTATTATTGTTGCGTGTTGGATCGCAACCGATCAACAACGGTCCCCTGTCCCGCCGCTCACCTTTGCCTCGGCCGCACTTTGAAGGTGGCCTTCCTTGTCGGGTGCTCTCCTCCTTCCTGACAGGTTGTTCAAACCTTGGCCCACTGGGAGGGTCATTCCAGGCTAAGTTTTCTTTTGAGCACCGTTTTCAAAACACTGGCATTCATGTCAAGCCCTCTCCTGCTTTGAACTGGAAGGCATTTTGAAGGCTGTTCTCTTCCTGTGGCCTTGAAACATTGGTTTACATCTACAGGATGCATAGCATGGTTAGCATGATATGTGTATATAATATACTAAGTGATAAGATTATTTTACTTTGTCAAGGTCAGCTTGGTACTGCCTGTCGGTGCAACATACAGGTATTGTAATGTACACCGTAAAAGTTGTAAAACAATGGTTAAGCTGCGCCTGTGCAAATAACTATGGATTTTTACCCTGTTTTTTTACCTGTGCATTCACTTGTAATTTTGTGTGCCAGACATTGTTCTCCAAAGTGGTGTTGAACTCAGAGCGAGCAAAAGTGTATCAGCAGCAGACGAAGAGCTTAGAACACAGACGCACGGCGACCAAAGCACAGCTTTCTGTGTCTAATACCATCGTGTTGCTGGTTCACATCCCTGCAGCAGCTGCTTCTAGAAGTGAGATTCATATAGAAAATTCATAAATAACCATAGCAGATGGCGCTGAACTCATTTATGTAGCTTTCAGGAGATCAGGACAAAAGTGGCTCTGAAAGAGATGGGTCTGAGGAATGCGTTCTGGAATGCTAGGTGGGAGTCAGCGGCTCTGAGACAGAGGGATAGAATCTGCTCTTTCCAACGAAAGATCGGCCTGTTTTAAGATTCAACATTAGCCACAGTAAAGTGATAATTCCTGTATTAATTTGAGCAAAGGTGTGACAGCTGTCTGAGTTTGGTGGTTCCGGTCCAGCAGAGCGTAAACTCAGACCCAACAGTGAAGGGAAGCCATTACGAACAACAGTCAGACACTGCAAACTCACACCCGCTCACAATGGGTTTTTTTTTTGTTTTTTTTGTTACTTATTCTTGAAATATTTTCGACGCGAGATGGCTGCGGTAGGAAAACGCTGTTTTTCACAGACGCACCCAGTGGAACAGCAAACGTTTGCGCTCAACTTGTGGCTCTTCGCCGCCTCATTTGCTCGCTTTTTTCCCGAGGGTTCGAACCAAAGTCTGCTCTTCTCAGCGGTGGTTTTTTTTTTTTAAACCCCCCTCCCGAGTCATGGCCAGCCATCGGATGTCTATTCTCGCAAACGTAATTCAGCACCTCTTGACTTGCAGTGCCAGCACACATTACGAGCAAACGCATCTTATGGTTAAAAATGGGCAGAAACACATAAAGTGGACGTATGCGTAGGCGCTGGAGAACCTGCGATGCATATGGCTCAGTCTGTGTGGATTTGTTTGTTCTTTACATGTTTGGGTGGGTTTTGTCCAGGCCTCTAGTTGCCCTCCATAGTCTAAAGACATGGCAGCAGTTCAGGCAAGTGTGTGCGCGCGCGTGTCCGAGTGCGACGGACTGGCCTGCCATTTGAGATGTAGCCCACCTTGCAACCCGGACTTCCGGGGACCGACTGTGGGTTGTCATGACCGTGTATCAGACAAGTGGTACGAGAAAATGGACGGGAGCGAGCTCTCCTTCTTTGCTCAGAGCATGTGTTACGATTACCTTCCCGAATGCCACCTGCCACATTGTCCCCCGCTGCTTATATGCGGCTGACAGGTGCCGTGTCCGGGGGTGTTTGCGAAGACGGTCGACGCGCCCCGAAGTCCTCGAGAGAAGCACATCAGCGCGTGCGGCTTTGATGAGTCCTGTACCGAGGGACTTTGATCTCACGTCGCATTAGAGCGCAAGGTACATGACAGCGGGGGAATCATTCACGACATCTTCACACTCCGCCAGTCCACAGCCCATCAGTAAGAAAAAAGGGAAAAAAAAATATTAAACTGTCTGTCTTAAACTTTGCAGCCGCCTGGGTTTTGCTAGTTCATCAGTTTGTGCGACTAAAACAGCGTGATGACTTGGAGAGTAAAGCACATCGATCAGTTTTTGGGAATAAATCATCCCGCTGAGTTTGTGGCCAAAATAAATCAGTTTATTTGAGTCCAACACTTGGCGAGTTTGCGGCTGAAACGCAGCGGATCAATAAGTTGCGACCGAGCCCGCTCGGCGAGTTTGCGACCCAAGCGCGGCGGTCATATGGTGTGCCAAAGAGCTTTGTAATTTTGCAGCTAAAGCGGTTGCCAGATTTTTGTGATTTCAAAGCTTGGTGAGTTTGTGAGTAAAGCACAGTGATGAGTTTAGGTGACTAAGCCAGCTTCCTGCATTTGAGACTAAAAAGCATTGTTCGGTGCGGAAGAATCCGATACGTTTATCTGAGTTGTGTATTGATTTTTATGACAGATGGATTGGTTTTTCGCGAGTAAAATGTACACGCGCGCACACTTGCACCCACGCGCCTTCGATTCGGAGTAAATCGTGTGTGGTAAAACGGAGGAGGACACGCGAAGTGGGAGCGGTCGCATCCGTCAGGTCCGACGGCTGATGTGGATCGAGGTCGGTGGGCCTGACCCGATCCAAGTCCATAATGGCTGTAATGGCCATGTCCGTATTGGCCACCGGTGACGAGAAGATGTATGGAAGTGGAAGGTGAAAAATTGGGTGTGATATGGAGTCCTCTGGGGTGTGCGTGGGGCGGAGCTCGGCCCTGGGTCGCTGCGCAGCTGTGCTTTGGGTGTTAAAGATATTCTCTGCAGGTCAGCATACATCAGCGGACACCCTGTTCCAGGGTGGGCCGTGGCGAACGAGACGGTGACAGGAGATGAAGCCTGTCAGATCCTGGGTGTGCGGAGCTGGGAGGGGGACAGGGGGCAGGCCGGCTGGCTGAGATCGTGACGGCGCCGATGGGACCCGGGCTCTGCCTTGTGTTCCCGCCATTCGCAGTGGGGGAACGGGGGGAATGTAGGGAATGCGGATTGACCGCTGGGTGTAGGATGCAGGGGCCGAGGGATTCCGCTCCGCGTCCCCAGGAATCCGGCACCGCGAGGGGACACGCCGGGACCGCTGGCTCCGGCCTGTCCTCAGCTGTCACCCTGCACGAGTACGATCGCAGGGCCAGATGACGGCGCGGTAACCCGACCCGCCAGACGGCCTCCCTTCTCGACCCCAGGAACAATGCGGTGTTTTCTTTGAAGGAGCCGACTGCCCACCCTTCCGCGTTTTATGCCGCTTCCCCCCTCTCTTTCAAAACCTTGTTATTGTTTTTAAACAGCAATGAATGGAGATGAGGTTGAGGGTGCATGTGCATGTACAGCTTTTAATATGGAAATCACCCGCTAGTACAGTCGCCGCCGCCGCCGCAACCGGGAGACATGAAAGGGGCCCGACTCTGATGATGTATTCCTGGCGCTCGTGTTGTACCGCTGCCGCTGGGGAACTCAGAGAAAAGGCTTTGAGGACCTGAAATCCTCTGGATGCCGCTTGAGAATGAACAAACCCTGCCTGTCCCCGACCCCTCTGTGCATCATTATTCTCTGGAGGAAAGCGGCTTCCTGAATTTGTGTTTCCGAAATAAGTTTTCCTTAGAAAGTTCAAAGTCAGGCATGTTGCTTCAGTCCGGTTTTCCCAACGTTTAACAGCCTAATTTGCTCTGTGGAAGCACCCTGTTAGGTCGACATACGGAGGTCGGTTTACCTTTATTTCTTATGGGGTGGAAATTATGCGGTTGTGCCGACCCACAAAATTGCTTCCAAAAATCACTTAGACAACAAACCAAAGTCATTGCGAGCAATAAAATGATCAGACCTGTGTAGTTTCATTTCTGGTTACGTTATATTAAAACAGTGGAAGGAGAACTGGGATTGTGTGACCATTGGGGAAAACGCCCCCCCCCCACCCTTCTGGCAGTTTTTAGTCGTATTTTTAAAAACGATTGCGTGGTACCCACTTATTTTGTGTAGCACCCACTTAACTGCAGCTGATGTGCAACATGTGGAGATATGGGTTGAGTTGGAGCTGCTGGTTAATGTCTCCAACACGGCAGTTTATCAGTAAAAATGACTCCAACAGCATGAAAACTCACTGTAGAGCCAAAGAATAGTTTTGTGACTTAAAGTGTCCCCATTTGCATCTTGCGATATATTTTTTGCAATTTTCATTATGTGGGACCCTGTTCTGTGGGAGAGTGAATCGCCGTGCTGTGGCCTCTAAACCGGTGTGCATTGTTACTCGTAGGGCAGTAAATCTTACGTATGGCTGCCAAGGGGATGAAGATGATGTTTGGCTCCCGACGGTGGAGAGGAGAAACGTTGGCCGACCATTTATACGCATGCTTCATACAGGAAGCAAGGAAGTGTTGTCACGCCGGGGGGGCGAGATAAGATTTTTCCACCTACACCTACTTAGTTACAGAGACGTTTTTCACTCTAACGCTTTTCAATACAGCGTTAAATAAAACACTAGAATTAGCAAGTGTTAATATTTAATTTGGTTTGACCGTGGGGTCAGTAAGATTAGTTCGCATAAATTCGAAATGCGGTGGTGGAGTTGAATTTTTTTGCCTTTTTTTGTTCTGCCGCACAAATATTTCACAGGCGTGAAAAAGGTGAAAACAGAAGAAAGAAAGAAAAAATGAAAAGAGGCAAGCGGAATGGTATTTTTATTCCTTTTGTTTTGCAACTCAGCGTTTTAAGGAGACGTGCGAGCCGTGGCCTGGCCCCCGTTCCCGCTGCTGGCAGCACATTTCGGCTCGGCCTCCTTACAAGCGCAAACAAGGTGTCGCTTCCACAGCGCGTTGTCTGCTCCCGCACTCCAGACGCTTCCTGGATAAAAGGTTTTCTTGTCTACTCTTTTCATCCCATTTCTTACCTTATTACTGCTGGTGTCGTTTTTTTTTTTCCTCCCTTGGACTAAAGATCGAATTTAATGTCAGGAGGGGAAAAAAGGAAATTCGGAAAGGGGGCAAATATGTTTTCATAGTAACTGTGGGTGAGGGATGCGAACCAGCATCCCGGTGGTGCAATGCAAACAAGCTGTGCTTTGATCGCCATGCGTCTGCGTTCAAAGCTCTTTGTCCGCCGCTGATGCACTTTTGCTCGCTCTGAGTTCAACACCACTTTGGAGAAAAATGTCACAGTCATTTGCACGTATTGCTTTCCTGGTTTCAGTGTGAGTGTTTGCTGATTATTTTTACATCTGTATTTCTAGCGGATGCTTTTCTCCGAAGTGACACACAACCCCAAGTTAACAAGGATTAGACAACAGAGGATTTATAGGCACACTTCAACCATTGCTGTGGTGCGGTCTCGGTATGATGGTTGCTCTACCGACTGAGCTGGGACTATGATGGTACTGTTTTTACCAGTGTAAATTACAGTAGCTGCATACAGAATTGACAAGGAAATACAGAGATGATCCCTGATAAATGAATCATTGTAATACGCCCGCAATGTCGCTGACGTGACTTTTTGGTTGGCTGAGCACCGCCTGCCTCCTAAGCCCCGACTTGGCTCCCGCTGCAGGCTTTTGCCGTGTCGGATTTTGTGCGCCTGTGACACTAAAACGCCAGTCTGGCACCGCGAGCCGAAGTGATGCGACAGGATCCTTGTTCCGACACATCGTCCTTCCTGACTGACAGCTCGGCAGCTAATTGTTTTAAGCCTCCATTGACAGCGGGATTAAACCTGGCACAGTAATGATCACTGTCGCGTCTGCGGATACACAGGGGAGCCAGATCTGCTTTGTCTTCATCAGCGCCTCAGCAACAGAATCTCGCGCAGCTTTTGGAAGATGAACGGGGGACAAAATGGCCTGATGTTACACCATGTGCCAGGAACCTCTGGTTGGCACCCGATTGACTGAGCATTAATGTCCATCATTAGCCTTTGTTAGTGAACTTCACCGGCTATGGAGCTGCTCCGTTTGTTCCATAAACAGGTCTAGGCGTCACCGAGGGTGACGGGAGAAGCTCTCGAGCCATTGTGACTTTTTAAAATGTTCTCTGGTGAATCTGATCTACTCCAGTTTCCCTTTTTTTCCTTGGCAGGTCCAAAAACAGTGGGCGGAAGATCAGGTTTATTTGCGCCCATACAGTCACCATTTAACAGAAAGGAACCCCAAGGTTAGAGACGGTTCAGGTTTCAGTTCCCATGGAGGGTTTGCAGGACCTTAAAAACTATAAGTATGAACTCCAGGGTCTTTACTCCAGCCAGCCCTGTAGTTTAATGCCTCCGGAGGGTTTGCAGGTCCCTCACAGGTCCGACGTGACCCCCTGGGTTTGTGCCCTGGCTATTCCGGAAGCTCCTCCCACACACGTATTTGATCTTGCTTCCCCTTGCTGATGTCAATTTGGTGACGCTCCTCTTTTATTATTTCTCAGCTTGAATCCAGAACTCCAAAAACCCACCGAGGAGCAGATTATAATTAGTTGGAGGAAATTGCTGCTGACACACTTTCTGCACAACGTGGGCTGTTGTCACGGAAGCGGAGCGAGAAGCCGCTGCTCTGGATGGTGGTTCGGGGGAGGAGCCTCATTCCTCCTGTTTGTAGGACACAGAAGTACCGGCTCAAGAGAGCGGCGTCCAGGAAACGGCAATCGCCAAGGTTACCAAAGAGCGCTCCCACGAGTCGCTCTGTTCAGGTTCGGGCACATCAGGAGGGGTTTGAAGGTTCTCCCCGAGACCCGAGTTATCTTCAGTGAACAAGAGAAGGTTTTGGCTAGAGATCTACCAGGATCTTTCCCCAAGATGAAATGCTGGATGGAGTTCAGTTAGTCTTCACTGTCCCTTACAGTGCACCAAGCGGTGGGAGTAGATCAGTGAGTGGTGGGGGTAGATCAGTGCGGAGTCCCAGCCGCCTTTGCTGGGGATGGCAAGCGGCAGATGGGAGCAGAGGCCTCCCTGCTTTGACTAGGCGGAGCTCTGGGTACCGTCTGTGTCACACAGCTTAGCAGAGGCTTTTAATTGAGCTTTAGCACCATGCAGGTCTTCTTCAGAGACTCCAGATGAGGGATAGGAGGGATTCAAACCACCCGCAATGGGGTGGATATGTTACCAGCAAACGCCACACACAGGACGAGGACTCTTTTTCATGTAGGCTTCTAACGGGGGACATTTGTACCGGAGAGTTGGGTAGCGAAACATTAGACTAAAGAGGTGAGATGCGGGAGAGCGATGCCGTCAGCAGGACTACTGGTTGTTATCTTTTCGTCAGTAGATCTGGTTTCATCTTCGCCACATATATTATTTATTTGCCTAGCAGACATTGTTTCTCAAATCAGTTTCTGGAGATTTACTCAATTTTGCAGTTGGGTTGTTTTACCTCATCCGTTTAGGGTAAGTACCTTCATCAAAGGTGTAACAGAAGGAAGTGGGGTTCAAACCCAAAATCTCGTAGTTCGAGAGAAGCAGCGTTACCTCCTGCACCCGCTACCCGATGGAAGCCACTCTCTGCGTTGCTCTCGTTTCACCGGTTTGCGAAAGCAGCTCAGTTAAACGTACTGCGGTTCAGGTGCCGCATTGCCCCGCTTGAATTTCTTTTAAGTCAAGCTCCTTAACACCTCAAAGCATTTATGAAAAAAGCGAGAAAAATCATTAGAATGTAAATGAATCGTGGAGAAGAAGGGTCAGGGGGCCTTACACTGGGGTTGGGGGGGGGGTTCTGACAAGAGCTTCTGTGAGGAACCGCCATGATTATTTATGTATTTACTGTCCATATTCCTTTTACTTCAAGTTGTTCCATAAATTCAGATCATCACCACAATTCGACGCGAGCGAATAAACAGCCAGACTCCCCTTGTAAACACGCAAACTTTGAAGAGAGGTGGATTTCACGGGATGCGGCTGTCAGTTTCCATGGCGTTGCCAGCCCTCCCGTCCTCCCACGCAGAGGCGACTGTAAATGCCGTGTGTAGCCAATGGAGGCGACAGCCTCTTTCTGTGTGATCGCACCCAAGCCTTTAACTGGAGAATCGGCTGGGAATTACCTTCAAATCCCAGCTTTATGAGAAAATAAATTGGTGGCAAGATTGCATCTGGGTCACTGTGGGAACAACATTTTGCGTCAGTGTTTATTTTTGATGTGTAAAGACAGTTTGTGGTGGTTGGGGAAAACATGCACACACAAACAGAATGTGGTTTATTCAACAGTTTTCTTGGGCCGACAGCTACACCTTCAGCAGTTGACCTAATAAAAGTTTATATATTGCATCATGATACCAGGATGAAACCTTTGACTCCATTTGGATGACGAATATACTGTGCGTATAGTCGTTGGTCATGATGGTTGACATTTGATCGTCTCATAAGATTGATGGTGGTCCATTTCTTTGACTCTTCAATTGAAGGTGTCTGACCTTATGTTGCTGAGTCTGCTACCTGCTGGAACAGATCTTACACCAACGCTGAGGCTGTTTCCGGTTTCTACTCCCCAGCAAATGAACGAATCCCTACAAATCCCAAGATCAATGCTTCTTCTTACCCTCCGATTCGGTGGGTGTAGACTAAGTTCCCTGACCTGGGCTGCCAGTTTTCAGCAAGCGAGGACAAGCGTTTCAATTCTCCAGCCTTTGCTTGGGTTCTGGAATGCTGCCCCAGACCTCTTCCTTTATCGATCTTTGGGAGGATGCTGGGATGCCGTGAAAGTTGAAGTTGAGACCGTGTTCACGGCTTATGACTGTTTGGCTGAAGGTGTCTGGCATTTGAGCCTGTTGTTGCCATGCTAATTCTTCTACCTGGTGCAGTCCATTTCATATCAAAACACTGATCTTGGATCATGTAATAAACTGTCCTATGGTGGTGCCTGGTTTGTGCAGAAGAAGGGTCTTGTAGCCCGAGTTTCTCACGATGCCCATCATTAGAGAGGAGCTCTTTATTTCAACTTCACACTTGCACACACACAGATACACACACTATCCCACCAAAGCTTTTCCTGCGTTAAACTTAAATTTTCGTCCACGAGAAACTTTGAATCCCAGCTGAACTTAATCTTAGAGGTTCGCTTCATCCTTAATCTCAACCATGGTGAATCGTTTCCCCTGATAGGATGAGTTCATCTTGGTCTTAAAGAAACTTCATGCCTTATAAGAACTGCTTATTATTATTTTTAAAAAATATTTTCTGCGTATTTCTTTAGGAACCGCCACTTTGTCTCTCCAAATGAATAACACTTTTGGAGACCGTGTCCCCCGAACTGTCATCTCTTTGTCCCATAGTGCTTATTGTGGCTCTGAGAATCCCTTTTCCACATGGACAATAGGAGATGATGTCCAGAGTTCCAGATTGTAACTAAAACAGGTGTTTTGTTGGCAACATGAGGCTCCGGCAAACACGGCATCCCTTGAACCCGCGCCTCACATTTTGTCGAGGGACGAAAAAAGATTTTGCAACTAGCAAACTTTCCATTTTTATTGCACTTGGTAGGCGGGGGGTGGGCTGTACAGGGTTCTTTTTTCCCCGGGATGGATAACCTTGCCCGGTTTAACTCGAAATGAGTTTGTTGAGAGAAACCGGAACACGCGGGGATGACAAATGGCTTGGATGCGTCTGTGCTTTTATGGGCGCGGCACACGGGTGCCTCACATAATGAATCGGGCCTGTAAGGAGACAGGGACACTGTACATTGGTACCATACATATTTATGACCAAACACGGTGTGCTTCCCATCCTTTTCGGCTGCAATTAATTTATCATGGGTCCTCTTTAAATTTGTATTTTAATCACGTCCCTTATAATTGGTGTTAACCGGTACAAACAGCGGAGGGACACGCACGTAGCCACGTGGGCGCTTCAGCCGGCGTGTCCGTACCGCGTCGGTGTAGCCGGCAGCGAGGGCGTCCGACCGCAAGGCGGATGGAGGCCGCAGGGGTCCGTAGCGGCGTGAAAATCACACCGGTGGTTCGGCGACCGCAGCACGCGCCGTGCCCCTAAGAGCCCCGCGACGTGCATCCCAGAGTTGGGCGTCAGCGTTTCTCAAGATTGAAGGCTCATTAGCGGCGGGTTGATGGATGCAAAGTGCTGCCGTGTTATGATGCCCCCTCACGTGCGTGGGCATCAGTTGCTGCGTCCTGCCATTGATGGGTCTCCACCCCCTCCCCTGCTCATTGAACTTGTTTCCTTTTTAACTTGCGGGTGACTATGGACATGTAGGTTCTCGACGGGCAATGGCACATGACTGGATGAATTTCCAAATAATCTCTTCATTATTAATGCACGTTGTCGCATCCAGCTCCAGAGAAGCAGCACCGGGGTTCCAACTGGATCCTTTTGTCGTTCTTCACACCGACCTGCTGCGTGGTTTTTCGAGGTGGCCTGCGCTCCAAGCACCCAGGTTTGAATCCCACGTCCTGCTGTAGCGCCACTGTTCAAGGTGCTTAACCGATCGCCTTGCTGCGTAGATGGGTAAATCTGTGCTTTTTCACAAAGGTCCGTGTGAAATATGAGGAAACGGGGGAGATCGTGCTTGAGGGGTCCGGCAGGGCCCAGCAGATCCTGCTCGATGGCTTTTCTCGAAGACAGGAATCGGTCTTTGTCAACTCACCGTCCTTCACTTCATTAAAGATGATTGATGGAGCTGAACTTTCAGAGCAGGAAAATCTCCTTTCCAGCTGCTGCACCTTTCGCTCAGCAGAAAAGGGATCGAAGGACATCGTCACATGCAGCCTGAGACGTTTATGAAAAGATCAGGTTAAAATTTTCATCTTCTTGCTGATAAAATAAGGAGCTTTTTCACACCGGGCGCTTGCCAGCCTCAACTGTTTCTTCTAACGTACCGAACACACTCTGTGGGGGGGCGTCATACTGGAAACCCCAAGACATAAAACCTGTCCACACTTTGTTTATTCGCAAGTATGCTGTTTTACTGTTATTAGCTTCGTGTTTATTGTACTCCGGGTGCCATAAACCATCTGCCTGCTCTGCGTTTGGTCCAGCATGTGGAACGCCTGTGAGAGCCATCCGATGCAGCAACTTGTTCCTTTATGAGGATTTCAGCAAGAACGTTGGCAGAGGACCGTGGTGCGGGAGACCCCGCTGTTACCGGAAGGTGTGTCGTTGCCTGGTTTCCTGCCTTTTGAGAAGCCCGTAGACGGGCGTTCGCCCTGAGGGACGAATCGTTTGGATTTCCACCCCTCTGCTTCGTCTCCGTGACGGCCGTTCCGTTTACGACATCCTGCCTCCGCTAAAAACACAAGAAAAGGGATCCGTATGGGGTGGTGGTCACCATGCTGGGAATTATGGGACAGGCATCATTTTGTGCGCCCCACAATGAGAATGTTGGAAAACAGGTGTCAGGGTTGTGTTTGAATCCCAGTTGCATCTGGGCACTGTGGTGCTATTTAGAGACATGACCGTGTGGCAGGGTTAAGCAGCAGGTGAAGCTGGTACCTTACAGCTCTGATAGCGTGGGTCCAAATCTCACTTGGTCTGTGTGGAATTTGCATGGTGTTCATGTGATTTTCCTCCAAGTGCTCTGGTTTCCTCCCACAGTCCAAAATGAATGGGTTGTGGTTGAATTGTTGATTCTATAATTTGCCTACTCTGTGTGTGTGCGTGTATGTACCTGAGAAGGTTGTGGTGTTTCAAAGCTTCTGCTGAAAACACCGAATGCTAAGCTATGAACCTCAGTCCATTGCAGCACGGCCACTCGCACGTTTGCATAACACGAACAAAGAGAGTGGCCGATTAACCCGAAACGCCCGTTTTTGGAGTGTGGGAGGAAACCCACGCAGACACGGGCAGAACACACAAACTCTGCACGGACTGAGCCGGGTTCGTGCCCACAACCAGTGCTACTTGCTGTGCCACCATAGTGCATTTTAAAGAAGTTACATTACCGTGACATAACAATTCTTTTTTAAAATCATATTGCAGTTGGAAAAGATGCTGGAGATGTGTCAGGGTTCAAATGGATTTGACACGGGTGTCACATTTCGGGGGGGGGGGGGGGACGACACGTAAGAACCGGATAATTGGCTGCAGCAGCTAAACCGTTGGAAAAAGGGGTAAACGGCTTTTTAAAAAAAAGGAGGGAGAGAGAGGTGAAGACTTCTCAGGTTGTTGGCGGGGGAACAACAACAAAGCTTCAAATGGTAATGTGACACGAAAGCCACTTACGATAATTCAGGAGTATAATGGTCCCAAACTTGATAGAACCAAATGGGAAACATCTGCTCGGCATTTCGGCCTCCTGATTGAACAATTACTGCTGGATGTGCGGCGGCGCTCTGACGCAGCGGAGGGGCGTCCTGCTGCTCCCCTTCCATCGCAGCGTCCTTCTGCTTCATTTCGCTTCGTGTTCCGAGGTGGACCTATGCGCTTTGAGACGGAGGGGGACCTGGATGATACCTCTGTCACCTCTGTTACAGTTACCTCTGCTTGTGTAGCCAGACAATGGCAGCAGGTGGCGTGGCGGTTACAACCACCCGGGTTTCAATCCCTCCTCCTGCTGTAGCACTCGATCAAGGTCCTGACTCTGCACCGATATATGAAAATTAATCTGCCGTATAAATGTTTAAATCGTTGTAAATTGCTCTGAAAAAAAAGTGCATCGACTAAAATTCATTTTATTTGTGTGATAACGGTGCTGTTCAGTCCATAACTGAAACCTAAGGATTTATTCCCCAACATTTGCATATTTGTTAACATTATAAGGAGCTTAGTGTACAAACTTAACACTGTATGTCACCACTGAGAAAGGGGTAAGATACTAATAACAAATAAAAAATATATATCTATACAATAGTCATAATAATGCAGATAAATATAAATAATAATTATATATTCTATACAATAATATATTTATCCACGCGTTAACTTCTTAATCCTAGGCGAGGTCTCATGGCCTGAAGCCTGTCCCAGAGCCAGTGGGTACTGAGCTATTTAACAATTCTTGGATGGCCCCACACAGACAGACAGACAGACACACACACACACACACACACACACACACACACACACACACACACACTATACCATGACCAATTAATCATAAACATGTGTCTTTGGACATGAGGAAATCCACACAGACACGGAGAGAGCATGCAAACTCCCTACAGACTGAGCCAGATTAGAACTCACGCCCGACCAGCCCAGATGCTGTGAGCCACAATGCCACCCTATAATAATATAAATATAAATAAAATGCACGGGAAGAGTAAGAGCAGTTAGAATCTTTTCCGGAGCTGGATGTCAATTGGTGGCACGTAGCACCGCTGGATTTGGAAGCCGAGCTGCGGGACTCTCCGATTCAACGAGTTGACCATATTGTCTTTGTGTGTGTGTTTTTTGTCTTCTAGTGGACGGCTGCATACACAAAGCGGCGGGACCGTGCCTGTACGACGAGTGCCACACCCTGAACGGCTGTGAAACGGGCAAAGCCAAGATCACGTGTGGCTACGATCTCCCAGCAAAATGTGAGTACGAAAAGTTCAAGGGTTCAGCCTCTACAGAACGTTTCTCCTGTTTGGACCCCTGATGCGTCTTTAAAGAGTGAAACCCGTCTGTTTGCGTCACGGTGACTGCGGGTTCCGATCATTTGCATAGGTGGTGTAACAGATGCTTTATTTCCACTAAGGTAGCTGCATCGCTGTCCACGGGTATTTCCCGTTTGTTGGGCTTTTTTGGTATTTGCTCGATTTCCCTCATGCCACCGGAGGCCCGATAGCGAATGAAAATGACCTTTTTATTGTAAATGCGACGGTGTGGTGAGTGCACTTCCGCTGTGTTTTTCTGCAAACGTCCATATATGAAATGACAGTCCTGGGTGTGTGGTGCAAAATGAATACCTACAAAGTTCACCTTTCTGGCTGGGAGTGACCTCTGGAGTGAGAGGGCAGCTGCAGGTCCGCTAGGAAAGACAAGCTTGTGGACACAGCTGCAGAGAGGGATGATTACCCATAATGCCCTGTCAATGCGAAGAGCTGTCATGAAGGCCCTTCCTGGCAAAGCTGAACAAACAAGAGGTCTTCAAATGTGCTCATAGTCACCCCGGATGGGGAGATATTGATATCGCTGCACTGCTCAGGGGTGAATGTGGATCTGCCTTTTCCTTCCCCTCCAGATTTCTTTGGTCTTCTGCTACCCTACAACACAGCTCTGCATGAACTGAAGTTACCTGTGTATTAGTATTTGTAAGCAGGTACCGTTTTAAAGGAGAGGTGACTGAATGCTCCGGTGCTTCACAACTGACCGTGACTTTAGTGAGCTCAGTGACCTCACCCCCATGTTACTTCCTGCGTACCTTCATGCCTGTTCCTTTAGTGAGAAATGGAGGGGTCTCTTTTTATGCTGCAAATATGACAGTAGAAGTCTGTTCATAACTCATTTTACCACCAAGTCACGATAAGTAAATAGGTAATAACTCGCACATCCTTTGTTTTGTTTGAGATCAGTTATGTAATAACCACAGCTAGAGCTGCGGTTAAATTTAAAAAAAAAAAAAATGTTTTGTAGGGCTTTATTTTAACATCCGACTTAAAGTTATATTACGATGAAAATAAAAATTTGTCGTCTCTGCAAGCGCGTCACGACTGATCGATCCCGTAAACATTCCGGTTCCTCGTCTTATTATTGATCGCTATCACTAGACGTAAGCTGTAGACGCTGTGGACGAACCTGCTTCGGTGCTCTTTACTGCCACCTGTTGGCTTGGTGGGTAAACACTGGTTGCGTTTGCTTTTTCTAAATCAGAAATTTTAGAAAGTAGACAGATACAAAAAAAAAAATTGAAAAAATTTGTAACTCATGTTTCTACAATGAAGAGTGTTAAATTGTGCATTTTTCATGTATCGTGTTGAAGCTGCTGCTGCCGCCATTTAGCAGTAACATCTCCATCGCATTTATTCTGAAAAGTGTTGAATGCCCCATGGAGGGTGGGATGGTCATAATTATAATCTATCGGTACCGTAATTGTCGTATTACATAACTGCACCGTGTAGTACAGTGAATGCGTTATTTGTCTCCGCCAACTTTAAACATTCACACCCGTCTCTTCGGGATCCTCCCCATCCTAAAAAGTGTCAAGAGTTACAGAGGCCCTTTTATAGGGAAAAAAGGTAATCTGCGGGAGAAATATGGCGGCTGCTTTTGCCAATCCATCTTGCTGTAAAGACTCGGGTAGAATGAGCTTTTTTGTGCTCGAAAATGGATGCGCTCTTGTATAACTATTGACAGTTTCTATTCTTTTTCAGTTTCACCTCCTTTTTTCATTATCAAGGGGTACACTCTGTGCCCGCGGCCCGGTGCATTGTGGGTGCCGGGGGCTTTTTCTCTCCTCCTCCATGTGTTGCAGACACTTAATTCCTTTTTCCCCCGCCTCCTTGGTGCATGCGTTGGAGCGGCTCGCCGGGTGCTGCGCGACGCACCCCATGGTAATCAGAGGCATTGTGACGGGGATAAAGAATTTACGCACGAGGTTTAATATTTGCAGCGCCCTCGAGTACGTGTGAGAACAAAGCGAATTGTGGGGACCCGCGTGCACAAGCAAACGCGTGATTTTTGCTGCCAGCTGTTGCCAAACAGGAGTGCTGTTGCCAGATGTGGGCCAGGAGGGATTGTGGAGCTCCACCACTCCGTGGCTCTTTTCCAAATGGCACCCGTCCGTCATAATGAATTCAATAAGGAAACGTTTCTTTTTCCTTTTTTCATCCCTGATCGTACCGCTATTACAGCATGTTAACCTCCCTTCCTCATGCTGGAAATATCATCATCTTCCTATAACAGCTGTTTTTGACATGATTGGGAGCGATAATGTTTTACGCTTGCTGCTGCGTGGTGGATTTTATTACCGTTTTTGCAACGGCTCTCGGTTGTACCAACTACGCACCCCTAACCGAACCCCTCTAACCCTGACCGCGGTGCCAGTTCGACCAAGCCTGAGCAATGCCTAACTCCAGCCCAGACACAAAGGGGTCCCAGTTTCGGGTGGAAATATTATTTCACATTACTTTATTCGTGCTGTTGCTTCTGTGCCATAATGCTGCCTTCATGGCATTTCTTCATTCAGCTTAATAGCATTTTATCATTGACCTTAATAGCATTTCTTCACTGACCTTTCCACTGTCATATGGCAGTAAGCACACATGTCGTTCTTTTACTGTTAATGAGGATTTAATCATATTGGGGAGGATTATTGGCAAATAATGGGCACCCCCAGTTTGTCTGAAGAATGGCCACTTGAAGTACACTGTATGTACAGGCTTGGACCTCATTTCTGGGGTCAGAAACCTCCGGGATTGGACGGTTTAACCGGCCCTTGGCATGTCGGTGGTTGAATATCAAGCAGGGTTTCCTATCAGCCACATCCTAATCCATATCCTCCCTCTCATGGAGATTTTACTGTTATCCTGCTATAAATTCATTTATTGCAAATAAAATTAGCCTTGGTACATTACTATGTCGATTAAAGAAATTTATACATTTATATGTGTCACGAACCACACCTATTTGCAGTCTGTTTTACACTGTGGCTGTGCTTGTATTATTCCGGGATGCCTGTATGCCCACCTTTGTGCCCCTGTTTCTCAGATATGCTAACCCACACCCGGCTTACTACACTGTACTGTTTTGACTCTGTAGTATTTATTCATTGCATCTTATGTAAAATGTCTTGCTGTATGGTTACACAACCACTTTGATGCTGTTTCCTATGTTAAATGTGTCTGCAAGAGCATCCACCAAGTCAGATTCCTTGCAAACACACCTGGCCATGAAATTTATCTCTTATCTTATCTTGAGGCCCAGAATTTAAGCGGGATGCAACCAAGAGTGCCTTAGGTTAAACAAAAGGCACACGCATTTTACGGGAATCTTGTGGACCTCTCCCTCGGTTGACGTTTGACTTTATACCTATTATTATTATTATTATTATTATTATTATTATTATTATTATTATTGCTCCCAATGAACCCAGCTAGTTGAATACATCGCAGCTGAAGATGTGGTTGTTGCTAACTGGTAGTGAAGTGAGTATTCATTCTGAACAACTGATCAAGTTGGTCGGGTTATCAATAATAATAAGAATAAGAAATGAAGAAGAGATAACCTTTGGCTCCTTGGAGAACCGACAAGCACCAGAAGGACAAATGTTGCTGCAGTTCGTGTTATTAATGCGTTGTTGCTGTTAAGTGCTGTCCAGTTTGTTGATATAGCTAAAGTCCCTCCAGAAACTTCTACCCTCCTCTTGTGTCCTTAGTATTAAAAGAGCTGCGCCCATTGTTACCGCGATTGAGACCATCCGTCTGGTTGCTGCTCGCTCTCTTCACTTTTAACTACCACTTTGGCCATCATCACCATCGTTTTGAAGAGGTGAGGCCAGAGTACGATGCCCTCGGCCTCACCATTTGTCCTTTCAGCAGGAATTCCTGCCTGATTTGAGCCAATGTCCATCTGAAGTCGTATTATGAGGTTTCCAATTTTTGAAAATCTCAGTCTTATAGTTTGTATCTCCTTTGAGATTTCGGCTTAGATTTGACGAAACATCCATCTGTCTGCTTTCCTGGACGTCCGCGGTGCCGCAGCACGAACAGTGGGCGCTCCGTACTAAACCGTAACTAAACAGCGACCTGTTATTGCGGAAGGATTAACTCAGCCGTGTGCATTAGGGCTGCGCTGTACCCCTGTAGATGACTGGAAGTACAGAGCACGTCGCCTGCAGCCCTGAGACAAAGCCAGGCTGCTCCATGCGATGGGGAGCGGAACGGGTCGGAGCCATTGTTGCCATGGTTATGTACATTTTGTGCCGGAAAAGCGTACATGTGTTTAATAATTTATTTTCCGCTGATGGATCCAGATAAGGTTTGCCGAAGCCATCTGCGCACACGCATGCGTGTATCTCTGTGTAATAAAGGTTCAGTCTTAATTTTTCTTTATGAGTGCCACAGGAGAAGGTGACAGATGGTCCGTTTACTGTCTATGTCTTGGCAGAGTCGGCGGTTTCTGATGCGCAGCGCAGGGAAGCTTTTCTTCAGCCACAGCGCTGCAAATGTGCTGGGCTCCACGCGGCTTCTTGAAGGCACCTTTTTCGAAGGTCTCGCTTTTCTTTTACCCAAGGCCCCGGTCCAGCCGAGAGCCACGTGCACCGCAGCGAAGACCCTCATGGCCCAGCGTCCATCTGCTCGCTCTTACTCCCATCCTTTTTACACCTTTAACTTCTCAAGGTGTTTCACTCCTCATCGCACGTGCGTGTGAGTGCGAGAGAGAGAAAAAGAGAGCGCGTGCATGTGGCCACTGAACCTCAGTCTTTGCCATAAGTCGCTCAGATGCGTGACAACTCACATTCTTGGACAGGTTAAAAATATAAACACACATATATACTCATATATTTTAGGTGGTCACATGATGACCACCCTCCCCTTAACTGAGCTTTGACTTTTGGTTAAAATCACTAACTCTCAACTGAAAGAACAATTTGTCAGAGTGCTCTCGATCGAGGTAGACTGAATTTATACGGTTTACCCTGATGCATAGATGGGTGAATTAGTGTACAAACCACACCGTGAGTCACATTGGACAGAGGGCCCACACAAATAAATACTAGCAAGGTGATGGCTTGCTTACCATCCTCAACAGGTAAAATTAGCAGGTGGAAAACTCATAGCGAAGCCGTATCTGCAGAGAAGAGTTTCGCATCCACGATGCTGTAACTCAGCGGATGGTGGAAGCAGAAGCCCCGCTGCGGTCGAAGTTGCCGAGTTTCACGTGACCGCTCCTTACTGTAACATAAAAGGAAAATAAAGAGCACAAAGAAGGAAAATGGAGGAATTCAGCTACCTCTTGTGTTCGGGATTAATTCCCCTGAAGCGCATTCTCATTTTTTAACGTCTGAATATCATACGGAAGGAGAAAATTGTAATTCCTTTGAAGGAATTAAAATAGTCCTTTTCCACTGTCTAATGTGCTGCTTTTAAATGAAACCATTTGTAACGGGGGGGGGAAAAATTGGAAATGTTGACACAGACTAGCTGCTCCTTTACAAGAGCCCAGGCACATCTTGATTTAATTATTAAGTGCTGGCTGGGAATTATTAATAAATTGTGGTAATTACGCCCTCACTCTAATGGAAAGTAGCTAAATAAAACAGCGTCTGTTATTTAAATTTAACAAAGAAGCCGTGTGTTTGCCGTTATATAACTCCCGAGAAAGGAATCTGTGGGTGCTGAAATATTAACCTCTATTACATAAAGTTAACTTTTACTGTGCTATTTTTTTTTTTTTTTTTTTTTTAAAAGTCGTAATTACGGCCGTTTTGAAAAGCGGCCTGAAAACAAGATGACGTTTGGGACACCTTTTGTCATAATTGTTTATTTTATTTATTTATTTTTTAAAAAATCTTTTGTTAATAATTAACAAAATACGATTTTAATATTTCTTATAATTTTTTGCTTGCTTAGCCTGTGGCTTTGTGGTTTCTGTTATCGTGGCACCCGATTGTAAGCGGACGCACGTTTACCGCTCGTTCCCAAAAAAACATGTCACCGGCAACGGAACAGAATAATTCTTCAGGAACTCCCATCTACAGCTCAGATGCTAATAGTGTTAGCATTACCCAACACATACAAATGACTTTCAGAAATCCATAATAAGAACAGAACACACTAAGCAGCAGGGGATGATGGGAAAGCTCCTCCCAATCCCAATCCCTACTCTCTCTCTCTCTTTCTATATATATATATATATATATATATATATATATATATATATATATATATATATAAAATGTGTGTTTTGCAGACCTAATGTGTGGCATGCAAGTAGAAGCAGGGCATTTCTCCTGATGTCTCCGTGCTGAGTGGCCCCACAGCCTGCTGTTCAATATGATATCTTCTGTTCATACTGTAAGTGTTCTGGGAAAAATGTGATTGGCGCAGACCCAGCGTCTCCATTAACTAATCTTTGACGATAAAGCCGTGCATCAATCATTGTGCACATTTCCCTCCGTTTTACTGCTCGGTAGGAGCACTTGGCGATGTTTGAACTCCGAACCAAACTCTTTTATTGCGTACTTTCCGCCCCTAAAAAATGGCTTCGTACAACAACCGGATTAAAATGAGTTAATCTCGCATAAGAGGGCTGGAATTATTACTACAGATGTGCTTTTTTGGGCCATAGATGCACAAACAAATGAAAAAAAAGCGAAGCATCACAAGAGATCGTAAATTATTTAAAGTTCATCCAGAAACAATTTAAATAATTCTGTGTTTATATGACAGTGACTAAACTGTTACTTTATGCTCGGCTGCCAATGAGCCGACGTTGTCTTCTGTCAACGCCGCAGCTGGGCCCGGTGGTGGGTCAAGCACTCGCTTTTCGATTCGGTCAAGTTCGGTCATGTTGTTGGTTGTGGTGACATCAGCCGCTGGGGCTCTTGCCATATGACACTTAGGTGTGTGTCTCTATAATGAGTACCTGCCATGTGGTCTGTCAACACTTTACGTCTTTGTCCCGTGGTGTGCACTGTGAGTGATATGGTCCCAGTGAGAGTCTGAATGGCCTGGGTTTGAACCCCACCTCCTCCTGTCACACCCTTAGTCAAGGTGGTTACCGTGATGCAGTAAAAAAAAAAGTAGCTTAGTGTATAGATTTATTTAACAAACTGAGTCAGCAAAACAGATTTGATATTTGTCACATTCTGACACCGAGCAAGAACTTTCCCACGATTCATGTTTGTTGACTGGCAGGAGCACCATGGTCACCTGACTGGACTGTAACTCTCAATTTTCCTTCCCTTTCCACCTTTTCACATCCTTTTCCTTTTCTTTTCTTTTTTTTTTTACCTGTTGCCTGCTTTTTTATATGTTCCCTCCTTTTCTGTTTTTTCCACCCATCCCCTGCCCAGCTGTGTCCAGATCTCCGCAGAAGCGGTTTGTCTCAGAAGCCTTTGCTAAACCTGCCAGCATTTGTGAGCCTCGCCAGTCAGTGCGGGCTCTCCCTGTAAAGCTGTTATAAACAGAGTTTGAAAAGCCTCGAGTCAACAGGGATGTTGTTGGGGCTCGAAAGCGTTCTCTAGAAATGACGCTTGACTTGATTCCCGGTTCTGGGTTTAAATTGGCGCTGGTGAGAGAACAGATCCCTACAAGTTGTCCATAAAACAAAAGCCAGTAGCCCGGAGTGTTGCAGAACTGTCTGATGGATGGATGAACGAGTTTTGTGTGTATGTGTGTGAGAGAGGCTCTGTTAATTTGGTGCCGTGGTATTTGTGGTAGATGAAATTGTCCCTTTTCTCTTGTTCTTTATACCCAATGAATATTTAATCTTCACAGTTGCAGACTTCATTAATCTTATTGACAATAAAAATTAAACATCGAATTCAGAATTTTCCCACACGTGCACCATACAGTCGGATTTTATGAGGTTGCATTTGTGTATTTGGCCCTGTGCAGAGGTATAAACAAATAGACTGTAAATGTGTTAAGTTTGGCTTTACATTTTGTCTCACTTGGGAAACCCGCATTGTCTTGTAACTGTTATGCTCCCTGCTGCTGGCGACTGTGAATATCTGCACACCCTGTTGTACAAAATCATCCTGCAAAAATATTATTCACTCCCCCCCACCGATGACTCGCTGACATCCTTAACCGCTCCTGTCAACCCTTTTCTGACCTTGTGGGGTGGGGCGGGGGTTGGCAAGTTAAAATAATGGGATGAATTTTCATTACCATTTCCATATCTATACGCAGAATTCAGCATGAAAAATGATTTTGTGTTCAGGGAGTGGTTTGGTGTGTGTGTGGGGGGGGCAAAGTTTTTTTTTTTTTTATCTTCTCGGGCTTGAAAGGCAACGTGTTGGAGACATTAACCAGCAGCTTGAACTTAACCTGTTTTATGAACCAGACTCGGGCCTGCATGTCCCGCACATCAGCTGAAGCTTTAAGTGTTGCTCAGTGGTACAAATATTCTCACAAATTTGACAAAATGTCCTAGTGCGATCCTTTTATTACTCAAAGTGTCTGTTTTTGCGGTTTCTGTGATGTTTAGATCCAGCTTTGTGGGTCTGGGAACGCAATAAATTTCCCCCATTGTAAATGACAGTAATTTGACCACCAGTACCCCCCGCCAGCTGAGGGGGTGATTTTAAAGAAAAAATAAGGCCTGTTAGGCGAGGAAAAAAATACACATTTTCCCATTTCCAAAGCTACTAATCTCACGGTCACCATTAAGCCCTTTCCAGGGGTTTAGTTAAATGCATCTTTATAAATGCATCTTCAGCCACAATTTCATTGTGTTTATAAAATTTGTTCTGCTTTGGAATAATAAACAATAGAAAAGCAGACTTATGACCCCGTAGAACCGAGTATCAGGCCTCAACCGAGAGAGCGGCCACACGGGTCCCACAGTGCCTTGCATCTCACTGTGTCTATCACAGCCATTTGGCACAGTTTCCAAACGTGTCTCAGTTTATCACCCCGGATTGAATGTCTCAGACTGACGCATGAAAATATATACGTATATATATATATTTTTTAATGGCCCTCTTTTTAGCATTCTGTCAAGTCAACAGGCTGCAAACGGCTCAACCTTTTGGCCGCTGTCTTTATTTCCTTCTCCTTCTAAACCGCACTGCGTTGTTGCTGCCCAAGAAGCCTTCGCCTTAAAGCGAGGAGCATGCCGGAAGCCTGTTTGCTCTGAAGGTCGACTCTCCCTCCTCATTGTGCCAGATGTTAAGACTTCATATTTACAGTATCTGTGCCCGGGGCAATGCTGTTTGTTAATATGTGATAAATTCTCTCCGGCGATTACTTGAAAAATTTTTTTTCCGCGGCCTGTTTAATCGGAGGGACCGTGCCGTCTGTTGGTTTTACTCAGTTTGGCAAATAGAAATTAATCACGGTAAAGTACCCACTATTAGTGGTAACACATAGCTCATTCTGATGAGCCGAGTCCCTCCCTCCCCCCGTAGCGAACAAACGCGTTCATATTTCTGGAAGATGCTGACAGCCGGAGACCTGCCAGTTATTACAGAGCGCGGTGAAGGACGTCACTCGTGTGTTTACCATCAGTCAAAACACGGCGCGTGCGTTTCCAAAACACGTCCACGGCTTACGAGTAACACAAAGGAATGTTTTAGCTGTGATTTTTTTTTTTTTAAGAAATAAAAATGGCGGGAAGCAAGAATCCCACCTGTGTGGGTGGGATGGAAGTGAGGGACAAGCAGGCGTTCATGCGAGCGAGAGAGTGTGTGTGTGTGAGATTGCCCTGCGATGGCTGCCATCCTGCTCCGGGTTGACATTGTGTTTCCGGGATAGACTCTGGACCACCATGACCCTGCATTGCAGTGATTAATGATAATGGATGGATGGAAAGCAAATGTTTGCAGGGAGACAGCTACATCCTTGCTGCAGTCTTAGTGCCGTACTTCATGCGTGCAGGCCATGTAGATTAACTTGGTTGAGCGGTGGCGAGAACCAGGGTGAGCCTCGGACGCAATTATATCGGACCCCACTAAGATGTGGCAGCTGTGATCTCCTCTTCCAAAGCCTTATTGACCACATTCCTACATCGTGCACAATGGTGTGAGGAACAGAAGAGCCCTTGTGCTCCGGCTGAGCTGAGAAGCCGTCTGGTGTGGAGTGGCTTTGTGGGGGGTCGCCGACTGGCCCGTTTCCACTTTTATTTGCTTTCCGTCTGCCGTCTACGTTCAAATTTTCTGCTGCAGAAAAGTGGCGGGTTTAAAGCACGCTAATAAACGCAAACAGTCCAGAGATGCTCCTGGTGAGCCCATCGCTACGATGACGACGGCAACAAAAAGCCCTGCCGGTGCGTTCCGGCCGCCAACCCTGCAGACAGCGAGGGTCGCTGGGGCCACAGTGACAGACCGCACCGTCTGTGCTCCTGTAGCGGCACGGCATGCTAGTCGTCCCACACATGTGTGGTTCACAGCTCCACCGGTTCCTTGTTTTGTCAATAAAGGATCGGCCTCGACTCGACGGGCTCGCGTGTCGCCTGATCTAAGCACGGCTCTCCCACCTCTAACCGGGGTAAAAGCGGTCAACCCCTGGGAAAGAGTGCACACAAAGTCATGCGTGGGTAATCGAAGGGACGGCGCCGATAGTGGCGCTACGGACGCGATGCCTTGTCTTTCCTTCGAGGAGCACAATTAATCACTCGAATGGACTACAGGTGTGTGGGGAATGTGTGCGGACGGCGAGCGCCCGGCAGCGGGGGGGTGAGAAACAAAGTCCTGACAGATGTGAACAACTGGCGCTTTTCATGGACGCGAACAAAGCGGTCGGCCAGGCGGGAAGAACATGAATCATTCACACTGTCGGCAGGTTCAGTCATAGCTCATTGTGTGTGTGTGTGTGTGTGCGCGTGCGTGTGTGTGTGTATGCGCACGCATGCAAACATAACCAAACTACAGTATATAGCTGTATAATTGGAGCTTTTATTTTTTATTGCTGTCCTGTAGCTTGCATTCGCTGTTTTCCATAAAGAAAATTGCTAAGAATTTTTTACCGTCACCGTGTTTGTTCAGCATTCTGTGCTGAGATATATATATATATATATATATATATATATATATATATATATATTTATTTTTTTTATCTTTTTAATACCAAGATTTGTAACTGTGATAAAATGAAGCACGGTTCTGCGTTCCTCTCGTACTGCTGGTAATTGTGTTGAGGAAACTTGAAGAAAATAAAAAAAAGACAACTCAGATTGCTTTTCTCCGGATGGGAATTACCTGTAAAAATAGCAAAGCGATCTCATCAAGTATGCAAGCCGAAGCCGAAATGGCACCCCGACGCGCGACATCCCGCGTATTAAAGTGGTTTTAATACAGTCGGGATTTAAAAAGGGACGCGGAGATGCGCCGTGCTGGGTGCGGTGGTCTCCGGCTGGATGGAGGGGGCTGCCGTCTCACCCCTCTGGTAGCAGTCAGGAGCTCTAATTCCTGAGTGGAGCTTGCAGGACCCAGAAAAGAAAGAACCAAAACGCCATTATTGGTCCGAGCTGTTTTCGTTGTCCCGCCCGCCTCTCTCCGCTCGGGCGGGCCTCTCGAGGGCCCACCTAATTTGGTCATTTTACCTAAACGGCGATGCTGTAATTACGGGGCATCAGCCGCCCGCCTGTCGGAGCACCAGAGAGCGGTCATCTATCACGGTGACGTCGGCGCGGAGGCCTGATGGACTGCGAAGGTCGGACGCTGTATAAATAGACGGGCTTCGCTGCGGAGAAGCTGTCCGCTGTCGGAGGATGGTGAGTGGAAATGCGCTGTGTGGGCAGCCGCCCTCGACCGAAAGCTGCGCGACAGCCTCCGGAGGTATCGGAACTCAGCCTTTTGCCCCGGTTCCCGCAGCTCGGGGTTGGGTTCCTGCTCTCCATCCGTTCCCACTCACCACCGTCGCCATCACCGTCCCCATCCATATCGTCGTATCGGCGCATGAGCTGTAAATCAGCACCAGTCCTGACCTGTGGCCACACATGGCTGCTGGGTCCAGGTGGAGGAGCTCGGGCGAGGGGGGTGTGCTGAGCCTCAAACTGTCTCGTCCCTGGGTGGACATTCTGTGTCTGATATGGAGTTCCCTTGAGAATCAGAGGCGTGGGGAGCAGCATATACATAGCATGCATTCCTGCGGTGGGTTCGCAGCCTCCGTTTCTCTCCTCAGATAATAAGCAGCTTCAAACGCTTTTCCGTCTGACCGTGACATCAAACCCCCTGTCCAGGGCGTTTTTAAAAAGTACATTTGTTAATTTATCCGACGCTTTTCTTACTTCCAGTGTTAAGCTACATGCAGTTATACATACAGCAGGGTTGTTTTTACTGTATAAGTTCAGGGCGAGGTTCTTGATCAAGGGTACTGCAGTACGAGGTGGGATCCAAACCCAGCTAATTCGAGTCCAAAGTGGTGGCTCTAAGAGCTACACCATGATCAGCCAGCATCCACCAAAACAGCAGTGTTGGGCGTCCCCCGATGGCACAGGTACAGGATGTGCGAGGCCCTGCCCACTGCACTGGACACACCTGGCAAGGTGCACCTATGCTGTTCTGAAGCATCTGGGATGCCTGTCCTCTGTCCAGAAGCACCATCAGACATTACTACAGTAATGCGCAGATTTCTTTCTGGTAGCATCACTGTTACTCTTTATGTCAGCAGTGTCCACCTGCAGTTCGAGCGCCGACTCGACGGCAGGAGGTTCTCTGCCGTATGCTAGACACTTCGATTGCTTTTTCACATAAGAGCAACAGAGCATTGAGGAGGCAAATCTCTGCTGTGTTGTTGTCTACCTAACTGGTCTGAACCTGCTGCCTGACCAGCATGTTTTCTCACCCTCTTTTATTTCTCATGATTGTGGTTACCCGCTTGTAACCAAAGGACTTTGGTTTGAATCCCCGTCCTGCTGTAGTACATTTGGTCGAGGTACGCACATCCCGTGAAATCACCAGGGTAAGCAAACTCCTGCCGTCAGAGCTCACTTTACTGTTTTTTTTTTTTTTTGCAGAAAAAAATGCAGTCAGTTCCCAAGTGAATAATATGTCAACCAAAAACGTACATTTAACCAAAAATAAACCTTTTTTTAACTGAGTCATAATGACCAAATAAAACACCAAAATGGTTTATAATATTTGTATTGTTATATAAATAAAATTAAAAAATAAACTACTGTTATTATTTTAACAATTATTATTTTAAAAATTAAGCAAACAAACAAACACTGCTTTATGCAGTTTATTTCTAAAAGTGCTGAAGCAGCTGTTTCGGTTGAATGGTTTATTGAGGCTGACACTGTGACTGCGTGAGACTGTCAGTGTATCAGGAAGGACAGTGGTCGGTTTTGTTAAGCCCGTTGTACGACAAAATGATATTTATTTTTATAAGGCATTGCAGCAGTTTTTCATTGTGCGGGAGCTGATCACACGAGGATAGGACGCACTAACCCTCAACTGCTGCAGTAAAAATTACCCTGCTGTATCAATGAGTAAATCGTTGTAAGTGGCTTAACACTGTAAGTCGCTTTGGAGAAAAGTGTCAGACAAATACAGTATATATTACTATAAAAAGGAATAATGATGATTGTGGTGATCGTATCGGCTGTGTTTACTCCCTTCGAACCGTGATGTGGTGGTGCGGGCATTGGCTGGCCGTGTGAAGTAATGGAGAAACCCCCGCCCCACCCCCCCTTCCTGCCCACAGGCCATTCCGGGTTTACTGCTTGCTGTTACGTTGCTGGTTTTCGGCTCGTGCTCCTGTGCTTAAACACAATTAACCGTCCAATAAAAGTGCATATGGCTCCCAATAAACCCTAATGGATGCCGCTTTGCCAGGTTTCGCATGGAGAAAGGAGAGCGAGAGAGAAATGGAGGGAGGGTTAAATAATAATCATTATGAAAGTATAATTGGTTCTCCGACAAAGAAATGTGCCATCTTTGTTTAAATAAAATGCTTGGATTAAAAAGAAAAAAGAATTTTTATGCATTACAATGCTAGCACCAAAATATTTTGTAATATTTGTAATGATGTACATCTGATGTTATTTGTGACTTATCTTCTAATGATATGTTTTCATCCATCCATCATCAATAATTTCTTTGCCCAGCCCAGGGTCCCGGTGGTCTCCGCCTATCCGGGGAGCATAGGGCGTGAGACAGGGCACAGCCTGGAGGGAAACATTTGAATCATTTATGAGATTAATGTTATGTAAAAACTCTTTATGTAAAGCAATACAATAAACAATTATCATCATTACTCTCATGCAGAAACTAAAATATAGTTGCACGGTAAAATCCACTTAATAGATCCAAAAGAAAGTGAAAATTGCATGTTGTTATTGTTAAGTGCCGTCGAGTTGGTGTCGACTCATAGCGACTACATGACAGGTATTTAAAACAATGAAAAACCATGTTTTAAGACTCTAAATAAAACCTTTAAAAAGAAAGCACTGGCAAACCTACTGCAGAAGAAGAGTGGTTCCCTGGCCTGTTCCCAGGGTGCTGTTGTTCGTCTGAGCGACCTGTGGAGGCCTTTACGTCACAAAACACACCTAACCCCTACTTACCATTTGCTATCAATAGCAAACACTGTATGACATAAAATAAATAATGTACATGGATAAATAAATATTATTATGTTGAGTAAATAAGCAAATTTAAGCTCTGGACTGTGACCTTGCTCAAGATTATGCAGTAAACATTAATGGATGTATGGATAAGTAAATGCAAAGTAAATCTGAACTAAGGCATTAACCACCATGACACAAAGTTCCACATTCATTGAAACTAAACTTTGTTAGTCTGACTGAAAACTGCTAAACAAATACAAACATAAAGAAATAAAGTTCACTAAATCACTGCCTGTGTCATGCATTCTGTCTAGTCAGAGACCCGGGTGTGTGTGTGTGTGGGGGGGGGGGGGACACGGCCTCGCAGTCCGTTCCGGCAAATAACCAGAGGCTGTTGGCTCTCCTCAGCACTCATCCGGCACCTTCCGCTCCTCTTTCCGGACTCATACCCCCCTCGCGTACTTCATTTGTGACCAAAAAGCCTGGAGGGGCTTGGATTTGGCTCTCTAACCTTTCACCGGTCAGAACACCCACACGCCGCTTCGCTCCGTCTGCGAGGGTCATGGAACTTGACACAGTTGGCTTCCTCTCGAGTGGAACCGTCGGTTGGTGTCATCTTTTGTTTACCGGCATTCGAACCCAAAGATCCACCTTAAAGAGGCTCCTTAATGCTGCTGCAGTCGGGTGAAGAAATGAACAGCTTGGAGAACCAGAAGGCTCCACTTACCGAGCTGTTAAATTCAGGAGGCACTTTCTGAGCCACTTTTTCTTTGAGCGGCAAAGCCGCCCGTCAATCTCAATGTCACTTTGCCTAAAATGTTTGTCTCCCGCCATCCCTGGAGGCATCGAGTCCATCAGCGCCGCTGGAAAACATGCAGCCCCAGCACAGATTTTGTTTTGAAGTAAAAAAATAAGGAATGAAAGTTGGAGCTGGATAATTCTCAGAATAACAGACTGACTGACAGGTGTAACTAACCTGCTAACTTGTTACCGCAGAGGGCGAAAAAGGTGCTGTAGTAGCTTTGTGCAACGTACTTTGAATTAATACAGTAAAAATTACCCCGCTTTATGAGACGGTAAATCGCTTTAAGTGGCATAACGTTCAAATCTAACATAAGTTGCGGATAAATAATGACAATTGTCTGTGTTTAAGGGGCCTTTTTCCCCCCGTATAAAAGAAATCGGATCCCTTAGTCGGTGCACTTATCTATGGTGTGGTGAAAAGTCAAGTACATCCGTGGGAAAACTGAATAACTAACAAACCGGACAGTCAAAAAACTAATGCTGTTACATCAAACCAGGCGGGCGAATGTCCTCATTGCATCCACCTACTTTCAGATGGTAATGAATTACAGTGCATTTTTCATATCAAGCAGGTTTATCATGAGCGGAGTTTTTACCGTGGTAACCTTGAGCTGTTGTTTTGGGGTTGGTGACCAGTAAACATAATAAGCTTGTCAGGAGGCCTGAGTGCCCTTGCAGATTTATTAAGGTTGGGGGTGGTGGGGGATCAATAAACTCCTTGGGCTAAATAAGTCATGAATAATGTTGGGCAGTTTGCACGGACTGACAGGGGCGTGAAAAATACAGCCACCTTGCGGAGCCGCTTCCAGCAGAAGACATTAGCGCTGCTCCTCATTCCCTTGCCTGTGTTCCCCTTGGCCCCCACTGGTCCAGCGGTGGCCCCCCTGTATCACCCCAAGCACTCTTGGTGACCGCGGCCCCCCTGCATCACCCCTAGTGCTCTTGGTAGCCCACACGCTCGGGCATCGATCCCCCACTGAAAAACCCTCGATCGAGGTACTAACCCTGAACTAACACAGTAAAACTTACCCTGCTGCATTAATGGGTAAACCAAAGTAACTTAACAGTGTGAGTCGCTTTGGAGAAAAGCATCAGATGCATTATTATTATTATTATTATTATTATTATTATTATTAGAAGAAGAAGAAGAAGAAGAAAATATTGCTAAATGTTTCAGCTGTGATGCTGGATGTGCACGGTGGTTCTGATGGTTAACATTGATTGTCAGTGTGACAGGAAACAGGAAGCAGCTCTCCTTGTTGCCTTCCATTGCACGTAATTAAAGTTCTCAACATACTTAAATAAATTTTTCATGTGTTGTGTAATTTAAAAAAAAAATATTCCCTATTTATTCCATGTTTATTGTAGGTGCATTGAATAACTACTGTACTTGGAGATGTGTTAACAGTCACCTGACTATGTGAATAATCTTGACATAGGCAAAAAATGATATTCAAGGTGTGTGTATTTGAATATGTAATATATGTGTATATATGCTGCGTATTGATAATGTGATTTGCTATATTTATGAGCTGTTGTAATGGTGTTTTTTTGTCTGGGACCTGTTTTGTGATGGCTGAGCATATGTGGGACAGAGCTGCACATGACCCTTGAAACCACTCAACGGCTGGAGATCGAATGTGCGTCGTGTGGGGGTTGGGGGCGCGTGGGGGGGTCTCTTTCAGGCTCTTTCTCCACATGTGGCTGAGCAGCTCTTTCCACAGCCCCATAATCCACCTGGATGGGTATTGTCTTTTCAGCCATCTCCACTATGGCTGCTCAAGTGCCCACAGCACTGTGACATACATAATTCATGGGCGGCATGCAGGGGCCCCACTTAGTCAGGCCAGAAACTTGGCCCAATATCCCACATAAATATGTGCATGTCCACAGTGACAGGGTGGGAGGGGGGCTTGTGAGATGAAGGGGAAAGGAATGAAAAAATAAAAAAAATCTCATGTAAGGAACCCGTCGGTAGAAAATTCAGTATAAACCGCATCGGATCCATTTTTCCTTTAACATATTTGTGGTTGAATACATCACAGTTGAACCTGCTGTAAGTTGCTTGTGGTTGTACGTATGTCACTAAATGGGATTTTTATCCGCATTTGCTATATAGTCTGTACAGTGTAGAATCGTCCCATCGGCGCAAGAGAGCACAGCTCCTGTGCTGCAGACCCAAGGTTTGGGTGATGGCTGCTTCCTTTGGATATTTAAAGTGTTAATGCCCTGTTGAGCAGGAGTGGCTGAAAGGATGCCCTGTTGGACTGCTGGACCAGTGAGAACCGAGTCTGAGGCCTGGCGTCTGCGTCCGGAAGAGCAGACCCGCGCTGACAAGGTTGCCTCTGTTCCATTGTGCAGCGTGTGCAACCGTCCCTCACCTTACCGCTTATGGTCACTCCTACTGTAATCCCGGGGATTTATTTCCGGTTCCTTCCAGAAAACGGCGGGCAGCAGATGGTGGTTTGATCACCAGAGTGCGCATCCCACTAAACAACCAACTTTCCCAGCTATCAACAATTGTGCAGGAGCTGCACGCAGAGATCAATAAACTTCCCGGCTGTCTCCAGTGGCGGAAAAGGATGGAAAAACCTGCAGAAGCGAATTAAACAAAAATGAAGAGAATACTTCTTTATTGGGTGCACAAAGATGAAAAAGGACAGGTCATGTTTTCGACGCCGCATGCCAGTGGAGACGCACTTCACCGAGCAGTATGCGATGCCCGTAATGCGCTTCATTACTGCGTGCCACCGGCGATTGTTTTCCAGGGGGCGTGGAGCTTCTGAGATGATCAAAAAATTGCACTCGAGAAGCAGGGATGCTGAACAGTGGCAGCACCAGTAGACGGGTTGTGCCCGACGACATCGGTCAGCTACCCGGGGCACAGCGGCACAGTTAAAATGCACAAGCGTGCGTGTTTTCGGGGTGCCGTACAACCTCCGTTTCTGCCTTTTTTCACACAAATTTACTGTCCAGTTGTGTTAGCTTTTGAAAGAAGTGCTTTCCAGTAAGCGAACATGGAATAGAAATGAGTATTTTTTCTTCTCCTCTTAAAAATGTATAAAATCCACAACCGCTTCCTGGAAGTCAGTCTGAACTTCACATCCCATCATGCTTGTCTCTCCGGGGCCATGACTGACACCGCTCTACATTTCGGATCTCAGACATGCGGGAGAACCTGTTCCGGAGATATCGGGTTTGAGGCCTACATGCCCAGAAGGTTGTGGCACTGAATGGCATTTCCGTTTTACCAACCGGCGCTCGTGGGGAAATATCGACCCCTTCGGAAGCACAGAAAGCGGCGTCGTTTCCGAGGGGAATGTAATAAAGCGTTTTCATTTTAATGTAAATCATCAAGCGTTCAAAACTGAGCGCCCGAGGCTCGGGCTTTTAATACCGAACCGGACCTCGGCCGGCGTCGGCTGACATTTTCCTAAGATAACTCGCCACAGTCACAAATTGATTTGATACACAATTATTGTTATTTATAGCTGCGCACGCAACGGTTTGTTGTGCAGTCGGTGAGCGCTACGTTTAAGCGCGACGCCCAGTCTGGGCCGGAGAAATAAGACGGCGTCGGACGATCTTCTTTTAACGGAGCCAACGACAGCATTACGTGGGGGTAAAAGGGAAGAAAACACAATCGAGCGTTGTGTTTGATGTGCGACGGCACTAATTTGAAGATATATTGGGCGCTGTGTGTTGCAGGCACGGGCACGGCAACATATTGGCTATTACGTGGGGTTCAGGGTGCGACTGCTAATTAAGAGGCTTTAACAAAGCGGCGGCGCATGCGGGAGACCGTATGGCATAGTGCGTGATGAAAGGGCCGAAAAATAGAAATTAGACTCCGCCGATTCCAGGGTAACCCGTTCTCCCGCCCATCCTCTT
Organism: Heterotis niloticus; assembly: GCA_018136845.1. NCBI lineage: Eukaryota > Metazoa > Chordata > Actinopteri > Osteoglossiformes > Osteoglossidae > Heterotis > Heterotis niloticus. The sequence continues at coordinate 10,383,348 of CM030889.1, forward strand.
TCGCACCGCATGTTTCAGACGGCTACGCGGGCTGCGCTGCTGGTACGCAGACGCTCCGTGTTCCGTCTCAAACCCGTCGTCGCATCGATCGGGTGCTGTCGAGCCCTTTTAAGGTGCCGCGGAGCTTCTCCCCCTCCCCCCCCGAACCCTGCTGGCACAAGGGGGCGCTGGGGGGTGTCCATCTGATGAGTAGTGTCTTCCCGCGAACTGCTTCATTAATATCCCATGGCAGCGTTCTGAGGGGAATGTAATGGACTAATTAACCTTGTCTGACCCACCCAGGGCTGAGGATCCTGCACTGGGACGCTTTAATGAAACTCTCGCCGGACGAATTTGGAGAAAAAGAAGGGAAGAGACAGGGGAAAATAGCGTCAAATACCTGTTCCTGCTCCTGGCCGACTCCTCGGTATTTGTATTCCGCAGTTCGAAGTCCTGTCATTTTTTTTTTATTCGCCGCTAATGAATAATTTAGACCTGAATTAAAGTTGGATGACTGCGTGCCCATCAGAACCCGTTGGTGCTGCCGTCGCTCGGGCCGCAGTTAGCCTGTTGCACCGGATCCGGTTGCGTTTGCATGCATCTTATTTTATTTATCGCTAAGGATCACCGGCTTAGCATTTTGCCGTCTGTGAACGTGGGCCTCGTGCACGCGCTCAGGTGTGCAGGCCTGCCGTGACACGTGTCCCCGTGTTTGCTTCCCAGGAGGCTGATGGGCCCCCCTGATGGAGATGGAACATGATTGATGCCCTGGGGCCCTCCTGGGGGGGTGGTAGGAGGAGGACTTAGTTGCACTGGGGGAATAGTGTCGGTTTCAATACCCGGGGATTCGTCGCCATCCTTCATTAGCATCACCTGTTCTCCCAGATGGCGTGACCACAGTTAGGGGATCACATTCACCGCTGATGAAAGTCGCCTGCGCGGCATCGCCTGAACGGCCTCCTCCCGTTGTACCCATCGCTCACGTCCCGCTATCGCCTCTCGCCACCGTCACGCTAATGGTGTACTTTGTCGAAAAAGGGGAAATTTAAAACAAATAATAAATTAATAAAATACACCTCATTAGGGAAGTCAGGTAGGAAACAGGAAACAGATTTACTGTTTTCCTCCTTCGGTCGACAGTAGCGCAACGGACGTTAACCCTTTCTACGGTGTTCTCGGCTCATGTCGGATGGGTGGAGCTGGGGTTGTGGGCGGGGCCTTTGGCGCAGTCGGCAGGACGCGGTGCGACTGCAGCCGCGGTGCTTCCTTCGCCGGAACCCAACCTAAAGAAGTCTGCAGTAGTAAACACCAACTCCTCGGGTTCAAGAACAGGCTTCGTGTCCGTAGTGCTGAGTGCTCACAGCCAACTCCGCGAAGTCGCTCCCTGCCTCTGCCGTGCGTGGGCCTCACGCCTCATTATGCTGCGACGGTGTCTCCGCGAGGGATAAAAGCTGCTATTACGGTCGGATCCCGTGCGAGTCTAAGGATACACGTGTCCCGTCGCGGGGCGCCCGCTCTCCGTGCCGAAGGAGCTAATGAATGTGCTCGCACTTTACCTCGAAAACCTCGCAAATGGCCCCCATGCCAATTAAGAGCCGCCGTCCGCCCAAGTGGCCATTATTAAACCTGACCTTCCAATTATTTTTACTGAATTCTCCCCTGATTTCATCACCCCTGCACTTCTTCGCTGCTCACCGGGCACTTTTGAGGACGGACCCCGAATGGGTAACGGTGCGGCGGAGGCGCCGAGATCCTAGCCTCCAAAGGCCGCTCCGTCCGCAGTCGGCCCCAGTATCTGCAGGGCTAATAAGGCGCCATAATGACGACAACTGCGACAACAACAGCAGCGGTAAAGCTTCTTTAAATCTAGTTTAATGCAAAATGAGCCTTTTTGCACAAGGGATGAAGCACAAGGTCAGACAGGTCAGGCCTGGGACAAAGGGGCTGCTGCTTAAACACACTTAACTGCGCATTATTACTAATAAGTGAATTAAGTAGACTAAAGCTTTTGTTCATACTGACCAAACACTGATTTATTCATGTATTCAGATGGGTAATTTTTACCTTTTCATTTTAGTGGTAGTATTTTGGTCAAAGGTGCTGCAACAGGAGGTGGGATTCAAACCCAGGTCCTTCCAGTTCATAATAGTGGCGTTAACCACTTTGTTCCCGTTTCCCGGTGTGGGGTGCACGGTTACAGGTGCAGACGAAAATACTGTAGTGGCTTCCCCTGGTTTTTTGGGTAGGAGGGTAAGTGTGCTTGGAGGTGTCGATGATTCTAAAGTGTTTGCTTAATAGCAATAATAACAATAAATGAGGTCCGAGAATTCATCCACCTTTGCATTTGAAGATTACCGGTTTGCGCGGTGAAGGATAACCGCAGGTGTGGGGAGGCAGCTCGGCTCCGCGTCCGCTCATCAGGCTGCTGGGAATGCCTGGTAACCGGACACCCTTTCAGTGAGGAGGATACAACTGTAGAGTGTGGGGTCTCCACTCTCTGGGGGGGCTTCAGGGGCAGCTGCTGGTGTGGGAGTGGGGAGGGGGGGGGCACAGCCAGCCAGCAGCTGCAGCAGCAGGGCTGTAAATCCACAGCTATGATACCCAACACCCCCCCACCAGACCTCACACACTCAGCGCCCCAATCCACAGGCGATCAAGCACTCCTCTCCGTGGCCTTTGGAGAAGCAAAACAAACCCCCCCCCCCAACCCCGTACCGTGCTGCGTGTCACCGCATTTGATTCACAGCCTGCGCCTCGTGTTAGTTTTCGCTGCCCCTATGAAAACACTCCATGGAGAGATAACACACACGCCAAGGTAAGAACTTGTGCCATGCGCCCCCCCCGAAGAACGCCTACTGTAACTTTTCAGCCAGCTGCTCACAATTCGGTGTAGCCCTTTTACCCCCCCCTGGGCCTGTGGGCTGGTCTCCGACCGGGTGCCTTAGCCGTTTGGATGACACGACCCGCAGGTCCTTGCTCTCTCATGTCTGAGCGTCTTGCACTCATTAAAACAGCTCCAAAAAACGCAGTCGACACCAATACTTACATTAATTTAAAACAAATTTACATGAATTTAAATCCAAATAATAATAAAGCCTTAAACTAAATACATAATGCATAATAATGAAGACAAAAACAACAAAAAATAATGCTTGCCACATAGAGGTCATTCATTATATGAACAGGCCGCGTGAAAGTGAAATATTTCATATTTAATCTACACAGAGAATCTGTAGAAGATTCTAGTAGGGACCCAAATTCTATTTTCTGCTCAAGGAGAAAGAAAAAAGGTTGCGTTACTTTCTAGTTTTATGAGCTGGTAAACACATCTTTGAAGATTCAGCATGGGGAATAGCAGAGTTGCCACCTTGTACATGAAGGGCGCAGATTTGAATCCCACAACCTGCTGTTGTACGCTCGGTCAGGGTAGTTTCACTGAGTCGATACTGTAAAATTACCTAGCTGTGTAATCGGGTAAATCAGGGTAAGTAACTTAACAATGTATGTGGCCTTGGAGAAAACTGTCCCGTGAATTTTTTTTAACACAATACATGTACACACACCAGCCAAGCACAGGGAGGAGAATGTGTGACTCAAAACTCTGTAGCTACACGGCTGTGTTCTTTGACACAACAGGAAAAGCCAGACAGCCACCGTCTTTGCTGCAGCAGCTTATGTTTCATTATTTAAGGTTTATTGCTAATTTGCATGGCGAACACCCCTGTTTGGGGGCTGCGTGTGTGTCTCCGCACGGCATCTCACTTCGGCAGGCTCGGAAGCAACCATCGCGGCATTTGAACCAACAACCGTCTGTCCGAATCAACAACCGCAGGCCCGGCTCCCCGGCCACCTTTCCACGACGCCTTCTGCCTTGGCACTCGAGGTGCTGTCGCACAGGTAATTTGTAAGGGCAGCCCTTCATTTACATGCAAATTAGATTCGGGGGGAAAAAAAGGGCTGATGGGAAAAAAAATAATAGGTATGAAGTTTTAGGTTTGAAGCATTAGCGCTAATACCGTGGACCTGTGAACCTTCCGACAAGCGTTTAATCTTAGGTCAGCCAAATGTGCTGTGAAATGGATATTGACCGCCTATCAGTTTTAACAGAATTTAAAACAATTTACTCAAATGAAAGGTAATGTTTAACTTTTCATTTCAATTCATTACCACCTTGTAAGATGGAGAAGGTGGGGCTGCTGCCCGTTATTATTCGTTCCGCTTCTGCGTTTAAGAAAATTTCCCATTTGCGGGACTCCAAAACTAGTCTTCTGGCAAATATAAATGGAGTCGTAACACATAATTTGCAAAACATGATGGAATATCAGGGGGAATCGGGGAGAAATCAGAGTCGGGCACATTGCGACCCCAACCCCCTCCCGCCACAGCTATCCCGCGATTATTAGCAATGACACCCGGTGCTTTTAGTTGATTCCTGCAGTTTAAAGCAATTCAGTTGATGTTCATCTGAGACTTCATGGGAACTCAACCTCAGGCCTGAGATTCTGTTACTGTGTCTTAGTTTGACCTCCATTCCAACAGGTGGCGCAGCAGTTAGGGGTCCAGGTTTGAATCCCATTTCCTGCTCCAGTGCACTTTGTTAAGGTATTTACCTGAATTTATGCAGCAAAAATTACCCTGCTGTACAAATGGGTAACTTAGCGAAGGTAGTCGATGCTGACCAAACTGCTGACGGTCCCGGCCCTCATTGGGACTGAACCGTGTCCGTTGGTTGCTGTGGGTTTACAGTCTGCTTTCACTATGACTTGTGCCCGTCAAGTGGCTCCGACTCTCACCTTTTCTGTGCGTGAGTGTCCCGTGTAAATGCGCTTCGTATTTTTTCCATTATTATTTATTCATTTGTCGGACACTTTTCTCCAAAGTAACTTTGAATTTACACCGCAGGGTCATTTCAATTCAGCCCCATTATGTTGTTTGAGTGTTAGAGCCGGAGGTGAGATTTCAGATCAGGATCTTTAGTTGGAGCTCAAACCGCTACGTCACCTACTGTCCCAATGCCCCAGTCATGAGATTTAATGAACAGCGACTGACTGTTTTATCTTATGTTGTTATCTTACGTAGCTCAGTTTGTACACTGTGTTTTGGCTGCTTTGCTGGGGGGGGGGTGCTCTGCCCTCCTTTGGGTTTAAATGAGTGTATTTCTGTGGCCTTTCAGCCCTCCTAGCAGGTAAACGGAGCCTGCAGGGAGCTGCTTAATTCCCATGTGTCCCTGTGATGTTCCATAGACCACAAGGCCCCTGGGCCTTCCAGAGGGCCCCCGCCTCAAAGGCACCACCCCAGCACAAAGCTAGAGATGCGTTGTCCTCCTTGCGGTGCTGATGCTGTTGTTAAGGGGCCTCGTTCTCCCGAGCTGCCCAGTCATTTCAGTACAGTCGACACAGAAAAGTTTAACATTTATTTTTTATCTCTTTATTTATCAGCTGACACTTTTCTTCACGGATTGACCTACGGTATTTACACAGTCGGGTAATTTTTACTCTATCTTAACAATTAAGTACTTTGCTTAGTGGCACAGCAGCAGGAGGAGGGATTCAATCCCAGAGCTTCGGATCTGAAGACGATTCTAACCACTTTGCCACCTGCTGGAATTTAGGGAAATGCACAAGCGGAGCTGCGCTTTGGTTAAAAAAGTAAGTGGGGAAACCCTCAAACGCAGCTGCATGCCAACAGATGCCGGAACACTTCACGTCATACGTGTCCTTCGCACTCCACGCCTGTTGCCAAGGGAAACGGGCAGCATGTTCTCTTTCCCCCATCATTTTCCCGTCATTTCAGCTTATTAAGTCATTTCATGTGATTAAGAAAACAACCGCCCCATTGTGTGTGCCATTTACTTTAATGAATTAAACAATTTTGGGTTTTTCCCCCTCCAAAATTCACGCGCAGTGATTTATATAGATGTCTAATTGTCACATATGAGTTCAAACCAGGCAAATCAGCCACCGAAGATAAACTCAGGGAAAACAAATCGGATCCAGTAATACAATTACCAGCGTCTTTGAAATATTCAGGCTCAAGATCCTCAGTGGTTTCATTAAATATTTTAAAAATACAAGGCCCATAATCGGCACTGAGGAGCGGATGGAGACGCAGGCGGAAACTGAGTCGGGGCTAAAAGGCAGCAAACGCGGCGCTTGGGACCCGAGTGGTTCTTTTGTTTTTGTTTTTTTCTTCGCGGAAACAGACCCTTATTTTTATTATTTATTTAAGGTTCATTCATTTGCCTTTCACCTGTTGTCCGACTCCTTTTTATAACGTTTTTTCAAGGTTTATGTACTAAGGTACTTACAATGTTGTGGTCTTCATTACTAAAGGATAGTTTTTACTGTAGTAATTCAGGGGATTTACCCTGGTCAGGAGACTCGATGTCTCCAAGTTGTAAGACAGTTGCAGGAGGCTGGCTCAGAGACACAGGGATTCCCAGAGAGGCCGGGCGTTCCTCAAGGTTCTCTCCTTGGTTCAACGGTACAACAGCACCTCTCTGTTCCCACGCCTGCATTTTCCTCTTTTACGCTGATCATTGCTTTGTTCGTAATTTCTCCTCTATTTGAATTTTTTTTTTAACATTTCTCTAAAGTATTGTGCTGATGTCCTTGGTGACAGCACACCTGCGATCCAATATAGTAAAAAATACCTGGCTGTATGAAAGGCTAAATCAGCGTAACTTAACACTGTAAGCTACTTTGGAGAGAAGCAGGGCCTACGTGAGGTGAGGTGACGCATCTCGCTTTCCTGCTTAAAACCGAACACTTTGGTTTTCAGTGGGAGCTTCTTGTCTTATCGGCGGATGTGTGCGCGCGAAGAGTTTTCCGGAAATGCGTGCGACTATTTCCTGACAGCTCTAGAGGATGTTCAAGTGACTGTGGCCAGTGGATCCCGGACCACACACGCGTCCTCGCCAGAGGTACATTTCTTTACGTCAGCAGATAAGGGCAGTTGGAGATAAGCCCGTGTCTGCCGGTGCTGCGCATTGCGCCTGCATTGGAGGACTGATGAGCTTTGCTGTGATCTTCGCTTACCAGTTGCTAGGCGGTCAATTTAAATCTTATCTCGTCCTCTGAACTTGAACGCGTGTCTGTGCGAATGTCTTTATTTCTGTAACACTGCACTGGCCATTGAGCTCTTTGTCCTGCTGTGTCCCGATGACCCTTGGCGGGGAGCTTTGAAAGCGGCAGATCAAGGTCTGTGAGGGGTGCCGGTTTTGGCAGTGTCGCCCCCCCCCCCCGCACACACTCCTCAATGCTCTTTATTGGTTTCAGTCTTCAGACAAGATCCTCCCGCACAGCATCGCTTGAGAAGGGGGGGAGGCGGGGTTCTTCTGCAGCAGTGTAGCACACCACACACACACACTGTATACACATGTATGCATGCTTTGGTCCCGCTAAGTCCCTCCCCCATTGAGCATTGAGCAGGGTTCGAGATAACTCGACGGTGCTCTTTTGCTTTACCACTTGTCATAATAAACTGCTACATTTTCAAAAATTTCCAAAAATATTTCAAAACTTTTGTTTTGGAATTTTGTATTCTTTGCTTTTAAAACAGACTCTTCTATGTTTTGGAGTTGGAAAGCACTATTGAGTCATGTCTGACTCCTGGGTGGCCACTGGGATGGTTTTCAAGGCAAGGAGGAACAAAGATGGTTTGCCATCGCTTTCTTCCGGCATATTTTTTCCTTAGAAGGGGGGCAAACACGGAGGACAAACATGCAAACTCCACACACACCCTTGAGGTACACTTGACCCCTGCATCAGGCACGCAGCCCAGGAGCTGTGAGGCACCAGCTTGCTCCGCTGCTCCACCGCACCCCCCCCCCCCCCATGTTTATTCACCATTATTTAAAGTATAACCATTGTATTTTTCACATGCGCAGGTTTCAGCCTCTGTTTATGAAATATCCTGTGTTCATGACCTCTTTGCAGTGCTGTTTAATTAAGCTCCATTCCTCAAGAGCGCGTCCACAGAGATGTTCTCTACAGGTATCTTCAAATGGAGTCAGGAATCATTTGAATCCGTGCCGAAAATTTTGATAGCTCTACCGCGCCTGTGGAAAGCGACTACGAACATTCTGAGCAGTTTTGTTAGCAGAAACTCATTTACCAGAGCGTGAAACGTGGTGTCAGTTATGAGGAAAAGAAGCGAATTTCCCCACAAATGTCCTCAAACTTCTGACTGTAGCTGCATATGAAGATGCGGACAATTCGTATCGCCGAACGGCCCTTAGGCTCCAACTTGTGGGATTTTTACTGGGTATTTAGACCGCATTTGCTAATAAACTGCTGCGTTGGAGACATTAACTAGATTAAAGTCAACATCCTTTGTAAAGTTGACTCTGAACTTTAGGTTTAAAATACAAATAAATGGCGCCGTGCAATATAGTCATTGTCGTTCATATGGTGAAATATGCTGATGGAATTGCCCCTTGAAGTGTCTTTATTTTGGCGCTTCAGTGATTTCTGCAAACATATTTTTTCCAATATTAAATGATGGTAATTTGACCCCATATAACAACCTCTGTCTAGACTAGTGATTTCAAAGAACCGATGAGGCCCGTCGAGCAGGGAAAATGTGTTTATTTGTCGTGTCGTCCAATTTCGCGTGGACAGCAGGAAATCGGTGAGGACCATTGATGTCTGGGTGAGAATGAGCTGGTTGTGGCCTCGAACCCTCATCTGGAGCAGATTACAGGGACGCGACCAGACTCGCAGCCTTTTCTTTTGTTCTTTAGCCTTCGGCCACTGTGAGCAGCCTTCTGGGAAACGGCGCGCTCACCTGGCCTTGTCTTGAACTTTGTATTTCAAATACTGTTTGCTTTGTGTGCAGCCTTGAGCTCGAGGCAATGAATAAATGAATGAGTGAATGAATGAATCCTTAATGTGTGCACCACAACTGCAGCGTGGAAACGACACACTTGAGAGCCCGCATGTGTGTTGCATCTCTCTGAGTTATTTATGCCCTGCAATATTGGCTGAGCTTAGCGAAGGCTTCGGTATGACTGATTTCTGCATTCTATATGAAACGTACAATGTCAAACTTATGGTTTAATAATTGCAGCGGTTTGCTTTCGATGATGTTCATCCATGCTGACCACCTTTCTCCATGTGATTTATCGCTTGGCCTGTAAGTTATTTCACGTCTTTTTGTCTCATTGCTGTGTTTATTTCTAACATGATCCGTTGCATGAAATAGTGGGGGGGATCAAATTAATAAACCGATATGCTGAGGGCAGCACACTGACTTTAATGGAGGAAGCTGCTATGAACGTCAAATGTTCTGGCCTGAATCGATGTCTGTGCAGAGACTGCGCACATTGTCTCTTCCCGAAGTCATTTTCTCTTTGTGTTCATTGTATTTCATGATGTGAAACTCTTTCAGTGTCTCGCGTGAAAATCAGTACGGGGGCAAATTCTTTGATGGCTTTTATTGTATTTATGATATTTTTCTGACTCATGCAGTCATACTCCAGTTAGCGCTCAAGATATGTTCCTAGAAGATATGTTCCTTGTTAGAGAGGTGAAATTACAAATGTAAATACAGGAGAACAATGATGAATTTTTTTTCATTGAAAATCTCATCAGAATCACATAAATAGCTGGTTCTTATTTGTCTTTGTAGTTATATTGTACATGTCTATGAAATTTTTTTGGGAGTTTCTTGAAACACTGAGAAGTAAAAAGTGGGATTTCTCCTGCCCCTCCTCAGATGGTTGGGATCTTTACTATAGTAACTGCAATAAGTGTGTGTCCGTGGAAAGCTCCTCCTGCCAATTTGTCCCGGTCCCCAAGGCCATTGCATTGAACCAACAAAGCACACACAAATAAATGTGGTTCAATTGTCAAAGAACTTTGAGTTTAAAGCAAAATGTGTGAAGCACATAAAATGAGCAAAAGAGGTGAACGATAGGTACTGGAATTTGCTGCTGGTTGCGCACAATGAATATGTGCCTGCAAGTTGTGTGCAGTGCTGGAGAGAATGTGTTGTAAGAAGCTGGCCTGCCAGAGCCATGCAACCATGAGCCGGGGGTGGTTCACAGAAAAAAAAGCCCTGCCAGAGAATCCATATCTCACGAGCTCCAAAGCTCTGTTTAAAATTGCATTTTACCATTGCTTCACCCACAGCTGCAGAACGTTCTCTACAGACAAGGTTGTCATGGTTCGTTCAAACTAAGAATGAAAGTAGGGTCAAACGGAGAGTGAAATGCTGTATTGTTTTCCTAGAATCCACAAAGCCCTTCATCTAGTTGTCATAGTGCATTACTAACCCTTCTTGTTTCAATGCTTTGCAGAGTGTGGAAGTTTCCTTGAAGTAATATAGGAATAATATCGGGTGTTGTTTCAGTCCACTGGGATTTGCATTTCTGGTTATGTGCTGAGCCCCTTGTGACTGCTTTAATCTGAAAGTGTCCTCTTTGGGAGATAAATATAAACTGGTGTTGGTTAATAGTAGCTGTATCCCGATACCAAGTGGAACAGAGAGCTCTGCAAGCGGGGGCCACGGGGCATAGCGCACTATGCAAATCAGCTCAGAGAATAGGTCCTAAATGGCTTTTACGGTGCTGCGGTTGGACTGAAGTGTGGTCTCCTGATCCCGTTCAAGGAAGTTCTACGGAGCAGGGCAGCCAAAGTGGATTTACTTGGCCCGTCGAGATGGTTTACTTACGTAGACCGAGGGGGGGGGGGGGCTTCGGCCGTCCTCAAACACCAGTTGACCGAGCCAGTGAGGATGGCGACTGTATATTATGAACAAGTATTTTGCTGCCCTTTATTAGGACACAAGTTATGGGATGAAGATTTGTTGTCTTTATTTTGTTGCTTACGTTGAAAGATTGGTTGACTTTTTGTTAAAACTTTCTCTTCCTTTCAATTGCTTTCACTGTCTGATTTGCACTGCCAACTGTCTGTGACTGCTTTATTTATTTTTTCCTGTGTCGTTCTGCTGTCCTTTCTGTCTGTCTATCTGTCTGTTTGCCTGCCTATATGCCTGTCCATCCATCCATCCATCCATCCATATATTTGAATTTGTGTGAGCAGACTGCTCTAATATTTTCTCTCCCGGTCTTCACGTCCACAAATCCTCTTCCTTCATGGTGGACAGCTGCCCACCTTTTATGTGAATTTCCCTCCATCTTCTGCCAGCTCTCTAAACTTCCCGCAAGGTGATTTAGGGTAAAGGATTGATTACTGCTCATGCCTTAACCCTGGCAAAGCGTGAGGGTCGACTTTCGCTCCTGGACTTTTATTAATGTGGAGGAAAGAACATGTAGGTGGTGAACTGCTCTCACCTCTTTAGAACCATACAAGTTTCCAATATCCACTTATGAAGCCTGGCCAAGTGCGAAAAATAACAGTTTTGAGCACTAACGCTAGAATACCTGCAACGTTAAAACTTCAGTAAATATATATTAGAAAAATATCAAGTGCTCCAGGGCAAAATGTCACCCCATTATTCCAAAAGATTCAGGAATTTGTGGAAAGTTGGTTTGATATCCTGAAAATTAAGGTGTAATGTAAGTAGAATACATATTTGTACCTGTGATTTATTCACCTGGCTCGAGCTGTGAAAAGATGGATGCCGGTTATTGGCTTTTTGATGGAATCCCAGCTGCTTTATCGCTTTTCCTGAGTTTTCCTACTGAGCGCCCAGCAAGAGTGGAGGAAAGGAGGAACTGGAATTTTCTGCGTAGGTTCTTCAGCATTGTGCACGGCTGTGATGGAGGTGCTCATGCAACTCCTGCTTCGGGCGCGCCGGTCAGAGTGACATCACTGTTAATGCTGACCGGCTTACGCTGGAGCAGGCCTCGAGTCCCTTAGACACTCGTCTGTCTCCTGCTCTTTTAATGCATGTTTGCGTCATTTGGCGCAAACAGCAGCACAGAATATATTTGGTGAGCACTTTGTTCTCTTCAGCTAAATTTATTTTTATATAACATCCTTCCCAACATGGTTGAATGAGGAACTTGAATGTTAGATTGAATAAAAAGGGTACAAATGGACCCTGGCTTTTTCATTTCTTAATACAACAGCATGAGTATGTTAGTAGCTGCTGAACTGTGTCTCAGCAGAATGGAGAAAAAGAAAAAAGTTATTAGTCTCATAACTTAGTTCCGCTTAACTAGTCTTAGTGTTACATGATCATCCTTACCATGGTTTATTATTTGAACAGCGGGGGAAGTAGGTAGCATAGTGGTTAGCGCTGCCCCCCCTACACTCGAAAGGACCCAGGTTTGAATCACACTTCTCGCTGTGGTACGCTTGACCAGGGTATTGACCAATAAAAGTTACTCTGCTGTATAAATGGGTAAGTTAGTGTGACAAAGTAAGTCACTTTGCAGAAAAAGCATTGCATAATTGAATAAATGTACAGCAGTGTATTCTTACTGCATAAATCCAGCATAAGTACACTGATCATAAGTGGGAATGGGGATGCAAACCCAGAGCCTTCACACTGTATGACAATGACTAACTGCTGCACCACTTGTGACAGATTTACCTGTGTGTACAGTAGGGTAGGTTGTCGTAACATTTTAAGAACCGTTCTCGAGGGTACAACATCGGGTTTCTTGCTCAAGAATAGGACATCAGAATCCAATGTGGGACCATAATTGCCAGTAGTGGCCAGTCCATGTTCTTAGCTGCCATGCTACCCCCCCCATGTCTCTACCATACAGGAACCATTAAACAAGCTCTCTGTCAAATGGCTGAAGATGTAGATGCTGCTCTCCATGGGATAAACACTTACTGCAACCTTGAAAGAGCTACGGCAAGGTCATACCGATGTGTGCCGCATGTCCTCGGCTACTGGCTCGGCGCCAGGTTGGCCACTTTGCCGCATACTTAAAAAGGCGTTCATCACACCAATGGGTTTCTAACCATCCCCACAATGCCGCTACAACCAGCACTCGCAAATGATTCCTCTCCTCTGGCTGCCGCTTTCATGCTGAAGAAACAGCTGACAGATGCCGCACATTGCATCTGTGTGTTTTGCATATTTTGAAAATGGATCTCTTGACCCACTTTTTAACCGTGTCATCACTTCACCATCAAGCAAATCCAGGATCATTTGAATAAATGCAGAAGACTGCTCAGGGTGATGCTACCCATTGACCTACTGGTTGTTTTTTTTTTTTTTTTTGCTCTGGAGGGGTGGGGTCATTTTAGAAGAAATCAAACTGTCTGAAAGCAAAGAGCAAATTTTGGCCCAAAGCCATCTTTTCAGAACGTTCACAAGTAGTTTCTTATGAGTGATGATCAGAAGAGACATTGATGCTGAGCCATAAAGGTTTTATTCTTATTTGTTTTAGTCTCGTACCCACCGAAGGTTAATTTCTCAGGTTGCTGAAGGACCTTGACCTTCTCCGTAGAGTGAAGATATGTTTGAGGAAGTCTTAGCTGGGGTCGGGACGTCCAGACTCTTTCTTTACAGCTTTGTTTTACTGGTCAGCCTTGAGTGGAGAGATGCTGGCTGGATTGTAGACCCTCATCTTGCAATGTGACGCCGTCGTTCGATCATCCTCTCCATTCAGCCATTAGCTGATCAGCTACTATTCCAGCATCAGAAAGTGCACAGACCAAATTATGGTAGACCCTGCCTCCCCCCGAGTCTTCTGGAATGCAGCACGGGACAATAAAAATTCAAACAATGAGGCACAAAAACAGATTTTCCCCTCCAGCGTCCAGAGTCCCTCATCAGCCTCTGAGGTGCACATTATAATCCAGTGCAAACTTGGATGGACATTAAGATTCCACCCTTGGCATCCAGCTGTAAACTAACAGTTAAGACTCGGTGGTAGCGTGGTGTACAGTAAGCCCTCAGCCAGAGCTCCACATGTACTGTTGGAGCTTAGTGAGGCGGTGCTGTAAGAGGGCATTAATTCTGTTTGTTGCCTAAATGGAGCTTGAAAACTGCGCATGCGCAGCATAACGCAAAGCAGATTTGTTACACCTCAAATTATAGTGAATAAACAAGAAAAAGAGTCCACTTCATGGCTGAAGAACGTGCGATTCCAAAAAAATAGTTTCCAAATGTTTCTGAGCATTTCAACATTAATATGGTAAAATATTTTGATAAATTACGCAAAGGCTAAAATAAAAGAGTGCTGTAGGAGGTGGCGGTAAACAAGTTATTGCTGTACATCCTCATTATTCATTAAAGTGTCACCAACTACATCTGTTTGTTTCTAGTCATGCACATTTCTCTTAAAAACTGCTTTATTTCTCTGGCACTTGTGCATGCGTGTTCTCCTCAAACCGAAATGGGTTCCCACCATGTCAAATTCTTTCCCTGGCCAGTGGAGTGTTATCTGTTATCTGTTACTTGACCCTCTAATGGTGTTTGGAGAACATCTCCCAGGGAGGTGTGTGACCACTCTCCTATGAAGGATGGAAGGGGCTCCTAGGAGCTCAGCGTAAGTGCCGCGATGACGTGGCCTTCACGGTTCAGGTTGAAGGGCCCTTTAACAGGTGTCTTGTCTGAAGATCCTCAACAGCCCTCGAAGTTGACCTCACGTTTTCTCCTGATTGTGGGTGAAGGACATGCCTTGTCCTGCTCACCAAGTTAGTTAACTTCTTGAAGCACACATATCACATCACGGGCCTACTCGCTGGCTTTCGGTCTACTTTCAGAAGTTTGTGAGGACGTTTATGAACGAGGTGGTGAATTTTACTGTGGCCCTTTGACTCTCGCCTGAGGCATACAAAAGGGATCCAGTCATAATGGAGTCCATGCTTTTTCAGGAGAAACCATTGTATTATGGCCATCCCAGAATGCAATGCATCCTTCTGAAAGTGACATCTGCAGTAGCGTTTTTCTCTTGTTTATTTATCTATCATTTACTTTCTTGCACTTCTCATACGTCTTTATGACAAATGAAATGATCCTTTCAGCAGCAGGATATATGGCAGAGCTCTCAGCGCCGCTACATCAAGCCCCAGGAACGAAACGGGACAAAAGTGCCGTGACCCCTGACGGTGCCTTTGTCAGATGTGGGATGCCGAAATGCTTTGCCAGAAGGATTCCCACATTGCCGTACAGAAGTATTGTCTCCACGCTGCCGCAAACCACGTATCCAGCAGCTTGGCACTGAAAAATAGAGCGGCACCGCTGAGATCTTTCCCATCAGCCCTTTGTCAGAGTTGAATAGCATGGAATAATCTCTCATCGCAGTCTTTAAAGCTACTGGTGCACTTGTGACATTTATCCGTTGATGGAGAGACAGAAGGGAGACGCTAACAAGGTCAGGTGCAGAGCTGACGCAGTAATTCCTATAACAAGGCCACAACTCGCCGAGGTCAATAACTCTCATCTCGACTGGTATGAAAACGGGACCACATTATTTACCGCGTTATTTGCCGAGTTAATGGGAAATGAGAAATTTTGCTCAATTTGTTTGACTGTAATGGTGATTGTATTTCCTTGTGAACAAACTGATGTTCATGGGTCAGGGTAGAAAAAAAAGGCACTTTAAAGTATTTATTTCAGCATGAAAAGCAATGGATTTTCTCTATTTTCATTTCATGCAGTTTTTTTTTTTAAACATTAAAAATAATTTGGTCGAAACATTTCTCTGAAGCGTAAGCTCCGCTGCAGCCCTCACCAGGACCAGTGGTTGAGGATAACAGATGGGTGGATTTCTCAGAAGCAGCTGACAGTGTGAGGTTTGTACACTGAGCTGCTTACAGTGATTTAGCAATTTATTTAGCTGGATACCTTTTACTGTAACAGTAGTTTTTTTTGTTTGTTTTTACTGAAAGCACCTACATAACATCAGCCTGTCATTTCAGCCAGATACCTAAGTAGACAACGCTTAATTTTATCATTAATGTGCGCGTTTATGGTACAGTAAGTACAGTACCGGCCGTTTCTCCTGTTAGCACCGCCGCCGGGGTCCCTGCATCATAGCCGGGAGCTGAGCGTGCGCATGTGCGAGGTTCGGAGCGACACCTCCGTGTGCCGAAACCTTGAATGAAGGGAATCCGTGAACGATGGTAACCCGTCGGGTCCGCGTCTTTGTCGGACATTGCGGCCAGCAAGTTACGTTCAAATTTAAATTCAAGCTTAAAAAATGAAATGCAGCCGACCTGCAAACCAGTTCAGAGCGTGTGTATGGCTTCGGATAAATTCATAACAGTGCACAATACAGTTTTGTATTTAATGTATTTTTAACAATAAATACTGTATGTTTATTAAAGTACAGTGCATGGTACTTTATGGCATTTATTAGTAGATTTTTTTAAATTTATTTTGGTTTTTATTCATGTTTCGATTTTTTTTTTATTATGGATAAGCTTCGGACAAGAAAATCGAAAGTTTCCATATGGGTGCCGAAATTGAGATATTAATTTTCAAGAGCGGATGCCGAGGGATTGCCGTACATGAAAAATTGTATTCACAGATCAGTAACAGTGCAGTTATATTTATTATTTAAGCGCTTGCGCACACTGTGACTGTATTGTGACCATAAATTTGGTCCTCAAAAGCCAAACTTGGGATCTCAGGGCCAAGGAAGTGGACATCATAGTCATTCAATGAGCAAAAATCACCAAAGTAAACCTGATACCGTCTTATACATGCAGGCTCACTTACCCTTAACAATCCTGCCAACATTGAAAGGAGTATTTTCATCAAGGTTGCAATTTCAAGCATAAGAAAAAATTGAATGGAGTAAAAGACACCAAAAGCACAAACTGAAACACATTGTTCTTATTAGACAGCGATGGAAATTACACTTAATAATCACTACAGTAATAACAAATGGGCAGGAATAATGACAAGTGCCAACTTCCCGGGTTTAAAACATCAAGGCGGCATGAAAGGAGCACATTTCCTCAGGCCGCCGGGATTATAGTTGTTCCGGCGACACCTGACACTTCCCGAGGTCGTATTTGAATAACCTCTTAGCATCACAAAGAGAACCATTCCCATGTCTCGTTGTAGACTTAATGCCCCTTTCCCCCTTTGACATTGTTCTCAAATATCGTTTACTTTTGGAAAGTTTTCACAGGTTTTCTACTATTTGGACACGTGAGTCATGTTGGTTGTGGATGCCTCTCGGATGGGGTCATGCCGGATACCGGTGTTCCCCTGAGGACATTACCTGGGCGCTGGGCTGAAGGTGCAGTGCATTTCTGTCCCATGAGGGCGCTACGGCCATCGCCGAGGTGCAGTCCTTCTGCACACCGGAATGTCGGTTCAGAAACGAGCCAGGAGCGCTCGGATGACCCCGGATACCCCAGGTGCACCGACACTCCATAAATAAATAGTGAGTCCCTCCCTCGCTGCATGTTGTGACCAATAAGAGTTTGGATAACCGGCATCAGACTCTCCCACATTTCCAAATCCATAATATAAACAAAAAAGCTCAGTGTAGTCTGATAAAATACTTTAGCCAGTCAATTCAAGGAGCATCTGCTGCAGACCATAATGCTAAAATCCATGTTCTTTCCACGTGTGAGATTAGTCAACATAAATTCCATAACTTTTTAAAAACGGCTGTGTTTTTACAGGATTTTAGGAATATGTGGAAAAATCCATATTTCTATTAGAGATCTGTTGCACTGTTGAGTGAGTAAGCTTGCCCCCCCCCATTTCCCAGTATATCAGAGTACCTTACTTGGCCTTACTTCTAAAACATAGGACACAGAGCCAAGATCCTCCTCCCACATATCCTTTTTTATTGACTTATTCATTTGCTTTGTTTAAACATTGAAGGAGATTGTACCATTGGCTGAGTCTGTTGGACTAGTGGCGAAATCCAAGCAAACGTGGGGATGGACTGCATCTCTATGTGGGTGCAAGTCCGTTTCTGCCAGCAGCTCCGTGTTCCCTACTCAGGTGTGTTTTCGGGTTTCCAGCTGGTGTGGGACAAATGACCTCAACTGACCGAGTGCTTCACCCCTGTTCATAATGTCAATATGAGTGTCACTGTGGCACACTGTAGAGGCAGCAGCGGAAGTAGCGGTTAGAGGCACCACCTTTGGACTTGGAAGGACCCAGATTTGAATCTCACATCCAGCAGTAGTGCCCTTGAGCAAGGGACTTAACCTGAACTCATACAGTAAAAGTATTCCTCTTTCGGTATAAATGGGTAAATCACTGTAAGTCACTTTGGAGAAAGGGGTGAGATAAGTGAATGAAAGTTAATGAAGAAGTGAAAGGAACTGGCACATTGGAGAAAGGTGCACCGCAGCGCGTCTTTCCCAAAGTTATTTCTGGCTAACCTTCAAACCTAAACGGCTTTAGGAGTCAGAAGCTTATGAAGCATAATGGTGGATTAGGAAAAATACGTTTGAAGTTCTCTCTTGGCCTTCTCGCTCCGGCATCACATCCACAACAAAACAAGCACTGCCAGAACATTCCCGGTAATCCTTGTACGTTGTTACGTTCTTCCTGGAATGACAGCGGAGTGCCGCACAGACTCCTGAAACGGATGGTGGTTCATTTCTCCACGAGAGAAAGAATGACGATGTTGGGGCGAAAGATGCTGGTCGCTAAGGAAGCCGTTTCCTCTGCATTGCTCGGGAATCGCTTTCCTCCGCAGACTGACTGATGCGGATTGCCGTTTTGATGAAGCTGCGGGTTTTTGTCATAGATTGATATCGGCAGTCAAGAAGAAAAATGATCGGCGCTGATATTTTTATGTCCCGATTGTCGTCAGCAGTCCGATAATGCGGAGATGCAGAGATACCTTGATGAGCCAACAGTCCACTTCCCTTCAGTGGACAAATGTGTTTGGCAGATGTGCAGAACTCAAAGGAGCGACAGTGTGGTGGTTAAGAGAACCACCTTGGGGTAAATAATGGAATGCTCTTCAAGTTAAAAAGCAGAGTTAGGTGACGCACAGTTGAGTCTCGGTGCCGCTTGCTACGGGCTGCCTACTGCGATCAGTTGCGCTCCAGAGAAGTTCCCTCCTCGGACTGTCAGCCAAAACGTTCAGAACAAAAAAAAATCTCAAAACAAGTAGTCCGATTGGCAGCACATCGCGGAATTTTTTTCTACAGTTTCCCTGAATTTCATCTTGTGTTGTTTTTGGTTGGGAAAAATGCCGCATGATTGCAACTTGGCAGGAAAATATATGTTCACAAATATTTCTTTGATGTTCTGAGATTTGGTGCTGAGCTAGATGGTCAGTTAAAGTGGTTCAGTGAATCTGGTGGACCCCGCGCATCACTCAGGCCCAAATTCTCTCACATTTAACATATTGTAATATTAATGTAACGGTTGTAGAGAAGTTGGAAAAGAATAAAAGGGGTAAAATGGTGGAACAGTGGCAGCAGATGGGCTCTTTGTGCAGGTTAATCCTACACAGCTTCCTTAAAAGTGAGCTGCTCAAAACTCATCCAGTTGATCTGCATACCTGGTGGTGCTACCTGCTGGCCTTGTTTTTAATTGCTCCACAGTTTGGTAAAAATGTGGTTCACTGAACAGGAGTCATTTTTGCAGCCTGCTCTCTTGTGACTCAGTGGAGGGCAGTGATTTGAGGGCAGGTTGAAGGCGGGATGAGCATGGGTTGGGGTGCATTGTGGGTGGCTTGTCATTGGATTAAAGGCAGGTGGAATGTAGGTCTTGGGTCAGTTGAAATGGGGTGAAGGATGCATTGAGTGCCAATTGACAGTTGTTTGAGAGTGGGTTGAAGGCCAGGTTGGCGGTAGATTGATATGAAGGAGAACTTTGATGAGGTTGGGGTCGCTGTGGGTTGAAAGTGAGTTCAGGGGTTCGAGGTGGGTTGTGGGTGGATTTGCAGTGGGTCACGAGCTGGTTGAAGATGGATTCCGGTTATGTGGATGGTGGATCCCAGATGGGTTGATGATTAGTTCTGAAATGGTTGATAGTGGGTTAAAGGTGGGTTGAAGTTTGGTTCTGTGTGGGCTGATGGTGGCTTCTGCGCAGGTTTGCGATGCGTTTCCAGTGGGACAATAGTGGATTTTGAGTGGGTGTGTTATTGCTGAACAAACAAACAGCAAGAGAGCCCTAACCCCCCTATCAAGATTATAAACCCGTGGCATTAACAGCTCGCGGTTTAAACTTGTCAGAAGCAACGCCCCTTGGCTGGGACCACCGGTGTTGTTTGCCACATCAGCCACTCCCTGTAATACGAGTGCACGCTGAATGAATGCTCCACTCACCATTTCCTTTTATGTTTTTATGTATTTGTGTGCTTTCCCTGTGGTGTTGGCCATTTGCACTACTATATATGTGTATATTAGGGTAGTTTTTTATTTCTACTGAATGCTTTGAATCCTGCCTTTAGCAAAGGCCTTCTAACCCACATATCTTTACAGAAATCGCACCATGGTGCAAGAATATTTGCATTTATGTGTGTGAGTCCAGCATCTGTGTGTCTTGTCTGTGTGAAACCGCGGTGCAGACCGCCTGGGGCACTGCGGCGTGAAACGGTATCACTCCCACCATGTTGACGCAGTCTGAAAGGTGACACGTGTACCCGGGATGCTTCTTTCCCCAGGGGCAGAAGCTCAGAAAGTGGTTTGCTTCTGTTCTGTCACTCTGTGGTGGGTGTTTGCTCCTACGGAGTGTCGCACTTTTCCTGTCAGCTGTGTGGGCCTCCGAGGCTGCTACTGCGGGCAGTGTCTATAAAGGAAGGAAGTCATCGAGATCCACCGCCTCCCATTACATCCCTGCCGCATACATATTAAACTGTATATTGTAATCATTTTACGTACAGTTTTAGTGCCTGTAAGTATTTTGGATCAAGGCTTTAATGCTCCAGCTGCTCTTGTCCTCACAGCCAAAACAAAGAAAACCGGTATCTCTGGGGTTCCTCTCTGGTTAGTGAAGCCAACTTAAGGTATGCAACCCAGAGTCCACGTTCGACAGCTTTGCTTGGTAGAGGCATAGTTGTGTGGGCGCCACTGTAATTTCAGTTTGACCCCCACTAAGCTGCCTGGAGCGCTCCATTATAATGAGAATGGACTACCCACCATATCGACAGAGATGGAGAAAAATCGTGTCCAATAAAGAAAAATCACGCTCACCTTCATACTTGAAGAATTTGCACCTGCTATTTTCATCGACCTCCTGCGGTAAAGACTTGGGGCCCACCTGTAGCCACAGTCAGAATGGGGGTCATAAGCAGGGTTGTTGTCCACTGTACCTCTGTGGCTTAATTTCACCCTTTTGGGACGAGAACAGCCCAAAGTCGGGGAGGAGAACTCGGCCCTGCGACTATTTCGTTCTGATGCAAGAAAAACACAACGGCTGCCAGTCAGAGTGTTTTATTTATAAGGCTGCCATCCAGTCAAGGCTTCAGTTCTAATGCAAGTCTGATGCAAGAGAGAGCTGTCTTCACAATCAAACCTTCTCCCCTGTAATTGTCCATTAGAAGCTCGAGCCATTTCCACATTGCCTTGTCTGTAATTGTGAGCATTAGTATGTTAAGTCCGTTCAGTCTGCATTTTTTGACTGGTGGTTAGATATAGAGTTAGATATGGAGTGAAAGATGCAGTAGCCTTAGATGTGGTCTTAGATGTGGAGTGATAGCGCCTTGGGTGTCAGATTAAGTTTAGGGCCAGATATGGGGGCAGATATGCCTTGAGTATAAAGTTAGATAAAGGGTTAGATTTGTCATTTAGATGAAGAGCTAGATATGCAGTAGCCTTAGATGTTGGGGTAGATAGCTGAAGGTGTATGGTTTGATGTAGGATTTGGTATACCCTTCGGTATAAAGTTATAGTTTATGCAGCGTTTGATGTAACCTTGGGTGTAGGTAACAAGTCAATGGGAGATGTAGGAATTAGGGCTTCTGCATTCCAGTCAAAGAACCCAGGTTTGAATTTCAGCTCCTGCTATTCTTCCCATGATTGAGGCAGTTATGCTGGATTGTACAAGTAAAAATGACCCAAGTGTAAAAATGGGTAACAGTATAAGTCCGATATATGTTTGAAATACTGAGGGAGATGAGGGTTTGCATATAACTTTGTGTACGTGGGTAGACGTGAGGCACTGTGTGTAAGAATAGGTGTGGGGCTCGATACAGTGGTGAATGTAGCCTTGAGTGTGGGGTTTGATGTAGGGTAGATGTTGCCATGGGTATAAGGTGAGATATGGATGTGGTAAATGTAACCTAGCAGGTGGTAAATATACAGTTAGGTGTACCCTCAGATACCACGGTGCTGAACATAAGGCACAGTTCCCCACTCCTAATGTCTTCCCTTCTTCTGCGCTCTTCATCCTCACTGCAGTTCCCTTTCATTTTTTGTGCCCTTTTTGTGTCCTTTATACCCTTAGAAGAAAAAAAATACAAATTTACCAGCTTATTTGAACTTTAAAGCCTTGTATGTGCATATGCTTTAAGACTAAAAAGCCGGTAACCTCGGGGGGGGGGTTTGTAGGCAAGCAAAAATGTCCATTTAGTGATGACAAGAAAGAGGAGTGGAATGGAGCCAGTGTATTCACGGGAACAGCAAATGTGGTCATTTCGCTGAATTTAGGAGGCTGTAAAAATGACATGCGGGCGGGCGGAGCCGAGAGATATATGCAACAGGTAAAAAAACAGTGCCACTTGGATGTGATGATGCCACTTCCTTGCATTTTAATACATCCAGAGCAAATGGAGATATCCTTTGCCTTCTTCCTGCATGCCTGGCCGAGCAATGTTCATCTATTGAGCACTTTGATATGACCGAATGCTGATCAATGCGAATTGATCAGGCTGGTGTGTCAAAGGCATCCACGCTGATTTTGTCTCTCTTGTTTTTGCTCTGTTTGTTTTCCTTCCTTCCCCTTGACATCCGCTTGCCATTTTCAGAATGAGGCATATTTTATTTTTAAATACACTTTAAGAATGCATCTAAATGGAGGAGCTGTACAGTATTGTGTAGTCAAGAATCCCTCCCTCACACATCAGTCTCCCCCTGGCTGCCTTCCCTTCTTCTCCACTTCCTGTGCCCCTCCCAGGTGTCCCTCCCCATGTCCATCTGGCTGACCGCATGGATGGGGGTCACCACTAGCCAGAAGCCTCCAGAGAAAGGCTAGTTTCTACTGTGCAGGGGGTCGAGGTTTGAAACGCTCCTCCTTACGGTGCTTTGATTTCCAGAAGGAACCCCCTTGTGATGCTCAGCGAGGACCCGAGGTCACCAGACTGTGTGAGGGAGTGACGCTTTGATCTCCTGTGCTGTCGCTATGTTCACACAACCTGTCTTCACGAACCCCTCCTGTCAGTGCTGTAACAATAATCCACTGTAGTGCAAACCAGGCTGTGCCACTGCGGGGGGTCTCATTCTGTGCTAGGGTTGTGTGTGGGACTATGCCTGCTGAGGGAATTTCAAACCGTCTCACAACAGTTAGTTACTAAACTGCGCAGATTTGCCCATTTATATGGCAGAATGCATTTTACCGTGCCCATTTGTGCTAAGTACCTCGATCGGGGGTGCTACAGCAGTGGGTGGGATTTGAACTCAGGTCCATCAGTTCCAAAGTGATGGTGCTAACTGCTACGCTACCCAGTTGCCCCACTCCTGTTATAATTCACAGCAGAACTGTACTGTAGTGTGGTGCTGTGGGCCTCATCTTTACCCCTCCTGGAATTATTGATATTTATCAGAGCTTTCAAAGGCCATTGGTTAATCTCCTCGTGTGGCAGGTGTGCCAGGTTGGCCTGCGAGAGAAGCCCACCTGAACCCCCGGAGCCCTTGCTCACAGTAGGAGTAAACAACTCATAAATAACAGCTCTCCCTGAATCATTGCTCAGGTTCGATGCCCCTCTCTTCCTCGCTCACACGTCCCCCTAGGTTGTTTACTAGAAGCTCGGCTGTGCTGTGGGGCTGGGAAATAGCCTGGGGCTTCGTGTCCCACAGGGGGCGCTACAGGGGAGGCCAGGAGAAACTAGGTATCAGCAAACCATGCAAAAAAATGGCTAACGTTGAGACGGCCCAAAGCAAGGAAAAAAGTTTTATTTATACAGTTATCTGTGGGGATGTGGGGGGATTGAAAGTATAAAAAAAATTTCAGCTGGTAAATTACGGCCCTCTGGCACTAAACGCAGGTGGGTTTGTGCTCCGCATGCTGGAGTGGTGCACAAGAACCAAACCGCCCGTTGCACCGTATAAGCAGGAGAGGCGGTGCCCAGCAGGAGAGGGGATGCAAGCCCAGCTGCGATGCCCAAAGAGGCTGACAGTGGTGTTTCTGGTTAAGTATTAATACTGAGAATGCTCTCACCAGCACTTTTCTGTAGGCAGGTCTGTGCTGTGTAGCCCCCTGTAGATGGCCCCCCACCGCAGATCCATTTTCATTCGGTGGTGGAAATGGACGCTGGGGGGTTTACTTCGTAACCGTGAATTATATGTGGAAGTGCAGATGGGCGCTGTCTCGCTATTGTGCCGGACGACGGATTCCTTCCTAGACCACAGGCCTTTCCTAGCCCCACACTGTTGTCCTCTGGATGCACGACGGATGGGCCTGCAGTCACACCCTGCCTCCTTCCTCTGTCAGCAGGGCCTTCATGATGCGGCGAAACCATTGTATCTTCCTCATGCTGGGACTCCAGGATACTGTCGGGCTTCGACGTGGCTGTTTCCTGTTATTATCCTCCTGGATAATGCACACAGATCGCAACCCAAACACTTTTCCCCACAGTGCCGTGCAGCTCAGAATACATAAAACTCCATCAGCAGCACATAAACAGCTTTAAGCACAGACATGGTGATCCAAGCTCAGCTTGTTTATCTGATACCACCATGTTGCTGGTTCACATCCCTCAAGTAGCTGCCTATAGGAGTGACATTCAAGCAGCAAATACGCAGAAAATCATCGCAGATGATGTCGGACCGTGAAATGGCTCCAAAAGAGATGGGTTGGACATTCTTATGTTCAGCTAGGAGGGATTCAGCAGCTCTGCGGGACAGAAGGAGCTCATTCCTCCAAGGGGTCAAAGCTGAAAACCAGCAGGCTTGTTGATTTTGGTGCTTGGGAGATTAATCTTACATCATACTTTCGATGTTTCCTGTTTATGTACAGCCATCCCACAAGCTCTAGCTCCTTTGAGCTTCAGAGCAGCAGTGCTAGTTTTGGGTATCAGACATATTTCCTCTCCACAGGTCTACAAAATCCGTACCAAATGAGCTGCTCTCGGGTTTCTGCCGGACTCTGTTCATAGACGGAGCTTCTCAACATGACAGATATGTGCTGGTGTCTGTGCACGGGTTCATCCTCGTATGACCGGATGGTCTGGCCATGCATTTGAACGCTCATTCCAGTGCATCATGTATTTCATTTTGACACGATTGTAATCTTTTATCATGAATAAAGCGTTTCAAAAAATGATGCCCACTCCCTCCAATTCTGCATTTCCAAAATATATATTTTTTATAATATATGTGGAAAGTTGTATGCTGTAACACTGTAAATATTTAAATTAAATGATTAAAAAATTAAGTGATTTTCTTTTGAGTGTTAACCAAACACTCGAGGTCACTCATGATCATGATACCATTTTGGAACCTGCTTTTCCCACTTTATTCCCTGAACTGCATTTATAATGAAACATGTCTTTATTATTATTATTATTATTATTATTATTATTATTATTATTATTATTAGTAGTAGTAGTAGTAGTAGTAGTAGTAGTAGTATCAGTAGAACTATTAGATTATATAATTCTTTTTTAACTTTTATGCAATTAAATCAGTTCAAATACTGAAATAATTTCATATTAATGTTTCAGATTGCCTATTTGCTCCACGTTTCCCAGAATTCTTTATTAAAATATATTTTGATGCACTGGAAGGTCATTCCAGTATCTGGTCACACAAAGTCCTATGTCAATTAGCTTACGCGCACACTCACTTGCACACACTGTCAGTCTTCACCCTTCTCCATGCAGTACTGTTGTAATGTGTGTGCGCACCTGGGCAACCTGGGCAACACCTGTATGGAACGAACCGGACAGGAGAGTGAAAGCAAAGTGGCCGCGAGCGAGGTGTGCATCATAGATGGAACCCAGCTGGGCTCCCAGGGCTGCGTTCCTGCTCTGATGGATCTTCACAGCGAAAGTGAGAGGGATCATCCTGTCGTTCTGAGCCGTAAAACTGAGACAAGAACCGGCATCAGATGTGCTGAGGCAGAACGAGACTTTAACGGTGTCGTATAGAACACGAAACGCTGCTTTTAATGCACACAATAAAGCATTTAGTGCCGTTCCCGCAGCAGCTTTGCTCAGCTGCCAGGGACTGCTGGCAGGGTGCAGGGACTCTTCTAATGCATATTTACTGGTAAAATAGTAATATTCAGCACCTCCTCAAGTTGAAACGTCCACCGTTGAAGCTTTAATACTCTTCTGTTTATTTACAAATGCAGTCCGGGGAGGGACCGTTGCGATTATTGCATTGAGATCGGACCCTTTTCTCCAAGGCTGCTTACCTGTTTGTACAGCAGGGTATTTTGTACTTCATCAGTTCTGGGTAAGTACCTTGGTTAAGGGTACGGTAGCCGGAGTGGGATTCAGTCCCTAATCTTTTGATTTCAAAGCAGTGGCTCAAACCACTACGCCACCTGCTGTCCTTTTGTATTTTGCAGTAACAGTGCAGAATGAAACCCGGTGTCTGTCATACCTGCGCAGAGAGGATGTTCTTGTGTTATTGTGAACATTGGCATGGTAAATAGCTACCAGGTAAGCCAGAAGGTGTGTTGCTCACAGACAGTTCACTGTTATCCATGCTTACCTGCTGATAAGGAGCTGCTGATGCTCATTCAGGGGTCACGCGGTTGCCATGGCCCCCCAGTGTTGTCAAGGCCTATGATGTGCCGTGGATGTAAAATACAGCTTCCTTGGCGATGTAGCTGTACATAAATTTATTCCGCATACCTGTCAAATTTATTAATGTTTTTTCATGTGTCTGACCCCTTTCCCCAGAGTGACTCACCCTGATTTACCCATGTATACAGTTGGTTGATTTTTACTGTATAAATACAGAATTAACTGCTGAGCCTCTGAAGTTCTTGCATATCTGGAGAGACCTGGTCAACCACCGATGCCACCGCGTATGAACATACGGACGCAGTGACTTGACTGCGTTGATGTAAATATAACAAATTTATCAAATTAGCTTCCTCCTTTATCATTCAGATCAGCATTCTCTTCATAACTTTTTTACTTTCTGAGTATATTTGGAGTCTGCAGTTCTCTGTCTTAGCTTGCTTTTTACTTATTTATAACATTTTCTGAGTTAGCAGTTCATAACCTGCTTGCTTCCTCACCGCGTTGCTGGGGATGTTACACCTCCAGGGGTGCCTTGTTTTGTCCACAGGGACGTTCTCAGGGTCTTGAGGTTGTCTGCAAGGTTTTCTGCCGTAAATGAGATCTGGCAGCGTTGACAGGTAAAGATGAGTATCGGATGTTTGTAATGCACCGTATGTCTGTTCGAAACTTGATTTGTTCGCAGATTCAACCGCTGTTTCTCAACCATTTGAAGCTAAACACCGATGTCCTTTGAGCTGACTTCAGCAAAGACTGCGGATAAGCATATAATAATAATTGTAAAATTAACCGTTTTACTTTATTCCTTTCATTTTCATCCATCGCTGTCTCAGGCAGAGTCACGGTGCTCCAGCATCTGTCCCGGATACATAGAGCATTTTAGTTCTTAAACGAAACTCCGTAATGTGGGAAAACAAAGCTGAAATGAGCTTTACCCGTGAAACGCTTAAATAATTTAACCTTTGTTAAATCTGTCCCAAACACATTTGGTCGAGTCGATGGATGCTGTGTAGAGACCGCCAGGTCGCGGTGTAGCTCTCACGCAGGTTTGGCGATGTCGCATGAGGGACCCGGAGAGAAATTCCTGTGCTGATGTGAGCTGACGGGGAGAATGTGATCGGCCGGGAAGGGCCGCGGAATTGCGCTTTCCCAAACAAAAGCCATTTTAATGTTATTTTGAGCAGAAACGCGTCACTGTGCCGATGGCCGTATTTGTCAATTACAGAGACGGAGTGGGCAGCCCGTGTGAGTGATAGGGTGATGTCACCCCCCAGGAAGGAGGACATATTAGTTGTCAGATGTATGTGTGTTTACTATTTGTCACAGAGTGGACAATTGCCTGTTCCGTGGTGCACTATTTATTGCAATATATTATGCTTGCCAGTCAGGGAAACGGTTTATGAATAATGGGTTACAATAGAAGTAGACACCGCGACCAGGAGCAGCTGGGGAAAGAGACAGGCAGAGGGATGTTTGGAGGGATGGTTTCAGTTTCATCATGATCCGAAAACTGGAAGTTCAGAATTGCCAGAAGTTTGGAGGTCAGGGGTGCTATACCTGCCCCCTTTTGGCCATGTTTTTGCCGCGAGCTGTTTTGTATGTTGACGTCGGCTTCGCCGCCTGGCCTTGCCGATTAATTAGAGCTGCCCCGGAGCGCTGCGGCTGCCCAGCACTAACAACCGAACCCCTAATGAACGGCGTCCGATACGGAGAGCATTGGAGGCGAGAGGGCAGGTGGGGCCGGGTGCCCGCTCCCTCTCTCCCTTAAATACAGGACTAATGAGTGGCAGCTGGTCCTTGAGCGGAGGCAGCGAGCCTGCAAACGTAGGATGTCGGCCCACGGTACGCGACTCTTCCAGCGGTCACTCGCGACCTCCCGCGCCGAACCCGGCTTTTGGGAAGTAATGAGGCGAAGTAGCTGAGGGGAAAGCGGGAGGGATGCAGCCATGTGCACGCGTGTAGGCCGGACCTCCCGTCTGCTTTCGGGAAAAAAAAATGTAGATTCGGAAACGGTTTGTATTGGAGCCGAAGGAGGGACGTGGCGGGAACGTAGCTGAGCTCACATTCGGGTGACGTCTGTCTTTCGTCAGGCGCCACTGAACCCTTTCGGCTCTTTTGGAACACACGTGGAAGAAATGATAGGCGGCTGGACAAATGGGACCGTGCTGGGGTGGGAGGGGCTTCTGGAAATGCAGACGAGTGGCATTTTTTCAAGTTTAACCTGGTGAATTGTTGAAATAACAAAGCTTTTTGTATCTTGACTTTATTTCTACAAGTTTTATATTAAGTTGCTTAAGCTACATCCTCAAACATGGGAAACGTAGAATATCCTCTTCAAGGTATGTTAAGACTTGGCATTGTACCGTACACAATTTGGGAGGTACAGTTAAGAACCTTATGTGGACAAAATTGAATGGCTGGGTCTCAGGAGCTTGTAATGCAGCTGTGCTGTTTTCCCACAAAATGTAATTTTAACTTCATAAAACCAGTCAGGCTGAAGATGTGGATGCTGAGTAAGGACATTTCATGGAATTCTGTCAAACGCTTTATTGTGTTTATTTTTTTTTTCCTGGTATTTATTTATTATTATTTCTGTATTTATGAGGAGCTCAGATGCCCTCTTTGTTCGGCTTGTAATCATTTTCTAAACAGGGGAGAGCAGTGGAATTGTGGGAGCATAAGGGTGGACAGCAGGGAGTCAGGGGCTGGAGAGGTGCAGGGAAAGGGGGTAATTAAAGAGCGAGGGCAGCGCACATCCGACTGGACTGGGCTGCTCCTCGTGCCCCTTCCGATCACATGAGGATTACGAGACGGAAGAGATTAGAAGTAAAGTCGGCAGCGAACAATTATGGCAGACACCTTCTTATCTCGTGCTGTTTTGGCCCTGTGGATCCAGCAAGGTGTGGAGATACCACTGGTTTTTAATTGCTGCCGTGGAACAGGTGGCAAAGTCATGAGTTTCGCACCTCCTCCCCTTTCCCTACTTACCTGTACCTCCGCTTTACCTCAAACTCTTTGTGCTGCCGCCTTTGTCCTGTGCTGAGGGAGTGAGCGCGCTACCAAGAGGCAGAGCTGAAGCGCATCTGTGGGGTGATAATGAGTGACACACACCTGGGGAGGTGACCGGGGCTCTCCGCACCCCTCACATCCTCTTCTCACCACGGGGGGTGTGGCTGAGCGGGGAGCCCACGCTATAACTGTATTTTTTAGGTACGGTTACACAGGATCCTTGGCTCACAAACACTGTTGTGACCGGAAGTGTTTAAACCGCATGCTTAGCTGTAATAAATGAGAAATATTTTATAAAACTTTTATTGTAATTTTATTGTCTCTGAGCTACATTGATGTTAAAAATAATTTACAATAGCTGAAAATAAGAATAAGTAGAAGCTTAAAAACTTCCTTTCAGTGCAGGATGTGGACTGAATCCTGTAATCCACCAGCATTCAGGAACACCGAACACGTGCTGTAAACACTGTGGAAGTGAGTTTAATTAAGGCAGCCTCACACTGTGGTCTGTTGGGGGTGCTCTTTCCTGCCATGAGTAAGTTAAGGCCTCACTTCCTCTGCAACCAATTCATTTTCTAAAACAGAAATGTTAAGAATGTACAATTGAAAATAAATAGCTTGGAAAAAGAGATCACCCAACAGCTATAAACAACAAGGCACAATATATATGGACAATGGCTTTTTTGACACACATAAATATTTTATTATCAAGCAAATCGATGTACACTGTTAGATAATAATCAGCTTTACATTAATTTACTCAGTAGGGTTAATACCTTGACCAAGGGTACTTCAGCAGGAAGTGGGGTTTGAACTCATCGTCTTCAGACCATAAGGCAGCAGCACTTGCCACTACACCACCTGCTGCCCAATGTTGGCACTCATCAGAATTGTCATGTGGACTTTGATGCTTCAACAGTTTGACATGTGCAGCCAGTAGTCATAACTGCTTAGCCTGCAGCCACAGACACGCGGCACAGCGGAAATATAATCGCTGATTTTATTGATCTTTTGTCCGTTTCAGCCGAACGCTTGGAACGGAGCCACGCGGCTGCCACGAAACCTCGGACCGACTCATTTAATTCCCACGTCGGCCTAATTACCGGGCCTTTCATACGGCGCTTCTTCTCTTTGTCATTCGAGGGCCAAGATGGTGCTTGTAGATCGCGACCGCAAACTGAAAGGCAGCGTTCACCCAGGTTGTCGCCATAGCGATAATGATGCGGGGAGCGCTTTATCTGCATCTTTCGGATTTAATTTTGCACAAAATGTTTTTGACTGCTGATTTCTTTCTTTCTGTTTTTATTATTTTATTTATTTATTTATTTTTTTTTTTTTTACATTTTTTGATAAATCTCAGCTTGGAGGATGATTATCACTCTAAGAAGGAGGTTAAATGCATGCGCTGCTAAATACGCGGCATTCGCTCTTCGAATGTTAATCAGAGGTGTATTTTCCAGAAAGGTCACCTGGAACGCACGGCGGAGAAGGCAAGGATGCAAGCTTTCCCGTCCCGTCGGCTCTCGGTCTCCCTTTGCGCCCCGGTTGCATCATGGGACCGTAACGCTGCGTGAAGGGCGTGATGGAGCTGCAATGACTCGACTGCCACTTACCGCCCAAAAAACAAAGGGCTCGGTTTAATGTGATAATGAAGCAGCCATTGTCTTGCGGGGACAGGAAGTGCCGAAGCTCGTAAATCTGCAGCTGTCACCCTCCGCCTCATGGCGCCGCGTCTCGTAGGGCGACATCGGTGTAAAATATGAACAGGAAGCTAACAACACACGGTGAATGAGCACCTGATTGACCCATGTATTCTTCTTCTTTCTTTTTTTATTATATTTAAGTATTATGTGCTGTGTTCTTTGTTTTTATACAGCATATAGTAAAATTATTCCAAATGAAAGGGACATTTTAAGAAAAAAAAACACATATACAACACTTTGTTTTGTAAAGTTACATTACAAAATAGCACTTGTACTATAATTGAACTTTACACTGTTAAAAAAGGAATAAATTCCAACAGAATTAATTCTAAAAGATAGACTTTAAAGAAAAAGTAAATTTTATTTGAATTCTTTGAATGCCGTGAAAGTGCGTGGAAGGAATTGAGAACAGAATAGCTTTAAACACTGAAGTAGCACTGAATCACAGCGCATCTTCATGTTAACTCCCTCCCCAAGGTCATACACAGATATTCGAAGCCAACGCCAGGTTACCGATTGCCCCCCAGATGCCACACAAATGCATGGCACATGCAGTCATGGCTGGAGCATGAATTTCTACAACCCGATGACCTTCTTGGCATCCACCCTCACCATTTAGCCAGGCTAGGGACCAAATAACCAAACAATTCACCTGAAACACATGGAGTCCCTGGAGGAAACCCCACGCAGACACAGGAAGAACATGCAAGCTCCACACAGACCGAGCCAGATCCAAAGCTACAGTACTGTCAGGCGACAGCGCTACTCACTGCTCCGCTCTTTGGGTTTCTCCATTATTTTCTACTCATCACCTGGCCTCTCTCTTGTCATCCTCCACATTATTATATCCTGTTTTGCAAAAGCAGTGAGAATCAGACTACAGGACAACAAGTGCCTGTCTTCCTCCCTCTACCTTCTGGGCTTACACAATGAGCGTGTGTAGCAATACACGCAAAACACAAAGTTATTGTCCCCGGCACTGAAAAATTAATGTCTGAAAAAAGAACGGCAAAAGCATGTGAATATGTAATGTCACCACGGTGTATTACATTATGAATACAGTGTTTGCACTGATGCAAAATGCGTGTCTACGTGTTTGCACAAAGCAGGTGTTCTGTGCGCTGTTTGAATTGTGTGCGTTTGTTAGTTTGTTTGCGTGTTCCCTCTTTGCTCCGCCTGCTGCCGTGTCCACGGCCGGCGTTAGCCGTTGATGTCCGGGAGCCGAAGCTGTTTGCGTTCGCGTGACGCTATCGATGGCTGCCTCCGGGTCTGTTCTGACCTACTCCTGGGAAAGCGAGCCACGAGCAGGCGAGGTGCAAGAAAGATGCAGTAGTTTGGGAGCTGGACCCACACCCAGAAAGCATCAGGTCCTGCAGGCCTTGTGGCACGTGGCCCCCAAAGCCTGTACACCTGGCTGTTTTTCAAGGGCTGCTGCCTTCGCGCTTGTCCGCCGCTGTGTTTCCACGGCGACCTGCTCTCATCAATGAGCTCCGTTTGGGCAGCGGGGTCCAGGAGACGGGTTCAGGAGGTTAAGGACCTCGGCTTGTACTTCTGAAAGCTGCGGCGCCGAGAAGCACCGAGCCTTAAAACTTTAAAAAAGCCAAAGAGCCCTCCGTGTTGGATCTCTGATCAGAACGATGCGCTTTGAATCATTCAGCGAGAATTGACCTGCTGCGCATGAAAAAGTAATCGCGGGAGAAATAATCGAGGGTAAATAACCTGCACCCCGCAGGCCATGCGCTCTGTTTCCTGCTGAATGTTTAATCTGTTTTATTCGTTGTGTTTCTTCTGTGTTTTTGTAGCAGCATCCTGCCTTTACCCCCTTGGCTTGAATAAATCAGCATTTTTCCATATACGTGTCATAGCGCTGAAAGGAATTCAGATTAAACCTAGATTTATTTGCCAGCGCATTAATAAAATTGATGATGATAATAATATGTAATTTTCATGCTTTTGAAAATATATTTTGCCTCAGAGCTATCAATTGCATATACTACTGATCTCATATTCATCTTATATTGATCTTTTAAATGGACTACAAATTGAATTCTGTGTTTTCTAAAGTAGAACAAGTAGCTCGCCTGTTAGTTGGGACTTTTTTTTATGAAGCATAAAAAGAAATATCTTGTGAAATGGCATGTCACCACAATCCAAAACTCTGAAATGCTGAACTTACATCTCACTTAAACGTTGTTTTCTAAGTATTTTACTTTGCATGGCGGCACCGCAGGGAGCGCCGGGGACTCGCGACTACGAGGCTCCGATTTTGGACGTGGGATCGAGTCCAGCTCAGCCTCTATGCTGGGGGACTGATCGCGTGGACTCGACTTTTTAATCGACTTTATGTCAGTTTAGCTCGACAGTTTGTGGATGATGAACTTGACTGGTGAACGGTTAACTTAACCATTTTTGGCAAAAGTCACTTGACTGTTTGTATCTGACTTACCTGTCAGGTTGTGGCCAATGTGGCTGATGAACTTGGCTGCTGTTGACTGTTGTTATTGCCAAATGGTCGGTTACCAGTTTGCACAAATCAAACCCTTCCTTCCTTGGGGTTGCTCACCTTAGGCAGTGGTCTTTTTCCCAATGGCTCTCATCAACAAGGCTTTACCATTCTCTAGTTAATACTTTGCTATAGTCTGATAGAGTTTAGTTTAGCTAGCCAGGTTCTCTTGGAAAGGTATTAAATTATTTGTCATCAAACTTCATTGCCCTTGAATTTCTTGCATTGGCACACAAGTATTATTGGTACTGTGTAGTGCTGTACCTCAGTACCCAAACTGCCTAATTTGTCCTCGTCCTGATGAAGTAGCTTAAAACTGCCTACTGGCGGACATCTATTCTGTGTAGCACCGGGTGTATGTGTGTGTGTGTGTGTGTGTGTGTGTGTGATGATTTGTGCAATCCTTGCCACACATGCCACTGCCCTTGGGGTTCTGTTCAGTGCAAAGTACATGCACTTTTCTAAGCCTTACATTTTAAAATTTCAAGGTAGCAAATGGGCTTTTTGGTGTTTAAAGAAGTTCACCGAGCAAAAACCAGACTTGGGGTCAAAAGTACCTGTGTGCCAAATTTCAAATCTGTAGGTTTTGCTTTACTTCATCCTATCAGTTGTTTCTGTTTTTATCATCATTAAGAGGTTCACCGTGGCAACAGCAGTATTGTATTCCATGATTTACCATGTTTTTCTTACCCTGCGCTCTTGAAAGCACTAATTTACCGTGCCACCTCGGACAAAGGAGTCACATAAATAAATAGTAATTGTGGACAATTGACTCTGCCCTTTGTGACGAAATAAGTGGTTGGTTTGTGCACTTCGCACACTTGGGATGTGCTGTCAGGTCACGCAGTACAAAGGACCAAGGAAAGAACCAATGAAACGGGTCAGAGCGGAAGGGCAGAATGGCGCTTCCTCTCCACATCTTCTTAAAACACCACGGAGCTGCGCTTATTTAATATTAATGCGCCATTCTGTCTGGAGCGCGATTATGCAGGCGGAGGTCACAGGTGAGGGCCGCTGCCGAAAGCCCGTCTGTGCTTTTTGTCACCGAGCGCATCGCGGCTCTTCAAGCCCGTTGCGCCGACGGGAAGGATGCGCCCGGGATGCGATGTTTGCCACAAACACGGTTCGAGTTTGTTCTGCGGCGCCGCCCGATCCACAGTGTCTGTGACATCATCAAAGCGGCGTTTATGATGCAAATAGAGGTCGAATCAAAAGCAGGTTTATTTGCATTTTCAATGGGAGAAGCACCGCGCGCCGCACAACCGTTCTTCATTAACGCGTTTCCTCCGTGTCGAGATTGGAAGCGTTTTGCCCCCTTCTGTGTCTGCACGCCTGCCAGTTCTGCGTGCCGTCTAAGTAACTGACAGCTATGCAGAGGAGCCCGAATGCGTTTCCTCTCGCTGATCAGCTGAGTGCCATTTTGCTCAGAGACGGAGGGTGGGTGGGTGGGGGGGTACTACTACAGGATTTATGATGGTTTTCTGAATGCACGCTCTTTTTTTATTATACATGTGTCTTCGTGCAGGTGTGATGCATTTCCATTTCCACGCCACCCACCAGAGCATAAACTGCTCTTCTTACCCTTTCATATACCGATGTGTTTGTTGATTCTTGCGATAAAAGTGTGTGTTTTGAGGGAGCTTCACAGAGCGTGGCTGCGTTGGATCGTCTTCAAGGACTTGATGGTCTCACCCCCCCCCCCCCCCACCCATGAGGTCAGAGGTCGGTCCGGTAATTTGTGAGAATGGAGAGATAAAGGCTTCTTTGTGCAACCGTGGCCTCTGGACCTTGGGTATGGGTGCAGCCCCGCTGAAGCAGCCAAATGGCCCTTAGACAACCCAAGTCGACTGATGTGTTGTAGACACACACACGCGCGCGCGTGCGTAGACAGATGACAGACTGACACACTCACACAGGCTCCCACCTCATCCCAGTCACCTGTCTGGAGAGTTGGCCGTTGACAGCAGTTGCGTATTTCTCCTCCTCTCCCGGTGGCCAGGTCCTAACTTTTTCCACAGCCAGCTCCAACATGCCATGAATTAAATTAACAGAGCTTCTGTTATTGTTGGGGCCTCGTACCATGGATCACGTCTTGACTGCGGCCCCCGCTGCCAGGCAGCCTGGAGGGGACAACTCACAGACAGACACAGTGTGCGCGAGACCCACCGTCTGCTAATAATGCAGGACGTCAAATGCTGGTTTGAGCCATGAACAGTCGTCACAGTCAGGCCACAGAATTCATTTGCTGTGTTCTGTTTTGAACAGGACCAGTATGCCCTACTGTCCACTTTACTGTCCACTTTCTTGCCCAGTTTACCTACTCTCCATCAAGTTGTGCACTTGTCCACTTCTGGATCATTCTGGGCAGACAAAAATAAGTAGTCTAGGTTTAAATGTCCTTAGGGTTAGGGTCAACACTAACATTTATTGTTCAGTTTATCAGACTGCTTTTCTTTTTGTGTCAAAGTTTTAATCCACAATTAAATGTCAAATGTGAATTGACTGAATGTAAGTTTAAATTAAGCACCAAAATAGAGATGAAGTAGTAGTACCAGCAGCAGTTCCTCAAAAGAAATATCAAGATATGGAGGCAATTTTCCTTGAGTTTTGACAAACGTACACGGTTTTCCTGCAAGGAAAAACTATTGTGAAAGAGAGGCAATCGGGTCATCGAATGAAAGGAAGCATTTTGCATAAATATTTAAATAAATCCTTGTTAGTGTCTTTTACTTATTAGGTGTATATCTGGGATTTTTACAGAACCAAACCTATGAAAAAATTGAGAAATGTCTGTATTATTTAACTTATCTATTGTGACTTACTGGTAAAAGGGACTTTGAACTTAAAAACAAAGTGAGTTGTGAAGTTACAAAGCAGCTTCTGATCCCAGTCATGTTGATAAGCAGGTCGCCTCTCTGGACCGAGTTTCATATGGAAGGATCGGGCTTCATCGCAGTGACAGTGACCCCAGGCAGTCCTCACCCTCTGCCGCAGTAAAAATCCATCCAGGGGCCTCTTGTTGTTGGCTCCGTCCCGCCGGGTCCTGCTGCACCCGCATAAGCATCCCCTCTCCCTGTAGCGCGGCGAACGTGAGTGGCGGCGCTTCTCAATAAAACATGATGTCTGCTCTCGGCATGCAGCAGTAAATATCTGTATGTCAGCGTTGGCCGGTGGCTCCGCCGCTGGTTTTCTTGGGGATCCGGGGAGCTGTTTCTCCTGCTCAGCGAAGCACCATGGCCTGTTTTATTAGTCGTGTCCTCGGGCGGTGCCGTCGTAACGGACTGTCGATGGGGAGCTTGGCGTGTTTTTTTCATTTTCTACTCTTACCCGCGCTGCCTGTGCAGGACCTTATTAGAAATACGTTGAAAGTGCGGCACATTAATTGGCACGTCAGTCACGCGGGCGGCAGGAAAAGACAGTAGAAAATATCTGTTCCCAGTTTGTTTTTTTTTTCTAAAATAGCCTTGATATTCAAATGATGGGCTGTTTCCTGTTACTGGGAAAAAATTATGTAAAAGCACACTTTTGCGCTTTAGAGTGGGAAAGAAGAGGTGGTGCTCCAGATGGAGATGTTGGAGAAGTCGGGTCTGAAATAGAACAGGTGCTACAGTGGCCGCCAAGTGCCACAGAGAGCCGCCATAGGAGCTTCTCCTCCTCTTCAGGCCCTTCTCGAAACGTGACGCGATCGACAAGTTGGTCCCTGATGGCTCCATCCAGGCCTGCGTGTGACGTCTTCTTCCCAGCAGTGCCCCCGAGGGAGAGGAGGCGAAAGAATGCGAAGCACTGCAGTTCTTGGGCCCGACAAACTGTCCCAGGAACGCGGTGCTCCTCTTCTGTGTTCTGTTTGCCTTCTTTCTTGGTCTTCGTGGTGTGTGATCGCATAGCCAAGACCGTACATTTCTCAGCCTTTGACTCTGGTTCGGCTCTGTGAGCATCGCACGTTGCTTCCTCACCATAAGTGGTGACCACTCAGAGGATTCATCGCTCGCTCATCTACCTGCATAGTGCAGTTTCTATACTTCTACATCACTGGCCCTTCAAGGCCAATTTGGATTCGAAAGATCTCGGATGCAGAGTGGCAGGCTGCTTGAGCTCAACTGGTGCCGCCGATACCCAGAGTACCATGTTTTTAGGGTATTTGTTTTACCTTTGTGTTAATTCCCGCTATGAACGACCTTTCACTGGGATGTCCCATCAACTGTGCAAGCTCTACCCCTCTGTAGGTCAAACCTCTGTGACTTCACCTATCCTTCTGCCCAATATGGTTCCCACCCTTCTTCAAGCTACAGCCCGGTGTTCTCGCTGCTGCAGGTCATACCTCTCTGCCCCCAACCACTGTAGGCCACACCCGTCTGTGGACCACTTCTCCCTGTTCCCACTCCTCTGTAGGTCACACTTGTGTCCCCGACCGTGCTGTAGACATTGCCTCTTTGTCCACACCCCTGTGTAGGGCACGCCGCCACGGAAGCCCTGTCTGTGCTCACAAAGTAACTCACCAGCGAGTCAGCATTTTCCCGGGAAGCGACCCGTGTTCGGCTTAATGACTCGCCCCGGGTTATTAAATTAATTGTTTAATAATTGTGAAATGAATTCTGTTTGCTGTACTAGCACTTTATTTGCAATTTTGTATTTTAATTATTCTGCACTTTTCTCCGGACACTTAACTAACCTGGACAGCATCAGCACACGAAATGGGCAAATACAGGAAAACGGAAACGGTTACTTTAATAGTCCCAAATTCATATTTATACCTTTGAGAAATATTTCTCATTGCAGTTTGGACATTGAAGCGTAACATTTATGCTTCTTAATGGCGTGTTTCCGTGTAAATGAGGACAGTCTGATGACGCAATGGGTCGCGTAGCGATTCATCACGGTTTTTGTATATTTAAGTTTCCGTTTGATCCGGAGAGGAAGGCGGACTTGGATGGCATTTGTTGCTGTCTCCGCCTTCTGACCTCTGGTGACCTTGGCCTACTTGTGAAACCTGGCGAGCGCGAACGCGGTCATCCCCATGCACCCCGGTGGCGTGACATCACCAGCCTCGGGGGTTCAGAGAGCCAGGGAGAAGGTTCAAGCCTTTAATTATAGTCTGTCCTTGGCTGGTTTCATAGGAGCCCCCAGTGAACGTGTGCACCCAGCCGAGGGACGCTGTAGAGATGCCGCTGAGACGGTCCATACAACCTTCTCATCTGGAGGATTACAGTTAACATCTCTGTGTTCCGGGTATACGTTCCTGTTTATATCTAAGTACGGTTCATCTGCATTCGAGCACACTTCAGGTGACCGGATGTTGGAATGACCAGACATCACAATATTACTTTGAAAGATTTTTTTTTTTTTTTTTAATTCAATTATTGTAAAAAAATTGCTGAAGATATACTTAGAAAAAATCGACCCAGCAGTGTGAAAACAGGCGCTCTCCACCTCATAAAACAACCCTTTGGCATCATAGGATTCTCGGGGTAAAAGTGGTAAAAATAGCAATAAAATCGTACTGTTTTACATACAAATAAGTGGCACTGCACAATAATTGTCAGAAATACAATATGTACAGGTAATTATTTCATTGCAGTGGCTTTATTTTGGTGTTTTAATGCTTTTTAGGTGCAATTTTGTGAATGTTTGGAGGCGGTTTTTATCCGTGTAAGAAATATGGGATCGTTTTACAGGAGCGGCTTAGGCCTGTTGTGTAGAGGAAGCCCGCACTTCTTGTTCTGTGGTCCATGTCTCTTCTTCATTTCTTTGCGCATTTAGAAATCTGCAGCCGGAACTTGATGCTGAAAAGCACCCAAGGCATAATTGTTCTGTTTAGTATTAATCTAATCTCATAATAAAAACTAAT
Organism: Heterotis niloticus; assembly: GCA_018136845.1. Lineage (NCBI taxonomy): Eukaryota > Metazoa > Chordata > Actinopteri > Osteoglossiformes > Osteoglossidae > Heterotis > Heterotis niloticus. The sequence continues at coordinate 10,423,106 of CM030889.1, forward strand.
AAGCACTGTGATGAATGAACCCGTTTTAAAAGTAATAAATAAAAATTGAATAAAAGCATAATTTAAAAGGCAACACTCCGCTTCCCTGTTGTGTGATTTATGCTGCTCGGTGAAGCTGGGACTCTCTGTAATGTAGTTACGCTGGGCTGCTGTTCGCTCTCAGTCACTTCATCACACAACAACAACCGGAGCGACTCTGATGGGGTCCTTTCCGGTCATAAAGCAACCCCGTATTTGTCCAGCATATGATAATTCAATCATGCATAAAAACTTTGGCAGATACGGTTATGTCTGGGAATTCATAATGATGAAGTGAATCTGAAAAGTTCAGCCGCGGAGATCTGCTCTGATGTTGCTGTCTTCTTCTCGGCAGCGGTTCTCATTGCTGCTGTACCGTACGCACCGATGACAGAAAGCAGGGTTTTATGAAGCTGAAGCACAGTGTTTTTGAAGAAGCCTTTCACCGCCGGAGCAGGTGGCCTAGTGGTTCGAGTTGTCACCTTGCACTCAAAGGACACAACTTTGAGCTGGTGTTCCTGGTATTATACCCTTTTCAGTTTCTTCTTTTTGCTGTGAAGTGTTTTCAAGATGATGTCCACTCTTGTTAACCATATATGATGTCTCCACAATGTTCCATCCTCCGCTTTTGCCCTTAGTGTGGAAAGGGTTATATCTGTTGGCCCTGTGGTTGAGTCTGTCCATCTGGCTGCTGCTCCTCTTCCATTTCTTCCAACTTTTCCCATCATCGCTGTGTTTTTGAGAGAATCAGACTTTCTCATGACGTGTCTAACGTATGTTCACCTTGGTCTCTTCCCATGTGCTTCTAGAGACAGTTCTGGAACATCCATCTACCTGTGGTGTCCTTAACCATCAATGAAAACACCACAGTCGAAAGGATTCCACGTTTGGTTTGTTCCGTTTCTTCAAAGCTCCAGTCTTTGGAGAATCCAACGTTCTCATGATGTTTCCAAAGTATGGCATTTCTCCTCTGCACACTTCTGATTGCAAAGGGTTTCAGAAGGAGTGAGCTTTCATTTGCCAAGGGGCTTCTTACTGTGATATATTATTCATACTCTTTCCTTAAAACTGGGGTCAAGGCTATAATTCCCCCACCGTGCAATATGATTGTTATTTGTGGTCACGATCTATGCTTTATATAGTGGGATTTGTTTTAAAGGGGTTTGCTTCACTCCTGCTTGTTGGCGCTCCATATAGAAGCCATGCTCAGGAGGTGGAAAGACCTGAGGACCTATGAGGGTTCACTGGAGGACCTTTTACTTTTCAAAACTGCTCTCGCCTCACCCCAGGTGTGCCCATTCAGGTTATAAGAATTTGACTTTCGGGAGCATGTTATACCCCTCCTTTTCTTGAGACATTTCTTCATGCAAGATAAGCACCAGTGAGATCTTATTTTCACTGAAACTTGACAGGGCCAGTGGTTACCGAGATTGCAACAGGTTTAACTGGCAAACATGGGATAATGGAGGCTGAGAACCTCACTACGAAGTTGCATTTTTGGGGCTCAAGTATGCAAATTTATGCCATTGGCACAAATGGCCATTACATATTTTGTTTGAGAATTCACCTTAAGGGTTGTCAGGAACACATTATGTTCGTAAAGTGCCGGAAGACCGCACCTTCCTTTGCTCTCTCCACGTTTTCACTACAAAATGTTCTCAAAGGCAGGGAGCAGTGCATTTTTGATGTTGTCTACAAGGCAGTGGCTGTTGCTTTTTCACCTCTTCATCAGATCAGTAGCAGCATCGCTTGGTCTCCCAGATCAAAGGTCTCCTCTCACCCTTGCATTTCTGTCTTTGAAACGCTTCCACACCTGAACAGCGCTGCCCTGCTCTTTCATTAAACGTTTCAAAAGTCTGCAGACAACTTTTCTGAGCTTTACGCCGAATTCAGTTCAACACCTGACAAAACTTCACTCTCGGCTGCCAGAGCAAATTCGGGTTAAAAAGCTGGGTGTGACGACTGAAGGAAAGAGTAGAAACTGGTCCTTCTTCTGGTGTATGGTCACAAGGCCTTGACCTTGACCCCCACCTGCCCCCCTCAGCCACAGCCACACAGGAGACCTAGAGCCTTTGTATGTAGACTCACTGTTCGGACTATGCCACCGCAGTGATGGTTCAGTCGCTTCATGATCAACTGAGGTCCGAAAGCGAAGAGTGACGACTGGAAACGTTGACGGTTTAGCTGTAAAACGGCTCTATGGGTCCTCCGTGGTCCTCAATCTCCACTAACACTCTACTTCTGGGACTTCTGTGCACAATGAGTAACTCTTTGACAGGCAGCTTGCATTTTCCACCGCATCGTCGCGTCATGACCACTGAACCTGGAATCTCAAGCTCTGCACAGGGGGCAACCAGTCAATAAAGAGCTCAGCCGCAGCTCTGTTTAACCTTTTTGCTTCTTTGGGGGCAGTTTCATTTTTCTTCTTTCGCTCTGGTGGAGCTTCATACGAAGCACCCTCTTCTTTCCAAACGGGTGACGCGTGTTGTTTCGACAGACCAGAACTGAGTCCTACTCCTAGCTGTGGAGAACAGGGCTGAACACACAAGAGGTGACTGTGGGTCCAACCTCTTTCCCATCCTGTCCGGAGGCAAATGCCATGTGCAGCGGTGGCTCTGACATGAGAAAACTATTAAGAGAAACCCCCAAGCTCCCCATGTTGTCGCCATTTGCTGAAATCCGATCGGCCCTAATCTATGCGCTGTTACCATAATTCATTTCCTAACATCATGTGTTGTCGCTTGTTTTTCACATGGCCTGTGAAACGGCTCCCAAGGCTCAGCACTGACTCACTGACTTGTTAAAAATTACGACTCTCATTATTATTTTTACGTTATTTTCAGACTCACTGCCCTTTACACAGTCCCCTTGCAGACTTTACTTGCCCACCAACTCCTGATGTCTTTCCCATAACATTTTGATGCTTTTTTTTCTGCTCAGTACAGTTTGGGCTGTAGGTTTAGGACCCCTCTCCATCTGTCTGTATCGCTCAGGCAATGGTGATCTCTGCCATTTTAAAAACTGTACAGTATCCACCTATCAGCCACAGCATTAAAACCATTGACAGGTGAAGTGAATAACATTGATTTTCTTGTTAAAATGGCACCTGTCAAGGGGTGGAGGGGTATTAGGCAGCAAATGAACAGTTAGTTGTTGAAGTTGATGTGTTGGAAGCAGAAAAAATGGGCAAGCGTAAGGATCTGAGCCACTTTGACAAGGGCCAAATTGTAATGGCTAGATGACTGGGTCAGAGCATCTCCAAAATGGCAGGTCTGGTGGGGTGTTCCCAGTATGCAGTGGTTAGTATCTCCCAAAAGTGGTCCAAGGACAACCGGTGAACTGGTGACAGGGTCATGAGTGCCCAAGGCTCACTGATGCACATAAGGAGCAAAGGCTAGCCCATCTGCTCTGATCCCACAGAAGAGCTACTCTTGCATAAATTGCTGAAAACCTTAATGCTGGCCATGATATAAAGGAGTCAGAACACACAGTGTTGTTGCAGACCAGAGTGCCCATGTTGACCCCTGTCCACTGTCGAAAGCCCCTACAATAGGCATGTGAGCATCAGAACTGGACCATGGAGCAATGGAAGAAGGTGGCCTGGTCTGACGAATCACATTTTCTTTTATATTGTGTGGACAGCCATGTGCGTCCTTTACCTGGGGGAGAGATGACAGCAGGATGCGCTATGGGAAGAAGGCAAGCTGACAGAGGCAGTATGATGCTCTGGACAATGTTCTGTTGGGAAACCTTGGGTCCTGGCGTTCATGTGGATGTTACTTTGACTCGTACCACCTACCTAAACATTGTTGCAGACCACGTACACCCCTTCATGGCAACGGTATTCCCTTACAGCAGTGGCCCTACCACACTCCAAAAATTGTTCAGCAATGGTTTGAGGAACATGACAAAGAGTTGAATGTGTTGTCTTGGCCTCCAAATTTCCCAGGCCTCAATCCGATCGAACATCTTTGGGATGTTCTGGAAAAGCAAGTCCGATCCATGGAGGCCCCACCTTGCAGGATTTAAAGGATCTGCTGCTAACGTCTTGGTGTCAGATATCACAGGACACCTTCAGCGGTCTTGTGGAGTCCATGCCTCACTGTTTTGGCAGCACAAGGGAGACTTACACAATATTAGGCCGGTGGTTTTAATGCTGTGGCCAATTGGTGTATTTAACTCACTCCTCTTGTTATGGTTAAATTTAATCATGAAATTTCAGTGATAGAAATTTTTCATTTGCTTATTTTTAATTGCACTATTTTCACTGATTTGTTTTCTAAAATCCTGGTTTATGGAGGATAAACTCAGGTCACATTTTTACTTTCCAGTCCAGTAGATGGCAAGACAGTGCAACCAAACAGGAAAGCTTGGGGCCAACTTAATTCAATTCACTACCACAGTGTTTACTGCTCCTGTGCAGGTTTATTTTGGGTGCTCTGTGTTCCTCCCACAGTTCAAAGTTATGCATTTCGGGTTCATTAGTGACGAAAAATTGCATATGCGTGTGACTATTTACATGGCTACCCTGTGATGGACTGGGATCCGATACAGCGTGTAGTCTAGCCTAGAACGCAGTGATTTTGGGATAAGCTCTGGACTGCTAAAAGATAACAGATGGATGGATGGACGTTCATCTTCACTCAGTCCTCATTTGGGAATGATTGTGTAGGCCTCTTTTTTTACACGATGTCTTCATACCAGACCTTTTTCTTTGGGATGATGATGACATGCTCTGCACTGTGGCTTTAAGCTGAAGGTAACATTCACCATCGCTGCGTGTCGGTCATGCATGTAATTTATAATGAATGCCTTTTTAAGTGGCCCGGTCCCACAACGTGCATTAAAATGTCAGACAGGTTGGTTCATCTCTTTAGTAACCAAATTGTATTCGTGTCTTTGTCCTTAACCCATGCTCTGATGGGCATAGCCTCTATTATTCACACATGTATTGAAAATGTAGATCACATCTGATGGTCTGCCCTGAGATTCCACTGCTCTCTTGCAGCTTTTATTTACCCTTTTTTTCAAAGTAGCAGCTCTTTAGAAGTCTCATCTTGACTTTGTCTGTGCGGCCCCCTGTTTTCAGGACTGGAGGTCATGTGACTCTGGTGTTAAGTGCTGCCATTTGTCACCGATGTTCCCGCCACCCTGCTTGCCAGCACAGTCAGATTATCCAGCACCATCATTTTTGCCGGCGCACATTACACTAGCAGCTGTATGTAGAATTGATACGGAATACGGAGGTGATGATAACAGATGGTACGGTGCCTGGTTTATGTTGAGGTCAGGAGAGATGGTTTCCGAGATCTTATTGAATGCCTGGAGGGAATCAGCAGCTCTGAGGGACAGAGGGAGCCCATTCAAGATTTTGGGAATCCACTTGTTGTAAAGACATCCTTTTGGTTTGGGATTTTTCCAGTGATTTGTTCAGTTTGGACCATCAAATGGTTTTCTCACCAGCTGCTTTCTGCCCTGTTCATGAACAGTTTGCAGAGATATTGTTTACCAGCTTTTATTTTAATCGCAATTAATAATGAATTTTATCACATGTGTGCTTGTGTGTGTGTGTGTGTGTGTGTGTGTGTGTGTGCCCAGTCCCCCACCCTGCTCTCTATCTCACCGTTCCACATGAGGGCTCCTGACTAATTCCAGCCTCACACTCAGATGATCACGGAGACGTTTATTAGCAATATGCATACTGAACAATGACCTACGTAGGAAAATGAGCATCCTGCCCAAACGAAAATTTGCGTCAGCTGTGTTTGGTTAAAGGCTTTTCTATGTCCTACACCTAATAGGTTTGGTGTCATGGGATGAACAGGGGATGAACTTTTGCTGGAAATGTTTTCCTTTCAGCCCCCGATTGCATGCAGCTCCCCGAGGACGAGGGGGTCGTTGTGGGGGGGAATTGCACAGAGCGTCTTGCGATTCCTTAGAATTTGCACGTGACAGTTGCAGAGTGGAGGTGGAGTTAATCCATAATGCCGTCCGTGCTGGGTATTTATAGGTTTATCGGCCTCTGGGGGTGAACGTTTTTGTCAAGTGAATGGGAGCGGGGTGGACAGGGCGCACCAACACCATGGGTTTACTTCGGCACTCCAACCGTAATTTACACGATACGGTACAGAGATGATGAGCTTTGGTTAGAGGAGGATCATTATCGGGACAGCAGCTCTCCGGCGCGAACACGAACGCTGCCTTGTCTCCGCTTTCCGTGAATATCGCTGCTTCCCTGTTTTTGTTTGCGTCGTGTCTCCTTTCCTTTTGCGGCGGCTTTCCGTTGGGCCTTCTGTCAGAGAGCAATTCCATTAACCTTCACTGGAATGTCAGTGGAAAGGGCAGCGCTTTGGAACCGACCGCCGCATCCCGATTCTGCCAGGCTGCCCCTCCGTCCGCACGGTTGTAAAAAGCATCCCTTTGGACGCCGTGTCTAACATCGGCTCATCGTAGGTTTCGTACCCGGGGTGCGTCGAGCCAAACGGTCGAAGGTTCCTGCCGGTCTTTGTAGTTGCACAGTAATTCAGGTAAATTCCTTTTTGGAACAAAGGTCAATTCGATCCTTTCAATACGTGTTTCTGAATTTTGTCCCAGAGGCAGACTCTTGTAGGAGTTCCACACGCACAGATAACTCGCGTTAAAAATGAAAGGTTTCTTAGGCGGCAGACATTAAACATTAAATGCTAGATGTTAAACTTTTATTGCCATGGCTTCCCCTGTCCGTGTGTGACAGTGAAGTGCAGCGGTGGCTGTTTTTGAAGCCAGGTCTTCCCACGGCTGTTAACAGGGCATCCGCCCAGCCGGGTTTGTTCGGCATCTCCCAAACAACGTCTCTCACCATTCACTCGCTTGTCTGTGTTGCGGGTACTCAGATGAACAGGAAAATGCAGTCTGTTGTGGACTCCATGCCAATGCATGATGAGACGGGGTTGGAAAAGGACACAGATCGACTGCGCGTTTGAGGGCAATTCGAAACCCCAAGGTGGTCCGGTGATGAAAAGGTGGCGCTGGCCACAGTCCTGTTCTTTGACACCTTTTCATTCGGGGTCTGTGATGCTTGGCACCCTGGGCACGTGGGTACAGTCAAACCTGCTGCTTGGCCAGCTTTCGGAGGGGTTGTTTTACAAGCGCTTCGCTCGATAACGTGTCTAACCCCAGCTTCACAGCCAGTAGCTGCTACTCCAGAGTGAGGGAAGCACATTGCTGGTTCAAAGGCAGCCATGAAAGGCCCCTCCTGGGTGGTGTAAGCACCCCAGCGTCCCCGCTGCCACAGCTCTGTTCCCAATAACAAACAAGAGGACAGCCAGGTTTGCGCCTGGGAGTCTGTCTCCCATCTGGCACAGCTCCACGTCTGTCCACCGACATGTTTGTGGGCCACCCGCCGCGATGCTCCGTCCGAGAGCACATGCGTGGGGCCGGCACTCCGGCTCCGATTTCACACAACGGGATCTTTCCCATCGCACTCGAGTCACTTGAAATTTGTCCCCAAGTGAGTTCCTGCGCCCGAGGCGCATCCCCTCGGAGCAGTCTGGTGGCTAAAGAAGATGCGTCTTCAAACGGGGGCAGGATCCGCTCAGGGGGCCTCATCGCGCTGATGGAAACGGTTCCCAGAGACAAGGCCAATAATGAGCTGTCCGGGTTGTCCCGGGCAATCAGGATACGGGCACCGTGGGGGGGGGGCAGCAGATCCGCTCGACACATCTGGGCCGTGGCTGCTTCCCCGGGTCACAGTTACCGCGCCCATAGACACCCTTAATGTGCCCATTCATTAGCCATGGCATTTTATGTTGCTGTTTAAAATTTAAATACCGTTCTACTGGGGGGCGTTTCGTTCCCCTTGGCTACCAGGCAGATGGTCACTTATTACCAGTAATTAAAATTCCATCATTGATCATAGTTTGTGATCCGATTTAATTTGAGTCCCTTTAATAATTGAAGCGACGGAGATCTATGCGGGCAACACGAGGGGAGCGGGGCGGCGCGGGGCGGCGCGGGGCCTCGGCTGTCGATGGGCAAGTGGGCATGGCGGCTGGCCCGGTTCTGTCCTCACACCGCACGCCTGAACGGTCACTTTGCTTCTTCACCGGTTAGGTCTGGGGACTGAATTTGCTCCAAGAATCTGCGCGTGTCCTTTCATGTTTTATGTGTCTGTAATATTGCTTTTGATTGTTTGTAAACTTGTGCGGATTCAACCAGAACGGAGGGCTGACGGGGAACGCGCCGAACCCGAGTTTGGCTCGTGTTCTCGGCACCTGTCCTCCTGGTGCAAGAAAGCTCCGAGCCCCGCTGAAGTGGGGACTGTATGTAGGTCAGCACTGAGACTCCGAGGCTCGAGACAGCGGCAGGAGGAAGCCGTGTAGACGCACAGTGATGTCTTTATTAGTGAGGGTCAAGGATGCCCCCCAGGGGTTTGCGGAAGCCTCTAGGAGGCCACTCTCCTGTCGCCCCTCCAGAGGGAGGGCTGTGGAGAAAAATGACACCTCCGAGGAAAGCTGAGCGTTGTGTTGCTGGGCACCTTGCTTGGAGCGAGACATCGTGGCGCTCGCGAGAAAGACACATTAGATATTTTCGACCGAGTTTAGTATATTCATTTATAACGTACATTTACAGCCACTTTTCTCCAGAGCAGGGTACACCCCAGAGTAAGCAGAACTGCATCAACAACAGACAAAGCACTTTGGACAAAGACAGCCAATTGTTTACAGCAGTTTACATAGGTAGATATTTTTACCGCATTGTCAGGGCGAGTACCTCGGTCAAGGGAACTACAACAGGAGGTGGGATTCGAGCCTAGAACTGATAATGCTGTATCGATCGCATGTAGTATTTATTTTTTTGCAAAAATATTTCATAAATGAAATTTTAATATTATACACACCAACATATGTTCATTATACATGAGCAAAAATGTACAAAGTTAATGTAGGTATAATAGCTTGCGTGCCATGTGTAATATTTTTAATCACTGTGTTTTACACACTCTGAAGTAAAAAAGCATGAATATAATCTTTGAGAATATTTTCTTTTTGTATTTAACCTGCGTGATTTCTTAATTATTGTGTTCTTTTTTTTTTTTCTTACTACCTTGGCACTTTTGTACGTAACCGTACGCCTGCCTCCCTCAATAAAGCCGGTGGATGTCGAAGCCCTCGGAAAAAACGACGGTGGCATTAAGTGTCGCGTTCCTCTTTATTGGAGCCATTCCGAGTCAACACTCAATTTATCCCCAAGTAATGAAACGAAATTAAAAAAGGAAACCAAACACGTTTAAAATTTAAGTCTGACATTTCACCTCCTTTTAACTGCGTCTCGGTTCCTTTTATTTTTCCTACATATTTCATGTGTTCCTGCTTGAAGTTCCCAATGAGAAGTTTCATCAAAGACAAAAGGAGAAAAAAACATGCTAATGAGAGGAAACTGCAATTTAACTTCACAGGACTCCAGTAAAGACTTAAAGGGCTGCAGCAGGCTATGAAACCCGAGTCGGCCACTTTAAGCTGCGCGTCTCTTGTCGTCCTTTTGATTTTTGTCCAGTTCGCGCACGACTGGGATGACAAAGATGGGGACGTCGCTAGGGAGAGGTCATTGGGCCGTGTCGCTCTACAGAAGGTGTCCCTTCCGGCTTCTTCTCAAGATATCGGGCTCCTTCGAGGGCCTGTCGGGGGCACCGTCCCCCGCCACCCATGTTCCTCAGAGGGTCCCTAAGTGCTCCATGTGAACATAACCACAGCATCCCGAGTTTGTAGAAACCCCTGCATCTCATTGTACGGTTGGCAGTAGCTGAGTGTGTTGGCAAAGGCCAGGCTTACCTTGGAAAATGTCCTGAAAATATTTACTAAGACATACTTTGAAACTCAGCATTTTAAATTCACCAAAACGTGCTTGTTTTAAGTCAAATTGTTAATACTGGGTCAGCAGGTGATTTTAGTGATTATTGAGCTCTCTGTTATCCTACTGAGAAAAACACAATATACACATAAATTGAATTGTGTTAGAGTGGTGCACTCCAAGGACATGGGTTTGAATCTCACGTCCTGCTGTAGAACCCTTGAAGGTGCTTGCCCTAAACTGATATGGTAAAAGTGACCAAGCTGTGTGAATGAGTAAATCAGTGTAAGGAGATTAAAACTGTGTGTCAGATCTGTTACTTGGAAAGTGAGTCTGTGTGACTCATTGACACGTTTCTGCACGGATGCATGTCTTTGTGGTAAAACCACAGAACCCCGGTATGAGTAACAGTCACATCACACCTTCTATTCCCACGGTTTCTGGATAAACAGCTAAGTGACTGGGTGACCTGAAGCCCTTGTACCTGGTTTCGCTTCAAGGAGGATGGGACCTTGCTGTTCTGCACTTAGGCCTGAGCAAAGAGGATGTTAAACGTGCATAGACACCTCCCTCATTTCTCCTCGTGTCTCTTTCAGGTCCTTCGTCTGACGGATGTTGTTGGGTTACCGTCACTTTTGTGCCGACATAAACTGCTGCTTTGGTGACATTTGAACTAAAGGGCAGGAGGTAGCATAGTGGCTAAAGCATTTCCATGCAGCCGAAAAAAATCTGCCTTTCGGCCGATCAAGTTGCTTACCCTGCACCAATACAGTAAAAATTACCCTGCATATAAATAAGTAAATCAATGTAAATAGCTTTGGAGGAAACTACCGCTGAATAATAAGTAAAATTTAAAAATTTACCCTGGTGTACAAACCTCAGCTTTATCAAAATTCTTTATATAACAATGCAAACCACTTCTGACAAAATAAACACACAGGTTAATTGTAACAACAGGTTAAACAATGAATAAATGAATGATATAACATTCTGTTCTGTTTCTATTGCTGGACTTTTAACCAACTGCACAAAAGGAATGAGTCCAAGCGTCAATGTGGAGTTTGTTACATAAATCAATATCAAGCCGGTGTATAAACCTCACCTTGCAGAAAGGACTCAGGTAATGAATTAATGTTTATGAAAACGCGATGCCCGCTTCAGTCTGTTTACCCATGGCGTCGCCACCACGCGCGTTGGGCATCTCGAGAAACCAGTTTTGCTGGGCCTTTTGCCTGGGAAACGTGTTTTAACCATGCTTTCTGAAGCGGTGAAGCCTTTCTCTGATGTAACATACGGTAGTTATACTATATTTACAGGTTTTAGTAGAGCAGGCGGTTCAAATCTGGGCTCTTGTTCTATAAGGTGGGAGCTGTAAGCTCTATGACCCCGCTGCATCTTCATAGAAGTGTTTTTGAAATAGTTTGAAAGAGTTTGAAATATAAAGGTGGACAATAAGATGATTTGTCCGTGTTTGATTCTCACCAGCGGAGGCACTCGCTTGCAGTTGTGCAACCGAACGGCTCCTGCTTGCGAAGTGCTACTCTGCTCTGCGGTGGGTACAAAGGAACCCGCTACTGGAAGGGCTGGTTTGGCAAGATCCGCCCCGCTCCGGGTGCAAGCAGGACGCCCTCGAGCTGGAGATGACAGCACAAATCCGTTCAACCACGAGGATATGCGAGAGGGCAGGGTACGAGCGGGGGACTCGATGACTCGGTCCTCGCCGGTATCTTCGACAGCCACATGTTGGCCTTTGCCGTCTCCCTTTAGAACCACTTCCTTTTCAAAAAGAAGAAGAGAAGAAACCGTGCGCCTTGTCGTTTCCGTGCAGCCGTGGCGGGGTTCTTGCGCGTGCCTTGATAACAGTTTTTCCCGCTTTGTTGAGCTTTGATCTGTCCTATAGTGGGGGAGGCAGCGAGGGTTTAGGAAAGGGATGCTAATAGCAGCCCGGTTGCGATAGCGCCCCTCGGAGCCAAATCGTTCGCAACTCCTTTCTATGTGTTGTCACCGAGGCCTGTTTGTAATGCGGGCTAGAGGCGGCATATGTAAAATTTATGCAAAGCAATGCATTTAATTGTAGAGGGTTCACATTCCCAGCAAGCAGCTCGGGCCGCTGCAGGGTGGCGTTTGAAAAGACTTTGTGCCGCGTCGACCAATTACACACTCTGGGGTCCTTAATAACACTTGAACTCTGTCCTTTGAGAAGATCACGCACGTCTGATGGGACTGTCAGCTGCTGCACCGTGGCCCTTGCAGATGAATACACTGGCGCCTTGCCTTACGAGCGCACGTCTGTCCGTAACTCGATGTGTTCATAACTCCAAAGTCACGGTCACCACCAAGTCGCGCTCGGTAAAAGCTTGATAGCACTGAGGCCCGTCATTTTTTTTCTGGTTAAATTCTGTAAAAATCTCCTGTAGAACAAATGAAAATTGGAGCGCGGTACTTTTTGCTTTAACGTTTTTATTAACCTAGAGCCATAGTGAAATTAAAACTCATTTAGAATGACTGACAATAAAAACAAGTGGTCTCCATAAACCCCTGCTCAGTATCAGTTGTTAAGAAACCCACTTCATAAATGTGCAGAATTCCCGGTCTTGCGGCTGATTGCCTAAACGCGGGCGTGAAACTGTTGAACGTCGAGCGTGAAAATACCCGTGTGAATGAGCAGAATGCAGCTCTGCCAGACGCATATGTCCAAAACCAGCGATGCTAAGTAAATAAATGATATTTAACAAATTAAAGCACATGCGGTGTTATTTAGCACCAATACTAAGGAGCTGTGAACACAGTAGAAGTGAATTTAATTACAGCGACCCCAGTATAATTCCATTTGCATGCTCTTTACTGCCATCTATAGGCTGGGAGGGTAACACAGGCTCCATTCCCTGTGCTACGAGGAGAAATTTTGGAAGCACATAAAAAGAAAATATTTGTACCGTTGAAAACGTATTATTTAACTGTTTGCAACACAGAGGTCTGATGCACCCTGACAGCATCCAAGGAACCTCTGTGCTGAAAACAGAACGAAAGCAGTGTGGCAGCAAAGCCCATTGCTGGGCAAATAGAAAATAATGACGCTGAAAGCCTCAACCCTTCCTGCTTAATACGGCGGCGTTCGCAGTTCACAGTATGACTGCGCATACAGTTTCGACAAACAGTAAATAAGCCATGAAAAGTGTTGTTCGGACCTTTTTGATGTATATTTTGTGCAGTGCAGCCGAGCGTGCTGCTCTAATGTGGGTCTCGCATGTGCGTTCCGTGTGCCGCATTAGTAACCCACATCGCCTGCTGAATCCCTGCAGAAAGAGAACGGCTGCGACCCCAGCGCGCTCCGGTGAGGAGCGAGCAAGGCGGCTCCTATGGCAGTTTCCCGAGTTATGGTAATGTACACACGTGTGGCTCACGCTGGGTCCAGTGTGGCAAATACATTTCTCTTACATCTGAGCGGAATTCGGCCCTGAACTGAAGAAGCATAAGTTGTGGTTTGCAAATTTCCAAGCAGGTATCGGCAAACAGGTCCTCCTGGTAAACAGGCGCTGTTGTGCCACAGTCATCAAAGTGTCCTTTGTCGCTCATGCCACTCACTGCGGCCCACTGTGGCTTTGGGTTCACACTGAGGGAGCCGTATGTCTTTTTGGGAAGAAACGTGATGTGGTGTGAGGGTGCAAATAGGGTCATGAACAATGGAAAGTCTCTGAAGCCCTTGAGACGCCTTATTAATGTAACATCCAAGGACTGTGAGATACCAAGGTGCTGGGTTCTCAGGAAACTCAACCAAAAATTGAGTTTTATTGCAATAATTTAGTTGGCACTTTTGTCCAAAGCTACTACCAGTGGTTTACCCATTTATACAGATTTTTACTGTGTCGGTTCAGGGTAAGAATGTTGATCCAGGAGACTACAGCAGGAGGGGCAATTTAAGCCACGATCATTCATGTGAAAGGTAACCACGCTAACCACTACGGCCCCTTGCTGCCCCGGTACCTTTGTGTCTCATCCCCGTTGTGGTTTATGCAGTCTCTGGTGAGGATACGAGTTGCAGCGATGGCAAGAGATGTGCCTTGGGGGAAAGGAATGGTTACAGTGGCTCAGTTCCACAGAATTTTCTTATACTGGATGACTGAATCGAGCACTTTCATACATTTATTCCTTAGCAACTAAGTATCATATGAACATGCAGTCTAAACTAATTTTTAAAGTAACTACCACAGTTTTTGCTTAATCTTATAAAATACTGAGTAATACATTTACAAGTGTTCTACATATTAGTGTTCAATTCTTTTTGAATTCAACACGCGCACTGGCTGGAAAATTCAACCTCACAACCTCTCGGCGCAGGGCATTTTCTTCCTTCACAGGAGAATGTTGACACTATAATGTGTCCCTTTTCTTTTCGATTTGTATTTTTTAAATAATGGCGATGCACTTTCCTTGCCCTAAGGCGAACGAGGCTGCGCCCCGGTGCAGTGATGTGATTCGCAATGGCGATGGCCTCAGTCGCGCTCAGAAACAACGCACTCAATTTGAATGTAAATCATTTGCTCTTTGAGCCCCGAGGATATTTTTCTCATTCCTTTTCCCCTCTTTTTTAATATGCTGCTCTTCTGTAAGTGAGAATAGCAGCCCAGCGCTGCTGCGGAGGTTTCGTGGAGAAGCTCAGTCTGCAGCACCATCGCTGCACAATGTGAGCTTGTGGTGGTGCTTGGGGGTGGGGGGTGGACGCTTCCTGTTGCTGCCATTTGTTGTCTGTATTACTAATGTTTTTGGGGGCTGTAGGTGGCATAGTGGTTACAGCTGGCACCTATGATTCAAAGGGCACAGGTTTGAATCTCACCTCCTGCTGCTGCAGCCTTCATCAAGGTGCGCTTTTCCCATGTTAGTTCGTCTCCCGATACCCAGTATTTTGTTTGTCTTGTCCTGGATGACTTACACCGCTTATCATGATCTGACCCACATTTCTACATACCTGGTATGCAACATTTGGTCCAGGACGGTAAACTACAAATGCATGGAAATTGCACCTAGTGGCTGTGTGAGAGAGACTGTGAGATGCATTGCATGATGGGAACGGCGCACCACATGGGCTTACTTGTTTGTGTTTATATCCTTTTTTGCACCTCTGCGCTCCAATTTTCTAATTTAAATGTGCCGTATAGCCTTTGTCTTCCTTAAGCAGGTCCTCAAACTATCATGATAAGTTTATTTTATGAAATCATCCATCCATCCGTCCATCCGTCCATTATCATTAACTGCTTATTCCTGAGCAGGGTCACAGCAGTCCAGAGCCTATGCATGAAATCATTTTTTTAAAACTTAGTTTTCATGTAATTATTTTATTATTTCTTGTTTTTTTTTTCCCAGTTTGTTACACAATTTTTCCCATGGGATGGATATCCTTTAGCGGGATTTTGGGATAAACTTGTGATGTAAAAAAAAAAAAAAAATATATATATATATATGCGCTCAAAAGAAATAATGGAATAAGTGATTTCATTATCTGGTTTTTGAATATTTGGACCATTTTCAGGAAGGAATTAGGACCAGATAAATGGGGATCACACTATATACCCTTTATTAATTCAGTAAAAATTACCCAGCTGTAAAAGTGGGTAAAGTATTGAAAAAAATGTAAATGAGCAGGAGCCGATTAAGCTGGGGCATGATGGGATATGATCGCATCACACAGAGGCAGCAGATAAGAGGCACAGCCCGCGGTGGAAGGAGGATGGCTTCCCGTTATGTTTCCCCTCCGCCAGCTCTGTCCAGGTTCACACGGGCCACCAGGAGGGTGGGGACCATGAGGTGACCGTCAGTATGGGAATCGCATAGGCAGTTGTGTGACCGGTGCTTACCGAGTGGCTTCCTGTGCCAGAGCCGTGATCAATACTGCTTTATGGGGGGGCCCGCTCGTGGATGTCTCGCTGCAAAGGGCGGGGAACACAAATCCAGTTCATCCTCACACAGCTGTACTAAAGGGGGGGGTCTTGTTGCTGCAATTGTCCGCTTATTCCAGTGTATCATATATATCATTTTGACATGATGATAATCTTTGTACATCCAAGTAAAAATACAGTCTGAGAAAATAGGACAGTAAATTAGATGCTTGTATGGTAAGCAAATATTAAAATGAATCCAGTTATTCTTACAAAAATGTGTTGCATACCTCTCCCAATAACCCACCAAAAATGAGCAACGATCTTAGAGTGAGGGGCAAAGAATATGACGACTCCTTCCTGTTCTGCATTTATAAAATAATACTCTTATATTACAAGTTCGGAGCTGTTAATGCTTGAAAATCATTTTCAATATTTCCATGGCTTTTTAGCAATGTGGATTTCATTTAGCTAATTAACTTGGTTAACTGGTTAAGTAGCCACTTAAAAAAATACCAGTGAAGATCGGGCTGTGTTGGAAGATGGCACAGGGTTTTTTACTCAATTTCCATTCACGGTTTGTTTTATTTCAGATCCTGTGCAAGCAAAATTACTTGCAATGTTGAAACAATCATGTCCACAAAATGACTCAAAAAATCTGAAAAATCTCACTCCCTTTTCTTAACTAAACTCTGCTTTTTTGACCAGCCTTCGTATATGTTGCGTATTACACATAATGCAATACATTTTAATGTATATGGTCTTATTGTATGCAATATACACATCTTGTCCCTCGAGGTCCGGTCCGGGTCACGTACAGACGGGCGGTACCGACGTGAGCCACGTGCGCTGCTAAAGGCCACCGATGACTTTGAACGGACTTCTCCGTTTTGCTCACCGTTTGTCTTATATCCATTTAGCATTTTCCCATTTTTTATTCGGCCTTTAATTTGTCCCAAAGCGGAGCACCGCTCTCACTTTACACCGTTAAATGGTGCTTCTGTCGTGTTTTTCGGAAGTGGCACCCGGTGGAGTTGGGCTTAAATGCTGCGCTGTTTCCCAGCCCCCACACACACTCTTCTTGTGGCAGAGAGGGAGATGTTGAACAGTCGCCAACACAAGCCGATCAATAGTTCACCACCCAACCCGCCGCGGCGCCAAGAGCGGCTGTCCGAAAATATTACCGGTTTATCAGTCGCTCGGCCACCGAGTCCCTCGCTGTTGTTGTTAACGGAAACCTCTGAAGCTCCTCAGGCTGTAAATCCACTCGATCTGACAGGGGACCCTAATGGTCGCGGTTCCAATGACCGCTGTGAGGGATGAGCGAAGCGGATTTAATGGCACCGTCTGTTTCCTCCTTCATGTGGACCGCAGTTTTACGGTCTCTGCTCCTCAAGGACGCTTCCATCACCCCGATGGGCACCCGGGTGCCGAGGAGCCTCCTTCTTCTCCTTCCTCTTTGTCCGATATGCTGCTGCTCGGCGGTCAATAAAAGCCACGTGCGTGGACCAGGACCCTCCAATATTTAGTTGCAATTATGTCAAGAGAACTATTATACAAAATAATGAGTAGTTTTAATGTGTTGGTTTGTCCGTCAGTCAGGGAGGGACAAAACTCAACAGTCGATTCTGACTGGTCGAGAATAAACCGGCCAATGAAATCCTCACAATTTAACCGGCGCCGAGGAGGCGTTGCTGCAGACTTCTCCGTGAAAGTGATTTTATCAAAGGAGCGAAAGTTATTATTATTGCGTGTGGAGAACAGAAATGTACAAGTTTTTTTGTTTGCCAGTACCTGAGTAAAAGGAACAATTGTGTGAAAATGGCAAAATGATTCAGAAAAATACTATTTCTCCAGAAATGTCTTTCTTACATTTACCAGCTGACATTTTTTCTCATACAACTTAAAATGAGAAGGTGTTTACATCCGTTTAGGGTCAGTACCTAGGGCTAGCAGGAGGTGGGGTTTGAACCTTAGTCTTCCAAGGGCAGCTTGGAGATGCTGCCTGTAGCTCCAGTTTTGAACAACAAAGCCATTGAGCCAGACTGCTCCTTTTGTCACACCTTCTCAGAAACTGGCATAAGCCTGGTTTGAAGCTGTTCTATACACAAATGTTCTGGAAAGATCTGGGCAGGTACATGAGTGATCATTTATGTAGCAGTTTTTCTGTATTGCTTAAAGATGTATGGCTTGGTTCCTACAGCTTTGATAAGGAGACCGAGAAGGAGAAATACATACTGCCTGCTCAGTCCTCACTTCTTACTTCAAACTTCATCTTAATATATGTTGTACCTCACAATGTTGTACCAGTACCATTTTAACCTGCAGGGCACTGTAGTAAAGCCCCAAAAATGACTGATTTATCTTTGATGCGCACATGACCAGACTTCCGGTGACTCCATCCTGCAATACTCAGTCCATCCACTGCATAGCAATATTATCATTAATATATTTTACGGAACTGAAAAAAGGAATGAGCAAAAACCTGTAAAGGAGAACTTTAAAAAATTGCTTAAAAATCATACTTGCTTCCATATTTCAACTGATTTACTTGCAGAAAATACTGTAACTATTATTAATTCATGTTTGGAAAGGAAGTCATTTGTGTTTCTTTTCCATAAAGCAAGATTACTATCGTGTCGAAATGATTTTAGAAAATCTGTTTGAGCTTTATGACTGCCCCTCTCCTCCACTGGTGCGGCCATAAATATGTTTTTTTTTTCTTTTTTCTTTTTTTCAAAGAAAAAGGATGCGAGGTGGGGGTGTCAAGTTTAGAACCCCAGAATCCAGCCACATTCCCCAACTGGAAGTTGATGGCATTATGTTTTTAGAAATGTTAAAAGGGTCTAAATTGCATAATGACCCTGATGGGCCCATATGCAGCGGGGTACACAAACACAGCTGAGCCGTGTTTCTTGCTGGGAGTCACAAGCGATCTCACATAATCGTGTTTAATTATAATGCTCACAGTTAGAGGGCCTTTATGCCACATTTGGCTTCGGTTTAAAAAAAACGGACACTTTTCTTCTGGAGCTGCCGAGGAGCGGCGTCGCTTGTTCCTAGCTATTGGGAACTGCATCGGGGGCCTCGGTTTGTCACACAGTGCTGCCTTTTGGCCTCTGCCAGGGTGACCCCCTGCATCCCCCCCCGTTGTCGAGGAGTGGCAGTCTGGTTGGCTGTTGCGGTTCAGCCATCTTTGTTCTGCAGGGCTTGGAGGTGGGAGCAGGGGTGGGGGGCTAGGCCCCGTGTGCTGACTCAGCCACTTTCCCAGCCTGCTGATCAATGACATATGGAAGCGGTTGCCTGGCGACCCCCTCCCCACCCCGCTGGAGAGCCCCTTACTTCACTTATATCTCAGGGCTCAGGCTAAGCGTGTGTGTAATCCATTTCTGTGTGTGTGTGTGTGTGTGTGTGTGTGTACAACCACGCAGTTTCACATTTCAGAATTTGTGCAGTAAATAATGTTCGAACTGTGACAACTTTTCATAAATAATCATGTCGGCCTTTCCGTATTACATCTCCTTATTAATCTGAGGCTTTTTGCTGCTCTGGGTTGTTGGTCTTTTATTCATTTAGCTGCCGCTTTACTCCAGTACGATGTAAACTGATTTATCCACTTGTGCCGTAGAAGATGATTATTGCTGTATCAATTCAGGTTAGGAAGGCTGATCAGTGGAGGAAGTTGGATTCAACTGCGGGGCCTTTGAGTGCCGGCCAACAGCTCTCACTACTACATCATCTGCTGGCCTTATTTAAAAGCAGGCTTTGCTGTTGCTCCTCTCTTCACTTTAGAGGTACAAGGGCTTTGAACCCCCACATAGTCCACATTAAAGATGTTCAGGGTCTTGAAGTGAATGAGGACAGTATGCTGGCGGGGAGCAACGAGTCGTCCATAAACTTGATCACTTGTCCTCTTGCTCAACACTGTGATGGGTGAAACCAGGGGGCAGAGTTATGATGGGGTGGGACATAGGGATGGGGAGGAAGGATTAGGGATATGGGGATGAGATGAAAAGGGGGGTGCAATGATGAAAATGCTTTCTGTTTCATCTAAAAACCCTGGATTTTACGTCAGCGCTGTACTGCGATGTGACCTCACCGGCAGAGGTCAAAGGTCAGGGGAGGGTTTTTTTTTTTACACCCGAGAGCTGCCCTGCTGCCCACATTGCTATGCCGCTCTCTCATACCGTGGTACAAATGGTACAAGATTGCAGGAGAAACTGCAGAGTGCACTTTTCGATATATAGAACACTGCTACCACAATGAAAGCTTGGCTAATGAAATCCCATGATGCCCTGGGTTATTTTGATTGGTTAAATTGGTTTCGAAATGGTATTTCAAGCAGAACCGGTGTTTTTTTTTTTTTTCTCAGTTTGTTGTTTTTGCCTGTTGGGGCGGAGGGGGGGTCCACTGAGGGTTACCACCCGGCCGTGGCTCCCGTTGCGTGGGACATGCTCCCGTGACCCAGCCCCAGGCCGCTCGCGTTCTTACTCCGCAATGCGTGTCGAGCGGCTGTCCCACTTTGGATCGCCCCGCTCGGGGACGTGCCCTGGAAACACCGCGGTAATTGAAAATAACAATCGGCGAGGCACTGGGGAGCTCTGCCCCGCACCGCCGCTCCCTCCAGTGGCAGCAATGGCTTCTGCGCTGCTCTCATTTGTGTGCGTGCGTGCTGCTAATTATACGATTATCACGAGCCGTTGTGCGACGCAGCCCATCATCCCGTGCCATTAATTCCTTAAACAAAGTCCCACTGCGCCCGGGTGGAAATTCACCATTTTCCCTACATACCGTTCCGACGATTTTCACAGAAAATGTACAGCGGGTCAATAATCTGCTGTTCCCTTTTCGAGCCACACTAGAAACTTCTGATTGATGTCAAACAATGTTTGGGCCCCTGGCAATGTCGACCTCAGACACTTTATTCTGTTATTATAGACAAAGCGCATGTGATGTAAACTGCAAACAAAGCTCTCTTATGAGCAGCAGGTGGCGTCATGGTTAGAGCCTCTGCCATGTTCTCAAATCTGGGTCTAAATCCCACTTCCTGCCATACTATGTAAACCATACAAGTCCATTTTAATAATATATAGGTAGATAAATAAAAATTAATAACAATAATAATAATAATAATAAGAAGAAGAAGAAGAAGAAGAAGAAGAAGAAGAAGAAGAAGAAGAATATCATGGGTATTTGACAGGCTGCTGCTCACCTCTAATTGTTCAGTACAAATACTGTTAAACACATGAGCCCTCTGTGTGTGGACTAAACTGATGTACGAAGGGGAGCGATGCTTTGCCTCCCCCCCAGACACACCCACAACCCACTCCTGCTGTGTGTGGGTGGGCAAGTGAGAGAGCAACCTGCGATTCACTCCATCGGCTATTCGCGCAAACGCTCACCATTGCCGATTAAAAGTAAATACACTCGAGTGCCCTTCTTGTGGCCCTCCTTGTAGGACAGCGGGGGGCACCGTGATGAGGGCCGCTCCTTCGGGGCCCCTGGCTGTGGAGGCACATGTTCCCGACAGGCCGAGAAAAGGAGAGGTGTGTCCAGAAGAGGCTCAGTCATTGTGTAATCAGCTGGACAGAACAACAGGGAAGTGGGGTCAAGAGGGTGCAGATGGATGAGCCACATGAGGGTGGGGCAAGCGAGTGCCCACGCGGCACCGGCGCCTGAAGACACAGATGGACCACCGCTTTCACCTGTTCCCTTTTTCACGCAGCCGTTAAAACGCAGCCCCATTGTGCAGCTTCCCCTACAGGTCCGGGGGCAGCTGGGAGCGCAGCGGTTAAAGCTGCTGCCCCGCACCAGGTTCAAATCACAACTCCTACTGGAGTATCTATGAGAAACATGCGTGCCCAGAACAAATAAAGTTAAGATGACCCGGATGTATTGGATAAATCAGCATAAATATCCGTCCATCCATTATTATTAACCAGTAATTCCTGTTCACAGTTCCAGAGCTTCAGAGTCCATCCCAGGATCTTTGGGATGCCAGGCTATGAACCTACGCTTGAATGGGATGCCAGCACATCACAGATCAGCAAAAATAAGTTAACATTATTTTTGGAAAAAAGTGACAGAGCCTCAGTTAGGTGTACTGGCTAGACAGGGGAGCAACTGAGAGCATACCTGGTCCTACATGTGGACTCTTCATCACGTCCTGGAGTTCTCAGACCCCAGGCCCACATGAACCCTCTGTGCTGATCTCCTTTAAGTGGTGGTTGCACGCAAATGCATTTTGCAGATGCAAGACACACCTTTCATCGATGTGCGAAGCACACAGAGCTTTTGTCTTCTGCTGTTAGCTTAACCGTGTTCTTAAAGTCGCCGTGGAAACAGCTGTGTTTATACGCCGTCGCAGATGATGCGATCTGGGAACTTGGGAGGGCCTGCAGCCCCCGGCAGGAGGTGTATTGGCTGGAACAAAACGCCACGTGTCTCTCGCGAAGGACGCCGTTTGCTGCGGCCCCAGTTTGAGCCGTGTTTCGATAAACTTTCCTCCGCACAAATGACTGTAAATGGCGAACAGATGCAGGAGTTTCCGCGTCCTTCTGGCCGCCTCTTGTCACGGGGGGGGGGGGGGGGGGGGGGTGGGATTTATCGGTATTCAGGAGTCACCTGGTTTCAATTTGTACACAGCATGTTTCGGCTTTTGGTCCTCCAATCAGAAACTCTGAAGACCACACTAGCCTGCTGTCAGCATCTTTACTGGCTCAGCGCGTTTGGATCCGAACCGCTTAAAGACCTGAACCCAAGGCACTTTTTCCGTCTCCCATGTCAAATTTTTTGAATCGGCTCGGAACATTCGGTGTGTGTTGCGCTGCAAGGATGTTGCATGTGTCCTGTGTTTATGGTGTTTTGCGCGTTCCACGTTTGACGCGTGTTCCGTGTTCTTGGTTTGTTCCGCCACAAGGAGCCACAGGCCTCTTACAAGGGTACGCTGTGTCACGCGGCGCAGTGCTGCGCACAGTCGAATGTAGAGCGGTTGACTTCGGGAAAATAAGACTTAGGATGTGACATCTGTTTGTTTTGCCGTGTTGCAGACGTGCGGATGGAGCAGTCAGAGACGTCCTCAGCCGTGAATGAAGCGCACCCAGGCATGCGTGTTTGTTTTAGTCCATCTGTAAGAACATGGCAGCGCTGGAATTTCCTCTTTTCCTGCACTCGATTGCTGTGATTTTTCAATTAGGAAGGTCGGGGGGCTGCGCTGCATGTCGTGTGTCGCCGTGCTGCGTGTTGCCGTGGTCACGGGTCCGCTGGCCTTTCTGACTGACAGCCTGACAGCGGTTGAGTGTCATGGTTTGACACTGTTCCTGCTGACACGGTCCGTGGTGGAGCGAAATGTGCACCCCCCCGTCACCGTCACCGTATGACAGTGCAGACCCACCCCTCCCCCATCCTGCTCTCTCATAAGGTGAGAAGGCGAGCGATAAGCAAATCCTGCAGCAAACTGACTGTTGCGCTGGCTTAACCAAACTGAGGAGGACATGTCCACCAGAGTGTGGGAATTGCTGTAGTATGTGGACCCCTCTTAGTCTGTCCTCATCGCTATTTGCAGGATGGCTGGGACCATCTGGAGAATCTGAACATCTGGAGGACATGGGGACAGATCTAGCAGTGTCTTCCATCGATGCTGGACTCTCTTGTCTCAGTTGTTGT
Organism: Heterotis niloticus; assembly: GCA_018136845.1. Lineage (NCBI taxonomy): Eukaryota > Metazoa > Chordata > Actinopteri > Osteoglossiformes > Osteoglossidae > Heterotis > Heterotis niloticus. The sequence continues at coordinate 10,446,490 of CM030889.1, forward strand.
CCTGTCCCATTGATGCTGGATTCTTCTGTCCCACCGAGGCTGGACTCTTCCGTCCCAGTGCTTTTCTTTGAGCAGCACAGTATTTATCTGAGGCCGGATCGTGTCCTTCACAGGGGGGGAACGATGTGTCTTTTTGGATGCTGCTGAGAGCTGACCTTTGGAGTTCTGCTCTGTGGCTTGACCTTGTCCACCGGTAAACAGCTCATGCTTGTTGCCCAGTTAAAGGTCTGCTCTCCTGCGGTGGAGGTCGCCACGAAGCCCTCGTCTTCTCCTCGACCCCCTGAACCAAGCAGAGACAGTCGGTCCTCGAGGGCTTCGCGGCAAGGAGAGAGACAGAACCTTTCAGCAGTCTGACATCCAGTGAGAAGAGCTCATGGGGAAGGCTGCGGTCTCGGGTGTGGGGATGCTGGCATTCTCCCCTCCTGACCGCATGTTCTTATCTTCAGCACTTCCTCCACAGTCCAGCTTGAGTACGATATCTGCGGAGCCTCCCACAATGCAATTCCCCGAACAATAACATGGGAGCTGGCGGAAATTTCTAGATCCTTCCGAGCCGAGCCGTTTGCGCCGAGGTATGCCCGAGCGCAGCCAGGACAAACACGGCTGCGCTCACATGCACGTCTGTGGATCTAATTTACCTGCTGGCAGAAATCAAAATCTCGCAATTTATTGTGTATTATTTATTATATTTATGTACGGAGCAGCAGGTGGGCTGGCGGTTAGAGCTGCTCCCTCGCAGGCGAGGATCGCAGGACAAAATTCAGCCGTCGACTAAGGCGCCGACCCCGAGCTGACGTGGTAAAAAGTGCTCAGCTGTAAATCAGCGCCTTAGCATTTTAAATCGTTCTGGAGGAAATGGGCAGACAGATAAATGCATATATTTAGGCGGAGGAAGTTCCACAAACGTGAGGTAGGCCAAGCGGGCCGCTTGGTGCGAACGTTCAACCCGGCGAGTTCCTCGCAGCATCGCTCAAATAAACAGTCTGATCTGATATTAATGGCATTAATGACTCCATTATGTTTCCACAACTGGTTTTGCGATCCGCACATAAAGAACTGCACTGGAGGCCTTCATTAAAGTTCCAGCGCAGTCCAGAAGCTGTTAACTCGATTTCGCAGATTCTCCTTCTAGCCGAGATGCCGTCAACCGGCGAACCGCCGTAAAACGCGACGGCGACTTCTTCGCGCGAGAGGGCCGATCTGGCGGCCGGCCGACGGCGAAGTCGAGCCTCCTGTCAAACAGCCAGGAAAAAATTACGTTTGGGGACGGAATCTCTGCGGGTGTAGCGTTCGGTCTCTTTTCGCTTGACCGTTTGTTTGTTCTTTATGCACAGCTTCGTTTTTGTCAAGTCGCAGACGAAATTCGGAACGGCGGCGCTTGCCGCCCTAAGTGAGGTTTTTGCGCAGTCGAGATCATTAAACTCCAAAAAGGTCAAATAATTTCAACATTTTTAATTTGGTCTCTGAAGAGGCTTGGAGAAGTGGGAGTAGTGATGGGGATGGATTTTTTTGCGAGGCACACACACACACACACTTAATAAATTCAATACGTTGAAAGGTCATAAAGTTTGGTGAAACATAGCATTCTCACATATACCTTGACATACTTTGTCACACACACGAGCATGTAGAGAGGCAGGTAAGGGGGGGTTCTCACTGTATACACACACGCACGCACGCACACACAAACATACTAAATTCAACAGGTTTAAAGGTAATAAAGTCTGACGATACTTAAGGGTCTACACAAACACGCAGTGGTGCACTTTCTCACGTACACACACATATACAAGCATAGATGCACCAGGTGCCGTACATATATGCTGACACACTTTCTCACAGAAACAAATGTACTAAAGTTTAAAGGTGATAAAGTTTGGCGATGGATAACACTCTACACACAAGCGCAGATGCATTTTGTCCCTGAAACTCACACATACCCACTAATGTACGAAACCAAACAAGTATAAAGCTAAAGTTTTGTGATGTATGACATGACATACACATCAAACCTTTTTTTTGTTTTCTATGTCTGAACAGAACATGGAACTGAGTTGGCAGCAGGTAGAACTGAAGGCACGGGGGGGGGGGGGGGGCAAGGAATTTAAGGGTGATACAGTACACTTTGGTGATATATCATGTGTTATTACTATTTACCTTTCCACTTCTGCACTTTTTGATTTGACCCAGGCAGTGCTGGGTAACTCGGCCAGTGGAATTCCAGCTGGCAAAGGCATTGTTGCGCTGTGCTTACGGTGTTGTTAAACTGACTTTTGTTTACCACACATATTAAGACCTTCCAGAAAGTTCTCTCCTCCACTTGTGTCCTCAATGTCAAGAGATGTGTCCATTGTACCCGTGTTTCAGTCCATCCATTTGGTTGCTGTTGGACCTCTTCTTCCTCTTCCAACCTTTTCCATCATCAGCATCTTTTCAAAAGAACTCAACCTGATGGTGCCAAAGTAGGATAACCTCTGCATCATTGTCTGGGCTTCTAATGACAGTTCTGGTATGATTTGGCGCATTCATCTGTTTGTTTTCCTGGCCGACAATGATGTCCTTAGAAGACTCCCCAAACACTACAGTTCAGAGGAGTCTGTGTTTCTCTTGTTCTTCAACTTTCACATCCATACAGTATTACAGAAAACACCACTAACTGAATGGTTCAACTCTAGATCCATCAGCTCATTTCAGGACATTCTCCAATTCCTCCATTGCAATCCAACCAAATGTTGATCTCCAGTGTATCTTCTCACTGCTGGATCCCAGACAGAAACTGAACTGAAATCTCATCTGACATCCTTCAGAAAATGTATCCTCCCTTTGAGGTGCTAAGAGAGCACAGTTCTCCTTCAGAGGCTATTGAGGAGATTCACAGATGGAGTCTGGTAGGCTGCTCTTCATCTGTGGTCATTGGCTTTGGCAACGATGCTTCCGCCGTAGACATGCCGAGGCTGAACCTGTGACCTTTTGGGAGATGTTGCAGATCTTTTTGTGTCATCTTAGAAATCAGCACTCAAGATCTTATTTATGTGCCTTTTTTCTACATCTTTGAGCCAGTCTCACCATCTTTATGGTTCTATGTTACCTATGAAACCTGTCAAATCATGTTCTTTCCTAGCTCTGCTTGTGCGGAGTGCTGCACCTTTGAAGGAGAATTGCCCATAAAGAAGGAGCATAGACTCTTGAGATGGGTTTAGATCCAGTCTCTGTCAAGATGCTTTGGGATGAGATATAACCCATGGCCCAGCAGTCTTTTTCCTGCTGTGAACTTCTTGGGAGCACCTTTGCAAGCCGACCGAATAAACAAGAGGTGTTGGCAGGGAATGGTTCGCAATGTAGAGGGACTGTGAAGCAGAAGCAGAGCTGTCTGTTGGGTTGCCACCAAAGTCTCTTCTTTCTTCAGATGCCACATCACATGGCTGCCACAATTACTGGTTCAGGTTTCTCTCTGGCAATGACCCGGTGCTCATACAGTGGGGAGCCCAAGCCAGTCAGCTGCTTCCTTGTACCAACATGTTGACAGGAGATTGGCATCTCCCTGAGCAGGCTGGGGTGGGGTGATGGTGGTGGTGATGGGGGGGGGGGTCACCGTGGTGGAGGATACAAAAATGCATCAGATATCTCCCAGCTGACAGTTTTGCCAAAGAAGATGAAAAGCTTTCCATTATCCCGGCAAATGTGAGGAAAACGTCGAGGCACCAGTGTTTGATTGAGTGTATCTGTATTATAAAGTGCCATTTTAAAACTTAAGAAAGGAAATTATCTTAAGCACTGCATATTTGTCAGGAAATGTGACAAGACACCCACCCCAGGATGCTGAGAGTCTGTCTGGTGCGTGAGCCAGTGGTGATGCTAAGCTCCTCTAGACGAGAATGACTGGAATGTCGGCATCCTCGGCACGTGCGTGTCCTGCAGCTTTGGAGCAGATCTGTGGTGTGAGGACGAATCACACATGTGGAGAGACTCAGGAAGCCGCCTTCATCTCCGAGGATGAACAAACTCTACACTCCAGCTTCGGTCACCTCGAGGACCGCCCCCACCCCAGCGAGTTGTAGATACAGACTTAGGGAAAACAAAAGCTGTTCAATGAGAGACAAAGATCCTTACATACAGGCATGTGGTGATCAAAGGACAGCTTGTTTTGTCTGATGTCACAATGTGTCTGGTTCACATCCCCCCAGTAGCTGCCTATAGCTGTGACATTCAACCAGCAAATGCGTAGATAACCATAGCAGATGGTGTTGGACTCATTTATGTAGCTGTCAGGAGATCGGGAGAGAAATGGCTCTCAAAGAGAGGGGTTTGAAATCCTTATTGAATTCCTTTAGGGATTCAGCAGCTCTGAGAGACAGAGGGAGTTCATTCCATCACACTGGAGACAAAAGTAAGAACCGAGACAAGTTAGACAAATGCTTGAAGTGAAACATCCAAAGTGTCAACTGGAAACAGTTTTGATTCATAGAGCCACTTGGTAGCGTGTTATACTCAACATGCAAAATATGTTGAAGGGCTGTACAGAATGTCTAGATTTATTTAGCATGCAGTATTTATGTAATTCATTATTATTTCAAATGTAATGGAGCTGCGAGGAATCTATTAGAGTCGTGACCTTGCAGTGAAAAGAACCAGGTTTGAATTCCACCTCCTGCCATAGTAGCCTTGATCGAGGTACTTACCCGTAACTGATACAGTAAAATTTACCCAGCTGTGTAAAGAGGTAAATCACTGTAAGCAACATAGTGTGCAGTCCTGATATTGCTAGTTGTTTAGGACAGCAGTGCAATACCGATGAATTATTAATAAAGGAGGGATGAATTTTTGTGTATTTTGTTGAACACCGACCTGCATGTGGGTTCCATTGCTCCCGCTCTTGCTGACGCTTTGTGTCCAACCGCCATGGAGGCGGGCGGGTGGCTGTGTGTGTGTGTGTGTGTGTGTGTGTGTGTGTATGTATGTGGGGAGGGGGTTGCAACTCAGGCCTCGGGCCCCCCGACCCAGACGTCGACACAGCTTCCCGGCGCTTTTTGTTCTTTTATTTCCATTCTGACAAGTCTGACATGAAAAAGAGCTTACGGAGGCAATCATCGCACCCCAGAGCCCGCTCACATCCCCTGTTGAGAGTTAACATTTCTTGTTTTACATAGTTTTTACTTCAGCTTTTCCTCTCGCTCTGCTGCAGAGGGACTCAAAAATCAATACGGAGAACGAAATCTCAACTTGTGCTGAGATGTGGGAACTCTGAAGCCCGTGTTTGTTTTACGCATTCCTACACTGTCCGTCTGACTGGCCGGCGCTAAGAATATCCAGTTACATGCTTTGGTTTATATAACTGCAAATAATTAGTTTTTCATAATTGTCTCCATGCTTACTTGCACGAGCTTCTACGTTCCGTACCATTCAGGTTGTGTTCCAATCCTCAGGGCTGTATGGAGCAGGAGGTCACGCCAGCTGTGCCCGATGTGTCCATACAATGCTGCCGATGACTGTGAATCATACAGCTACACCTCGGGTTGCCATGGAAACCCTTTGTTGCTCTTGTTATTCGTTCGCATCGCCAGTATGGTCATCCTGTGCAGAACGAAGACCCACATAACAAAAATTCAATATAGTGGGATATGAAAATACGGACCCTTAGGCTCACATAACTGGCCTTTGGCTCCATAAAGTGGGATTTCTGCCTGTTATTTCAGTCATTTTTACTGATAAACTGACGTGCTGGAGACACAAAGCAGCAGATTAAACTCAGCATGTTTTATAATCTCAGTTTGGAGTTACATGTACCGGTTGTGGGCAGTACCACAATGACCATATTTTATATTTTAATCACTTTTTTGTTCACTTTTAATGTTGTTTATACTTATTACTTGTACCATACATCCACCAACCATTTTATTAGCTGCATCCGGCTGGTAACCGATTGGTACTGCTGGTGAAATGGGGCGAGGAATGATTTTTAGCACTCGATAAGTATTGTGGATTTTTTATGATTTTTAGTAGCAACGGAGTACCAATGTACTACCGACCCTGACCACATACATTCATCCCTTCATGGCTGGTCTTACCTTTCTCACAATGACACTTCCAACAGGACAATGTACCATGTCATGTCACAGACATTTCCACAAACATGACAGTGCCTTTCCTTCACCCCAGTGGCTTGCACAGTGCTCATCTCTCGAGCCATTAGACCTGTCTGTAGGATGAAGTTAGAGTGTTGGTAAAATGAATGCGCTGCCAAAAAAATCTGCAGAAGCTGTGTGAAGATGTCAGTCCAACAAGGAGCAAGAACTCTTGCTGAATTTATGCTCTGCCGGGGGCCAAAAGAGGATCCAACCCACGGCTTGTTAATTGTTCCTAATAAAGTGGCCAATGATTATATAGTCGTGTGTGTCTATATATAAAATAATATTACCTGCATATACGTGTTATATGTGACCTGTAATGCTATAAACTTTGAGTCTGTTTGCATGAATTATTTGCTGTATCTTAATAAATTGTATTTTTATGCTATTGAACTGTTTAAAATGCAAATAAATGGGCACCGTGCAATAATTATTGCCACACATACGAAAAAATACGCGGATGCAGTTGTTTTACTGCTGCAATGTTTGTTTTGAGGATTTTAGGTGCAGCTTTGTGGGTCTGTAAGCACATTTTTTGTGCTAAAAAATAGAAGTAACTTGACCCCCAACTTTATGTTGGCGCCCCCCGCTGACGGGGTCATTCTGCACAACCAAATAAACCCGGTAAGTGGAGAAAAAGTCGAGATTTGCATACTACCATCGACTTCTTTTCCTGTAGTGATGCTTTGCCCAACTTGTGTCAAATTATACTTGAATTCGCAGCACAGCAGGGGGAACCACATACATGCATGGCGGCATATATATTTGTATGATCCACCTCCGTGCCGCGCTCCGCAGGGAAGCCCTGTTCATGTATGCGATGGCTAGTGAGTGGACCGCCGCCCGCGAGGAGCTTCATTACCCCGGGCTGGTGAACCTCGAGATCGTGCCTCAGTTATTAAGACGGGCACCGCTGAGACCAGCCGGGCCTCCTGAATCTGCAATGAGATCAGCAGGAGCGGGGGCGTGGGGTCAGCAGCGGCAGATGTGTGTGTGTGTGTGTGTGTGTGTGTGAGAAACAGAGAAGAAGCTGGGACCTTTTGGCGAGCAGGGTGTTGGGAGTCTATATTGCAAACCGGAAGCAGTCTGTGGAAGAGAAATTTAACCACCAACCCCGTCGGTCCACAGCAGGGTTTTCCGCGCAGCGACCGGCTTCTCGGATGCTCGATGGCTGCTGATATGTGCGACTTTTGCCATTCGTGCAGCCTTTCTTGCCCAGCATGCAACATTCATGGCAACACACAGTGGATGGCGCGTACTAACTTTTAGCACCACAAGCCGTCCTGTACTTCTCCTTTTGCTGAAACAGTAACTGCCACTTACGATATGTTTTCGTTTATTTCGCCGATGCTCGAGTGTTAAGCTGCTTCCCCTGATTTACCCATTTACACAGCTGGGTCATTTTTACTGCAACGCTTAAAATGATCAATAATTCAAACTTGATCCTTCAGTTCTAACCACTGCGCCCCCTGCTGCTCACATATGTGCCGGCGGGGATGTTTCCCGGCAGCATGGTGAAGACTGGGAAGTTTGCGCGACTGCGACGTGACTGCCATACGGCGGTTAGCGCACAGAAGGGAGACGCTGCGTTGTCGTTCTCCGCCGCCAAGCACTCGCTCATAAATCACAGAGCCCTTCTCGGGGTGGGGCCTCAGCGGGAGTTTTGGGTAAGCACGCACGCCAGGAAGTACCACCGCACGCTGCCTCCACGCCCACCGCTGACTCGCTTAGGTGCAAAAACAGAGCGAAAATTGGGATTGTTCTGGGCCGCGCTGCGCTGTGGGCTCCTCATATTAGCTCCGTGGATGGTAGCGAATTAGCCGCCGCTCCTTTAATGAGAAAATGCCACTTTACGAGATGGTGAGACTTAGAAGGGTGATACCGGCAGCACCTCATCACTCCCTACACCCCAGCATAAGCACCCTGCTCCTCCACCTCTCATCACACTCGCAACGTTTATGGGTTTTTAGTTTCGGCCCCAGTGTGGTGGAACGAGCTTCCTCTGTCCCTCGGAGCTGCTGAGTCTTTGTCTACTTTCGAAAAGCATCCCCCGCATTCACCCTCGGTCAATTATTACCCGAATAACATGAATTATTCCCCGTAATGGCTGCGCCTCCCTAATGAAGCCCAGACGGTGCTCAGAACAGATCCGTTCTTATCACTTTTATGCCTGTCATCTGTAAGATGTATGGATTCCTAACTGCTGTGTGACCTTCCCAGGATTAAAATCTCCATCACTGTCTCTTTTTCTCGCTGTTTTGTCCCCTCCCATCATGGCCCTGACAAGAAGTGTCACCTGACTGAAGGACCCAGGTTCAAGCATGGCGGCTCATCAGATTCGACCCCCCCCCCCCCACCTTCTGCGTTCATGTGCCTGTTCTCCATCCGCTCCCTGTCCCCCTAATGGTTTACCGCATCCAGCTTGGAGTTTCCTGTGACCCTTGACCCCAACTGGCTGAGTGTGGTTGGTGTTGCCCAGTCTCCCTGTTACATGAGGCATCATTACCGAGAGCTTGGCAATGGGAAACGGACACTTATTCACACCACAGTCATCAGTTATGCTGTTTTCCTCTATTAAACTGTGAGTAATGGCTATTTCTGGAACCTGTAATAGGCCAACCTGTAATAGGTGTCCCAGTCTTGCCCCCAGCGACTCCAGCATAGGGTCTAGACTTGACTTGACCCTGACCAGGCCAAAAGGTTAATGTTAATGGATGGATGGATGGATCGATCGATTGATGGATGCATCAAGTCTATATACTATATATAAAGAATTGCATGAAAAACATCCAATTTTTCATACTCCCATGAACCATCATGTGACCAGACGGGTGACTTCATGCTTGGTAAACTGTATCTGTCATTAACATGCTTTAATTCTCTCATACCCGCTGAGGGTCTGCTTTTACATGGACTTTGCACTGCTCAGTTTGGTCCCCTTGTTAAACAAGGCGCTTGGCTACTTCTCAATGTTGAGGAGCTAATTGCTAACAGAACCCTGAGAGGCATTATGGAGGCTATAATGGGTTGGACACCGTAAGAGAAATTTTTCACACCCACAAAGTCTGAGAGAAAAGTAGTGGACTTTTATTTTTACTTTTGCAAAAGGGACAGCCCTGTACTGTAGAAGAGATATGGGACTCTCGCACAGCTTTTTATAGATACATTTCAAAACCCCTTGCTTACATATTTTGTTTGTTTTCTCTATATTGTTATTGGTTACAGATAATAGTATCACACAGCAGCTAGGCCTCATAAGGCAAACAAACACACACACACACACACACACACATACACACAGCCTCTTTTTTAGGCAGCACTGGCCTTGTAGCTGGGTTAAGATAACTTTTTTGCATTCATCATTTTGGTTATGCATTAACAGACAGACACAGCATGTACTTGTTAGTAAGCAGAAAATATTGTTTTATGCACAGACAGAAACAGTAGTAGTCATAAGCAAACTATTCAATGGAATTTTTCAGCTTTTCTCTCACAATACCAACATCTTGCAAGTGGCGCTGCTGTTAGAGGCCTCCACTGGAGCGCTGGAGGTTGGAGGTGTAACCAGTGTGTGCAAGGTGAAACTAAGCAGGAGGTCCGTCGTTGATAAAATGGGCTCGTACCTCTGTGTTTTTGCTGTTAATGCGCGGCGAGTGGCTGTCCGTCATGGCCGGGCCATTTAGGACCATAAAGCTGGTGGGGATGTGCATACAAGGCCGTGAGGGCTTTGCAGCAGAGCCTTTCGTTGTTCCACATTAATTGTATGACCATATGCGGGACGGGGTTATTGGTGATTCGTGGACGGATGACCCAGAAATCCAAAAAGCAGCTTTTCCCCCATTACATCAAACAAGGCTGGACCAAACTTCGACCGTACTGATAACTCAGTCTGGACATTTATCACACACGTCTTTGTGTTTCTGATTGTACTTTAGGATGGAAACAGAGTTTCTTAGCCTTATTTGTGAAGCCCCTCATGTTGCATGTTGGCCTTCTGAACCTCAGGAGATGTGTAGCCCTTTATGGGGGTCCCCCCACCCTCACCAAAGCCCCTTGTTGTCAAGCAGAAACTGATTTACAGCCATCAGGAAACAGCAGAAAATTAGCGGGGCGATTGATTATTTTTTTCCATCTGTGTCCCATTTGGCGCTTATCTACACAGCAGTTCATGGGTGGAGGCCAGACTGTGAGCGGTGTCACATGGCTCCTCATTTTGTGGTTTGTTTTTCCTACACGAGGCGTCTGTTGTCGGCATTCCCGAATTGGCGAGCAGCTACATTGTGAACCCCGGGGTCCTGGTGGGGTGACTCAGTGCCCAGGCATGACAGTAACTCCCCACCCACTGTCTGTGCTGGGGAGGCATGAAGGGCCAATATACCTGTACTGGTTGTCGTTGACTGTGAATACCTGTGTGCATCAAGGTTCCTCCTATAATGAGGTGAACCTAAGCGGTTGCCTAGGGGTGCTGAATTTTGCTACGGTAAAAAAAAGTAATATTAGTAAAATTTAAAAAAAACTTGTTCAGTAATAAACATTTTTATTAGAAACCCGAGGATCTGCCACTGTACCTGTATACGCTGAGCAAACATGGTGTGAAGCGTTGCTGCTCTGTGTCCTAAAGCGTTATTTTGTCAGGGACATTTTTCTATTAAACAAACTGTTGCTCTATGCAGTAAATAGGTTATATCTGTTATATTTTTTGATTATATTATAGTTTAGGTTATATTGTAGTGTATGTGTATTTGCTCCCTTAACCATCTTCAGTGTTGACAGTAAATTTAGTTTTCTCTTCATGCACAATGTTCACATACATGTTACTGCAGATAGTTACATAAACTTATTTTGTTTAAAATTTATTGACCTGTAGGTATTTATATCGAACATAAAAATATTGTTATTGTTCTTTATGTATATATAGCACTCTTGTGTATTGCCACACAATGACTGGGCTTTTTGGCTTTGGGCTCAAAATTGACAAATCTCTAAATTGCCCTCCCCATTGTGTGTGTGTGTGTTTGTGTGTGTGTGCGCGCACGTGCACACGCGCTGATAGGCCATGACCCTGACCAGAATGAAATGGGAATTAAGGAAAGCTTTACTTACTGAGACATAGCAGTGTGAGGTCACCCAGATTATTTCTTACACAGGAGGCAATGAAAACACAAGCACTGGTCATTGTGTACACATTGAGTTTACCAAACTTAAAATTTCCTTTGTTTTCCTTCCTCTCTCTTTGTCACATGTGCTGCGACGCCTGCTCTCGTCTCTCCTGGTCCGGAAATGTGCCACAGGTAAGTCCACCTGTGCTGCCGTCACCGCCTCATTCGTAGCTCGGTCCAGGATGACCGGTTGGGATCTGGGTCTGGGCCTGTAAATGGATGTGCCAAAGCTGTGTTTGTGGCACCCCGTAGGTTTCAGCACGCATGTTAGTGCTGCCCTTGCAGAAATGAACGTCATTTCTAGTTCTGCAGGATGTTCCTGCAGGTGGGATGGCTGGACGTCTGGGCTTTATGTCAGTGATGTATGAGCGTCTAATAGGGAGCGAAGTCTCCTTTTTCCCCTCTGAGAGTCTGAAAACTTCTCAATGGATGAAATGCAGCTGTAAACATCCCGCCGTCCTGTCCTTGCTGTTTTCCCTCCTGTGAAGAAGCCCAGGAAGGATCCCACTCTAAATGCGAACGCTGGCGAAATTTGAACGCTACTGCCTATTAGCTGTAACATAACAGAGCCTCACAGCTGCTGTGCGTTCAGACACGGATTGAAATCCAGCTCAGTCTGCGTGGAGTTCGCATGTCCTCCTCATGTTCACGTGGGCTTCCTCCCACAGTCCAAAGACATGTGTTTCAGAGGAACTGGCCACTCTAAACTGGCTGTTGTGTGCGTGTGTGGATGTTACCCTGCTCCGCTGTATATATGAATGAAGGATTATGCAGTATTTACTGTAGTGTATTGAACACCGTAAGTTGCCTTGGGTAAAGGTGTCAGCTAAATCCCAGTTAATCACTGCACCTCACTTCTGAGAAAAGCATCTGCTAAATATATGATTTAAATTTACCCCCGTCTGCCATTTCAACCGTACTCTCGCCACGCCCTCTATTCACCCGGGCCAAGGAGTCTTCACTGTTAAACTCTTCATGTGGATGTGGTTGCTCCCCCTAGAGGTCAGAGGTCAGAATTCAGTTTCATCCCCTGTCATTTGTTATTGCTCCCTTCCTTCATTTGTGTCATCGTCCTCCAGTGATTTTAGCTCTGGGGACCAATTGGTGACAGAGGGGATAGACTTCAGATGTCAATTACACACCCCTTGCCATTTGAGAGCCCGCGTACGACCGCCATTCCGACGCAACATCCAGTAAGCGCCACGCCGTGCCACTCCGGCTACCCCCCCCCGCACCCCAGCAAGCCGTCCACCTTTCATCTCGTCTCCGCGCCACCCGCTCGCGGCTGACAGCTCCAGACGCGTAACGTGTAAATAGAAAACAATCGTATCGCGGTGGCTGTGATGGCGCTCTGCTCCGCCGTGCGCCGCTCGGCTCCGTGCTGCGAAGGCTTTGATTGATTGATGTCGCACCTGTTTTTTGTTTCCACACATTATAAAAATTTTAAAAAAGTCTCTTTTTTTTTTCCGTGGTTGCGTCATCTTTCAGAACAACACAGCAGACGCATCCTGGGAAAAGAACCGGGGCCTGGAAGTGTGCCATCCGTTTGGTTCACATTCTCAGCGTGCCGCTTCTCCGCATCCAGTTTGTAGCCCGTGTGGGCCGGAGACGGGCAGAACTTTGCATGTCCTCCCTACTGTGCAGGAAGCTGTGAGGTTTTAAAGTGTGCAGTGGCTGTGTGTTTGAATCAGTCTGGAGTGTGTCTCAAACTCAGCTACTGTAGTCTTGACTGTCAGCGCCCCAAACTAACATTCTGGGCATTTAGCTTAGTAGGGAGAACATGGAACCAGAAAGGCTTGTCCAGCATGAAAAAGGTAGGGAGATGAAGGTTTTTGGAGGTGGTGTGTTGCGTTTGCTGCTGTTCTGGAGGGGAAGCCCTTCGGTGTGTGTGTGTGCGTGTGTGTGTGTGTTGGCGGGGGGAGTGTACTATGTATTGCATGCAAATGACACACAGGCCTTCGGTCAGTTACCACAGCCAAAATCCAAAATCCCACTCCTTGCAGCATTGACCGCCCCGGGGGAGACGTACTGTTCAGGGACCGATTCAGGCAATAAAGAAGCGCACGTGGAGGACAGACTTGGGGGTGGTTAAGGCTTGTTTGCAAATGGAGGTCCAGACTGCTGCTCTGACTCAGACGGCCAAGCCAAAACCAACAGATGGGAAGAGCAGAGGAAGCGGCGGTTTCAGGCGAGCGGCTCCGTCTCCTTGTATAGTGACCGCTTGGCAGCAAAGCCCCACAGTTCACGCCAGGGCGGGGGCGGGAAACCAGACCCTCTGTGGCTCAGGCAAGCGCCCTGCTGTTGGGGGTGACCTGCCGGGTGACCTTCTTGGAGATCTGGCTCCGAGCACGCCGGGCAGGCCTGCGGATGTTGCGCGGTTAAGGTGCCGGCGCGAGATGGGCCGAGTCCATTTAATGAATTGAACGGCGGCGCTAATGAACGGTGACGTCCCTCAAGGCGCCGCGAGATGCCGTGGCAGCGCGGCGCACTTGCAGAAAGCAGCCCGAGCGTTCATTTCCGCCTGGATTAACTTTAATCCACAACAAACTTTAGAGGCGCGAAACCTCGTCGTGTTTGTTCATTCCTGGTATTATAAAACGCTGACATTTAATTAAGAGCGCGCAGTGCAAAGTGTTTACATATGCAGCTTTCTCTCTGGAGAGCGGGCCGGCCGCGCCCCACTGATACCGAGTGGCGGGCGGGGGGTTGTAGTACTTAGCGACTGCGTGCGTAGCGACCGTGTCGAATGCTAATGGGGCCGTTTAGCTGCGGCGGGGATGGTGGCGCCAGCGCCGAGGCCCAGAGCGGGTGGGAGGGGCTTATCCGTGTCGGTAATGCGTTGTCCCCGCCCCCTTTCCGCTGGCGGTGCAGTACAGCCTGGCGTTAATAACAAGACGGACAGCGGGCGAAGAGAAGCCCGCCGCATTATAGCTACAGTCGGGAAATAAGACAGCTTTATTCCTCATCTCGCTGCTGTAATGTGGAGCTTCTGCCAGGGGAGAGAGGGGTGGTCAAAATTCAAAGACGGGAAGGTGGAAATTAGGGGGGGAGGTGGCGAAAAATCTGAATCGATTTTGAAGCTCGGGGTGGATGTAAGAGACACGCGGTTTGAGTCGGTGGCTCGCGGGCCCCTCCTGTCCGCTATGTTCGGTGCTCCCCTGGCCTAGAGGGACCCAGAAGTGGACTGCGGTGCGAACCGCTGCGTGGCCCCGCCTATCACCCGCCAGCCGTTCCCGGGAAGCCGCTTTGTCCCTAGTTAGGAACGTTTTGTGGGAAACTAGGAATTTGAGGGACATATTTTCCCTGGTGGATCCTTTTCAACTGGTTCCCATTATTATTTTGGTCTGACATGCGCTTAGAAAGATGGGCTCTGCCCAAATGGCTCCCAGCTGGCCGCATATCTCCTTATTTTATCTATTTATTTATTTGCTTTTTAAAAGGGTTTGGCTCGTATGCCAATATTTACAAGGCCCAAACATGAATGACCTTTAACTCTACCATCGGGAGAATAAAGCAGAGCTTGGATTTGGCATGCCGGACTGCTTCTGTTCAGCTGCTGTCACTGGGGTGACAAAACAATGTCCACAGGAATGACCACATGGCTTCAACAAGCACTCTGCTGCCATACCTCCATCATCGCGTTACATAGGGACAGCAGGTGGCATAACGGTTAGAGGTGCAACAATGCACTTGAAGGACCTGGGTTCAAATGCCAGCTCCTGATATAGTACCCAAGATCAAGTCAGTTTGTACCGTAAAGATTACCCTAATGTATAATATCCGCCAGAATCAGTGTAAGTGGACTCAGATGGCGCTTCCTCCTCTGAAAAAAGCGTCAGATAAATGAATAAAGTAAAATAATGCGGTTCTCTCACTGGCAAGAAGTTCTTGCTCCAGCAGAGATCCTTAGCACAATCCCATTTTTCAGAGTTTGACTAAAATCTGGCTCTTGTGAGCCTGTTTTCTTGCCTGCCTGAATTTTGTCCCAACTGCACTTCTTTTTCATTAGACGCAATTTTTTTTTTTTTTTTTTTTTATCACAGAAGTGCTTTGGAAAACAGGCTGCTGGCAAAATGCGCTGCTTCTTCAACTTGCAAAGACGCAGTTTTGATCCAAAGTCTGCGTGCAGCTTGTTTTGGTCATAGTTTGAACATCGCTTTTACCACTAAGCCCCGGTCAAAAGTTTAATTATACAGACATTCCTTGATTTATTCGCTGGTGAGGTTTTGGAAGAAAAACTGTGGATATACCTATAATGAATAGACTCGGCTTACTTAATGCCAAAGTATGCTAAAAACGAAAATGGCTCAAATAAAATATAACCTCAAAAAATTCCAATTCAGGCCTGATTTTGACCCATGCATCGCTCCTCATCTTGTTATTGATCCTCGACCCTCAGACCAGCTGTAAACATAGAGGAAGCGCATTCTACAGGCTTGGAGGGTAAGCACAGGTCACTTTTGGAAAATGTTGAAATTTCAAACAGTTGACACTTGAAGCAAGTGAAGAAATATGTGATGGAATAAATATGCTGGGAAATGTTTGTACCTTTGAGGGGCTGGTGTACAGAAAAAACAAACAGTGCCATTGATGGTGTTGCAGTCGCACTCCTGCAGGAAGCATTGCCGTAACTTTTCTTTCCTGCTAAGAAGTTATGAGGCATTTGTGCCGCATGTGCTTTTGTGGGAAAACTAATCTGATTTATGCCTTTTAATTTGCTCTTCCTGGGGATTCACCCTGTGTTACCGCTCTTTTTTTATTAGCGTAATTCAAACCCTGGCGCAACGTGGGCTCTGAAAGGCCCGGTGAATGAATTGGACTCACATTTATTTCCGCGGTCAGGCAAACGTGAATGTTTCAACTCATTGCCGCGGCGTTTTCGGCCATCCAACGATGGTTGTTATTTCAGATCCCTTTCAAAAATTGATGTTTTTTTCCTTCTTTAGTCTCCTCACTGCCTCTTGTCAAGCTTGTATTCTGCCAAAGATGAGTCCTTTTTCCCAGACAGATTTGGACAATAGCAGGCATGGTAAATCTCCTCTCGTCCTCCTCTGAGTGAGCGCAGGGTTAGGGTTATGGTTCTGGCTCTGCCTCGGGCTCGGCATAATGGGAAAGCGACGCCCTGAGCTTGACCTTCTATTCTGCGCATTCTGTCAACGTGCTTTCCATAGATGTTCTGGGACGGCCCGCAGAGGATGCCCTCTAACCCAGTGCAACCTGGGGGGAAAAAAGGGAATGATGTGTTTGTATAAAGTGCAATGCACTGGGGACTGGGGGTGTCCTTCCTTGGGGGGTACGCCATGCCGGAGATGAGGTGTCCTACCTCTGGAGGAGCGGGGATGAGCTTTGATGCTCCTTCCTCATCACTCATGGGGTTATTTTCTGCAGAGTAGCAGCGGAATAGCATGTGGAGTCACTCTTGTTGTTTCATTTATGATTCATATGTGAAAAACGATAATTGAACGCAAAACGGCACATTTTGCCGCACAGCGAGTGCAGCAGAAGCTGTGGAAGTCTTAATTATAGTGCTGGGCACCAAGTATGAGCCACTGGCACTATGAGGAGCACTTTGTGGCGCTCTTTTGAACTGCAAGTTATTCTGCTCCAAGGAATGAATTTGTTTCTCGAGGGCAGGAGCTTCGGTGAGCCTTTTTATGTGCGGCTCGTAAAGAAGATGTAAAAAGATGTTGTTTCTGTCTACGTGCAAGGCCCCGTTTCCATGTGAAACAGGTGCCCTTGCCCGGGGTGCAAAGCCCTGGGGCCCTACTGTCTGCCTGACTGGTAGTGATAGGCCAAGGGTGGCGACCTGGGAAAGGCCCTTACGGTGGTTGAGATGGGTTCCCTGCTCACATGTGGAAAAAGCTGGTTGGTTTCTCTTTTTTTTTTTTCCTCTGTGTCTTTTATGGCACTGAGGCCCCATGCCTTGGGATCCCATCTATGGACCATTAACATTTAACTGTCTTACTCCAGCTCCACTGAGAAAGATGAATTGGAGGTGCACATTTCGGCACAGTTCATACAAACCAGCTGCCTTCAGCTTGGGGAAAAGTCATTTTTATAAAGAGCTGAAACTCTTCTGAAAGAGTAGAAATAAAGTAAGAGCGATCTCTGTTCATTTACTGCCTACCCTTTCCGGGGTGTCAAAACCACTTAAAAAGACATGTACAATTGCTCTCCCCGTGGTGATGGTTTTCGGAGCAATTTAACAAGCGTTTTGTCACTTTTCTCTTGAAAAATGGAGGCAGCAGGTGGCGTAGTGGTTGGAACAGTCACGCTGCACTCAGCAGAACCTGCGTTTAAGGCCGCACTCCTACTGCAGCATTTTTGATCCAGGATGCAGTAAAAATGACCCACCTGTGTAAACGGGCAAATTCTTTAACACCCTAAGCCACGCTGGAAAAAAGTGTCAGGTAAGTAGATAAATATTAATGTGCACAAAAGGCTCTGGATCATCCAGCAGAGCCTCACTTTGCAGTAGTTCTAAATTCCTCCTTTTCACATTTCAGCCTCACGTGTCTTCTGAGGTGCTGTGGACCACATAAGAGTCCCTGCAGAAAGTTGCGAACAAAAATTTTGGACACTTGAATAAATAAATGAAACGCTATGGTTTAGATAACAATCCCCATCCATAACCAGCAGGGCTGACTCACAGCAGACAGTGATTCATTTGTTATTTAACAGCAATGTTCTTGGATGTTCTCCGGTTGTGTACAGCGTTGTCTGTGTTCGCTCATGCCTTTGCCTCATTACGACCCGCCAGTGGTTAAAGCTTCAGCTCCATGGTGGGCAGGATCAGCGAGGGTCAGTCTGTGGAACCGAAAATACAAAAAGACAAATAGCGAATGTACATTTGTGAACATGTTGCTCTGTTTGTTAAGGGTCGATGTTGACTGGTCAACCGCGGATGTCAAAATATGGTTATGGATTTTTTTTTGATTTTATATGGCTCATTTTAGTCCTCATATTCCCCATGCTGATGGTTTAGGAATCTTTAAGATACTCCCGCTTTCATTGCGATCAGGAACTAAGAGGCTTGACTCTGCTTCCCCCCGCGTCCAGCATCTGGCTGGTGTAGGGTGACGTTGTCAAGCGTACGGGACCCTGCCCCAATGCGGAGAACTGTTTTCCACTTCATCCCATCCCTGAAGTCTGCTTCTACATCCTGGCAGCGCTCTCAGGGAGGTATGGAGAGGAGAGGGTGGCCCTGCCATCCTACCCCGATTTATAGTTTTACATATTAAAGTCATATTAGCTTCCCAGAAAAAGGTGGTAAAATAAATGCAGTATAAATCAAAGACAAACTGTGCGAGAGAGCGATATTTCATTTAACCTCTGATTAGGTCCATTTTGCTCTGTGGTCCTGAGTGTCGTGGCTCAGCATGCGTCTCTGTGTGCCGAGCGATTTGCTGCACAAGTTCAACCGCGCCCTTAGTGTCGGAGCCGGGGGGGGGGTGCACCCAGTACTAATGCATAGCATATGGTCCTGTCCAGTTTTAGAAAGCGTCTTCGTCTGGTTAAAAATTCACGCAGGAAAGAGGGGAGTCTTCACAACCCAGTCAGTAGGGAGTAAGGAAAAGTGCGTAATGGTGTGCTGTGATTTGTTCGTGGTTGTTTACGCAGTTACCTCAGTTACACCTCAGAATTTAATACAGGTTTATCTGCTGAGCTGCAGACCTGTGTGATCTCCCCAGGAGGTTGCTGACCATTGGAAGCAACTGAACCCTTCAAGATGCCACACACTCACCTTTTCTGTGTAGAGGGAGGAAATGGCCTGTTCATGAGGCCTCAGTGGTGTGGTTTTCGGTGTATGGTCCATCCAGGTGACCATGGACGCTGCCCTTGTGGTTTAGCCATGGAGGTTTGGATTTGAGGGTCTGACCTCCTTGGAGATAGAGCCTTAGAGGTATGGTTCCAGTAAGTGACCTTAATAGGTGGCCCCAGTCTTGTGGCTTTGGCTTCAGTGATGTGGTCACATCTCTAAATTGTTGGTGTGGCCCTGTCAGCACAGGGAGCAGATAGGCTGCTCCAGGCTTGTCCACCCTGATGCACGCTCTGCAGGACCTTACTTCACCTCCAAGAGCTAAACACCAGCAGCACCGCTGCCCCGCTACTACACTGACCTGCTCCACCTCTCACCCACGCTCACCCTCGCGCCAGTGTGGCACACAACCGTTTACCATCTCTCCAGCCATCGATACCTTTGCAAGGCGGCGTGCGCGTTTGTTCTTTGTGGAAGAGCGGCGAGCCTCCGGGATGAGGTCTTAACCCACTTCTCCGATCTTGACAAATCCCCCAGTGTTTGGCGACGGGAGCTCATAGCTCGGCCGCTCCTGCTGCTTGTCACAGAGGCCACTCCAGCTCTTCCCACGTGCGGCGGTCGTGAAGGACCGCGGCAGCCTCTCCGCCTCCATCATCTCCAAGGCAGCCAAAACGTGGGCTTTAATTGACGTTGCTATTAGCCACCCGAAATGCTGTGCAACTAATTTATCCCCAAACCAAATAAGACCATCAGGGCTATAAGCTCTTTTATGGAATCCCAATATAAACAGCACGGCGCTCGGCTCCGCATGCGACATGACCTCACGCGCCCGTTGCTGTGCCACGCAGTGTCTGCTTTGCATTAGTCGCTGCCGTGCTCTGTTTGCCCAGATGATTAGTTCAGCACTCCGCGGTTTTCTGGATTTCCTCCGGTTCTGCTGTGTCTGCAACGGCTCTCCAGCCCTGAAGCCAGAGGGATACACGTAGGAATGTGTGGAAAGGGAACCTCCCAGGGGGGAAGCTACACTGCGGATTTTTTTCTGGAAATTTATCAAAAGGGGGCAGCAGGTGGCATAGAAGTTAGGTGCCACCCAGGTTCAAATGTGACCTCCTGCTCCAGGAGGGCCCTTGATGATGTTTCTTCCCTTGAATTGGTACAGTAAAAACAGGCCAGCTGTGTAAATGGGTAAATAAATGTAAACAGCTTAACATTGTTCTGGCAAAATCAAAGGTTAATAGAATGAATGTTTAATTTGGCTTTAAAAGGTCTATTGTCTGACATTCCAGTAGTTGGCCTCCAGAGTTGAAGCAGTTCTTCAAACTTGAGAATCTTTATCTTAACCTGTCTGGACCAGCCCATATGACATCGGCATAAAGTAGCCCCCCCCGTAACTTACCTCCTTGCCACTTGAGCTTTTATTCACAGAAAAGCAGGCATCTTCACAGGATGGCTTAATTCCAAAAATCTGTGATATCTGTGTGGGATTTTCACCAAGAGGCCTGTTTTCTGTTCAGTTTGACTAGGCGGCTACATTAAAAAATACGTTTTAAATAAACACTGTAAGGAACAAAGAATAAGCAGGGATGGGAAGCTTCTCAAAGAAAATATTGCAATCCCCTGGTGCTTTCTGCGGAACTCTAGTGGCCTGCAACCAAAGCCCTGGGGTTTCCCACAGAGCTGTTCCATTAAAAAGTAAATAAGTAAATAAAGGAGAAGAAAAGCGGTGGTGGGGCTGCGACTCTGATCGCAGACCATGGGCCGTGACACGCTGCATGCTGACAAGGCATGGGTCTGTTGCCCACACACAGGAGTGTCCCAGACAGAGATAAAACGCCCGTATTCATTTTACCGTGGAAGACCGCCAGCAAGGATGGACCGTCTTCCAACGTGTTGTCCTCTCTTTCATTTGTCCCCCCGCATTTGCCAGCCGACGGGACCCGTGGTACACTTTCTGCGGCAATAATACCAGCCCTGTAAACTTGCCAGATTACTTCATAAAAATGTTTTACGAGCCCTGACGCTTTAATGATGTTTACAGGGGTTCAGTGAGGGGAAGATCTCCTACCGCATGGTATTTCGCCATGCCAATAAGTCAGGGTGCCTGGTGCTTTCTTGCACCCTCCGCCTCCCATTATGCATTGATAAAGGATGGCAATTACCGCATTTGGGTGCCCGGTGTGGACGTCGGGCAGGACTGCACCCCTCGACATGCTCGGCCTTCTCCTAAAGGTTACAGAGTGAAGAATGGAGTCCATTAGTGGCTGCTTTACTCTTTGTCCCCATCTGTGTCCTTTCCAGACATTTTGTTTGCTTGTTAAACTCACATCAGATAGCTTTGGGTTTTGCTTACAATTAAGCACCCGTCTAATGACTGCAGCATTTATATGAATAGGACCTCAATTTCATCTCATCACGCGAGTAGATTTTCAAAGTGCAGCATCGGTCAGAAGTTTGAATACAGCTGCTGGAAATCAGACTGGCCTAGGCCAGAAAAAACGCAGATCCCGGGCACTTCAAGAGAGGAATTTGGCTTTACAGATGTGAAATATTTCAGTTTATCTGCTGCATGAGTTGCATCTGTGCAGTTGCCACCGGGTAGCGTGGAGGTGGCAGTGTCATGATGTGGGGCTGCTTTGGTGGTCAGAATTTATGATCTTTTACCAAGAACATGGTGATCTCAACCATCAAGTGTTCCATCAGGGTTATGGCTGGTTGGCCAGTCCCTCATTCTTCAACAAAATCCCTGGCCAAAATGTGTGTGTGTGTGTGTGTGTGTGTGTGTGTGTGTGTGTGTGTGTGTGTGTGTGTGTGTGTGTGTGTGTGTGTGTGTGTGAGTGTGAGAACTATGCAGAGAATAAAGAAAATGGTGGATGACTCAAGCTCCTGACCTGGATGTAAAATGTTAGTTATGAAAGAAAACTAGTTTCCAGCAAATATAAGTTTTCAGTGGTACCGTGGGTAGAAAGTGTGCAAGAAGCTGTGCATTTTGCACCTCGGGATGATTACACTGGAGGTGTCACCTTTGCTCCCTGCTTTAAAGGCTTAAATGAGACATTTTTCTCTCATTTTGCTTCGGTGTGATGGTGCATGCTGGGCACATGCTGCTTGAAGCTCCTCACTTTGTTGTGTCTTTATGATCCAGAGAAGCATCCTGCAGTGCAAAGGTTCATCCCGTTAGCACATTCAGAAGTACAGGATAAATTACGGCTCTTCTGGAGTACCCTTCCGGGCCCAGGTGAAGAAGTGCTTTTGGGTCTGTCTCTCTTTCGATTCCAGGCCAAGGAGATAAATCATTTCCCGCTGTCCCAGAGGGCTTGGACGTCCGTCCAGTAACATAAACACGGCGAACTAAACCAGCGCACTTTTTAAAAAAAAATAAAGCCTTTCCAGTTAAGTGCTTTGGTTTTACGTAAATGCTGGTTTGAGAAACCCGGGGAGGGCTCGCAGCCCACTGGGATTTGAGCACAGAGGAATGTGCACGATTTAGCTCTGACCCCCGTGGGACGCTGGTGTGTTTTCATGCTAGAGGGGTGGTGGTTCCCAGAAGGAGTCAGGGATGGGGGTTGGGGGGCAGTTCAGATGGGCCACTGTTGCCCAGGGGAGGGATTTGGAGGGAGGATGGAAAGAGATGAGAAACAGTTGTGTTGACTTGAAAAAAAGCAGGGTTCCTCACAGGAACACAGGATACGGCTGGGTCCGGGTATAAATCACGAGCGGTATTTTCAGAGCATCCCCACATGTGTGCCGGAGCAACACTGGATAAGGAGGTGCCATTTTCGTACAGTGGTTTCATATATAGGAACCTTTGTAGATCACTGGTATTTACGAGTTACCCTTTGCACACAGAGAGCTGACTAAAGCACATATTTAAGTTATAGTTTTTCACACAATGTGTGTGCATTGAGGGCAAAGTGCTTAATAAAAATGAGGCAGCAGGTGTCCCAGTAGTTGGAGGTGGCACCTCATCACTTTGCAGTCCCAACGCCCTGGGTTCAGATTTTCACTCTTGCTAGAGTACCCTGGATCGAGGTACTCGACACGGTAAAACTACACAGCAATATAAACGTGTAATCGTTGTAAAGTTGATTATTCTAACGCGGTAAGTTACCTTGGACGAAGCAGCGAGCTAGATGAAGGTTCACAAAAATAAAGGCAAACACCATTCAAGCAAAAGTCCATCAGCTGTACTAACACATTGCAGAGATGTTATGCTGAACACAAGTATCCATAAATGTCCTCTGGTCTCTATGGACTTTGCAAAGAAAAGTATGAAAGTTTTCTTCAGTCCACTGCTGCATATAGTAACTTGCATAAGCTTACATAATAATCAGATTTTCTGCTTATCTCAGTTTTTTCCCCCTTTACTGTGAAATATGGAATCAGAAGGAGGACAGTAAAGACGTATTGAGCAGAAAAGCCATTTCTCAGGTCTGCAAAGGTTGGTCTCATTCCTCGGGCTCTCCAGGGCGGAGATGTGACTTTTCGTTGCTGAATGTCAGCAGACTGGAGCAGAACGGCTGGCTTTAAACACAGCACCGGCGGGCCGCTGGAGGGGTCCGCATCGACTTACAGTCCGAGTGAGAGTCTGGGTCCCGTCAGGGCCGCTGGTGCCAGAACGAGGAAGGAAACCCGAGTTTGCAAAGCAGTAGAGCTGTCAGGGTGATGGAAACCAGCATCGCACAGCAGTGTATGATCTTTTATTTATATAATATAGACTATACCCCCCCCCCAAGTGAAAGACAGAGTTTAACATGAACCACCCAGCAGCCGCAGCTCCTTATCTCCCCAGCATTGTTGTGTTTCTCACTGAGCCATAGAGCCACCCTCATACCTTAACCATGTTGGTTAGTATGATAGTATTACCTTTTCCCAGCTGTAATGTGAACCAAATATATTTACATATATTCACTTAACGGATGCTCTTCTCAGAAGCGATATACAGCTCAAGGTATACAAAATAAGTGCTTTCCACAGGTAGGGTGACCAGAAAGGAAGTAAGAGAGCTTGGGTTTTGAACATTTGTTGAAGTTGTTCAGTCATCTAGGTGAATATGTAATAAAATACTGCCTTTTTGGGGAAAGGGGGGAAGAGCTGTGTATCGGCCGAGTATAGGTATGCGCCGTGTAACAACGGGTCGGTCAACGAAGGGCCTCATATACAACGGTGGTCCCATAATATTATATACAGTACATAATACTTGATAATGATAACTATGTTACTGGTTTATGTATTTAATATTCTGTACTTTTTATCATTATTTTAGAATATCTCCACTTCTATCCCCGTTTTTTAAGTGACACAAACCCGTACTAAGCCTTGTGGAATGCCTGCTGGGGCAGGAAGGCAGCCATGCAGAACCAGCTGGTAAGAACTACCCGATGTATGAACCATTTTAGTTTGATCCTTTGCTAACAAGCTGTTCTAGTGAGGAAAGGAGGTTGAGGCCTGGTGGCTGACTGTGGCAAATAGATAAGAAAGGTTGAGGAAAAGTAAGAGCTGAGGAGACTGAGGATTTTCCATCTAATAAAGCTCCTTTCATAGTCACCGTTGAACCAGTTACCCTCACGAAATAAATAAGGCGGACCAATTGCGGCTACAAGGCAGCACGATTCCGCTGTATTCTTCCAACGATTGTCGGCGGTTATAAAAGCATTCCTCCTTTTTTTGGAAGCCTGCAGGATGCAGTGCCATCTTGGGCCGTGACATTTGAGCGCTGAAGAGGAACCGGCTGTGAATGACGTAAAGACGCCATGGTTGCAATTACATTTTCCAAGGCTGTGTCACAAATGATAACTGTAGACTTGGAGCGGAAGAAAAATATATTAAAAGCTTAAAACTAATTGGCGGGCAGGAGATGGACTTGTAATTCTGCATGTCGATCATCGCATGCCTCTGTATTAATGCATGGCTAACACTGCGATTCTCTGCCCCCCCACCCCCTGTCTTTAACTACATGGAAACAGCTTAATGCCTGTACAAGATATTCACACGATACCCCCTTGAAAAATCCCGTGGCACTTTAAATGGCAAGTTTTAAGGGATGAATCCGGGTATTCTTTTGGCGGAACACAGGCCCGATATTTAGCCGTCATCGTCCGACAGCGCTGACTGTGAAAAGCGCATTATCAGAAGAAAAAGCCCCCGGCAGACGTAATTGAGTACGATCCCTTTTAAATATTTTTCACAGCTGACTGACTGCAGTCCAAACAGCACGGCGGAGCGCCGGATGGCACAATGAAGCCCTTTTTGTGCGTACGCGTGCGCGCGCGCTCGTGTGTCTCCACCAATACATGCGCTGGAAATAAAACCCCATTCATCTCTGCCAGCTTCCACAATCGACAGTGCTAATTTCATAAATGCTCATGATGCGCGTGTCCAGCGGCTCCCCGCTCGGCTCCACCCCGCCTCTTCTTCACGCTTCCCGACGCTCTCGCACAAGTCGAAGCCTCGAGTTTCAGTGTTTGCGGAAATGAAATGCGCAACAAGCACGTCCTGCTGGTTT
Organism: Heterotis niloticus; assembly: GCA_018136845.1. NCBI lineage: Eukaryota > Metazoa > Chordata > Actinopteri > Osteoglossiformes > Osteoglossidae > Heterotis > Heterotis niloticus. The sequence continues at coordinate 10,472,035 of CM030889.1, forward strand.
TAATTTAGCTTCCCTTCAGCACAGAAAGAGAAACACCATCCCTGCCGGGTAGATAAACTGCACGCGACGTTAAATGAACAGCAGACACTTACCGGGCGCGCGCTATACATCGATCGGTTATCGATTTCCTCTCTTTTTAATGTTGCGGTCCAGCGCAGTTTTTAATCTATTTATTTATTTGTTTTTTTATCCAAAAGTACTGCCCTTGACACACGCCTTGGAGCCTGCTGTAATTTTGCTGAGGGATGTACATTAATACGACCCGTGACATTTATTTTGCTGCACGTCTGGCCCAGGTGTTATTGCGTGCAGTTTGGACGTAATGTGCTGTCTGCGAGCAGCCGCCGCTTTCTGCTCGAGCTCCAAATGCCACCGCAGTTTCTGTGCCACCTTGTCACTGCGCGTCCCAGTATGGAGCTGGAAAGTGCCATTGAGTCATTTCTGACTCCTGGGTGACCACTGGCTCGGTTTTCGAGCCAAGGAGGAACAGAAGCGGTTTGCCGTTGCCTTCTTCTGGCGTATTTTTTCCTTAGAGGGGTGCAAACGTGGAGGAGAAAGTGCAAACCCTGCACACACCCTCAAGCTGGACTTGAACCCCCACCTCAGGCAAGAAGCCTAGGAGCTGTGAGGTACCAGCTTACTGCGTCACCACATCCCCCCACGGCCCAGTATAGCGCACTATTATTCTGCACGGTGGCAGGTGGCCATTTCTGCACCCGGGCAGCGAGCGGCTGGGATGTTCGCAAATGAGTGACGGGCAGCTCTCTCTCGCCCGCTCATTCCCATTCTCATTTGTTTTTGTTGTCTCTGCTATATCAAGATTTACACTCAGTTGTCGCCCGTACAGCTGTGGTCGTGGTTGGTTGCGGCTGGTGATATTTGAACGGCTTTGAGAGGGACTGCGTGCTGTGAGTTTCGCTTTTACTGGGCAAAATGTGACAGTTTCTGTGTGCAAGTGCCGTGACAGGAACAACTCTGGTGACAAGAAGAGACAAACACTTGTACCCTCTAAGTTTTTTTTTGGACAGCAGGTGGTGCAGTGGTTAACTCGGTCACCGGTCAACCAAAGGGCATTTACATCTATTTGTCTGACTTCGGTGTTAGGGTACTTGTGGTCATTTTCCCCACTTATAGAGCCGGGTCATTTGTAACTGTATAAATACCTTGCTCAAGGGTCCTACAGCAGGCGGTGGCATTCAAACATAGTTTCTTTGAGTGCAGCGTGACAGCTCTAACCACTACGCCACCTGCTGCCCCATCTTGAGCAGCATTTGGAGCCAGCCTTTGGGTGGGAAAGTAGCTGTACTGTAACACACAGGAGGCATCTGAGGTTCGACCGGCTGTGTGGCTCAGGCGGAATCACTTTCTCTGAGGCCAATTCAACGGAAAAATCTTTTCATTACTGTGCCTCCTGGCTGGTTAACTGTTGCCCGCATATGAGTCACAGGACAAGGGAACATTTTTGGTTTGTTTGTTTGTCGCACCTCTGTACTCTGTGGTGAATGTGACACAAGGGGGTTGTGAGGTCAGGAGATTTGTGTGATATTCTGTGTAATGTATGATTGTGTGTGCGCGCGCGCGTGTGTGTGTGTGTGTGTTATATATATAATGTATGTACAGTGGTAAATGGGCCGAAGTTGTTTTGACCAACTGTTCTGTTTCGAACGGGAGGTGGAAAGGGATCGGTTGGAATTTCCCCCCCTTCGAGCACTCTTTCTGAACATCAGAAACTGGAGGATTTTGTTTACAAGCCGAAATGCTGGATGACCACCCAGTAGGTTAACACGGTCTGAAAAATGCCTTTTGGTGGCGAGAAATCAATCATGTTGAAGCTGGAGTTCTTTGGGTAAAATAATTAAAGGTGCCTCAGTTCACCTCTGTACCTGTTTCTTGGTTTGTGTGTTGAATGTGAAATTGAGTTGGGTTTGACCTGCCAAAGTATCCCCATGGGTCTCTTCTATTCATCTCCCCCAACTGGCTTCTTATAGTTGCCTGTATAAAGTCCAACACTCTGGTTACAGTCAACAAGGCGGTCAAAAGATCTGATCCCTCATACCTGGTCCCTTCCTACAGCTTAGCAAGAAAGCTGCGCTTCCCCCCCTTTGACCGCTTGGTGACCACAACCCAAAATCAAAAAGTCTACAGATTTTCACTTTTGTCCCCAGTGTGGTGGAATGAGCTCCCTCTGTCCCTCAGAGCTGCTAAGTCTTTCCCAACATTCCAGAAGGATCACAAACCCATGTCTTTCACAACCATTTCTTTCCAGATCTGCTGACAGCTACTTAAATGAGTCCAACACCATCTGCTATGGTTATCTACGTATTTCCTGTTTGAATGTCACTTCTAAAGGCAGTTACTTCAAGGATGTGAGCCAACAATGTGGTGGCATCAGACAAACTGTGCTTTGGTCATCCTGTGACTGAGTCTACAGCTCTTCATCTGCTAATGAACTATAATGTTTCAGAGTCGTGCGTAAATTTGGATAAATGAAAAGGGCCGTTCCTCTTCTCCCAAGGTGACTGCTTCAGGGTGTGTGGAGGCTGTGGACACGCCCAGGCCACGTTCTGATTTCTCAGGCAACCCTGTGCCTTTATGAGGACAAGCTGTAGAGCAGATAACCCTGCAGTGTTCTAGGTGAAGCTCCAGGTTTGAGTTTTGCCCACTGGCCTCTTTTGTTATGACCAAAGTTGACCTTGATCTCTTCCTAGGCTCCCCGCTCTTCCCAGAATGGCCCGTGTCTCCCACACCACCGCATGCTTCATTTCATTACACCGTGTCACCTCCCTAAATGTATTTATCCTGATGCGTTTTTCCGGGAGCGGCAGTGAGGTGCCTGGCGCTCGGTTACCCCTCGGGGGCGACAGCAACGGAGAAGCGGAGGCGTAAAACGTCGCTTTGGTTTGAAAGGCCCATTTCAGGGGTGATCTATTCCCCTTCCAGCAGGTGTTGTCTGTGACCAGCCGAGCGAGAGAAGGATGTCAGAAGGAGAAAAATAGAACCCGGGGCCACAGTGAACACAGCCGCTGTCCCAGGTGACACGCGGGTTTTATCCACACCACTGAAACGCTCTTCACACAGTCACGTCTTCCTCAGGCAGGTGTGTATTGAGCATATGCGGTGCTGCCTGGCACTTGAACAGGAGCGACACGGGCTGCTCTAATTAAAATCTGACTCCTGTGCCGCGGTGTGTAAAAAGCGGGCAGCCAGCGTGTGTGACGGGTGGCATGGACACGAAGCGTAACACCTCAGCAGAGTTGCTTTCAGGTCCGCTTGTCCATCGAACCTCGGAGACGCGTGACATCATAGCTTTTGTGTGGATCTATACCTTCAGTGCTGACTGTGCCTTGGTGCGAAATTGTGTGTGTGTGTGTGAGTGAGGCAGAGAGCGAACCCATTTGGCATACTGCCTTCCTTCTTGATGTTCACCTGCCAGCAGTGGACCGGGTGTTCGCACATCCGCTTTCCTCCCTGTTTATGTGGCCTGCGGGTCATTGGCTAAGTTTCTGAATATAAATCTGTAGGTGCGCTGCTTGTCTTATGAAGAAAGCCAGGCTTTTTTTGGGTTGCCAATGAAATTATTTTGGGATGCGAGATTCAGAAGGAGATAAACAAACAATCAGTCTGTCTTTTGGGTAACTGTTTGTTCTCTTCATTTCAAGTCTTAGAAAGTAGGGCAATGAGAGCAGGATATCAGGTGCATTTACAGTACGTTGTTTAAATGAACGCAGCTGGAAGATGTAGAGATGCCTCCTACACCTTCTGTACCTTTTTAGGTTCATTGCCTCCTCCCATAGGTTCGCCACTACCTTTCGCGGGCACCTTCTGTACATCCGTTGACCTTTTCTGTGGGCGCTTTTTATATAAAAGTACTAGAGAGCCTTCTTCAGCTCATAAAGGGCTTGCACGGGTTGTCTCTGAAGGTTCAAGGAAGCCTTCTGTGGGTGCCGATGTTGGCTACAGGCATCTGTGTGTGGTTACTACAGGTTTTCACTCCTCTTTTGCGCCAGGAAAGAGCTCATTTCCAAAGATGTTAGTGATGAGGCTTCAGTGTCTTGAAATCCAGCTCTGTGGAGAAACCAGTGGAGCATTTCAGAGCTACTGCTCTTCTGAAATTCTTTCTCCAAAATTCTTTTCCCTCTTTATTGTTTAGGGCCAGTGAGAACATTCTAGTCTTTGTGTTGGCCTGACCTCCATCGTTGTAGGCTCCCCCGTCCTGCCTTCCCCCTCCAAGCTCTTCTGAGGCATTTCCTCTGGTGAACTTTGACCCAGAGCAAAATGTCCTTTGTGTCCTGCAACTGAGAGCGCACGTCAACTCTCCAGTGCCCCACAAAGGAGCTACTAATAGATTTGGCTGCCAGGCAAACTCCTTGTCATCCTGCTTCTCCCATTTTGTTCTTTTCACCTTTGCATTATTGAGCTTCCAGTGATATGCAAATGCTGTCCCATCTAGAATATCTGCTCCCCCACCATTCTCCTGGTTATAATGAAGACTAATACTTTGGTTCTCGGGCCTTGTTCGATGTGACTTATGGAACGCTTTGCTAGGTGGAACAGGACAAGGTGAGGCCTCCGTCACGGCTGCTGCTTCACAGGTTGATCTATAGAACATCGTTCATGAACGGCAACACTTTCAAGCAGTTCCCTAGCAACCGCTGCAACCGGCATTACCGTCCACCGAGGCACTCTGTTGCTAAGATACAGGGCCCAAGACGAGCCAGAGAAGTTGACTTCCATACTGGAGCAAAGCCTGGTCTGGGATGATAATTCGTGTGGGTCAATGTGTGGGACAAACCCACGCCATACTGACTTTCAATACGTTCCACGCGAGTTTTACCTGTGGACAAACAGCAAGGCATAGAGTGTGTAGTACTCAGCATTTTGAGTTACTCTTGAGTACGCGGGGTCCTGCGCAATGCAAAACTGCTTTAACAGCTTGTAAAAATGTACATCTTTGCCTAAGGTTATTCATTCAGGGCTGTGACACTGTCGCTCATTACGCAGCCATTGTACTTCCATGCGCATCCTGCCCGCCCGCAACCTTGACAAAGACGCTACAGCAAGCACAACCACACATGAGTGTAGTCTTGCCCACATAAGTGGCTCCTGGCTGTTACCAATTCCAGTCATCAACACAAAAACAACAAAGTAACCATGGAATAAACTCATGGGAACATTTAAGGAGTTTGAGCTGAGCATAAGGCAACGCAGGAGAACTGCCTCCAGCTTCCTGTCATTTGACAAGGTCAACCAATCACATTCGCCGGCTAACGTATGGGACACGCCCACCTGTCCTTCAGGTCGCTTCTGCACAAATACGGCAATAAAACCGAAATTCTTCAAATCTGAACCGCTCTTTTTTTCTTTTCCATGAGAAAGAAGTATAATTCAGTCCTCATGACGGGAAAGTAATTTCACCAAACAAATTAATTCCTTTATTTGAGAAGTGAGAATACTTTCAAATGATGTAAATTTGCTTGGGGGGGGGGGGGGGGGTCTTAAAAGGCCCAGATGTGAAGATACGTTCCTGTTTTCCGTGGCTTTTCACGTCTACCTGTTACTGACGGTGACGTGCCAGATCTGCGCCCTTTCATCAGGGTGATATTTGCCATCGAGGCAGCAGAAATGTCATCTGCTGAATTATCGCCGTGTTTATGTGACATTCTGTCATGCATACATTATGCACAAATCCTTTGTCTTTATTGTTTCCATCCATTATACGTATTGCTGTCAGGTGCCATTATTGTTTGCCGACGACTGCCTGTTGCCAGTTAGGCCTTGTTGTCTAATTGCAAGAGACCATCTGAGCGCACGCCGCTGCGCCCCCGGGGCCGGCGTGAAGTGTTTTGTGCTCCCGTTCTCTCTTTCGCCGGTGTCGTCCAGGCCCGAAACCGAGCTTTTTGTGGCCGCGGATTTGGCTGTCCATCAGAGCGCAGACGCAGACCTGCGGTGCAGGATTTTTTCATCTTTTTTTTTTTTTTTTCTTCTCTCAGCTGGATTGAATAAAGTTACTAAACTCAACACAAGAACTGTCACGCGTAAAAACATGAATCATTTCTTTGTTGGAACAAAAATCGCGATCAACCGTTCTTCGCTAAGTTTTGAAAGCCAAGCAGCTTGCCATAAAACAGATTACAGAAATAAACTTAGTAAAAATAAGGCACTTCAAAACTTCCGTATACAAATACGATGAAACACAAAAATTCAAACGGGTGACAGATGTTTAAAATACTCCACAAATGGCCGTATTACATATTAAAACAGGTCTTAAGTTCCACACGTAGCTATAATTTAAAGACAAGTGTCCCAGAATAGCTTGGGTTGAGAGCATCTGTTCACATTTTGGCAAAAACACAAGTTAACCTTTTATTCTGACTTTAATGCAATTTAAATACATGTTGGTATTAATAGTTTTTTTAGAATGTTATGTCATTTCCTGTGACTGGAACAGATTTTTTTCCATGCTGAGCACAAATGTTATCTTGATGTTTTTAAGCTATAACAAGCAGTGACAGATTTTAGAAAATGTAAGTCTTTCACATTCTTGGCAGTTTTTAAAGCAGTAAATTTTTACCACTGTTAAATTAGTCACTTCTTTTAAGGGTTTGAATGTCCTGCCATTTTAAAATCTGCCAGGTAGGAACTGAGTTTTGGTTTTACATTTCACATTTTGCCTGATGTGTTGTAGCTTCTACAAAAGCAAATACCCAATATCTTTTTTTTAGAATAGCACTGCGACATCTGCTTGTTTATAATGTGACTGGCGTTTTATTTTTTTCTGTTCACTTGTAGTCAATGTCCGCAAGTAACGCATTTTTAAAAGGCTTTAAAGTGCCACCCATTTGTATTTTAGTTCAACTTCTATTTCCAGATGTGGTTGTATTATAGACCCACTCTGGGTGAGGATAGGAGGAGTAAAAACTGTTCTTATTTACTTGCTTCAATGCCGTAACACAGTAAAACTGTATGTATGGGGTGTCCGTGGTGCCAAGAGCTCAAATACGTCCAAGTAACATTGCCGCAAAATATTAGAATTCATTCTTAAATCTTAGCAGCACCTCAAAATACATTTGGCGACTTATGATTTGGCGAAAATTCACGGCACTGAAATGAGTTTATAGAAACGGGCTGCAGTGACGGTACCCGGTGCAAAATCATACGTGCCGGTTGGGGGCGCTCTCACTCCCAGGCATCCGCATGTGACATTTCTGGCTCCTTTTGGGTGGCGTCTGCAGTGTCCTTCTCCACTTTAGTGTGTTTCTAAGAGCTGCACGCTTATGGTTGAATATTCATGATGTACTTCTGTCCGCCGTTTGTTATCCTTACGTCTCGTATCGGCAAACTTTTGATGGGTTTAGCATTTTTGAAGTCAATGTCATTTGCCGGGGTTTAATGAAATTGCCCGAAGTTGGTGCGCGCAGTCCGTTTTGATCAGCGCTGCGTCCTTCTCCTCATTTTCGCCTCCTGTTGGGCTGCCTGAGTCATCCAAAGTCCTCGTTGTTGCTAAATCTGGTAGGTCTGTTGGGAAACAGGGAAACACTTTCCTGCCCAACATGAAAACAGTCATGTTGGGAGAGGAAAAAACTTTTGGGTCCGTATGAGCTGAAAAGAACACGTTCTAGTTGTTCTGCAGCAATGTTCCTCAGGAGACATCCTGGGCAGTTCCAAGATTGAGGTGCACATGTTGCCCCCGCTGCTGCTGGTAGGACCATCCTTTGAGCCAGCACATAGAAAACCAATGCCTAAAGGCTAATATTTTATTTTTTTATTCATTATTGGCAGAGGCTCTTGTTTTTTTTATGAAACAACAGCAGGGATTCAATTTGGTGCCACAACCCCACGACCCTCGGCACCCTTGAGCCTGGCACTCGGGCACATGACAGGCCGTGTCCGGAGCAGATGTGGCAGGTCCACCGAAAGATCTTTAGTTGGGCAACAAAGACACAACGGGCACGTCGAGGGCTCGGCTCACATCTGTGACGCCCTGCTGCGAGGGTCCCTTTCGGGGCACCTGCCTTTGCTGCACTTTCCTCATGTATTTTTAACAACAGACCATTGTAAACTGTGAGTATGGGCAACTCCACACTGGCACTGTTTTATTAGCCAGATTTGCGGCCCTCGGCTTTGTGTATTCCTTTCTTTCTCTCCGTAACAACCAATTTGTTCCGAGAAGCAAGCAATGTTTCTGTCATAATTGCAGCCTAGAGAGAGAGGGGACTTTGGGCAACGGCAGGAAGTAGAGGGACAGCGGCCCTCCTCCACCCAGATGCCAGCATATCTCACTCGAGGCCAACAGACACCCAGAGAGGACGTGTTGTAGGTGGTGTTTACCCTGATTTGGAGCAGCACGGTGCACTTCCTTACCCCCAACAGTGTTACCCAGAATCCACTCATTTTCAGCGAGGGGGTACGTCTACCACGGCTGAGCTCCTTCTCCGTTTTTGATCCCCCATCCAGATCGAGGTGCGTGGGTGGGGGGGCTCTCCCATCTGCTGCATGCCGATGCCTCCATTTGGGCTTGGTCAGCAGTCTGAGGGACGCGCCTTTAGGAGGCAGCATGAGAAGAGGCAGAACAGGTGACCCATGACCCCAGACTACGCTGTCAGCGCTGTGTGCATCTTGTCACAGGAAACTGCGATTCACACTGACGATGTAAAGGACTTGTAGCTTTGGGATTAATGTTGTACTTAAAGTGGGCCGTAAATAACGCTGAGAAAAGCCAGTAACTGTCATTTTGTGGAAGGTAACATCCACCATTTACTCCTGCCACTGGGAAGAAGAACCAGAGATGTGGTTTTGGAAGGCTTCTCTCCTCCCTTCCCTATATGTGTAATTAATATTGTGTGATCATTTAATGCCTCTTACTTAGCAGCATCATTATGAGGAGCTCATACCACTCCAAACAGGAGGATTCCCCCCCGCGTCCCATCATCCCACGACGTCCTTCGGGAACTCCTCACGTGCTGTTGTTCAGCAGCGTTTATCATTTAAATTTTGCTGCTTCCTCAAAGATGTTTACACCCGTGCTTTGTGAACAATTTTGGCGTCTTTGCCAGAATGGTGGCTGTTGCCATAGCGACGAGGCGCTTACGTGGGGAAAAGTCGCGGTGGAAGTGGGCGTTTGAATCCTCTATTTAACACAAGGGCCGGGGATGCCGTTCGACGTGCTTGACTGAGAGGAGAAAAACACATGTACTCATGTGAAGGAGACACAACAACTTTTGAGAAAACGGAGGGAACAGAAAGGCTACGGCCCCGCCCTTCATCCATTCATTAATTTGCCTAAATGGCTTATAGTTGTCAGGTCTTTTAACTGTACTACGGTTCCATGGTCACCATGCAGGTAGTCAAGGCTCCTGACACTGGAGCACGATGCCATTTATGATGTCAGATCTGTGACTTCAAGTCCATATTTAGCTGTAGCACCATAGACCAAGGCACTCATCCTGAATTGATACCATAAGCATTACCCTCCTATATATTGATGGTGAATCGCTGTAAAGCTTTCTAATACCGTACGTCACTTTGGATAAATTGGTCAGGTAAATTCAACTACAGTTCATCCACACGTGACTAGACTTCAGGTGACCGGATATGAGAAGGACTGGAGGAATGGAGAGCACCACAATATTGTTTCTGAAATGCTTTCCAGAATTAAAAACACAAAGAGGCACACGGTTTAAAAAGCGGTTTTATTTAAGTATTTCATGTGATGCGCAAGCATGAAACTGAGTATGAGATAAATTATTAAAGGCTCCAGGCTGCTGCGACCAAGACCTGGATGAAGTGGTTACCAATAACGGATGGATGGATAATTTATTAAATGCAGTATTTCTAAGGAGCAATCATATTGCATTGTCTTGTGTTGTGTTTCATTAAAATAATTTATTCTGTTGACATGAACAAAATGACCACAGTGTCAAAATGGACAGAAGGGTGAAAAAATCATGTACAGTAACATTGGAATGACTGCTTATTTGCGTGAGTGGGCCTCCCCCCCCCCCCATTAGTCCAATTATTTGAGGATGAATCGATTCTGCCCCCACAAAGCAGGGCGTTGTGCGAAATATTGACCCAAATCTATGTGATACCCAGGTTGGACACACCGTGTAGCCCTTGTTTTTGTGCATCACACAGTGCTTTGCTTTGATCTGGGCCTGCAGTGGTGGCACAGCGATGCTCAGAGCGGGATGAGCTTCCGCTAGCGGCAACACAGAAACAAATGGAAAAATAAAACTGGGGGTTTGCTAACTATACATTTCGGCCCCTGACAGGTGGCTCTGCGTGTCGCCATGAAAAGCGCTGCGTGGCAACAGCGCTGCCCCCCCCCACCAACTCTTTTAAGTTATTTTTAGCTGGATGTCTGGATATTGTCTACCATGGAGAAATTTACATTTCCGTTTTTTTATTTTTCTTTCAATTCTGTGTCGGTGATCTTCTACAGTAACAGAATATACAGTGCTTATTTTTTCCTGTGAAGAAAATTTTTGGGGTTAATTGGATATAAGTGGATCAGGTGTGGAAAAAATGGTCATAGTGGGGAAAAAAGAATAACCTCACTTAAAATGAGTTTAATTCATGTTTATATGGCTGTTTATAGGTTTATTTCCCCTGGACTCCAGCCAGCTTATTCTTTTCCACCCATTTATCACTGTTGCTTTAAATTTCCATGCACTCTACTGAGTTCCCACCTATTCTCATCTATTTCTGTCTGTTGCAGACTTGTCCGTTGCCACATGTCCCTGTCTACTGCTGTCCACTTTCATTTGTCTCTGCTCTTTCCCGTCATCTCATGCAATTTTTGTTCATTGTTGTCCTTTACCGTCCTCCTCCATCAATTCCCATTGGACTCTGCTCATTTCCATAAATCTTCATGCATTCTTGTTCTTTCGCATGTGTTGCTGCCCATGCTTTATACATTTCTGTCCATTTCTTTGTTCCTGCTTATTTTTTCTGACTCATATCCATTTTCATGAATTTAAATCTATTACTCCGCATTTAAATTCATTCTTGTCCATTTCTACCCTTTTCAGGGTGTTTTCAGTTTCCGACTTTCCATTCCCATCCATTTCCACTTGTTTGTGTCCATTCCAGTCCCTCCGCATGCAGGTGATGTGGTTAGATGTGAGCGGTATGGAAAAGCCCACTACAGTGGGGTCAGAGTGTGTGAAAAAGGTGAACGCGTGGTGGTGGACCGCTGTGCCACTGAGGGGGGTGTTCACAGGGAGCCGGACATGGCCATGCTTCTGCGTTTGAGATGGGATGTGGAGGGCACTGGGGAGCCTCCCTCCCTTCACCTCGTCCCGCTTAAAATAACACAAACAGAGAAGAAGTCAAGCAAGAGACCCATGCAGACATGCACCACACGTCCAAATGAAGCGGGACTCTAAAAACCAAACTCCAAGGGCGGAACTGTCTTCCAGCTGCTGTGTTGACTCGCAGTTGACAGCCTGAAGTACGTTTGTAAACGTTTATGAAAATGTGGCAGACCTCATAAACCACGTTCCACAGAACTGTTACTGTCCTCTGTGTTTTCAGTAGTCACCCTGAAAGACTTTTTAAATTATTATTATTATTATTATTATTATTATTATTATTATTTAGATTTGAATTTGTTTATGTCCCCGGTAGCACCACTGGTGACTCAAGTGACCTGTTGATTTGTGGTCCGGATTCTTTTCTTTGCTGTTGAGATGTTCATTCATTTATTTGATATTTTTCTCCAAAGTGATTTAAAGCTTTAAGCTACTTACACTGATCTACCCGTTTATACAGGGTAATTTTTACAGTAGCAGTCCAAGGTGAGTACCATCTTCAAGGGTACTACAGCAGAAGGAGAGCTCTGAAGGTGGATCCTGTAGATTGTAAGGTGGTGGCTCTAATCACTGCACTACCTACTGGTCCAGGTGGTTTGCTGGTCCTCATAGGGTGCATTGGTTAGACCACAGTGAAAGTAGATTTTATCGCTCATCCTTAAGCTTCCCTTAAAGTGAGGGGCCACTGTGCTGTCCGTGTTGGACATCTGCACACTGTTGCCGTGGGATGATGAGTAACTACTAAACCCAAAAGCCTGGCAAGTGTCACCGTGGGACGCCGGATGCAGGTTGAACCCGTGGCAGTGCCTGCGCTCGTTCTGTCTGTGTTTCCAACTCTGTCTCTCTGACCTTTGGTCCACCTGTGTTTGTTTAACATGGGGTAGCGTCCCCCACCGAGCCTGGCTCGGGCCGCCCTGCTGAAAGGGCGCTTCTTATTCCCCTCCTATTAATACTAGTGTGCTGAAAGATACGGTTGCAGTCTATTATCTCATGTTTGCTTTGCTTATCTGATGCCCGCGGCCACCGCCGTCTTCTGTGTGTCAAACACGGAACGATTATTTAGCCAGCAAGGATGCCATGTAACTGACATCTTGTTTAATTTTGGGCTTTAACCTCCCGGGGACCCCACATTGTCCCATTTATTTTTGCCCGTGTAATTTTGGCGTCTGACAACTTGTTGACATTACGCTGTCTCGCACCCGGCCTACATCTGAAGTGGGTTCACAGCGATGAATAAGCAGGAACGCAGGTTTCGGGACGCGTTGATGTTGTGTGGCTGGAATTGTGGTGAAGAACCACCTTTAAACTAATGGTTTTTTTAAATGTTTTACTTCACAAACACTTAGAGGGCGGTAGCTTATATTTATAGCCTGCCTCTTCAGGTTCTGTGTGTGTGTGTGTGTGTCAGGGTACCAGCTTGAGTTACGAATGATTTACAAAGTTATAAAGGTACATTTCTTTGCTGCAGTTTAGTTTAAATTGCATTTTTTCCCTCACCCGTTTTCTAAAATTTGTTAGTTGGAGCTCAAAACCTGCATTTCCACCTGCAGTCATTAGTTGGCAGCAAAGTGCACTCGAGCAGCTGGAAGTTTTCGTTTCCGTGTCCCCGATCAATAGCAAGATCGACATCTTGCCTTGTGGTATCAGTTGGTCTGCTGTTGGGATTGATTAGGAGGATGTGGAAAGGATGTGGAATTGTTTCCATTTTTCGTAAAATGAGTTTTAATTTTATGTCTGAAGATAATGGAAAATAAATGTTTTGCAGGGTATTTTTTTTAATTCATCATATTATTAGCCACAGATTTTGCAAAACCTCATAACAAAATAAACTGAGGGATGATTACAATGCTTGAAGAGGAGAAAAATGTGATGGTTCTCCCCTTATTGACATGTGTTGGGTTCATGTCAGTCGGTATCAGCTAACTATTATGTACTAAATTTTGAATTACTGCATTAAATAAAAGATAGTGGGTGTTAATGCTGGTGTTGTCAGTATAGATTTCTGTATTAAAGGTGCTACAAATTTTGAATGAATTGAGGAAAGCAGAGTCCACTTGCAGTGTAACTTAGTGCATCCTTGGTAATAACACATAGCTTATAGATAATGTCCATGTACTGCAGAAGTGTTTTACTGGGAAATGAACAGAATCTGGATGGCTGGGGGAGCAGAAAAGAACACCGGAGCTTCTGAAAAATGGTGGCGCACAAGAATAATTCCCATTTCTCTTAAGAGGAGAAGGTCAAAGTGCCGGTAGCTACTGGGTACCGCTGAGTCCTGGCTCGCTTGGACCGCTGGATGGCTGTATTACTAAGCTTTCACTGATTCTGACATAGTGCCAAATTAAGTTACAAACTTCTGCGCCTCATTTTGTTTTTAAATTGGCAAGCTGACATACAGCATGGTCTGTATCGTGAATAAAAGTTGTCAGATGGTAGATGTTTGGAAGATGGCTTCAGACTTCTGCTCTCAAGTGTATATGTGGTAGTTAGAACTTCCACCTTCGGATATTTTGGATTCAAATGCCACCTCCTGCTGAAGTACCTTTTCAAGGTATTTACCTTGAACTGGCAGAGTAAAAATTACCCTGTTATTAAAATTGGTAAACTGATCTAAGTAGTGTGTGAAACCTCACAATGGAGAAATATGTCTTCTTGATGAAGAACTGAGTGGTACAGGAAGTGGTCAAATGCACTTGAAGAGGGGACAGAGTAGAGTATCATGCAGATGTCTGTCCTGGGCTCCTCTTGCAGCATCCCCACCAGCTTGTGGTCAAGACCCTTTGGGAATCTGGATGGGAACATCGATTTGTTTACATTTTTTCGCATGTCGGCACACCCTCCCCGGTGACAGTAATCGAACAGCGAGTTCGTGCCTGGCGAAAGAAATCCATCAGGAGCAGCACCGAGGTCTGGGGGAAACTTTGACTGGCTGGGGAGGCTGTGCAATGGTAGCAGCAGATCCCAGTCCTGATGACACACAGGTGTGGGGGGAATCTGTATGTATGTAGTTCCCTGTGTCAGAGTGTGTCAGATGCACTTTATCAAGGTGAGAAAGCATCCCATACGCGATACCCCAGTCCTCCCGATAGCCTTTTCCATCATTCTTCGAGTTTCTGGGTGCAGTGCTGATGCGGGGGCGCTCTTGCTCCACATTGATGGCCCACTTGCTGCGCTCCTCCATGGTGTAAAATGACCTTTGGAGATGCTGCTGGCTGTAGGTAATTTATCCAGTTTTACAGCTGGGTAATTTTTACTGTATCAGTTGAGGGTAAGGACCTTGCTCAAGGGTACTACAGCAGGATGTGGGATTCGAACCCCTGTCCTTCCAGTCTAACCACTAGGTTACCTGACTAATTCAATTTACTGTGAAAATGGTAATGAAACAACAGGCTGCCTCTGTAGTTTGACATTGATCAGATGGATCATTAAACACAGATGAGTCAATTAAAGATCCGTTCGAGCGAAAGACCGGGGTGGCGGGGGGGCGGCCACGCCTCTGCTTTCCAGTTCGCTTTTTTTTTTTTTTTTGCCATTGGTGCTTTGTTTCCTCTGGAGCGGTGGCTTCACTTGAAAGAAGAATGCTAATAAAAGACCCAAATGGACTTTGCAAGTTTGAAAAGCATCCCCAGCGCGTCGATCGCCTGTCAGGTCTTCTGACAGACAAATCACTCTTAATCCTACCCTGGGTGGGGGGGATTTCAGCGGGACACACGGCAGGCAGCCTCGTTCGCCCCCTGACCCGCTCGTCACACCGCTCGCCTTCGATGGTCGGACCCCAGCGAGTACCGCAGAACCAAAGTCACCTTTTCACCTTTCTTCATGGTGACTGCGCAGCACTGATGGGAGCTTCAGTTAGCAAACCCGTGCTGGCCGGGCGAGGAAATGGGCCAGGATAAATGGCAGCGGAATGGAGGGTCTTTCCGTGTTGCATTTGCCCAACCACACGGAAAAGCGACGCTGTTAACCACAGCTCGGTCATCGTCGGTCATCGGCACGTGATAGGGAGTTGTATACAAATGAGTGTAAAAATTAGTTTTCCGCCTTTTTCCAAAAAAACTTGGAGAGTAACTCGGCGTAATATAAACTGGCAGATTGCTTCATTTCAACATTTGGCGTGATTTCCTTGCATATCTAGTAGCAAAAAAGGTTGCAATATAAATGGCGTTGTTGTAAGGAAGCGTCGTAAACATTCCAGCGTGGCGCTACGATCATTGCTTATTCATATTTTTTCCCTGAATGGCTGTTTAATCAGTAAAATGAAACCCAAACTGTTAAATAAATGCATAAATAAATGAATAAATAAATATTTCTGTTAATTTCCAAGCATGCGGTGCTTAACACGAGTTAAATGAAACATTTATATTTGCATGTAAGACTGCCACAGTCATCTCTCAGTTCACGAATGCTTGATTTACGAAACCTCGCCCACGATGAAGTCGCATTTGGTGCCGCCATTTCGATCTATGAACGTTTCCGCCGCGATAACGCAAGCCGCGTGTGTTGCGCGACTATATAGGAAATATATTTATGAACGTTTATAAAGGAAAAACCCCTTTTCTGAATCTCTTGCCACGCTTGTGCTGTTTTTTTATGCAGTAATAACTGTGCAAATCAAACACAAAACTTTCCCTCTAAAACAGGAACATTTCACACACTCAGCGGGTACATAATCGACCACCACCTCCGGTTTATATTACTGTGTCCCCACTGAGTTCCGCCTGACGTCTAAGATTAATATTGCTGTTTTAGAGTCTCGTTTCTCGGGGTGATGCTGGTTTGAATCCCGGTCCTTGCAGTCCAATCAGTTTTACAACCACTCTCCCCCCTCCCAAAAAAAAAAAAAAAAATTACACAACATTAACATAAAACCAATACAGAAAATTGAGATGGAACCCCCCGACTGGTTCAGCTTTAAAAATATTCAGAAACCCACCATCTCAGCCCATCCCCCCGTAGGCAAACTGCCACATCTCCTTCCGTTTTTCCTGTTCTGGGAAATCTTCAGTTATCCCACAAAGACTTTGCCTACATCTGTTTGTGGGGTGTATTTTCTGCCATGCCCCCCACCCACTACCAAATGCCCACCTTCCGATGCTCACAATTGTCCACACCCTCTTGTAGTCCTAACCCCCTCCTTTGGTTCCAGCTCTTACATGCAATTCCTTAATTCACCTCCCTTTTGCATTGCTCTCCCCCACAACCCCAGAAGAAGTGTGCCGCACCTAACCTCTCCCTGCAACCCAAGGAACACCTGGGAGTTTGCGACACCTTAAACCCGTACGTCCGGGCCTGCGCTGAGGTCCTTCACCCCTCTGCAGGCTGCGCCAATCCATCCCATCACCGGGACCCCCCCCCCCCCTTTATAGGCAGTAACATTGGTTGCTGTGTTGTCAGTTCATAACTGTGTTCCAGTTTATTTGAGGAGGGCAAATTTCTCTCACCGTCACCTTCTTCCATTCACCACAAAGTGCAGCACAGACACAAACCCTTCGTTGCCCTTGAATGCCCCCAAGCTATGATATATAAACACGATTTTTACAAATTATTTTTCAATGACCTGTCAATCTGACCAGATGACCAGAAAGGCGGAGCACGTCCAGATCTGAATTGACTGTTATTTTTAAACATTATGTGACTACGGTTTAAGTTTATCTCACTCCTTTCTCCAAGGCAACTTGGTGTTAAATAAATTTAAAGTGTTTTATACATTTACACAGCAGAGTAATTCTTACTGTGCCTGTTTATAGTAAGAATTTTGCTCAAGGGAACCTGGTACCTTCAGGTTGGAAGGTGATGCTGGAAGCAGGGCAGTCCTGGCACGGGATGAATGCTCTGCGAAGAGGAGTAAAGTAGAAAGAACGCAGTCCAGGTATCCTCAATCGCTGCACTTTTGTCACTCGGGCCACGGAAACAGGAACTTTCTCTGTTAGCAGGAAGCCGATCAATTTCAGCAGCGGAAGGTTCCGGTCACTGGGTTTCTCAAGAGGTTGATATCGCATGAGTTCAGCTTGAAGTTGGCTTTGGCAGCAGGTGTTGTGAGCGTTCGCCTTTGTTGTTTACGCTCCATTTAATTTGTTCTTCAAAAGTGTGGAGGTATCTGTCACATTTCGTGCAGCGGATGCTGGTGGCGTCGCTCTCCGTGATCCGCAGCGCTAGTCGGCTACGATTACGATGTGCACTCGGCGTGACGAGAGGACCGCTGTCAAAGCCCGATGGCGGCATGATGAGTAAGAGAACCCACATGTCGCTGTTCATAAACATCATCGGGGCTGCAGCCGAATCTGTCAGGAGCAAAATGCCACGTTTATTTGTATTTTTTTTTTCCTCTACGTTTGCCGTATTTGGCGATGATTTGCTGTGGGATGTTGGCAGACACCGAGGTCCCTCTGGATGACATGTGGCCTTAATGATGTTTCTGCCGACACGGTTTACAGCACTTCACTTTGTTCCAGATGGAGCCGCACACTTTCGAACCTGTTGCTGCCGCGGAAGGAACACGTGGCAGCCAGAGCGGCCAGGCCCGTTCGCGCTCCGTGCTTCCCTCCGGTTTTTTCGTACCGTTTAACTGAACGACAGCCGAAAAGGGCCCCCGTGAACCTTATCGCACAGTTCACTGGCGGAAGGCTGAAATCCTTCTGGAAACTTTCAAGCGGAGCCGCGTCAGTCATCAGTCCAAGAGCAGTAGCCGCAAAATAATTAAATACTGTTTTTATTATAGCTACGTTAAAAAAGAATCAGCGCGGCATATTTCACATATGGACATGGTGTGGTTCACAGACGGCGCTTTTTCTTAACAGCTCTTGCAGCTTTTGCCGATCATTAAATCGTTTTTTTTTTTTCCTCCCCAATCCACTCTCTTACTGCGTTGCACTATCTTGAAACCAATAAACAATGAATTTATTTGAAAAGGCATAAATGAGCCACTAGTCATAGTTAAAAAATAAATAAATAAATAATAGAATTCGCAAGAAAAGGATAAAGGATGCACTAGCTTCTCCACTTATAAGCACAATCCTTGTTTTTGTTTGTACTGTAACTCCAAAATGACTTTGCTACTAAGCTACAATCAGAAAAAGGTAAATATTTGTTTGCTGGTTAGAGTCTGTTAAGATTTTCTATATACAGTAAATGTATGCAAAAATGTACTTTGCAATACTATATTTTTAGGGTCTGTACTGCCACAACCCTAGTTAGGATAATGTGATTCATGACAATGGATGGATGGATGGGTGGATGATGGACTTTACTACATTATTATTTTTATTAAATTACTTTAAAATGGTGGAAAATAAAAAGGTTTCATGTCCATGAACTCGTCATCAATACTTGCCGACCGATTCGTCTCCTTAACACGTGCAACATTTCTCATCTTGTTATTGATCGCCAGACATGAGCTGTGAACACTGTAGGAATGAGCCGAATTAAGAGCAGCCCTCATTCCTCTTCCGTTTGTGTGCTCCTTACTGCCATCTGTCGGCTGGCGGGGAAAACGCGGGTTGCGCTTGCGTCGCCTCGCGCTCGCATTTTGGAAAGTAGGCGAAGAAATTTAAATTAAGCTGGAAAATGTTAGCGACTTCAGACATCTGTAACTTGATCGTTTGTACTGCGAAAAGCGCGGACTTTTTCTTCTACGTCCCACTCTCTCTGCTCCCACTTAAGACATTCATTAAACCCAGCAGGTCCTCGGAATTTGGAGCTGAACCGATTTCTTGTGAACTTGGGACTTTGCATAAACATTGCTCAAAAATTTGATTATCAGCCCTGGAAGTGTCTTGAGAAATTATGCAAGCTTAATAAGAAGGGCTGAGACACTAATCCAGGCTGCAGAAAAGCTGGGCTAAATTATGGCTGCAGTTATGCAACTTGGCACAAATTTTTGTCATTAAAGGTACTGTTGGCTAAATTTGTAGTTTGCCTTTCAGGGATGCAAAACAAAATGCACAGTTAAGTCCGGCTTCAGACAAGCAGCTTAATGGCCGCTCGCCTCCGCCATGATTAATTGACTTCTGCAAGAGTGTGACACCTATTCCTGAAATGAGTGTGTTTAATCCTTTCACCTGTCTCTCCCACCCGGGGCACACATCTTCACGAGAAGAGCTCATAAATGTCCGTGTGAGAAATGCTGTAGCCAGGATAGACTCTCTCGATGGTGAAAAAGCAAAATAAATACTGGGCTGCGGGTGTATTTATATACAGTTAGTGTTTATCTGTTCTTTTTGACAAGAGAAACAGATCCGCTTTGTGCCTCGTGGCCCCATTGCGGAGCTCCACTGTGGGGCCCTCATAGATCCCAGCACGGCTTCTCTCCCCCCTTGCTGTCGTATTGTTGCGACGTCCATACACTGTGAAAAATGAGCAAGTGACGGAACAATTGTCCAAAGTCAAATAAGACAAAAATTTAACAGTAAAATACAGTGGTGGCTACCTGAGGACAGCCTGTGACCTCTAATGGTTCCCCTGCGGTGGGTTACATCTCGACTGTGTGTCTCCGCTCCTTACACTGCAGTTGTGGGCAACAATAGGGGGCGTAGTGGTTTCAGTTCTGTCAGTCATCGTATTGCAGAAATCATGTTGCAGAAAAATTTAAGTAAAAATTAATTGTGCTGTGTAAATATGTATACTGATCTCTTATTTGATGGACACACAATGAATACACACACGTGATTTTTCTTATTTTGTTATTATTTAACACATTTTTGCCATTATGCAGTCATTTTTCTTCTTTCATGGGTATTTTATTCTATACATCTGCTTGTATCTGATGTTTTAGCAAAGAAATGAACATTTGGTGTCCCATACCAGACAGGTTTTGGCCTGGTCTCACTATTTTGTGGCTAAATCTGCTTTATTTGCCTTTAAAAGCCCCTGGAAGCAATGACTGCAAATATAAATAAATCTCGCGATCAAATGAAGATCTCGTGTCGAACATTTGTCAGCAATGCTACACAGGGCCTCAAACAGCATGGTGTCCACATGCTTCTCAGATCCAGGCAGTGATCTTGATAACGCTGACTTTTTTAAAAAAAACCTAAAAGTCCAAGAGACAAATTATCAAAATGGAAAAAAGTGCAAGAGGGAATGGCTGTAGATGGAGGGTTGAGCTAAACTGGTTAAAAATAAAAGCAAACATTAAAAGACACCATATGTCATATCTTTTTATCCAGAAAACAGTTTTTCCATGTTGAGAAATAATGAATGTCCCCCTCTAAAGAAATTTGCTTAATCGACTAAATTAACCCGCTTATGTGAGGGATGTGTATTTGCGCGCACACTGCCAGGGTGTGTTAAGGCCCGGTGTTGGGGAAAGACAAGTCATTTTTATATATAAATGACACGCCTTTTTAACATTAAATTAAAACATGACATCATGTTACATTATAAACGGACATAAATGCTAAAGATACCCTAAGATACCCCAACTTGCTCATCTACTGGCTTTGGCAGAGTTTCACCAGTAGTCGCCTGCATGGTGCTATTAGCGATGGCTGCAGAGTAGTCGGCGAGACCAACACACCTCCGAGCCCTCGCCGAGGAAGACGATCGCTGGCGTTTTCTGTCGCAATTGTGGATCACAGGCGTGTGACTAATTGCCGTGGTTACGGAGGAGAACAAACCCTTTTTCTGCACCGGGAAAATCGAATGAAAGCCGCCGTGTTTCTCATTAGCGGCCGAGTCGGGAAACTGACCGGGTCGGATGCTGGTGGCGGCCCATCCCATCGCGACGGTTCCCTCTTCTTTCAAGTTTACAAAGACCCCGATCCATCCGGCTCCGTTCAATTCGGGCTCCGGCGTCGAGACTAATTGCAGTGTTCACTTAGTCTGCGCTCGAGTTATTATTACTGCCGTGCAAGATTTGGAGTCGCTATTGCAAATAAATAAATAAACAAGCAGTAATAAGAACTTTGCTATGTTAAATTGCTTTTAATTCCTCAGAGGCTGCGATTCGGAAAATAACACGATGCGTGTCTGAGCCGACACGGTGTGGCCCGTCTCGGTTAGGCTGATTTGAGCCGCTTGGTCATTCTCACTGCCGTTCTTCTTCCGCCAGCTCTGTGATGGGCAGATCTTCACCCGTCATAGTTGGGGTTTCATCGTGAAGCGTTTGAGATGGTCAGTAGTTGCACGTTCCTCCAGTTACTTGGAAGGTTTTGTCACCGAGCGGTTATTTGCGGTCTGTACCGTCTTCCTGAGATGGACGGATCGATGGGTGCTTTATTAATATAGAGGGAGACTGCACACAAACTTCAACTTAAATGCAACAAAATGACAGGGCAGCAACACGGGAAGCACACTTTAGGTAAATTTAAGTGTGTAAGAATTAAGGAACTGCATGGGCAGCTCAGTATCGCTCGCGCGGGAGGTCGGGACTCCACCAACACTTACAGTGCGAGGTTTCTATGCTAAGCTGCTTACACTGTTTTACTCATTTATATAACAGGGTAATTGTTTACCGTGCCTTTACCAAGGGTTTGGTGGCTGTGGGAGAGACTTGAAACCAAGATGTTCTGCCTCTACGTACCACGCCTCTGCTGGTCTTGTTTTAGGGGGCGAAAGTGCTGACAAGGGGGTGCAGGCTGTGGTTTACCGCGGGTGTCTTACCCAACGGGAGGTACATTGAAATCTTTTGTTCCGCTGAGTGCTCATCTCATTCAGGGACCGCACCGTGTTTTACGTTTTCATGCATTCATCCTCATCAATGTACCACAGCGTCGCCACAACAGTAAAAACTGGTTCACGCCAATCCGAGCAAAACGCCGCGGTACGCCGTACCGCTCCCGTGTGTTTCATTACTCCCTTTTAGAGTGCCTGTCTCAGCATTAATACTTCCTGGAGGGGAAGATGAAGCAAGTGTGCAACAGAGGTGTCGAGCGTTTGAACGCGACGCTTCTCAGACGAGACTGAAACGCGGACGCCCGCCGCCTGCCGCTAATGTATTGAAATGAATGCAGCATTTCAGAGCCCTCCCATGCGCCTGCATTTCTTTGTCTCAGCCTGCGTTCAAAAGGGGGGCCGGGAGGGTGTGGCTCAGCAGGCGGAGATGTGGGCCGAGTCTGCGGCGGTGCTGGGTTTGCGTGCAGGCGATGTCTTCCAATGGGCACCGCGCTCTCCTGGAGAACACAGGTGTGTTGTCTGCGCCAGACAGGTAAACGTACCCTAGGACACCCCCCCCACACACACACACACGCGCGCACGCGCGCACTTTGCTCCCCCGACTTCTCTGTACTCCGTGTCACGGCCTTCAAACAGGGGGCTTGAGGGTTTGCTGTGGTCAAGCCCATGTTTGTGTGTGTGAGTGTGTGTAGCGGTCCTGCAGACCCAGAGAAAGTAAACAGCGGTGGAGCGCAGCGACAGAAACAAACCGCGGGATTGAAAGAGCAGGCGGCCGCTTTGTTTCCTCTCATTATCCGGCGGCTCTCAGGGGGCCCTGTTGCTAAACAGGCCTGGCAACGACGCCCCCCTCAGCTAATCCTCCACAAAGACAGGCCTTGTTCCTGCCTGTTTATATAGGATAATGGGGATGTCAGTCTGAGTGGGACGCAGCGCCTCCTGGGGAACAACCGGAAGCTGGCGGGTTGCTATCTACCAGGGATCGGCGTACTCTGTGGTTTTAGAGATTGCGCCCGAACACCTAACCGGGCGATGCGCCGCCCTGTTAATTTGTGTTTTCTGTATTTTTTATTTGGAGGGGGGAGTGCGGAAGGCTGCACGCCTCAAGGACTCTTTTCGCTGAGCTTTTAAAAGGGGATCTGCCGGACGGGCCCTTGAGGAGCCGGCCGTCATCCCTGAGGTGGGGGAATAATGGCGCTCGTATGTGCACGGGCACACGCGCGTGCACGCAGCCTTACCGTTTGTGGTCGGAACTCGTTTCGAGGGCCCTCATCTGGCTGACTTGTCCCTCCTTCCCTCACCCCGACTGCGAACACGGCGAACGGGCGGAATCAGGAGAGGCCCTGTTTAAAATGGCACGGTGGTAAGTGGTGCTTTTTTATCCCCCGGAGAGGAGCTGCTTGACATTTCTGTGGGGGAAATGGAAATGAAATCAAAGCCAAATGAGGCGGAGACACCTGACAGGGCACAAATGAAGGCGCGCCATTGAAATGTGCATAGCTCAGCCGATTAGGTGGCGAACCTTAGTGGGAGCCTTCGCCCCCGTCCTCCGTGGTGCTGTTCATGACGGGTGATTCCCCCGTTCGAGAGCCATCGAAATGCAGGCTGACGGCTTGAACACATGAAGTGAATATTTCCAACAGAAAAACCGGCACATTTTGAGAGCGCTGTGGGAAATTATTATTATTATTATTATTATTATTATTATTATTATTATTGTTTGTTGTTGTGGCATTTCAGTAATAATAGTAACACGTCACTGGTTCAAGTGCATAATTACACACTTCCTATGGTAGCAAAGGCCTGAAATTTGTTGCCACTTTCCATACAGAATGAGGGATACCGGTTTCAGTGTCTCCGGCTTGGGTGGCATCAGCCTGAGAGGTGAAAGGAACAGACCGGCAGCAGTTTGCTGGTTGAAATAGCTGTTTAAAAAAAAAAAAAAAAGACACAGGAGGGGCTTTGGCCTGCCGGGGGCGCTCGTGGTCTCAAACGTTGCGTAGCCCTTTGAGGTCAGAGTCACAGAGACCCTCAGGCTGGACCCATATGCCTCAGTTCTCCTCGGTGGGAATGCCGGTCATAAACGTAAACGTGCTGCGTGTTCCGGCGTTACGTTCGCTGTATTCCAATTCTGCGGACGCAACGAAAGGAATAAGGGAGCGTTTCGTTTTCCTGGGCTCAAGGACTGGCAGCGCTGGTGTTTAATGTTTGCAAACTTATGTGAAACTCCTTGCAGAGCAGGAAAGGAGAAGTACCACAGACATCCGTCCTCATCCACGAAGCAGATTTTGCTCAGGAATCTTTTTTTCCTTTTTCTCCTACTTGCACTTGGTAACGCTTCCGAAAGCTAAGTGCATAAATAATTATTGAGAGGAGCATAATCCCTTTCGAAAGAATTTGAAATTAATGTACTAACAACTGTGTCCAAATTAAAGTAATTGGCATTCATAAAATGAATTCGGCATTGGCTAAAAGCCCCTTTCAGGCTAGAGCCTCAATAAACGCGGGAATCACTCAGCAGCCTCCGTCACCATGACAACGGATATTTCCCAGGCTCCCTCGTCTGACTGGATGCGTGGCGTTTTTGCTTTATCTGCCCGAGCGAACGTGGGAGCGACGAAGGGGTGGGGGCCGGCGGACGGGGGGGCGTGACCACGATGGCCACCGCCGTCTGGAGGGCCCAGCGGCAGCCTCTGGAACATTCTGCCGCGCAGCCAATAATCTCAAGTTCCATTATCGCTCGACCATAAACCGAATTATCTGAGATGCTCAACCAGCTGTTTTTTTATGCGAGGGAGTAGCGCACCATTCGATAAAAAACAAAAAAATGCTGACACTTAATTATGTCTCTGCTCCGTATATCAGGTTTAACAGTGGCAGTGGGTGATTAAAGCACTTTTATGCAACGGACGTCCGGAGGATAAACATTGACTGTGCTGCCAGCCTGTTAGCGACTGTTACTGCGCAGTAAAACCCGAAATTGGCACTAGATTGTTTTCACCCGCCTTGACGCCCCCACAGCACCTCACCTTGTTCCCCTCCTGGGGTCAACCTGGCATTTCCACCTCTCCCCATCCGTGCACTGCATCCCCCTGTCCGCTCACGGAACCAATTTCCCACCGATCGTTGCTGCGCATGCGTGAAGAAATGAACTTATTGATCAATCGATTGTCGCTATCGCTCAAATTGAGGTTTCCTTTGGGTTTTGTTCTGGCTCTTCAATATTTAGATTTTACACTTTTCTCCAGAGAGTTGGGACAATTTGCCCATTGCAGTTGGATGATTTTCGCTGCATCAATTCAGGGTAAAAGTACCTTGCTCGAAGGGCGCTGCAGAAGGGCAACAGGAGCTGGAATTTAAACCTGTGTCCTTCAACCGAAGGGCAACAGTTTTAACCACTACACCATTCACTTTCTGTATATCTGTCCATAAATAACTAACCTGGGTAATCCTTCAACAATCATCACTTTCGCCCTCCGTGTGTGTGTGTGTGTGTGTGTACAGTATAATACAGCATACGAATAGATTGAATTGCATATATTTGTAATGCTCGCATTTGGCTAAAGGGATTGTACCTGTTTCCTCGACTGAATGATTTATACTTGTAATCTCACATCCAAATGTCCCATAATTCGATTTTTGTCCATCTTTTGGCGGCGTCTCTCTCCGTCAAAGTCCCAGGGCGAACTTTGAAGAATAGGTGCGCTGCGGCTGCATAATAGCGAGGCCTTCATGTGCGGCAGTGATTGACTGGCAGTAATTTCCAGTCGTGTCACACGGCGGAGTGCGTTCCAGGAGACGAGCTATTTTAACGCGTCGCGAGACAGAGATTCACACGCGCTGTCAGAAACGCGGCGCCCGGATTTATTCATCATGTCTCTCCACCGCGCTCCTTTCGCACTTTAACAGCTGGCGCAGAAAAGCTTTCACTAATATTTTGAATAAGAGCTTGTTTTGTGCAGTGTGTTTGTTCACACCCGCCAACCCCCCCCCCCCCAAATTGTTCACTCACAATTTTTCATTTTCTGCTTCTTTTATTGACTTTTTTGCCGTTTTCATTACCGTTGTGCCAGTGCCGACTTAAACATTTGTCAAGCCAAGATGCGCAGGGTTTTCCTGAGCTCAGTTTGCAGCTACAGCCGAGGTTTTGTATCACATTGTGACATCTCACCCTTTAGCTTGTTTCTTCTTGGTGCTTCTCTTTGTGTGTCTGTTAGTGAGAGTCCTATTACTGTCTGCCCTTTTGAAGTACACGCTTATTAATTTTGAAGGAGTTTTTTATTGTTGTAAAGGCTTCAGTAAGTAGCGAGGGTGGCATAATGGTTGGAGTTGATCGCTTGCACTAGAGGAACCGAGTTTCGACTCCCATCTCCTGTTGTAGCTCCCTCGATCAAGGTACTTTTACCCTGAATTGATGCAGTAAAAATTGCCCTGCTGGACAAAGGTGTCACTGTAAGTAGCTGAACATGAAGTTACTTTGGAGAAAAGTGTCAGAGAAATTACGAAATGCAGCTGACAACCAATCAATGATCAGCAAGGGATCCAGCGGTCAGGAGATGCCCTGAAGGCCAAAACTTGGCAAAGCTCTAAGTAAAGATCTGCAGAGTCCCCAGACTTTGGGCACTGCCCTGAGAAGGTTGGATTCCCTCCAAGACGGTGATGAAACGTTGGAGGCAGCAACCAGATGGGAGGACTCCACCTCAGTGAGAGTAGACACAGGCTTTTCAACACTGGGGACAAAAGTGGAGGGCCGAGCATGCTGGAAGAACTCTGTACATGCGACCAACAACACAGTCTGTCCATAAATGTCCATGGAGTAGAAAGGAGCTTTAAATGTGAGGATCTAGCAACGCTGCCACTTCCATTGATCCGGGGTTGCACTTGATCAGGGGTTTTATAAATGTGTAAAATCACTCTGGGAAGCACAGCGGTGTCCTCTCGAGAATTTTCTCACGTCAAACCAACTAATCAATGGCCAGTTATCTGCCAAACAGTCCATTTCAGTCAGTCATTCGTTTTGGAGTTTCCATGGCAACGCAACCACTGTTTTCGCCTGGGTGTGAAGATATGTCGATACAACGGAGTTGCCCATTAAAACGTCCTTCTTGACTTGTCGGTGCAAATGCAGAGTACAGTTTTATCCGTAAATACAACCTGGAGATGAGGTCTTGTCCTGAGATTTGAGTCGAAGCACGAGGTGGGGGTGTAATAAATTGATACCTTTATAGGCACAAATTTTAAGTCTGAACAGGGATGGCTCTTCTCAGGCTGGTCATTTGAGAGTGCTTGTCCATTACGTTTTACTTGCAGCTGGATTGCTTCTTGTATTTATGGTGGTGCTGGATTATAGATGGCGGGTTCAGTTTCCTTTCATGTGTGGAGACCTGCTGAGCGAGAAGCAGCGGAGCTCCCAGCGGGTCACGGGATGCTCAGAAATAACGGAGGCGGGCTGAGCCCCTGCCAGGCTTCCTGCAGAGCTTCTCAACCGCTCCTCCTGTCTGTACGTTCCCTTGCTGAACTCACCACCGCTGGGAGGCACCGTCCAGCCAACGCAGATCTCACAGCTCACGGTTCTGATTCAGTCAGAGTGGACAAAGGTGGCTCTGTCTCCAGGTCCATGTGGTACCCGTCTGCCTCGGGTTTCATTTAGCGCTATGGAAATCATATAAGGATTCGTGCCGCTTGCTTTAACAGCACCCCGAAGGCAGGTATAGAATATAAAATGCACCTGTACTCCAGTATCCAAGTGTAAATGGTTCTTAGGAATGGCTCGAATTCTACAAACTCAGATGCTGATTATTTCATACTAGAAAAGTTATGATTCTTTCTGGGTTCACCCAAGAAACCCCCATAAATTTTCCAAAAATATCTGTAGCACTCAAAAATACCTATTTGAAAAATAACTTTAAGCACCACTTAGCTAATTACCAGTTTATGAGGTAACTAATATTGATTTGTAGGTTTATATGAATTTGCTTTTTAATTTAGTGTCATACAATAAGTTTAATTTTCTATGATAAACAGTAATAGCAACACACATTTAGTAGTTAAAATTTATTTTAAAAAACAAAAAGAAAACAATATAATGCTGAAAAAAATAATAAAATGTACATATTGTCATGGGATGTTACTATAATGGCATACATACTGATCAAAGTGAAGTAAATGAAAGGACAAAAGTGCAAATTGCGTTTGAACACAGGCGCACAGGTGGCAAAGACTGAGAATGCAGATGCTGTGTACAGTGCTGTATTTGCACTTGTGCCAGTTTTGAAGTTTTTTTTTTCTGTTCAGGTACGGTGCCTATTATGCCAGGACTTCTCAACTCGGATGCCGTGATGGGCATTAATATTCACCTCTCGTTATATTGGAAACTCTGAAACCAGAAGCTTAAATACCAGGGTATAGGAGTGTGTGTGTGTGTGTGTGTGTGTGTGTGTGTGTGTGTGTTGTCCAGAGGCCCACCTTCCCTCCTGATCTCAGCAAAAGGACATATGAAAACACCTTATGATTTCTTTCAAG
The DNA here is from genome assembly GCA_018136845.1 of Heterotis niloticus. Taxonomy (NCBI): domain Eukaryota; kingdom Metazoa; phylum Chordata; class Actinopteri; order Osteoglossiformes; family Osteoglossidae; genus Heterotis; species Heterotis niloticus. The sequence goes on from CM030889.1 coordinate 10,500,477, forward strand.
TTCCAGTGTCCCCCATGGCTGACGGCCCAGGCAATGTGTTTCAGTCATCAGTTTTGCCAACAATTTGTCCCATTTAAGTTTTTACACAGTTTGAAAGAACAAAAATACACACAGCATGAGTCCATAGTTGTGCATATCCGTGATATCCACAAAGGCTGCTTCCGTCCTCCGTTTTTTTTGAAAACATTAAATAAAGCACAGTTTTGATAAACTGGTTTTCATAGCATGTGTGAGTGTTTATCAGTATGTTTACACAAGAATAATTTTTACCGGAAAATAATAGAAATGGCATCTAATGTGTAATAATCAAGTAAATGCAGCCTTAGTGGTACTTGAAATACCATATGCATGCTGAACCTTGTGTAGCGGGATATTGGACTGTCGTTCAGACGGAAGTTCTCCAGGTTCTAGAGGAGTGGAAGAGGTTTAAGCCTTTATACAGAATGGTATAAATGTAGGGTAAGTACTTTCATCAAGGGTATTATAGCCTTAAGTGGGGTTCAGATCTAGGGCTTCAGATTTGAAGGCGATAGCTCTAACCACTACACCACCTGCTGCCACAGGTGTACTTGTTAAATAATGAATGTGCAATGCATAGCAGTTAGAATGAACAAACATTCATAAACATTTCCGTAACATCTTCAGCAAATCATTAGCCTGCAACAGAAGTGCTCCCTGTCCGCGGCCGGTACACAAAACCTTTACAGTTCCTGGCGCGTTCCCGACAAACGCGCTGCCCTGTCAACGGTCCGGAACCATCCGGAACCATACGGAGCACCGTTGCCCAGCTAAGACCAAACCACCCTTCTCTGCCACATAGTTGTCATAAAAAGGCTAAATGAAATTTTCGACGCTATGAGGACGTCTGCCTTATTAAGTGCGATTAAACGGAGCTTGAGCTTTAGTCCCTGGATAATCGAAAAACACCGAAAAGATGTCGTCGCCCATTGCCGCGGTTCCTTTAATTCATTGCTCAAGGCCCACGATTAACAGCGATGCCGGCCTAAACCCGTCGAACGGGATCCGATAGGATTTTGCTAATTGGTGCTCATTCCTTTTCGGCTGGAGAAGGCCATTCTGATGGGAAGGCTTTAAAGACCTCCCCTCTCATTGCCGTTTCCTTCACGGCAATGCGGGGCGAGATCGCCGACGATGCTGGAGTCGCCGCACGCCCTCCGCTGCTGTGGCCGCGACCCGGGCCCTTCGGCGCATCGCTCACCCGTGCATTCCGGTGAGAGTAATGGCGCCCAACTGATCCACGCAGCTTGTATTAAAATTTTGTTTTTGAGAATTCCTTAATGGACTGTAAGCCATTATGTGCTTTGTTGATTCTTAAGTGCAAAGATAATTGCAACGGGCAGCTTGAAAGCGGTTTGATTATTGTCTGTCGGCTCCTGTGAATTCTAATGGACCCAATTGCATTTCTCCAATTCATCACCCAAGCGTCAGTTATTTTTCTCATTAGCTGGTTTTTAATGTACTCCGCAAAATGAAAGGGGGGAGGGGTGCGGATTTCGGGGGGGCGTGAGGTTAATCTTTCGGCGGCGATGGGGCTGGCTGATAGGGGTGATTTGGCTTCCGCGTGGCACTTCATCGGGTCGACGGGCAGCTGAAACGCGAATTATGTCATTCATTTTTAATAGGCGGCAAGAGCGAGTTGCACTCGGGAGGTAATTGATCATCGGCTGCCAAAATGTAATTTTGTAATAAGTCGGGTGATTGATTATCCTTCTGCTTAATCATTCCTTTCGCATGCTTTCTTGTGGTGGTCAAACCGCCAAAAAAGTGTTGGCTCTGTACATTCCTCCAATGGTAAACAGGTGGGATTTTCATCCCGTAAGGAGAGAAATTACCTCCGGCATTATTATTATTATTATTATTATTATTATTATTATTATAGGGATGGGGGAGGGTATCATAAAGGAGTAAAATTTAAATTATTTGTTATATTTTATATTTATATTTTTCATTTATAAGGAAAAATGTATTTGCAAATCTACCACGGTGTCCCTAAAAATCACTAAAATACCAGAGATGAGAAACACTTCAAAAATTGAAATAATGACAGCATCATATTTTGTCATTTTTTTTTACAATAATTCCACAGTACCCACCTGTGTTTGACATGCAGTGGTCAAGATCCAAATAAAGGTATCGTACTGTAGCTGAGGTAGTAGGCATTGCCCAGGTGATAAAATGCAGAGATGGAAAGCTGAATAGTAATAAGATGTGCAGACAGTCCTAGTAAATTGTAATCGCCAAACTTTATTACCTTTCAGTTTTGTTGAATTTAGTGTATTTCTATGTGTATTTGTGTGTTTGAGAAAGTGTATCAGCGTGTGTGCAGCACGACTGGTGTCTACCTCCGTGCTCATGTGTCTGTAGAAAGTGTGCGGTGGCCGTACTTGTGAGAGAGTGCATTGGCTGTGCAGACGTGACATGAAGATTAACAGATTTAAACTGATTTAATTTGTACATTTGTGTGTGTGTGTGCAGAACAAGAAAATGTGTCAGCCTCACGGTTGTCACGTACAGGTCTGTGTATGCCGTTACAACAGACTCAGTACTTTCCTAAATGTCTGTGAATGTGAGCCAAAGTGAATGGATTTTCGTTTACTGGGCAGCAGGGGAGGCGGTGGTCAGAGCCATCACTTTGTGTTCAAAGGATCCAGGTTTGAATCCCACCTCCTACTGCAGTGCCCTTGATCGAGGTAGTTAACCTGAAATGATGCGGTAAAATTTATCCAGCTATATAAATAGGTAAATCAGTGCAAGTGATGCTAAAAAGCGCCCGGTACTGTAGTTATAAATGTGCTGCTGTGTATTGTTTTGACTGTACGGGATGCTGTTCTGCGGGGGGCGGGCGAGCAAAGGTGTAGTCTTTTCGATAGCCGTGTTCTGTGCATTCGACTTTTTAAGGAAGTCGGCCAAGCGCACGACTACACGCTGATGTCACAGCGCACCGCCGCATGCACGTGTGTGATGTCGACACGGGCAGGATTAGAGGCAGCTGTCGCGCCACAGCGATGATAGCGATCCGATGACTCTGCACTCTTCCCCATTATGCGCGACGCCTGCTTCAGCGGGGGTCTTATCGTGCACTACGTGCTCGCTGCCCTCTGATGTGTCACCCCTATCATTTACTCAGCAATGCTTTTCATAGCTGTCAGATTATATGGTGCAGCACCCTTTGAAGTTTTTTTTTCCCCCCTCCATCTTTCATCTGTTTTTCCCGCTATCCCCAAATCCCCTCTGTAGATTTTGTCACCCCTTGCCAGTTGTGCAGCTGAAACTGTACCTTGCTTTCATCTGCTGCTACAATCTTCAAATTTGGCACAATTTCTCCTTTATTTGTCTGTCTGACTATTTTTCCAAAGTGACTTAGCAGTGGTGAGCTGTTTACATTGATTTACCCTTTTACACAGCAAGGTAAATATTACCGTATTGATTCGGAAAAAGTACCCTGATCAAGGATACTACAGCAGGATGTGAACCTTGGCCTTTCAAGTGCAAAGCAGCGGGCTCTACCCACTATGGCACTCTCCCTCATGAACCCCTTTCATGTGAATTTTTACTGAAATGATGCAGTAAAAATTACCCTGCTGTATAAATGAGTAAATTGGTGTCACTTCACTCTGTAAGTTGCTTTGGAGAAAGGCGTCGTGTAAATGAATAAATGCAAAGGGCGCGTGAAAAACACATGCGTGACCATGGCTGTTGCAGGTGAGACCGTGAGATTTGCCCTGCATGGGCAGCGGCTGTTTGAAGTTTCCGGTGGCTCCGCCCCTCTGGAGTGAGAACACGGTGGCGCCCGAGAGCAGAACGCAGAGCGGTTCCTCAGTGTGACGTTTGGTGTCCCTCCCAGTGAATCATAGCTGGGCTCGAAGACTGGATGGTGATCCAAAAGGGTTTGGAGCTCCTTCATCCCCCAGATCTTACTGGTCGCCCGTGTAGACACGAGGAGTGTCAGAGCTGCCGACTCCCCCCTTTTACCGGGTGGCAGCAGGCACCATTTTCAGTCTCCCCCTTGTCACCCCGACCCCAGGGAGAGTACCGGCCTGTCTCCACCATCTCATTCACAGCGGTGCATCTGCCCTGCCCCCTGCTGCCACACCGCTGGGGTCTTCCTCACATTACTGATGTATGAAGAATATGATGCTGGAGTAATACAATGGCACCCGGTTCAGTTGACCATACAACTGTGGACTACAGGAGACAATAGATGTTTAAAGCAGCATCTGATGGTACTGATGGGAAGGAGGATGAATGCATGATCAAGGAGGAGTTTTCATTTCCAAATGACTTTGGAAAGAAAGCAAAAAACTTCACCATGACCCCGCAAACCAGGCTTCCACTTAGACTACTCAGTTACTCAACATCAATATTTCACTTGAGTCCTCCAATGAGCATGAGCAGCTCTGACCCTCAGGAACCCCGGATGCAAGCTGTAAACACCATGGAAGTGAGTTGAATGAAGGTGTTTCCACACTTGTATTCCGATGAGGTGCTCGTTGCTACCGCCTTTTATAACTTGGAGACGAAGCACAATTCACATTTGGTCGTCTACACATTTTTTTTTTGTTAGGAAATCCATAAGAAAAGAAAGTTCAATAAAAAATAAATATTGCTATGAAAATGTTTGTAGCATGAGGATCTGATGTATAGCTTTATGAATAAAGCAGCAGTGTTACATTTCCCCTTATCGCTAAAAATACATTATTTTCCCATCCTGCATTGTGTGGGTAAAGCTCTTAGATAACTGGCTGTTAGGAGTGGTCTGAAGGGTGGTCCCTCCACTCATCATTCATCTATCTTCAAGTCTGATCTTCTGAGAAGATAAAACAAAGTAGAAATCTCACTGTGGCCATGTCGACGAGATCCATGCTTGATCTTTCATTTAGACCATGTAGGAACGGGAACCCACTAGTGGGTGCCTCAGTTTCAACCCCATCTTCCTTTCTCCATCGGGTATCTTCGCAGCCATCATGGAAGCAGGCTGCTTCTAAGACCAGTTGGCCCGAGCCATGCTAAACCGCATCACAGACACTCGAGCAGTCAATTCTGGTTGAACGTTGGCGGCATTGCATGCATATTCAGCGCATCTGTGCCCAGCCTGCTCCACTGCTCGTACGCAAGGGTCCTTGACCGGCTCATTTCGAAGTGAGACCATACATTATTCAACACGACTGAGCTGATGCAGCCAGCGTGCGTGGAACCACGAGCAGCCTGAGGTCTTTGGGGATCCTCGCTTTCGGTCCAGCTTCAGGCACTCTGTGCCTTTCCGGTAGCTTCTGCTTCATACCCTAGTGTTTAGTGGACAGCACTTGAAGGTTCTGGATTTAAATCCCACTTGCCACATTAATACCTCTGAGCAAGATATTTACCCTGAATTAATACAGTCAAATGATCCTACTGTACAAATGGGTGACTCACTGTAAATAGCTTCATATTGTACATTGGGAAAACGTGTGAGAGATGAAGGTTTTTATAGTACAGACTGGACAGCAGGACAGGGGCTCTGATCACAAAGGGTTGGTGCCATCAAAATTAGGCGGTGCACCTTTGAGCCAATGTGCTGCAGTCAGGGTTGACGCGCAGCATTGTTGGTTAATATAGCTTAATGTGTTAGTTTTGGACTGTATAATTTGGGACCATGTTGAAAACTTAAAATTTTCGCGGCCTCCTCTACATACAGTCCAAAGACAGTTGGGATAGGAAGAACATTCAGCCGTGATTTTGTTTATAAACCCACTTTAAAGGCTACTTTTACCACTAAGCTTGCAGTGAATTAAAGGTCAATGCGTTCATCCAACAATTTATTCCCTGTTTAGGCACTGTGCAAATCTTGAATGCAGCTGTAATAAACAAAAACGCTTTAAGACTTGTGAAAATGTATATTTTTATTAACTTTGAGGCACATTAGAAATGCAAACAAATTTTTGACAGAGATCTGTACATCGACAGTTTTCCTCATCTTGGCACTGATCACAGACACTCGGAAACACTGGATGTGAGCTGTAAGCACCGTGGAAGTGAGTTGAATTAGGGTGGCCCCACATTTCTGTTATTTTTGGGTGCTCTTTACCACCATCTGTTAACTTGGAGGGTGAACGCAGGTTAAATTCACACCACGGCAAACAGCCAATTTATATTAATCTTCATCTAATATTAATCTTCCAATTAATATGGAAGAGTGACGCTCACCTTGTAGACTCTGCTGCGGCAGGTGTGCACTGATGCTCCTCAGGAGAGGTTTTGTCTGTGCTCTGTTAACTGAGGTGGATGAGAACCCTTGCTGCGAAAGACTGACCTCTTGTCATTCATCCCTTGTTTTATACACGGTGCAGCTTTCTCCTCCTACCTGTCTTTCAGATGTCGTTCGGTTAAGGGAACGAGGGCCCCGTGATGTCATCTCTCCACATTTTCGTTACGCATTTCTTTCTCGCACACAGTACCGCTACTGGGAGCAAAGGGTTAAACAGCATCTGGTCTTCCCAGGTGTAAATCCTGCAAAATCTCGCTGGCCCTCGAGGCTCTGAGACCAGACACGTTGTGCTTTTTTGTGAAATGTTCGTGACGGGTAGCCGCAATTACGGCACCTTGTTCTTCCACCGGCTGGGTGTGCGGCGGAGCTGTTGGCGGGGAGAGCAGGGAGAAAGGTCTCGGCGTGACTATCAGAGTCGAGCAATAATATCACAGTCGAGGATGGTTTCGCACGGCCCCAGAATCCGAAAGTTGTGAGTTTGAATCCCGCTCCTGTCACTGCTGTACTTGAGCAGTGTAAATACCCTGAACTTCAATATAAATATCCTGTGACAAATGGATTAAGGTGTCAGCTAAACAACAGATGAATTTGGAGTGGCAGGGCATGTGGTGGTTTTAGACACTTGAAGGCCCTGGGTTTGAATTTTTGCTATAGTACCCTTGCTCAAGGTGCTTACTCTGAATTGACACGGTAAAATTTGTTATATTAATGGGCATTTCCTCCAGTTTCCTCCTGCAGTCCGAAGACACGTTTCCGGTTAAATCGCTGCTGTAAATTGCCCCTAGTGTGCGAATGTGTGAGTGAATCTGTAGGTGTGTGGCTACTCTACTATGGATGGGCATCCTGCCCGGGCTGTGCTCCTCCTGGCCTGGAGCCCAGTGATTCCGGGATGGGCTCGGAACACAGTGACCCAGCCAAAGACAAGCAGTTAACAAAAGTCAGTGAGCATGAGTAAGCATACATCAAGGTACAGTGTGAAAGCGCTTCGGAGAACAGCGTTAACTTGAAATAAATGAAGGAATAAACATAAAAATATGTAGAAGGATGCATGAATACTTGGATAGACGGACAGGCAGATAGACACACGAATCCAGAGGAAGCTGCATGCATCCAACCAAAAAGTCGATGAGATGTTCATGCTCAGACATGACTGACAAGACAGGAAAAGCAAGGAGGAAAAAACCCAAAGGTACCGATGAAGTGACATCAAAAGGTAGAAATCAAGGAAGATGAATCAACTCTTAGCGTAAATCAGCATTTGCCTCGCCGTGCAAACAAACACGAAACATCTCTGATGCCGGCCCTTGGGGAGAGACGTGTCTGCATTAAATATGCATTGAAAAGCACCGCCTTATTGTAAATAACTGCTTTTCTGAATTGCACAAAAATGCAGAGGAAAGCAGTCAGATGTTTGTGTTTGTTCATGAGCCGCTTAGACTCCCGCACGAAGATGTTGTTTAGAGGTTATCTGTGATGTCGCACACTCCTCACCTGTGGTACTTTTGTTGAATCTGATTCTTCGCGCTGCAAATTTGCGGCACTTTGTGTAGTTTTCTGAGTCCCGGTGAGTCAAAGTCAAAAGAGTTTATGTGCCTTTCACATATGTGAAAGCGTCGAACGGGTAGCTGCAGAGTGTTTGGCACATGCGGGAGTAATGCGATCTTTGGAGATCAGTGGTTTGCTGTGATTTATTAAGGATCGCAGTTAGGCGTTTCCCTTCATTTATTCTTATTCTCCTGCATGGATCTGTTGCACATCTGTATGTCTATGTGCGCGTACGTGTGTATGTATGTTGCACGCGGAGAGCCACTGGAAACCGAAGCCGAATTCCCCGCACGTATGAGCGTACTTGGCCAATAAATCTGAATCTCATTCTGATTCTGATAATTTAGTTAAGCGACTCTTTTCTGCAGTCATTGACTTTTCCCCTATCCCTTTTACATATTCCTCAACATAATTTTGTTGACTGCCTCCGCCATCTCATTTCTCTGCTGGTTATTAGAGAAACAGATGCGAGACTCCAGCCATTTTATTTATTGAAGCTGCAAAAATATATACATATGTATATGAATTACTCGATGTCATTTCCATGGGTTATTATTATTGTGTCTTCCTTATTATTATAATTATCCATTATAAAAATATCTCATAATAATAATATCATTTTAATCCAGTCATACAATATGTATGTATTTTTACCATAGTAATTCAAGGGAAGTCCCTTTGCTTAAGGTCATTACAGCAGGAGTAGGGACTTGGATTTTACCATCATCCTTGTGCTTACAAATCCAAGTCCTTTTAGGGGCACAGTCCTGTTATTTATCTTTGCAGACTCTGCCACAAAGGCATGGGAGTGGTGGTTTATTAAAGTAATAAAACAAGTGAATGAAATGAAAGCAACAGAGTGCAGCATGCGCTTCTGAGACACAGCGCCATGGCGATGTTGTAAGATACAAACAATGGGAGAAAGGTTATACAAGCCAGACACTGCTTTGTGCCATTTCCTCTCCCTTTTTTTCGACCTGGTTCCTCTTCCCTTTGGCTTCCGTGCTCATCCTGCCTGGGCCAGCAGGTGGCACAGCGGCTGAAGCTGTCACCTCACGTTCCCTGGGTGACATCCTAGTCTGGCTGCAATGTCCTTGACCGAGGTCCTTGTCCTCAGCTGCCGTCCTTTGCTCTTCATTGAAAATTCAAAAGTTCATACATACAATTACAAGATAGACTGCTCATTTAAATGTGTATTTCCAGAAATATGACTATTTATTTATAGAGATACATTTTTATCTGAAACATATTTTGAAGAAGTTTAAATTGAGGGTTACAGTGGCACAGCGCTGCTTGCCTGATGTGGAGTTCGAGTCCAGCTGAGAGAGCAATGGTATGTGTGCTTCCCTTGTGTTCGCACACCTCAGACCTGCGCATTAGAAGACAACGGTGCACCACTTCTGCTCCCCCTTGCCTTGGGAAACCATCCCGCGGGTCACCTGTGGGTTGGATTTCACCTGATGGCACTTCCACATGTGCGTTTAGATGTGCTGGAAGTATATGGTCTGAATGCGGGTTCCGCCCTTTGATTGTTGTCTTCGTGCCAAACCGGCAAGTTTGCATTTAAAAGAGTCAATGCCGCAGAACCCTATCAACGGAAAGCGGCCATCTGCCTTTTGTCAGTCGTTGCACATTAAACGCTCAGCGTATCGCCCATTAATGGGCTCCACGTTGTTGCGCATGCAAAACCCACACGTTCTGACGGCCGCCTTTGAGGTGCTGTGGAGTCAGGAGACGTCGACCGCTCGTGATGCCGGTATCAAACAACCAACTGCTTTGTTCCCATCTCAGATCATTTATTAAGCCCTCTGTTGTATGATATGCTAATACAAGCCGTCCTTGGCTGCTCCGCACCAGTGTCGGTTTTTATGAGATTCAAAGCTTTTTTGCCGCGGTCTTTCGGGGGCTCGGCAGAACACGAGTCCCTTACCTTTAGATATTTCGAATAAGCAAGGTTATTAAATATTTATTGACTTGCAAGCGAGCACCAGAGATACGAACAGGAGCCCGAGTGCAAGGGAGCGGGAGCGACCCGCCTACCGTCACCACTGGCTGTTTGGTGCTGGCCCAGACCCAATCTGGCATGGCGCTGTGCAAAGTTGTACAGTTTGCGATGAATAATACATGGCAAACAATTCAACAGATGGTCCATTACTGTCACATTGTGGGACGAACGTAATGCCATTATACTGAGGAACGACCAGCGCTTAGTAAATCACCATGTCAGTAACACCCGGCATCGAGTGGGAGCCGCGGTAAATGCCTGATAAACATTTAAAAACAACTGTGGTTCTGGAGACAGCCACAGCTTCTTTGAATAATACCGTAAAGACTGGAAACGGCAAATGTAACATTTGCCCAATGTTTATTAGCGTAAAGATGGATGCGGATATTGGCAGAGGCTTGTAAAGCAGTGCATCGCAGCCTCAGCCATGTTTGAGTTCCCAAAATGCTCTCTAGAGCCGCAATATAAGAACAGGAAGCCGGCAGCCTGGCTGGTTAAGAACCGATGCCCACAAGACCCATCGTTCAACAACCGTCTCAGTTCCACTAAGCGATCTTGCTTTGGTTACCAAAATCTGTTTGCGAGAGAAGATGAACAACTTGCATGGCTGAAACTGCCACACAGTTTGTCGCCAGCCTGCTCGTGTTTTGTGCAAATGTTCACTTGCAAACTGAAGAAAAATTGCCAGCATGTAAACAGTAAACAGGAATCACAAGAAGGTGTTTCTGTGTAAGTTGCTTATTGACATCTCTTGATGGGTAGCCATGATGGTTCATGATCAGTCGTTCCCCTCAGATTTGGACTTGTTTCGGGTTCTTGTGCTGAAAGTGTTGCCCTAAAAGAAATGAACGAAAGCGTGAAGGTGGAAAAGAGTGCTTATGCATTCTACTAAGTGACCCCCAATGGATGGACATTCTCCTGACCCCTGGCTGTTGAATTGTTTGGGGTTCTGTTTGCGTCGACCCTGTCTGTCCCAGCTGAGTCCCTTGTCACTTGTCTATCCATAAGTGGCAAAGAAGTAATGAAAGACCAGGCAGAAGGTAGCCTGGTTGGTTTGGGATTGATCACCAACCTTGGCATCTACCTTACAAATAGGTGCAACATCATTAGTGCAAAGCAGGTGAATGAGGCAAGTTGGACTGATGTGGTTATGATGGACAATCATGTCAGGTTGGGTTTTTGAGTTTGACCCTTAGCTGTTGGCTTACTTGGGGTTCTGGTTGTGCTGAAAGAATGAGGGTGGGACGATGGTATTTATACAGGCTACAAGGTAACCCAAACTATCCATATTAATCGATTGGTTCATTGCTCATCTTGACCCCCGGCTGTTGACTTGTTTAAGGATCTGGATTTCGCTGACCCCGTCTGCTCCAGATGACGCAATATGCAAACTCCCTACCTCTCATCAATGTGTCGAGAACCACAACAAAGCAAGCGGCAGGTAGCCTGGCTGGTTCAGAACTGATGCCCATCTGTCCCAGAGTTCAGCCATTACCGCAGTGTTACTAGTAAGCACCGCTTTGGCTTAAAGGGGTTCTGCTGCTGTACCGCTGTGCAGCTTTGGTAATTTGGTGACATTAATATATGTACACTATGAGCAAGTGGAATTATTATTTTGGGCAGAAGCATCAGCTAAGCAACAAAGTCCTGCGAGACTGTAACGGCAGCAGTATGAGATCAGACAGGTGCTAATGGAGTGCAACACAGCGACGTCTCCTTTTCCTTTGCTCTTTTTTAGCTTATCGACAGAAAACTGCTTCCCTTCCTTATGTATGGAAAAACGCTTAATATTTTAGGGTGAGGAAACTGTTCCTTGGTGTGCGAGAGATTTCAGATAAATGAATCATGGCTTATCAATCTTTAACGTGGCATAAAGTGAGATTTATGGATCTTAGGCAGGCTACAGAGTGAATCATCGTGACGGATGTGAAATATTCATAAAATATTATGAATGTCTTTCAAAACAAATAACGCATCCTTGATCATCCACTTAAACTGCAAATAACACCTATTGAGGGTGTCTGGAACGTGCGGGTTGATGGAGAGCGGCGGAGAAAAGCTTCGGTTAGAGTAGAAATCCAGCTTGCGCTGTTACAATTTTAGCCTGAAATTTATATGAATTTCTGGGTTCATACTTTCAATGGGGAACTATAATCAAATGTTGTCTGAAAGCAGCCAAAATTGGCTGAATTGGCAATATGAGCTTGATTTTGCAATGAGAACCTATAAATGGCAGTCAGCAGCATCTCCTGAGACATTTTTACCTTTTTTATCTAAGGTTCGTGAATAAACTGCTGCTGATGGGTACGGTACACTTAACAAAAGCTCATAAACAAAACTTACAAATTATACTCAATGTTTATGTATTTATTCAATCTTTAATGCAAAAAACTGAGTAGTAAAGACAAAAGGAATAAAAGAAAAATGGAAACCAGTCATTCACCAAACAGTTGGACCTGAATTGAATGGTTTAGACAGGGGCCATGATGACCGACGGGAAACTCACAAACAAGGGTCGATGGAGGTCGAGAGCTTGACACAGCGCCAGCCAAACCGAAGCTGTGAAGAAGGCTGCATGATGCCGAGGTGCCTGGAGGTGCACAAAATCCAAAATCTGTCCTCATAAACGCTAAGAAATACCTCATAAACCAAAGCTGTCGTATCAAATGAAATCCCTCGTAAAGTCAAATTCTCATAACCCAAATGGGTGGATCTCAGGGTGTGACTGTACTGGTTGTCAGGCAGATATTGATAATTCCAATATACTCATCATCAACTCTGTGTGTGTGTATGTGTGAGAGAGAGGGATGGCTTTATGGGACCTGAAGAATTTCTCTACTGCCAGGCTTAAATTGAAGGGGGAAAGGACCTTGACTGAAAAATAAGGATACGCTTAACTGTTCCACACAGACTATCAATTCATAATACTTAAATTTTTTTAAAACAACAAAACTATTATTTATTAAATCAGCTCATTTCTTCGACTCGTATACCAAGTTCGTTCCGTCCGTCTTCACCTGAAGTCCACGTGAACATCCGAATGCAGTGCTGCCAAAAGCCAGGTGTGTCCTCAGCGCTGGGTGTATAGGAGGAACAGCAAGGTGTGGGACTTGGCAACTGAGGCTCATTAACTGGTTACCGTGGTAAACCCCCCTCCCCCCCAAAGATGCTTCACCCTCGAGCGAATCCACAGCTACTTTTCTGCTATTCCTAATTACTGCATGGCTGGACAGCATCTGGCCTTCAGTACCACGGTCCACATACTGTTTCCAGCCCACAGCCCACAGACTGGGGCGGGAAGCCAAAGCACCAACCTCACTCTGTGTTTTGGGACATGTTGATAATCATAACCACATAACTGTATATTGCTGCTGTTATTGCTGCTGTTAGTTATTATCATCATGAATTATATTTGACTGGTATGAACCCTGCTACTCCCAGCGCTATAAGAATATTGCAGATTCCACTGCCTTTGTTTCTGAAAATAATAACCGTGCGCGTGTCCCTCCCCAAACACTGGCGCTCCTGCATGGCGGTAAACACATACTGCACCGAGCAGAAATGAGCTGAATAAACCTTACGGCTGAAGGTCGGCCATGTTGTGATAAAACACATGCCACGTTGGCTCGACTATAAGACGATCCCAATTATAAGACGACCCCCTCTTTTTCAACACTCATTTTTGGACAAAAAAATTTTGGAACATTATATCTCATCTTTAGAAAGAAAAAAAATTATTATATGAATCAGAACCCCAAGCAATTCAAGGGGGCCAGGGGTCAAGATAAATCGATCAGTTCAGATTCACCCTATTTACGTATTTAAGACGGTCTTTTCGGACTCGCCATCTTCGAGCGCGTCATTCTGTAACTTTATTTTTCGTGGCTGCTTCGGAATCGTTTGATAACTGTTATCTTAAAAATTGGCATCATAACTTCTCCTTGGTCCTTGGTTAACTTGGCCTACCTTTGCGCTCCTTCTTTCCAGACCACCACGAGGTTTCGCCATCTTTCACGCTCGCTGGCTTCAATCGATCATTTCTGTGGATAACTGACTCCGGTGGATGATTGACGCCACCTACAGGTGTTATGCATGACTTTTATTGGCGTCGTCCTCGAATATAAGACAACCCCGTATTTTTTTTTTTTTAGACGTGACTCCCACAAAAACACCATCTTATATTGGGACCAATACAATATTAATGATGGTGAGTTATGTCGAAATGCAAGTTAATGGCGGTGGCTTGTAGAGCTTTTCTAAAAGGCGGCATGCAGTGTTAAAATGCTTATTTTAAAGGGGGTCGGCCGTACTAAAGCGCGTATGATGATGAGGGTCGTAATGAAGCCCGCGTCAATGACGGTGGGCCGCTCTACCGATAAACAGAGCAGGGCATGTTGGAGGCGGCAGCAGCAGCAGCAAAGTGACGACGGCGAGGGAGCGGTGCGTGATGAATAGTCGGCTTTATCGCGGCCGAACAGGGGCCGGCCGACTCGGGCAGACGGGCACATTATTCCCCTGTCAGATCGATCCTCTCACACCCTCATTTGCCTGTCACGGCTCTTATGATTCAATTAAAGAGCGTCGTATCCCTCGGCCCGGGCGCGATTGACGGGCAGCCGTGATCCCGCACAGGGACAGAGAGCGCACGCAAAGAGAGATATGAGCACTTGAACGGACGTGGTGAAGGAATGCCGTAATTGATTTCCTATCAGGGCTGCCATTTCATTAACCAGACAAATGCATTCATTTCAGCACGAGGGGTTATTAAAAGTGTCCGTATTGTCCTTTTGCGGAGACAAATATGGAATCTTGTTTGTTTTCCTTGATGGTATTTCTTGCTCTGAAGCCAGCGATGCTTTCTGGTGCTGCTTTTGTCATCGCAAGAAAGGAGCGATTCCTGGTGGAATAAACATTCCGCAATAAATAATCGGGCTGATGTAGCGCTGGAAAAGGTCCAAACACAAACTTGAGAACATGCTTTTTATGCTTTGTTTACTAAATACACCATCCCTTCAATTTGCAAACAATAGGGAACGGAAAGCTGCTATTAACTTCTTTTGTTTGTAATTCCGTAGTCACGATCGATAAAACCTTAATAATCTGATGTCCCTTGACTTACTGTGTAAAAATCTTAACTTGTGCAAAATTCTTTTGTAAGACTTTGTTTTCTTTCTAACTTTGAGTTGCACGGTAACAAATAAATGGTGGAATACCAGGAATTTCTGTGTAAGATTGCAAGCCGGGGACGGCTTGCAAACGCAGCTGAGACTGGAAAACTGCACACAACGCGTTTTATTTTCGCCTTGACAACTAAATTATAAGAAATAACGTGCGCGGTTAATAATAAAATCCCTTAATTCACACATCGGTTAGGCTGTGTAAAAATCTCAGGCGTACTTGCGGTCACTGTCGGTAACTGCTTGTCCTGAGGCTGGTCATGGTGGTCAAGAGCCTGTCCCAGAAGTTGAGGACACTCGGCTAAGCAATGGAAAATTTGTAACTGTACCGTTCATAACCGGGAGAGCCGATGTTTTTCTTGGCTTCCGCCACTTCAAAAAGGCGGCCTACAGTAAGAACACGTTTCCTTCTGAAGGCGGCAAGCGCGCAGCCTGGAGTCCTCATCAACGTGTTTCCGAGACGATGGGAACCGCGTGGAGCCAAGCGTGCTTCCCTTCTCCAAACAGTATTTAAAAGTACATTTAACACGCCTGCAGTTTTGATCGAATCCTGCTTGATGTGGTCCAGCGCGTATGTGCGTGTGTCTGTTTTGTGCATCGCGGTTCCTCAACCGTGATCCCGGCCACAGCTGTTTTTTCTGTGCCCCCAGCGCTCATGTGGTCTCTGTCCCTCAACAGATGTGATCCACACCGTGGGGCCTATTGCCAGGGCCCATGTCGGCAACACCCAGAAGGAGCTGCTGTCGCAGTGCTACCAGAACTCCCTGGTGCTGCTGAAGGAGCACCGCCTGAGATCCGTGGTGAGTCCAGGGTGCCCGTGTGACCTGCAGATGCTTCAGTGATGGCAAAATTTATTCATCGATAAGTAACCTGGTGAGGAAAAAACACAAACATTTGCAAAACGGCAGACACATTGTTGCCATTGCCCCTGGGATTCTGCTCATTCAAATCCCAAATTTTGTCCCAAAAGATCTGAGATAATTAGATTGTTGCACTTGGCTGAAAAAAGCAACGGGTCACTCTGTGTGTCATGCGAAAACATGGTTGAAAAATACTTGCAGGGCCACCAGGTGGCGTAGTGGTTAGGGTCCTGAATTGGACTCCCACTCCTGGAATGATGCAATAAAAATTCCCCTGCTGTATAAATATTTAAATTAGTGTAGCTACCTTAACACATTGACTTTGGAGAAAGGTGTCAGATAAATTAATAATAACTACAACCCTGACAGCACAGCATCCCTAAAAGTGCTATCATCTGTCCATCTTAACCCTTAAAGCTGGCGTAGCTCTTACAATGGCTTCATGATTCATGTCCACCTCCTACTGTGGTTCCCTTGATAAAGTACTTACCCAGACTTAATACGGTAAAAATGACCCTGCTGTATAGATGGGTAAATCACAGTAAGTAGCTTAACACTATAAGCTGCTTGAAAAAACATTAGATGAATTAATGTAGATATGTATGTTTATATAAGAATGTATCGTCAGCCCTTTCATAGCTGGTCCCGTGCAAAGAAAAACTCGTACAATGGCTTATGAAAATATGTACAAATAGGTCAGTCATCGTAAGGAGCTTAATGTACAAAAACTGAAACCCAAAGCTGAAAGTTGCTTTGGAGGCAGGTGTCAAATAAATGAATAAATCATAATCGTAATAAATAATAAGCGGATCCTTGCAGCATCAGGCAAATTCAGCGGCTTGCTGTTAAATTGTTCGCAGCGACAAGAAAGAGAAGCAGTCGATAAGTTGGCAGTCTTTACTGTGGATCAGAGGGCATTGTGTGTGTGTGTGTGTGTGTGTGTGTGTGAGAGAGAGAGAAACAGAAGCGATTCAAACAGACTCTACTGAAACGGAAAGGAAGCCTGCTTCCTGTTTCAGTTTCATCCAGAACGCGGCTCCGATGTCCTCAGATCAAGGCCGAGACGTTGGTAGCCGAGACACCCCGTCCCCCACCACCCCGTCTGTTTCATGACTCGACACCTGAGATTACCCATCTGAAGGGTAGCCTACCTTGTTCTGCATAACTTTTTTGCAGATCAGACACTGTGGTTTGATATGTTAAATCGGATCCAGGCTTCCTGGGCGGTGCCTCCATCCTCCAATGTACTTCATTTTTTAACCGTGTTCACACCCGAGCAGGGGCGAAACGCAGAAGTGTGAACTGCAGCCATCCTCGGGCTCCGAGCGCAGGCCGTTTTCACAGTTTCCAGGCAAACAACACGTAGCGTTTAATGAATCTGGAGGGAGGCCAGGAGGTGCGGCCGAGGCGATGCCCTCGAACCCGAGCGATTACTCATCTGCTGCCTGCTCGGCGCTGCCATTAATCTGTACAGTGTGTGCCGACTCTCGGCCTGTGAAAATACTCATTTTCCGCTGAAAAAAATCTAGAAATAAATTTCCACACGCATGCAACCTTCCAATTTCAGCTATTTTTCAAAAACATAACTTTTATCCAAAATTGAGGACAGGAAATAAAATCCTTCATGGGGGGATATCGTGGCATCAAGTAGAAGGCAGATGTGCTGTGGACCAGCAGGTGGCGTAGTGGTTATAGCACTCAAAGGTCCCAGGTTCAAATCCCACCTTCTGCTGTAGTAGACAAGGTACTTAACCTGGATAATCGCAAAAATGACCCTGCTGTATAAATAAGCAACTACTTGTAAGGAATATTCATGAAAAGCAAAATATTTCATCCATCCATTATCTTTAACATCTGTATCCCGGTCAGGGTCGTGGTGGTCTGGAGCCTATCCCAGAATCACTGGGCACCCGGCTACGAAACTACTCTCTGGATGGTGCTTGCCCATCGCAGATGTTTTATTTATTTAAAATAATTTAAAATAAATAAGACTCCCAGTGACCACTCATGTGGTTTCCTGGGAAGACAGGTTGTAGTTTACTTTGGACATCTTCTCCAAGTATTTTACGCTCCGTATATGAACGTTTATTTTAAACTCCCAAATATGGCAGCAAATGCATTGCGTTTTCTTACCTCGAAGTTGATTGTACAGATATGAGAGGTCTGTATCCTATTTCTTCATTAAAAAGGAAATCTCAATAGATGGAAATGTATTTCTTATACAAATTTATCTGTCAAATTTTGTTGTGACATAAATGTCATATGGCGCACTTGGACAGATCATCAGTGATGTCACCTTGGGTCTCTGGGAGGGTTTGTGTGTTTTGGTGTCAGACACCAATGCCCAGGTGACCTGACCAGGGGTTGTCAGACCCCTGCCTGCCTCCAGGCTAAGGGGAGGGGGGTGTCACTTTTTTGTTGGTAGGTTGTGTCTACCTGGTGCCAGTAACTGATGTACTGGTTACAGCTGTGGTCTGGCGGTCTGAAAGTCCTGGTTCAAATGTGACCCCTGTCCCAGTACCCTTGAGTAAAGTATTTACCCTGAATTTATGCAGTAAAATTTACTGTAGGGGAGTCAACCAAAGGCATGTGTGCATTGACCTGGTTTGAGCTGAGCAGAACCAGAAATCCCCTGCAGATGTGACCCACTGGACTCCAGCACTGAGTGAGCACCTGAGCTGGACCCAAGGAGAAAGAGCCAAACGCTGCTTGGTAAACAGGGCTCAGTGTGTCTGCAGTTCAGTTTTTCAAGGTTTCCTTCACTTCGCCTTTGGGGTGTTTATTCTGGGGCTCGTGCCCTTTCTGCTGCATGGGCCACATTTAATACTTTTCTACACTGTTCTGGTTTATTTTCTTTGACTTTGGGGCAATAAACCTAAAGTATCTGTACAGGGACCTGTCTGAGCATAACTAGGGACTCTGGAAGAGGAAAAAAGTTAGCAAATATAAAAAAATTTGCTCAGTTAAGTAAATACCTCTGGAATGGCGCCGGAGATGTCAGCGTTCACATTTCCGCACGTCACCTGTGAAGGTACGGTTGTAGATTTAGGAAACGGCTGTGATTTGAAATGCACTACAGTGTGCAGAGCAGACCTCAAGGCGACGCGATTCAGCGAGACTTTGGCAGGAATGTGGACACGGGGGCAGTAGGTGGCGTATTGGTTGAAGCTGCGTTAGCTTTGCATTCAGAAGGCCCCAGGTTCACTTACCACTTCGTGTTGTACTACCCTTGATCGGAGGAACGTACCTTGAACCGATGCGCTAAAACATCCATGTTTCTTAAAAGGGAAGATAATTTTATCAGTTATTATCAGTCACCTCGAACAAAGGACTCTGACAAACAAATATTCATATGAGCTAATCAGAAACAGGGAAATGTCTAGTCAGCAAAAGGCGATAACTATAAAGAAAGGATAAAACTGCCTAGATCCTCCCTGGCCTTGTGAAAAGGAGGCAAAACAAAGAGTTTCAGTATGAAAACAGCTATTCCATCTCTCTCCTCTTTTCGTCCCTTTTTGCTTAAGAGAATGGGGCATAGCTGAATTATTATGCCGAATATGCTTTGCACGTTGGTAAGAAGCGTGTGCCAAATGAATAAATGTAGATGTAAAGTGCCGAGAGGCACGAGACGCACAGGACAGTGTTCAGACATGCTGGTGGCTCAGAAAAAGTTCATTTTCAGGGGTTACACTGTGAAGTGGAAGCAGCTCCCACCGAACAACGGAACTGAAAGTCGAACCGTCGGCCCGGCGTCTGTTTTTCTTTCTTGTTCACCAGCTTATAATTTATTACCGTGCACCAGGCACATTTTTTTCAGATTTATTTTGTTACATTTTCATTTATTTGTTCAATAATTCTCATATTTATAAAAGCAGATTTTGTTTTCACTCTGCCGCGTTCAGTTTATTTTTACAGTTGTGATGGATCCCGTCCTCTTTCTGAGGAAACAGGGCTCATCTGTGATGGACTGGACTCCAGCAGTCGAGCCCTGACTGCGCATTTTCCAGGGCAGGAACAGGTTTGCTGTTCTTTGCTCCTCTGCCTCTAAAGGCCTCACTCTGCCACAGTGCATCAAGTTCAGCAGGATGGTCAAAGGATCTGGACCCCGATATCATTGCACTGCTCCACCTCTGGATGCACGGTGATCCTACTGGCAAGCGGTCCAAATTCTCAAGCTTGCAGCTATTGGGTTTTATCCCCACAATGCTGGAATGAGCGCCCTCTGCCCCTCACAGCTGCTGATTTTTTCCTGGCTTCAAGAAGAGTCTCAAACCCACCCTTTCTGTTCTGATTTCCTACCTGAGTCCAACAAAATATTATATATTTATCTCTGTATTTTCTCTTTGAATGTCACTCCATGGCTATACTTTACGGTTAGTTGTACTTCCCTTTAAAGAGAAAAAAACGTGTAATAAATGAATAAATACATATAAGTCAAAATGAAATGTAACCACACAATAGACCTGAGATGTGAAAGCAAGTTAGCCAGCTCCGTCCAGCTGCGTGGATCAAATGTTCCTATCTTCCCATTGAGTTTTATTCCCCATGGTGTTGGGCTTTGCTCCTGAGGGTTTGTGAGGAGGCTTTGTTCACTGGGGCTGTGTTCAAGCCGTAGGGCATCACGTTCGGGTCCACAGCTCCAGATATCCCTGTGGGATCACAAACAGTCTTGGCGTGCAAAGGTAGACAGAAAGCTTCGCTCTAGTTCCCAGGTGCCAATTTCAAGCAATCCTGCCTTTGCCTGCGTCAGCTGGAAGTGGACAGGCAATGCTGCTTGCCCTCTCTTTACCCTCCTTCTTTGGCGAGGGGCAGCGCATGCTAAACCGTACTCCCACAATTATATTTAAATGGAGTCACAGGGGTCTGTGTGCTTGAGGTGCTTCATTTTGCTGTGTTTTCCATTTTTGTCAATGTGCACAATTTTATCTGTCGCTGTTGTTTAGCTGTCATTTCAAGGATAGCATTTTGCTAATGATCAGCAGTTAATTTTTCCCTCTCAGTTGTACTTTTTAGTGACCCCGCCAAGTGGCTGAGTCGCTCCATGGAATTCAAAATTGACCCCATTTTCTTGCTGCTAGGCCCCCCCGACTGCTAAGTCGTAGTTGACACGTAGAGGTCTGTGGGGGTACCGCGCACTTCAGCCTGTGTGGGCCTCCGTATGTTATAACACGGCCTCCTCATTATCTCCTTTTAAATATACCTTCCAGAGCTTTCCATAGCGAGGCTGTGCCACTCCTCGGCCCTCGGGCCACACGAAGTGGGAAAAGCAAACAGAACTATGACCAGGAGGGACCGGAGCTCAAAGAAAGGAAGGGCCCAGTTGACGGATGGGCTTCAGATGAACGATGAGCAGAACCCTGGAGCCAAGAAGCCATTTGTTTAACTGCAGTGAGGAAAGGGGGCCCTACGATGGATGGTGGCTGTGGTTAAATGGGGCTCGTAGGAACCTCGTGGTTTCTGGAGATCCAATATGATGAAGAGAGGAGAGACAGAAACAGACTGAGCTGGGGGGCCCCTCAGACTGCAGCAGGGAGATTTGGTCCTCTTGGCTCAAGAGAAGGTGTAAGTCGAGCTGAGTCCGACGGCTTTGAGCAACTGAAGTGTCCGGCTGCGTGAATGTTTAAATCGGACAGGCATGAGAATGATGCGTTGCTGTATGTTGATGCCCCATAGCTTGGCCTTGAGTTTCAATTTAGATCTGTGATGGAATGATGTTTATATTTAATCATTTAGCTTTTTTCTGAGATGACTTAGTGTTAAACATGCTAGAGTAAACCGCCTACGGACATTGACCCGTTTATACGACACAAGTGTAATACAGTCTCACTATGGGCAATTTAGAATGACCGGTCCTCCTGAATCACATATCGGTGGACTGTGACAGGAAACCAGGGCGCACAAACATGGGGGGACCGCCATGCCGAGCCCGTGTGCACATCCAAATGGATAGCTCAGGAGCTGTGCGGCACCAGTGCTATCTGCTGAGCTGCTATACTGCCCGTGGCTGTTTCCACCAATAACATCCTCAGCAGTAGGTGGGGCGGTTCCAGACGATTGTTGACCTTCGGCCGAGCGAGGTTGAGCGGCCGCACTTCCGAAGCCCGACTCGAGGAGAGGAAGCGCCGGAGCTGCTGGGAAACACGAAACCCAGCACCTCATGCCGCCGAAGAACGGCGCACGTCAAAGTCAGCCTGATGAGTTGACGGCCCCCACCTGCCAGAAAATGGGCTGCGATCTCAAATTACGCTGTTATTTATGGATTGCGGTCACAGCGGCTGGCCTGCCGCCGATACCATGGTTTTTTCCGTCCCATTTCCTCAGGATAGGTGTTTATTCATCACCTGGGAACCGGGCGGGAAGAGGGGAGGTGTTCGCGTTGAGAGCGTTGGGCTTCTCAGTGTTTATTATTTCTTCCATCAGCTACGGAGGATCAACACCCTGTTCACGCACACATGCGCACACACGGAATGTGGAGCTTAAAAGAACGGGGCCTGTCTTCAATGGGAACCCAGGCCGCGCCGGTCACGCTGAGCGGATCCGGTTTCCCACAGGACAGTGAGATATGCGCACGAGGCGTGAGCGCGCGCCGCCGAACACGCGGGGATCTGGACCCCATTGTGGCCCTTCATTTACATGCAAAACAATCCGCTCTCACACGTCCAAGTTCCACAGACAAATAAATGGGTTAACTCAGGACATAATTATCATTGCCAATTTAGGTTGTTTAAATTAGAAAAAAATTACCATAGTTTCCAGACTATAAATCACATTTTTATTTTCTCACCTCGAGGGCTGGTGTGCCTGCGTACCGTGGTGCAATGTATAGAAAAATCTGCATACAGTCTGCTGTAATGCATGGCAGAAGTTTTGTTCACTGAATAGAAGAGAGCTTCACAAACACTGCGCGCGACGTGGAGGTGACGCTGGCATGCGGTTCATTGCTAGAAATCCCTCAACTGCCGAGGACTCGGACCAGCGGGTTTGCAATGCGCGACGGCGCGTTTCAAGGTGTACGCTGTGCATTAATATTTAAATGTTTGCTTGCGCTGCTCTTATGTTCATATTTATGTGCTAGTACTGCCAAGGCTATGTTATTCTTATTTCAACCACTGAT